>OY728126.1:376246098-377496098 GCA_963277665.1 Viscum album | reverse complement strand
ATCCCATAAAATAAATTAATATATTATAAAATGTGACTATGATGTAATTTTTATTTCTATATTAAAATAAATTATCACTCACTTAATTGGTAATAAAAACTACATAATATTAAGAATGCATAATATGGAAAACAACATTTTTGAAATATGAGTTTTTCTACATATAAAATATTTTATTTTTATGGTTAATTTTATCTTAATTATAAATTTGATTAGACTAAATGGAAATTAAATTTAGGTTCACTAAAACCAAACGTTTTTAGTAGGTTTATTTTTTATATTTATTAAATCATAAGTTTCTTGGGTAAAAAGTAGTTACCCCACTAAGAGGAGTTATTTTATATGTTTAGTAAAAGATAATTTAAATAGGTAAAAACTAGTTACCATAGTAAAAATAAGAAAAGATCAAAGATCAAATTTAAGAAAAATGTATTCCATGTTTTTTGAAACATGTCTGGAAGTACTTGGTTGGGTTTTTCTCAACCTAAGATCACCCCACACTCTAGTATTTGGAGCTTTTTTGGAACCATTGGCCTTTTAATAGTTTCATTCCATTATATAAAACTAATGGGTTCTCCCAAAAATTCCATTTTGTTCAATTATAAAAGGGAATCACTCCCATACTTTCAATGATCAACTTAACCTTCTATATATCCTTGAGATAATACATAGTTTTCCAATTCTATAAGTCTCTTGAATTAATCCAATCCTCAAGTGTCTATGAGTTAAACTAATTCCTTCAGTTCTAAGGAGTTCATCAAGAATATGTTTAAGGTATCCACAAAATTATTACTTACATATTAATATCACTTATAAATCATCATTTTTCATACATACCCTAAAAATAGTTTTTTAATGATATCAGTATAATTATTATACTGAGGTTTTATAATATTAATGTAATAAAAATAACTTATTCAATTCTATCCACTTAGAAAAAAACATAAGAACATCGATAATGCATTGCATGAACTATCAAAAAAATTAAGTGACTATAGAAACCCAAGACCTTTACACATAATATTACATGAATTTTGACATTAATATACATTAATACAAAATAAGGTACCAAATATGCCTTGTGTATTTGTAAAAATATGTTCATAATACATTTAAAGGAAACTAAACCACGGTATCCATATTTTATTATCCCTAATGATCTCTAATATCCATTTGAGCACCTAAAACATCATAGGTTGGATAGGGGAATACATTAAAGATTTGGGTGATCTAAAAATAATAGTAATAGAGTAAACATGACAAGGAGACATTACATGTGATTCAAAGGAATAATATTACATAATAACAGAAATGGATTGTGAGTATAGACATGGGAGTATAACATAAATAAAATGGTATCATAAGATCATTGGCATGCTGGAAATATGGAATAAATATATAAACTAAAATAAAAATGAGTCAAGGATAAAATCTGAGACAATATACCATGGTGGAAAAAGTCTCATAATATATTAGGATTACTCCCTAATGTCACACATAACATATCATGAGACTAAGAATTTGTGAAATGTATTGGAGTTCTATCTAAACACACCCATAATTACATGTGAAATATTATGGTTTCCTGTAATGTATTACTATTTTTCATTTAAGAATTTAGAATATTTATAAGAATATTTTTGGATCCATGTGCTAAGAGGGTGTGAGATTCAAAGGCTATAAGATCCTAGAACTAATATTTTTAAAAAATTTAATATATTAATATCATGTAATCATAGAATTCGGTAAAAAATTTAATGACTCCAAAAATGATTATTCGATTAAAAATCAAGGATCACCATTCAATTCAAGAATCAGGTATTAAACTTTACATGGAATAATCATTGTGAGTATTGGGAATTTGTTTAAAAGTCATTGTGGGTAAAAATATTGAAATAAATAATTTTATATAATTTTTTTATTATGTTGACATGGAGACAAGTTATTTCCTCTATAAATATGTTTTTATTACTAATTCATAGGGTTATCATCATAAACGTATGAGTTGAAAGGAGATCATGGAGGAATTTGGGGAATAATTGGGATCATATATTAATGGTTATAGTACCGTAAGGATTTCCAATGAAAGCACTTCTTGTGGATCTCATCAGTTATAATGAAGTATAATATTTCTTCATCAATGAATGATCCAAATCAAGGAAGGGGTTTTTTATTGTTTTATCCCCATATAAAGTTTTAGATTAACCTAAATTAATACTTTTAAAAAAATAATTCCCATATTGATCTATGTCGGGTTGTCCAATATTTTATTTCACTTCCAATAACTTTGAATTTTATATATAATTATTTTCAAGGTTTCTTTTAAATTTGATAATCATACATTCATTTAATCAAAATTCTGATGTCCAAATGAACATGTTAATCAATCAAGTCTCACATTGTGTTCTGTGAGTTTCTCTCCCCTCCCCATTCTTGGCGTTTTGGATCATTAATTGGATGGCTAGTGATTTGACGTTATCTGGGAAGACTGGTTTTTATGGATTCAATATTTGGTGCAGCAAATCTAGGTCACATGTTTGGAATTGAATTTAGAGATGCAATGCTGGCATGGAAATGAATATGGGATCCTGAATTTTCATTGGGTATCTGTGGGTTTTAAAATGAAATGATCATATCTTGTGACTTTTTCAGATCATCAGTGAATAGAAAACTGGATGTATAGGACAATGTCAACTATCTTTGTGGCTAGTGTTGCACTAGAGAAGAAGATGGTTGCATGTGTGTAAGAGGGGTTGTGTGTTTATCATGTGCAAGGGGAGGGGCGATATTGTTTTTAGATTGTATTGAGGAAGAATATATAGTAAAAAAATTAAAAAAAAATATTAATAATTGTAATAAAATATTGATATTCGGTGTTTGGAGGTGCCATCATGAAAAGAGTGGGAACTCACTTGAATAGTGGATAATCCCCTTCCAAATTGATGAATATATAATGATAATTATGATATTATTATTATTATATAATTAACAAATTAACATATTAATTCGGTACACCATCTTGAAAGTTGAAGAAGGGGACCTCCTTGGTGTATCCATCCTAGAGAATTGAGGTGGGATTACCATATCCTTATTCCCAATATATATTATATTTTTATTTTTATTATCATAATAAAAACAATAATTAAATTGACACAAATGTGGGTGCACTTTTAATGTGAATGAGGATGGGGGGAGGTACACCCCTCTCCCACACTTTTTTTATATGTATAAATTACATTAATAATAAAAATATATAATATATTTATAATTTTTACCACCTTGTTTTGATTATATCATTTTACTGAGATATAGAAATGATGATCTATATATGGAATAATGACCATGACATTCAGGCAGTAGAATCAAGATCAGTTTTGGGCACCATTTTTGGACTCCTAGATTAGTCTCACAAAGTATCATACATACACATCACATAAAAAATAATTCTTTTTATCAAGAGTCCATTTTGGGAAGGTGAATATACTATCCTGATAATTTTTTCACAAGGATCACAACTGAATGATCTATTTGGAAGAAAATGTCCATTTTTCATTACATATCAGTGCACATTTATTTTATCCCATTCGTAGTGATGATTATACCCATGCATTCATCCGTCTTTCTCTAGGACACGATGTGGGATCTATTGTAGTATATCCTAAGTAATTTTCTATATAGATTGTGCTGATAAATTTTCTTCCAACAAATATACTACATGAGGTGATGTAATAGAGATGATTCTTTCAGTGATGCTTAACTTATATTAGTTGAGTGTATTCCCTTGATCGATTCCTATGAGGGTTTTGTGCAGTATCATGTTCTCTTCCTTGGATTGTGACCCCTCTATAGCTTCTTGATGATCATTGCTTTTTTGGAGAGTCCGCTTATTTTGTAGTGATTCATTTCATTCCACTTGTATGTACGATATTACTCCATATGGTCCTAAGAAATAAACCTCATATCCCTCAGTTACATGGAGAATATATCCCTCTAAGAGGCCCTAACCAATACTCATATCCATTGTGTTTTCCCAAGGTATGGTTTATGGAATTGGTTTGACTAACACTTACATGGTCATCGATTTTCAATATTGGAGGATGATTCCAATGGGGTCTGGTATCCTGATAATGATCGATGATAATTTTTTCCCACTCTATGTATTGATATCTACTCTTTTTGTGGGGGTATTTGTCTTATAGAGTATGTATCTCAAATGAAACCTCTCAGATTCCTATGTTATTTTTCTTGTCTATACATGATTATTTTTACCTCTAGGATGAGTTTTGAAATGGTACTATAGATTAGGGTGTGGTTTCTCTCATATGAGTGTGACCTCTAGGATGAGTGTCTTCAGTTGTTATTTAGCTTGGGGATCAGTTCCTCCAGAATGAATGATAACATGAAGAATTAATAGAATCTATGGATAGAAGTGTATGATACCCTTTCTTATTCGAAGTATTTTATGATTATATTTGGGATATCTTTTATCATTACTATTTATCATATCTTGTTTGACAAAGATTTGTCTGATGATATGACTACTCTTGATTGTTTATGTTTACACTTTTAGGGTGCCCTACTAGGTATTTTTATATTCACCCTTGTATAGACTATTCCAAAACATTTGATGTCTTCTGCAGATTATTGACCTTTTTATGGAGTCCTTGGAGGAACAATAGTAGGTGGATATTATTTTGGGAAAGAATGAGCATGGTGTATACCGATGTTTCCTTGATAGTAGCCCCCTCCTTCTGAACTGGTCAAACATTATTTTTTTCTATGGTCTTATATTGGTCCCATTTATATGATTCCAATAGTTTATTTCATACTTAAATTTTGGAATTATGGATGTTTTCATGAATTTTTATCAGTGGTTCTGTAATTCATCCTTTTGTGGGCTTGAAGATGTGTGCATGTGTATAATTATTTTAGGAAAAGGCATCTGACTTTAGATATGACTTCTTGGTGATTATCGCAAAACCATGGACAATGAATAAAGGATTGGGGTTGTTTTTTCTCATACATACACATTCCATGATGACCACAATGTAATTGGTCATTTCATAGTGGTTTCAGAGTTGGTTTCCATTCTAGTACTAGAGTTTCAATTGTTTTCTAGATGTATGGTTTAGATTGGGAACTAGGTAAACAATGTTAAAAATTTAAGAGTATGATTTTTAAGATAGGGACTCTAGTTTTGGTGTGGCTCAACATATATCCATTCAACCATACAAAAATATCATTTTTGTTAACTCAGTATATATAGGGACTGGTTACTCAGAAATCTTTCCTACATGCATCATATAGGAATGGGGTTTGGATTACATTCCTGTCATGAGTTAGTTCACTTGATATACTCATTGACCATAGAATTTTTTGTTTTCATTAAAGACATGTTCATTACGATATTTAGTGATGTTTCTATAGAGTTATTGAGATTAATACCAAAAAAGTGACAAGGCTCCCTAAAGGGGCTTAGTAACAATGCAGTCTTTTATGATAATAGTCAGTGCGATGCATTTTCCCGTTTTTATCTATTTGTAAACACACCTCTTATGATTCATGTGGATTCAACATGTCAAATCAATTCATGGATAGATATTTTGTTGTTTGATGAAGATTCTTATGGTTCAAGTGCGTATCACAAACTTATGAGGCAGTGAGCACCTGGGATATAGGGTTGGAATGGGCCACCAATAGAAGGCAAGTGATTTAGGTCTCATCATAGGAACCATATTCATTCATGGATACCTTGTAAATATCCTAAACTATTATGGAATGATCCTTTATATGATTAAGATAGTTATGGAAATCTAACGCGGTATTTTAAAACCTTTCATGTTGCAGTTAGAGAGGCGGTCGATAAACCACCTATGTAGAGGTGCGGCTAGAGCAAGGAGATCCTCAAGGCCGCACACATGATGGAGGAGTTGGGGGACCAGTAGGAGGTGGATGGATCTTTGGTTTGATGTGACCACCATCACCCCCAAGTGAACTATTTCTGGCTCTATAAACTAGTGTTTATAATCTCGGATAGCTATAGGTGTTGAAAATGTATTGCCCAAAGTCCCCATTACTGTTTTGTGTGCAACTTCTGTTATATCTACATTTTTATTGCACTGTTAGACATATGTATGAGCCACTATATTTCCTCATTTATTAGACTACATTATAGAGAGATAAGGAAAATTAATAGAGCCTTGTGTTTGTGATTATTAGTGTGCCTTTGAAAATTCATGGAAGAAGGAAAATTCCTTCAGCAAGATGCATTATTGGGAAATGATCCAAAAACAATTTAGGCAATTTAGTGTTATCCAAATAATATACTATCGAGGTTTGGTGGATGAGTTCCTTTAACTTATGTTTTCTAGGTTCTTGTGATGTGATAAGGTGTTGGAGTAATCATTGGTTGTTGTAAAAATTTATTAAAGGGATATAAGGATATCTATGTAGTAGTATATCGCAGAGTCCTCAAGTATGGTTTGAGGTATGACATGAGAATTTATTTATCAAGTATTAGTGTTCACACTAAGTAACATGCCACATATCCTTGAGAATATATCTTATTCAAGACTTAGTGATACCAGTAGATTGTTTTTTCGGGAACCTTATGTTAGAGTATTCTACAGAGAGGATTAGTTATCACAAGCTTTAATCGATATTGTGGCCTATCTTTATAATGAAAAATTTCCTCTCTGGGAATCTCTTTATATTTGTTGTGAGACCCTATGTTGTTTTCCATAGTATGGACTAGTTTTCTACAATCCATGAATGGTTATATTCCACCACTCAGTGTGGTGGGTTTTTCAGTTGTTTGGTATGTATTTTTTCCTCTTTGGAAAGGGTTGATCCTAGGTAGAGCAGTATAATATCATGGGAAGGAGGTTATGAATGACTTCTTATTATTTATATAGTGATACGAATGGAGTAGAGGGTTATTTACGGGTTTCTCCTATAATGGTGGTTTATTTTGAGGACTTATTATTTATATATATATATATATATGTTAGGTTTATCTGCACACAAACAGTTTGGCTTCTATAGAGAAATTCACTAGTTATATCTCCCAATTTTTGTGTTATCACATAAGATGAAACCTATTGAACATCAAAATTAGAAGTTGTACTCAAGGTTTAAAAAATGGTATGGTGTTCTGTAAGACCCAGTGTGTTCAGCTGGGAAGCCCATGGCTGTTTTCTTAATAATGGAATGAATGATTATGGTTTTGTTTGAATTTGTGTCACATGAACAAGGCGATGCATGGAAGTGTATCATCACCTGAGAATCATTGTGTTCTTTGATTAGTGGTTTGGAATGAGGAGGTTCTCATGGTTTTCCCGGTTGATAGTTTATAAAAAACTCTAGTTTCAGAGTTTGATATACTAGAAGTGGTTTTTAGAATCCACTTTTTATGTTTTGAGTTCACTGTGATACCCTTAATGTTGTTGTAACACTTATGGAATGGATCCTTAACCCATTATGGATCTGTTGGCGATAGTATTATTTAATGTAATCCATGGGTTATAGACAATTTATTTCGAGCATGAGAGACACCTGAGGATGGTGTGGTTTAACTTCAATCAATAGTTTTTACTACTTCACTTCTACAGATATCCCAGGATGTACAACTCAGTGGTATCAATTTTGAGATGGTGCATGACCATATATACACTGGATAGGTTCATGATGGATTTTCTATATGTGGTAATCAGATAATTCTTGTTCAAGGAAGGATGGTTCAACTATTCTTGATGTGAAATGAGTTATTTAGAGGTTGTTTTCCATTATCAGTATGTATGGTGGAGGTGATGATGTAATGATACCTCTTGGAATCATTTTTTAATCAAAGGGATTTTCCAAACATTTTCAAGATAAAATCATTTTGTCTCATCTATATGAGGGTGATTATCAACAAATTTTTTTGGAGAGTTTATGAAAATTCTGCCTGAAATATTTATTCTATATTTGTTAAAATACCTTGATGATAATTGTAGACTTTTATGATTTCTTTACAGCATGATTGTGGATGGTATTTGTGATGTCTTTTTACACTCAGTTGTAGTTGATCATATTTCTTTACCGCTATTAGTTTTCTAGGTATTGTGGACTGTTCTTGTAATGTACAAAAATTCCTTATAATTTCTTTTAATTATATGGAATTATTTTGAGACCGTGAAATCTGACAACAAATGATTCTGAGGCCCAGAGTGCCCGGAATGATCCGTTGAAGATTGGTTCAGTTTTCATTTGTGTGCGTAAGCAGTTTTCCTAAAAAAGTGGAATATCGATTAAATGGTATCTAGGATCGGAAATCTAAGGGCACCATTGCATTCAAGATGGTGGGTTTACCCTAGGAGCAACTTATGTTTAGTAGCTGTGGGCCTCCGGTGAGAAAACCCAAAAATGGCATAACCTTAAATAAAATAATTAAATAAAATACTTTACTTTTCAAATGCTTAAAACTCACAAACGGTATCTCGAATTGAAAATCTGAGACCACCAATAAACTCATTAGGACATGATTTATTTAAGTAGATACTAACTTTGGCTGGCGCGGGCCACCAGTGAATGTTAGTTTTTAGCCGTAAATAAAATAATTAAGTGAAAATTATTTTATTGTAAAATCAATAACTGTTAAACGGTAACTCGGATTGGAAATCAAGGAGTACCATTGGGTTCTTCGGGGCGTGTTTCAATTGGGAAGAGTCAAACCTTGATAGGCGCGGGTCGAGGGTGAGTGTTAATAATTTTCTGAACTTTTTTTCAGGTAAGTTTGGTAAACGCGTGAGCAATGTTTTGTAACATTTGAACCGGTACTCGGAATTGAAATCTGAGAACACCATTGAACACGCAGTGCTGATATTTCCATAAGGAGACCTTCACTTCGATCTTAGTAGTTCCAGAGAAAATGATAGATTTTGGAACTTTTTAATAGAATAAATAAAATAAATTTATTATTTTAATTTCATTATAATCCTCCAATGGGAGAGCGGTAAGGTGGGACCGTCGACATGTCAAGAAAATAAATGTCTTGACCTTTCAATTCTACGTAACCACACCGTCTGGGAATTAGGAATATTTCAAATTAATGGGCCTCCATTAATCTCACGAACGTTGCACACCCTTCCCCTATCCTATTTATATGGAGCTTGGGAAGAGGTTTTGGGGCTGCTTCGGCAAGAAACAAAGTGCTGAAAAAATGCAGTGACACCAAACCCTTGGAGAACAGAGCCGGTACCAGCGGGAGCAGATGAGAGACACCGAAATCCCGGACCAGAGATCGATGATTGAGTGACGTCATTGGAGGATATTTACAGGGGATGATGAATGCCAACACTTCCTCAAACTCTAATGCTCTCTAATGAACTTGAGGTAGGGGATTGTTTTCATTTGGGTATTTTTGAATTCCTCTTCCCCCTTCTGGAATTTATACAAAGAACACCGTCAACCGACTAACTGGTTGACCTGCAAATCATTCGTTTATGCGGGAGGATGTTTTGGGGTATCTGGTAGGGTTTTTTATTTGTATACCCCTTACCTTGTTCGTGACATTCTTCATAATTCAAGAATAAACTATCTTTTCCTACCATTCTAACACGGAGGGTGTGGGCCAAATGAACATAGCCCGACCTCTCTAAAACCTATGTTGTTTTGAAGAGATCTTCGTGATGGAGAAGGACAGCAACCGGTGTCGGAGTTTGCCACCGGTGGGACTCAGGAGTGGTGGGCGGGACTCCGACCAACTGCAATGAAGGCATTAGTATGACCACACCACCGGATAAGAGACGCGTCATGTCGGTCACAGTGGAGCAAGGGCGGTGGTCGGCCGAACAAAGGGGGGTAGTCGAGCGTCCATGCCACCCGGCGGAGAAGATCCACGGCCTTGTTCTGCGGCGGTGATGCAAGGTGTGGACAGTTCGACGCCGGCAGAAAGGGAAGGTTAAGCGCATGACTGCACCATGCGGAGAAGGATGGCTAGCCGACCAGCCAGCCACGAACCGAGCAAACGCCGCACCACAGGCCGCTGCACCACGGGTCGCCGCACTGCGGGCCGTCACACCACGGTTCGCACCATTGAGGTCCATCTCATTTATTATTCCTCCTCTCATGTATTTCATTGATGATATCTTCTGTGGTATGCTCTTTGTCTTCGGGTAAGTTTACCAGGGTGTCTCATGCGCCTTTAGTCTCTAAAATGTCAAAAAGAATTGTTCTTTTCTATATACTATCTTATTACTTGATATTTTCCTCTTCCTGTAACTATATTGATTGTACAACTTAGACCTTCTTCTCATATTCCTTTACCTATACATATTCCTTTTATTATTTAGATTTTATTTATTTGACATCCTTCCCTTCATCCACATCAATAATCTAATAAATATTTTCTATAATTTTTTTTACTCTTCTTCTCTCAGTTGAGAAGGGTATTCTCTATGTTCTTATATAAATTTTTTATGTATAGAATGAATGACTTTTATTCTGATACATCTTGTAAATCCATTGGTTCTTCACTTTAAAATATCTCATCATGATCCAATAATTATTCCCTGATCTCCTCATATTTATTGTTTCTGTTTGTTTCTTCAATAGTTTATACATCCTCAATATGTTTGTCCTCGTCATCTTATTCATAACACTCAATCAATACATTAGAATTTAAGGGTATATTATTCATAATTGAATTTAAATTTGAAATAACTTGAGTAATTCGAGTAGTAAATTGTCATTGTTCGTTGAATTGTGCCTCATTTTTATCCATCATATTATCCAATACCGAAGTTTAAATTTTGAGAAATATGGAAATCATTACATTTGAATTCTACTTCTGAAGGTTGTTAGAAGTAATGGTATTTTTGGATTTACTGATCTTTTTTATCCTTTATTTGAATTGGTTGAACTTCCTCCACATGATACTCATTATCTTCAATCCAAACTGAATCTTCATTAAAATATATTGGTTAGATATTAACAACATAATTGAAATTTGAAAGGATTTGGTCAAAGTGAGTATTCAATTCTACCAGAATATTGTTTTCATCTTCATTATATTCCATACTCTATTCTATCACATTAATGTTTTGAGAAATAAATTAAGTTAGTCTTTCTTCAGGATTCTTCTCTTGAGTTTGGTGTAATTAATAGTTTTCATAATGTTACTACTTGATCCAACAATTACTTTGGTAGCCATGATAGTTAGGATATCCTATATTGGAATGATAATAGGTGATGTTACACTATGGGGGTTATAATTCCTCATAGTCATGAGAATATGTATCATCATGATGGTCACCCACTATATCCACCATTATAAATTCTATTCTTACCATGTGGTATGATACTCTAGAAATTCGATTTATTCTGATGGTGGAGTGAAAAAAGAGTGGTATAATGTGTAATGAATCCTTCCCAACACCAGAACTACTAGGGGAATAATATTTGAAAGTAATTATAATTAAAAAATTCTATTAAAAAACAAAACTGAGAGTAAAATAAAAAAATAGAAATGGGGTAAGAAAAGTATTTATCCTATACAATTCTCCTCGAGTCCATTGAAATGTTCCACCTCTCCATGGTAATGTCACCAAGATTTGATGTTGCTGAATGTGTCATTAATACCTCTATGCATGGCTAAATTTAAAAATTTATATTATCCCAAACCATACTAACTAAAAAGGCATAGTAGGTCCAAAGTATGAGGTCAAGCCAATATAAAGATAGTAAATAAGTGATGACAAATCTTAACTAAATATTAGGTCACTATAAACTGTGATTGATTTATTTTAAGTAATAATGTGATTAAGATAAATTAATTAAAATAGAAAATCAGAAGAGAGATAAATCTGTTTCCAGTGATGGATCTGTTAAATAATTTAATTTATCTTCACTTGGAAAATAATTATATCAAATAGCCATGAAACCAACCAATTTCATCGACATAAGAAATGATAATTCCCTATAAAACTACACTAGAATCTCAATTGATCATGGTTAGATAAATCAAAATATTTAATGTGAATTAAGTATAGAATTCCAAAACAAGAAGAGTAATTACATTAAATTTTCATGAATAAATCACCCCATTCATGTTGGGGTTTTTTTGTTATTGAAAACATATGGTCAATAATTCAACGATGAATAAATTAGATTCTCATGTCTAATATGATACATTTGAATAAAATCATATTCACAAGAAAAGGTAAATCAGAGTATGATTGGGCACACCCCAACTAACTAATTCCGCTCTCCTATATGGGTTTTACCCAACCATCGTCGAGTGTTCACTAAAAATGATTAAACAAAAAACCATATGGGAGAGACTAAAAATTAAAAAATGAGAATGGTAAGAATAAAAGAGAAAGATTTTAATTAAAATATAAAGCATTAAATATTAAATAACAGAATAAAAAAAATAGAAACTTATCTATGATGAACAGCAGGTCGGAACTCTAGGGCAGCCTCCTAAAAGTTTGTCCTCTCCATGCTTGAAATAGAATCCAATTGAATCTATTTCCTCAACCCTTTATTTATAGTCTTGGGTTTCATCCTTGTACTTCCATGGGTTAAAGAATCATTTAATGGTCATATCGTGTGGTCATAATTATGTCCCTATCAAAAGATACATCAAAATCCATGTTTTTTCTATTTTCAATCTTTTTATACATTGTCTAAGATTTTAACATATTGTGTAATATTGTTACACAATGTGTAACCATCCAACATGTTTTCTTCTTCTCACGACCCTCTATGTAGTTCACAGACGGCAACTTTATGTCATTTAATTATTTTACACAATGTTTCAAATGTCATTCTGGCATCAGAATATCCTTTTCATTATGATTATTTAGTTTTGTACCTCTAGAAGTGACCTGTTATCATCTTTAAAAATATAGTATCATGCTAAGAGATAATATCACGGTATGAAGTGAATTTTTCCTCTTTAATATCCATTTCTTCCATCATTTGGTCCAAATTCTAGTCATGCATAATAATACAAAAAATATAAATATCAAGGTGTTATCTCATATTAAATCAATTTTTATCTAATGGAAAAACATATAATTCCCAAATAAATATGTATATAAAACAGATAAATCATGTATAGATGTGTTTCATTTATATAAGTCCCCTCTTTCTGATTAAGTCACTCATTATTTTCTAGTTTTGGGTGGGCTTTTACTTGTCCCTTTTTACTCTTTCTATTACTTCATGTTTTACTATATTTGAGGGATTGTAGATGTATTCATCAGTTATATTTTTTTTACTTTTCATCATTGTATGGTTTTGTATATGTGTGTGTATATAAAGTTATATTATAAAAAGGCCACTCATTTTAGATATTATATATCAGTTCTCTCCCCCATCCATTTTTCAATAGAGGAGGGATTGGGGTTGTTTCAGATCAACATTCCATGGGCCAAGAAGGGGCTAGTTGGTCAGTTCATGATAGTTCCACAAATGGAAACCAATCCTATGGAATAAATTTAAAAATTACTTATGGACAGAAATGGGATTCATTTTAGAGCAAAAATTATTGAACGTATTAACCCATGAAAGGAAGGGTGAATAATTTAGTTATATATGTGAGAGACATATATTTAGAATATATAAGTAATACATGAACTTAAAGATATAGACAATGTTATTTAGAGTGATAATAGTCATAACCTAAAAAACGTTTATTTGAGATATCCCTTATAGTAGTTAGAAAAACATCCAAATATGAACTCCATTTAATATTTTTAAATAAATATATAACAAATATAGATAGGTTTTTTCATTGAAGTAAATAATAAATGTCTTAAAAAATACAAATATAAAATAATATTTTTTTGGAATAGTTTTTTTCACCATATACATTAAAATATAACATTCCTTTTGACTTCTATAATGAAAATAAAAAAACTCCTTATAAAATACATAAAAATGTTCCTATTAAAAACTGTTGAATTAATTTTAATAGGGGTATAAAATTGACTTCATAATTAATTTATATCCAAATAAATACTATTATTAAATAATTTCATGAATAATTTAATTAAATAGAAAGACTTAGAAAATAATTCTCTAAAACATTTAAAATGTGTTTTTAAGTTAAAGTTTCCCTTACGTAAAACCTTAAAAATATATATTTTTAAGTAATATATAAATAAATTAATATATGGTCAAATATTAACTTTATCATCCATTTAAAAATAATTCTTAAAACAATTATTAGAACATGGAAATAAAAGAAAAATATTTGGAATGGAAACTTTAAAAGGTAAACTTTTACAAGAAACTCCCACATAAAGATCATATCATTGAATTAGGAACAAATCAATGAAGTGATTATGAGTAAAAAAATTAAAACCTAAATGATACATATGGAAATACAATATAATATCTTCATAGGTCATTTAACTCATATTCATTGAATAACGTTGTTAATTAAGTAGATATATTACCCAAAAAATTGAAATTGTGTTAAGTAACCTGTTACCATGTGTTCGACTTATTACACAGATAGATCAAAATCCTTAATAATAAAAACATGTTAATTATTTAATTTTTAATAAAAAAAATTAGTTATTTGTTCCTTTTATATAATTTATTTACTTGAAATATATATTTACTTAATAAATTAGGTTAATGTCATACGTTTTTATAATATTTGATTAATTTTTACAGATTGAAATTGTAGGTTGACTATGGTAAAAGAAGTAATCATTACATCATCTCTAGAATAATATTACTGGAAAATTATAATTTGTATATTTAAATTTTATTTTTAAAACCAACCACGAAATATGTTTATGGAAAATGAACTATGTTACAATCATAGAGAGGGTAGGTCGAACATATGCATGAAAAACATTTCTATATTTTAATCATCATGATGAAAAATGGTAAGTATTAGTTTTTCCTTATATAATGATAATTACATCATAAATACAATAATATTTCTTAAATACACTTATAATTTTCATCAACAAATTTTTGGTAATAAAAACCAAATCACATAGCTCCGTGGTGGTTGTTTTCGACACACGTGCATTAATGGAATTATCATTTTCCCATGAATTTAATGGTAAGGATATATATGATATATTAATTTTAGAGAATGATATTATTTAAAAAATAAAAAATATATATATGTGTGTGTTATATCTATCATCATAAACATCTATGACATGAGATGATGGACAACAAATTACATTGGTTCGTGAGGTGGTATTCTGTTGTAAACACGAATGATGGTTTAAATTCCCTTTAGATTGAAGAGTATATGGATGTAGGTTGTATGAACCTGGATCATCGCTTTCAGGCATGTCTTTCCTTTTCCTGGTGTTTTTGACAAAAGAGGAGTTTCTGGAAATTTTTGAAGTACACGCCGTGTACATTATGAGTACACGCCTTGTACTCCCTTGTCACGCCTGGTTGTGTGCTAGTCATGTCCGGGCCACACACACAGTGTGTAGGGGTGAAGTGGAGGCTGCTTAAAACGAAGTAAAGAAAAGTAGAGTGCATTACATGTACTCAAGAAGTACACACCGTGTATTTTCTTTTATTTTCATTAAACAGATCGGGGTCGCTCCTAAGCGACATAACTGTCTTCTTCTCAAGAGCCTTCAACCGAGAGCGAATAGTATAGCCGCAAATCTTCTCCAAGACCCCGATCCTCCATCCATTCTACTAATTTACCACCGTCAATTATGTTGGAACCACAGCGGTGAGTTATTCCTTCTCCTAGAGACTAGGTTTCCAATTCCTCCCCTTTCATAAGTTATCGTGGGTTGAACATTTTTTTCGTTTTTGTAAATCTATGTCGTTATAAGGAGAATCAAGCCTCGTGGTTCAATTATATCAATCTCATAGGTTCGAGGTAGGTGGTTTGTGCCTTACCTTTCTATGTCCTTGAATTTTATATGGTAATTCCATCAATACCTGTGGACGGCGTATTGTGTGTTTACCTTTTTTCCCTTGTGGTTATTTCCTGCCTTTCTTGCATGCTTGTGTATAGTTAAATTGATCATGTTTATGGATAATTTTTGTTCTTGGATGTTTTTCCCATGCTTTGTTCTTGTTGGAACCTTAGGGTCTCTTTAGCCATTGGAAGTTATACCTGTTTCCATGCCTTGTGATCATAGGACGAAATGATGTTGTTAACATGCTTGTTGCTCTGTAGACTGTCTAGCCAAGTAGTTCAATATGTGTACATTGGTTAGCCAAGTAACTCTATTGGTGTACTCTAGCTTTGTATCATTAATATGCACTAAAGGGCATGGGACTGTGAGAACCCGATGCTATAGACTATAAGAGATAGACCAAGTGAGCTTCCCATAGAGTGTTAGATATTATAGACAATACGGGGATAGACTGAGTGAGCTTCCTCATAGAGTCTTGGGAATTATAGACTATAGGGGATAGACTGATGAGATTCCCAGAGAGTCTTAGTTATTATAGACTATAGGAGGGTAGACCGAGTGAGCTTCCTCAGAGAGTGTTTACCTTTTTAAATGACTTTAAAACCTTCCAAGGATAGAAGAGGAATTGACCAAGTGAGCTTCCTCAGAGATTATGTGGTATACCAGAGGCTATGGTAGGATTTCCCGAGTGAGCTTCCTCATAGAGTCTTTAGACCTTGGGGCCAAGAGGGTCAGACAGTGTGATCTCCCTCAGAGATTCCCTGACTACCCTAGACTATAAGAAGAATTGACTCAGTGAGTTTCCCCAGAGAGTCTTTAATTTCGTATCACCAAACCAGAGGGTTTAGGCTGAGTGCACTACCCTGAGGGTTGTGGTACTTCTTGAATAGTACCAGAAGGGATGGTTGCGAGTACTTCTTAGAGGGTTTCCTATTTGTGTCAGTTGTTTCTTCACCGCTACTAGTTGTTCTGTTGATTGATAGCTATTGTATATCATCCTATTTACTGCTTACTGATTACTGCCTGCTATTATTGCCACTGTTTATTGATTTTTTTCACAATTACCTGCCATATACTCACTGACTATTAGGCACGGATCTTTGCGTGGTTTCCTACTGGGATTTAGTCTCACAACCTGTTTGGGTCATGTTTTTTTGGCCCAAACAGACTATGTTGTTGTAGGTATAGACAAGGGAAAGAACCCTTTGACTTCTGGTACTTGATTGCTTTGGAGCAGGAGAGCATGACACCAAGCATTGGCTTTCGATGCTGAGGAGCTGATTACTTTATTTTGTACATATTTTGGTACTACTATATTTTCAGAATTTTACTTGCTTGGATGATTTCCTAGATATGTATCATGCATTATTTCATATATATACATATGATCTCTATTTGTTTTCTGATTTAGTCATTCCACTATTTATTATTGTTGGTTATTTTCTGATTCCTCTCTTGAATGTTTATTTACATCTGCTGTGTACTCTACCAATGAGGGCATAGTTTCCGCACTATCACACCCAAGGCCCTCGCTGCATGTCGGCAACCGCTGGCATTTGGGGAAATGTGCTTGAGGCCATGTCACCAACCGGGTACGGGGCGCCTCTGGGTCGCTTCCGGAACCGGGATGTTACAAAGTGGTATCAGAGGAATTATTTTCTCTTGATTTACTGTTTGAAGACTTTAGCCAAGGATAGGATGGATTCTGTACTTGGTAATAAGCTCTGCCCGGGAGTAGCTAACCCGTGTACTGGGAAAATCAATACTACCTCATTTATTGCAGTTTTCTGGTTTTGAGATTTTACTGTTGATATGATTTCACCTAGAGCGATTCATATGACTTGTGTTGTTATTGTTGTTTCTATTATGGTTCTATTTCTATTGCAACCTAATGAGATGAGGTTATGCCATCTCATGCATCATATATGCACTTTTTAGAGATCACATACCATGCATTCTTGCCATGCCATTTAGGATGCATTAGCGATTGCATGTTGTTGCGATAGACTTTTTGTAGATTATGCATGCTATTATGATAGATGCTTTGATAGAATCTCTAATGATTGATAGAGGACTATTTGTATTTTACCTTTCTTAAATGATAAAATAAATTTTGGTTTTGGAGGTGTTATGTGCCTCTAGAATCGAAAACTGGTGAATGATTGGCATGTTTTCCTTATATATGACTGTTTTGGATGCCAGGAATTGGTTCTTTGGGAGTATGGGCCCACAAGGATCGAAATTTGGCACCTTCATGCCTTTATTTCTGTGTTTCTGGGCTTCGGTGCAGTTTATGAGCTACTACCTGGTGAAACCCAGAATACACGGCATGTACTTTATGACTGCACGCCGTGTAATTTTAGATTGTATCACTGACTGAGGGTATGCCATCTCAACCTATACATGTCGTGTTTGTTCGGAACACGCCGTTTAAGGGTCATCCATGTAGCTGGCCGTGTAACTAACAACACGGGTTGACGAAACCTTGTCTAGTACATGTCGTGTCTTTAGTGAACACGCCGTGTGGTCTAGGGTTAAGAGGAACGTCTGGTTTAGCTATGTAAAGAGACTCGGGTAGGGGAATAGAGTTCAAGTACACGGCGTGTGTGGGGAAAACACGTCGTGTAGTTGGAGTGTTATAAAACCAAAGGTGGCAGGAGTACACGCCCATGTCTTTGGTTTAAGTGAACACACCGTGTAGTTTTTATACACGTTGTGTAGTTGTGTTTTTAAACTCGAATGTTTCCTTCACATGTTCCCATTTTTTACTCTTGTGTTCTAAGTCTATGATAATCCTAATATGAGGTGTGCTTTTTAACTTTTCAGATATATGCCTCTGAGACGCCTTTCCGTTGTACGTCAGTTTCCAGATGGTGATCAAACACCGGATACGGCTGATCAAGGACCTCATGCAGATCCTCCTGTTATTCCAGCCTTTGCACCAGTAGTCATACCCATCGCAGTTGTCGATACATAGTTCAGGGAGGACTTCCTGAGGATGATGTAGACATTTCACGGAGCACCGCCTCCGGCCCCATTAATGGACGAATTGACGTGGGTCTTTCAGCAGCAACATCCTCCTACTTTCTCAAGTGATGGAGGACCCCAAGCTACAGAGTCGTGTTTAGAGGCCACACTGACAACCTTTGAGCATCTAGAGATACCCCCAGAGAAAAGGGTAAAGCTGGCCACATATGCTATGTGACATCGCCAAGAGGTGGTTGGAGGTGATATCGCAGTCAGGGCACCAGCAGAGTATGACTTGGGATGAGTTTCTCCGTACCTTCTATGACTACCTTTACCTAGATACCTTGAGGGCTGATTAATCCCGGGAGTTTATGAGTCTGTAGCAGGGGACTCTTTCTGTTATGGAGTACTCGTCCCGCTTCACTAAGCTGCAGCGCTTCACGCTGATCCTAGCAGGTGATGAGTTATTCCTTTCTCAGAAGTTCGAGGATGGTCTTAGGTAGGAGATCCATTCCCATGTGAATATCTTTAGTTTGATTTTTATATCCTCTATCGTCAACCAAGCCCTGATCACTAAGCGAAAAGTGAGGGATTCTAGAGCTTTGAGATTGGGTGGTTCGACATCCAGAGCTGGGGTTCCTCCTATGGGTAGTAGGAAGTGCCGTAGAGAGTCTTCTCGAGGAGATCAGGGATGGCATGATGTATCTTCTGGAAGCCAGGTTGTATGCTACCAGTGCGGTAGGAGTGGGAATACTAGGCCTCAGTGCCAGAGAGACCCAATGGAGTTTCGATCTTGCTACAAGATGGGCCATCTTCACCGATTCTGTCAGATCTTCTCACCTTCAGCTGGTGGTAGGGGTTCTTCTTTGACCTCACGTTCAAAAGATGATTCACCAGTTTCTCACCAGTCTAGGAATTGGAGTTCTTCCGATCGTTCGGGCTGAGCTGGAGGTCACGGCCATGGTGTTCAGTCACCAGGTTACCAGCGATAGTAGAATGGGTCAGCTAAGAGTGGTCATCTAGTGGCATCGGGCCGCGGTACAAGCCAGACCTTCGCTGTGGGTAAGACCTGTCAGGAGCAGAATCCCAACCCTTCTATAGTTCGAGGTACGATCTTAGTAGCCTCAGTTTTATCTTCATCCCTTTTTGATATTGGTGCTTTGCATAGTGTTATCTTTTTTGTTGTTGTGGAGAGCCTTGGGCTTTGTATCATTTCATCTTCCGACTTATTGACTCTTGACGCGCCGTTGGGAACGAGTACATCTAGAGTACGTCAGTGCAGAGAGTTCCCTCTTGAGGTTACAAGGTGTCATATCTTATGGTAATTCTATGTCCTAGAGATGACGGGATATGACGTTATTCTCAGGATGGACTGGTTGTTTCCCATCCAAGAAGTCATTGATTTCTATCTCCACACGGTGAGTTTTGTATCACCAGAGGGTGGATCATACCTTCATAGAGGGGAGTGGGATTCCCAGTCGGGTAGAGCTGGACCAGAGAATCATAGGCTAGGATGAGTTATAACCCAAGTTTATAGTCTTTATCTAGATGACCAGGGGACTTAACAGTCAGACTTTTCTCCAATGGTGAATCGTTTTAGAGATGAATTTCTAGAGGACTTTTCAGGTTTGCCTCTAGAGCAAGGGGTAGAATTCTCGATTGAGCTCATGCCCGGAGCGGCACTGGTGTCCATTCCTCCTTATAGGATTGCTACACCTGAGTTACAGGAGCTCAAGAAGTAGTTAGAGTAGTTACAGGCAAAGGGTTTCATCCGACCCAGTACTTCTCCTTGAGGTTCTCATGTCCTGTTTGTGAATAAAGCAGACGGTACCCTTCAGATTTGTGTAGATTATTGGACGCTAAACCAGTTGATGGTCAAGAACCAATATCCCTTGTCGAGGATCGATAAACTCTTTGATCATATTCAAGGAGCCCGGGTGTTCTCAAAAATCTATTTTAGGTCCAATTATCATCAATTGCATGTTATACCATCAGATATACCTCATACAACCTTCAAGAGCAGGTATGGTCTATATGAGTATACAATTGTGTCGTTCTATCTCACGAACGCGCCAGTAGTTTTTATGGAACTGATGAACTGAGTGCTCTATCCGTACTTATATTCCTTTGTGGTGGTTTTCGTGGATGACATCTTGGTGTACTCTCACACTCGACACAACCATGCCACACATCTTGAGATTGTTTCAAGTAGACTGAGAGAGAATCAGTTATATGCTAAGCTCTCGAAATGTAACTCTTGGATAGATCTGATTCATTTTATTGGGTCATGTTATCTCGGAGATAGGAGTATCAATGGACCCCTAAAAAGTCAGAGCTATATTTTCGTAGTTGCAGCTGAAGAATCTCATTGAGGTGCGGAGTGTTCTAAGGCTGGCTGGATACTATAGGAATTTCATACACGGCTTTTCACGCCAAGAAGCACCGCTGACAGGTCTGACCAAGAATGGGGCGGAGTTTTTATGGTAAAATTATTATGAGTTAGCCTTTCAAGGTATGAAGGGGAGGTTGACGTCGGCACCGAAACTGGTCTTGCTAGAGCCAGGAAAGGGATATACTATTTACATTAATGCTTCAGGTATCGGGCTGGGAGTTGTGCTTATGCAGTAAGATGGGGTCGTTGCATACGGGTCTCAGCAGTTGAGGCCACATGAGAGGAACTACCCGATGCACGATCTAGAGTTGGCAGCTGTTTTTCATGCCTTGCACTGTTGGAGAAACTACCTTCTGGGAGAGCACTTTTTGGTTTTCACTGACCACAAGAGTCTCAAGTATATCTTCACATAGCATGATTTGAATCTGAGATAGCGCAAGTGGGTCGAGTATCATCAGTCTTTCAACTTTGTGCTCTCCTATACGCCAGGAAAGGGCAACACAGTGGCAGATGCGTTGAGCAGGAGAACTCAGATTCAGGCAGTTTAGGAGGCCAGCAGTGTGTGCTAGCTTATGGATCTATTCTCTAAAATGCATATAGAGGTTCATGACAGACAAGGACAGACTTACCTATCTTCTATAGTTGTTACCTCTTATATTCTTGATCGGGTAGGGATGAGGCAGCTATCAGACTCAGAAGGATTAGTCCTATGGGAGAGTTTGTCAGGAGAGGACCCACTTCATGGATGGATAGTAGGCAAGGATGAGATCTTGCATTTCCAAGGATGTTTATGGGTGACAGCAGACATACGCAAGGAGCTGATGTGGGATTTTCATTCCTCGGTTTGTGGAGTTCATCCTAGAGTCACCAAGATGTATCGTGATCTACACCACCAGTACTGGTGGCCAGGAATGAATTGAGAGGTTGCTCATTTTTTCATGATATGTTCTACGTGGAAGAAGGTAAAAGTAGAGCATCATCGAACAGAAGGGATTTTACAGCAGTTACCCATTCTCGTGTATAAGTAGAATGATTTCGCAATGGACTTCATGACTGGGTTACCGAGGTCACCTTGATGGAGTTATGTTGTTTGGGTAGTCATTGACGGGCTTACAAAGGTTTCTGACTTCTTGTCGATCAAGGAGACCTTCAGTGTTGATGAGTTGGGATGGTTGTTTATCCGAGAGATTGTACGTCTACATGGTGTTCAACACTCCATTGTTTCAGATAGGGATACGCTCTTTAGTTCTCGGTTCTGGCAGGGACTTCAGACAACTTTGGGTACAAATGTACTTTTGAGTACAACATACTATCCTCAGACTGATGGCCAGTCTGAGCATACGATCCAGGTTCTTGAGGATATGCTACGAGCTTTAATTCTAGACTTTGGCGGATCTTCGGAGATTCATATTCGTCTGGTGGAGTTTTAATATAACAACCATTTCCAGGCATCTATTCAGATGGAACCTTACGAAGATTTGTACGGTAGGCCATTTCGATCACCCTTATGCTGGCTGGAAGCTGGAGAGGAAGCTTTGCTGGGACCTCATCTTGTTCAGGAGACCTCAGAACAGATAGAGTTTATTCGGAAGAGGATGGCTACAGAACAGTCTTGGTAGAAGTCTTATGCTGATCAGCAGAGACGACCTCTGGAGTTCGGGGTCGAGGATCAGGTTTTCCTACGTGTCACACTGAGGATGGGACACCAGAGGATTCAGAGACAGGGTAAGCTTTCACCGTGGTACGTCGGGCCGTTTGAGGTGTTGGAAAGTGTTGGCCCGGTTGCAGTTACCGCATAGGTACCGGGTTATGCACAAAATCTTCCATGTTACTTAGCTCCGACGTTACTTTTTAGACCCGTCTCATGTCTTTCAACCCGATGAGGTTGAGCTCGAAGAGGATGCATCATTTGAGGATCATCCCATCCAGATTGTCGATCAAAGTACGAAGGTTCTCTGTGGTTGGTATTTTCCTCTAGTACGGGTGCTATGGTAGCACAGGCAAGTGCAGGACAAGACTTGGGAGAGGGAGACTGATGTATGATCGCAGTGGCGGGAGCTGTTCGGGGTTTCTTCTTCTACTCCTCACTAAGGAAATTCGGGGAAAAATTTCCATAAGGGGGAAGTTTTTAAGAACCCGGATCATTGTTTTCAAGTATGTATTTCGTTTTCGTGGAGTTTTTGAGAAAATATGAGTTTCTGAAAATTTTTGAAGTACACATCGTGTACTCCCTTACCGCGCCAGGCCATGTGCTGACCATGTTCGGGACATACACACAGTGTGTAGGGGTGAAGTTGAGGCCACTTAAAGTGGAGTACAAGAAAGTAGAGTACAATAAATGTATTTTTTTCATTAAACAGATTGGGGTTACGCCAATGCGATAGAACTGTCTTCTTCTATAGCACCTTTGATCAAGAGCGACCCGTATAGCCTTAGATTTCCCTAAGCCCCTGAGCCTCCATCCTTTCTCTAAATCGACCGTCGTCGACTGCGTTGGAACCTTAGCGGTGAGTTCTTCCTTCTATTAGAGCTTTGATTTCCAATTCTTATCCATTCTTAAGTTATCGTCGGTTGAACCTTTTGTCTGTTTTCTTATATCTACATCATTTTGGGGAGAATCAAGCCTCTTGGTTCAAGTATATCAATCTCCTAAGATCGAGGGAGGTGGTTTGTGCCTTACCTTTCGATGTCCTTGAGTTTTATGTGAAAATTTTACCAATACCCATGGACGTGGTATTACGTCTTACCTCTTTTCCCTTTTGGTTATTTCCTACCTTGATTGCATGCTTTTGTAGAGGTAAATTGATCATTTTTGTGGATAATTTTCATGCTTGGATGTTTTTCCCAAGCTTTTTTCTTGTAGAAACCATTGGATCTCTTTAGCCTTTAGTCGTTGTACCTATTTCCTTGCCTTGTGATCGTTGGACGGAAAGATGTTGTTAACATGCTTGTTGCTAAGTAGACTATCTATCCAAGAAGATCTATTGGTGTACTTTGGTTAGCCAAGTAGCTCTATAGGTGTACTCTAGCTTTATAGCATTAATATGCACTGACTGGCATGGGACCGTGAGAACCTGATGCTATAGACTATAAGGGATAGACCGAGTGAGCTTTCTAGAGAGTCTTAGATATTATAGACTATACGGGGATAGACCGATTAAGCTTCCTCAGAGAGTCTTGGGCATTATAAACTATAGGGGATAGATCTAAGTAGCTTCCCATAGAGTCTTAGTTATTATAGAATATAAGAGGGTATACCGAGGGAGATTTCTCATAGAGTCTTTACCTTTTTGAATGTCTTAAGGGTAGAGGGGGAATTTACTAAATGAGCTTCCTCAGATATTCGGTGGTATACCTAAGGCTATAAGAGGTTTGACTGAGTGAGCTTCCTCAGAGAGTCTCTTGAACTTGGGTCCAAGAGGGTTAGACTGCCTAATCTTCTTATGAGAGTCCCTGAATACCCTAGACTATAAAGAGAATTGACCGAGTGAGCTTCCCAAGAGAGTCTTATAATTTCTTATGACAAAACCAGAGGGGTTAGGCTATGTGAACTGCCCAGAGGGTTATGGTACTTCTTGTATAGGACCATAGGGGATGGCTGCGAGTACTTCCCAGAGGGTTTCCTGTTTGTGTTAGATGTTGAGTCACCATTACTTGTTGTTCTATGGATTGATCACTATTGTATATCATCCTATTTACTGCTTACTGATTACTGCATGCTACTGCTGCTACTTTTTACTGTTTTTTTGCACTACTACCTGCCATATACTCACTGACTGTTAGACATAGTTCTTCGGGTGATTGGCTACAGGTATTTAGTCTCACACCCTGATTGGGTCATGTTTTTGGACCCAAACTGACTATTTTGTTGCAAGTATAGACAAGATCAAGCACCCTTCAACTTCTGGAACATGATTGCTTTGGAGGAGGAGAGCATGGGACCAAGCTTTGGCTTGCGATGCTGAGGAGATGTTTACTTTCTTTTGTACTTGTTTTGGTACTATTTTATTTTTTAGAATTGTGACTTGTTTGGTTTCTCTCCTAGATATGTATCATGCATCATTTCATATATATACATATGAGCTCCATTTGTTTTCTGATTTACTCATTCCTCTGTTTATTATTGTTGGTTATTTACTGATTATGCTCTTGCATGTTTATTTACTTCCGATGCGTACTCTTCCATTTAGGTCATAGTTTCCCCACTATCACACCCATGGCCCTCACTGCTAGTCGGCAGCCTCTGGCATTTGGGGAAATGCGCTTGAGGACATGTGACCAACGGGGTGTGGGGCACCTCTGGGTGGCTTCCAAAACCGGGACGTTACATAGGTTATTCCATTAACAAAAAAATGTTATTACACTTGGTATAATTATTCTATTATATCTACATTTTTTTATAATATTTTAAGGAGGTAGAAAATTTAATAAAATAAGAACGCAGAATTAAGAATGATACCTATTCTTCAGAAAACCTCTAGAGGTTTACAGGAAAAGACTTCTAAAGAGGGATTTATAAAAAATAAGACATCTTGTACATAATATGGGAAGTAAGGAATATATTTATTCAATTATTTTCTTAACCAACGTTATCTTGAAGTGGGGATTGATGATGAGAGGTCTCCCTTTTATAAGAAAAGAGGGGAGAACACTTCAATTTTCATAAAGTGTTAAATTATTATAAATTAATTATGATATTAAAATGAATATAAATTGGAAATTTTATATTAAAATATTATTCAATGATAGAATCATCTATTCCAGAAACAATTATAGTTTTTTGGTGATTTTATGACACTTATCATTTTGTTTTAACCCCATTTAACCCTTTTTAAAAATTATGGTGGAATTAATGATTTTAGTCTTTTGGGTCCATGAAATTTTTATAAAAGGAAATGTATACAATAAATGGAACATCGTTTAAATAACAAACCATATACCCTTAATTTTTTCTGAATATAATAATTTTAGAGATTTTCAATCTTTTAATAAAACATTATTTATCATAAAATATCATTAATTTTAATTTTGTCACTATTAATTTAATTTCACTTTAATAACCTCAATACAAAGATGTGATTCAAATTTAAAAATTTAAAAATTTTATTACATGATATACTTATCTGAAAAAAGTGTTCAACATGATAATTATTTCATATTATATTACATATAATTTTATAAAATCCGTTTTTTATATTCATTTTATTTAAATAATTACTACATTGGTATGGTGTAATAATTTAAGGTAATTATATAACTATAAAAAGAAATATAAAAATTAACATCATTAATATAAATTCATTATAGTAAAAATAAACATTTTGATTCTTTCACCACTTTCTTTTCTCCCTTGGTGAACACATAAGTGATAAATTAAATCAAGAGGGTCATGTTTTGTCTTTTTCATTGAATAATTTATTATATTGGAAACATTCATGAAAATAAGTCCAAAAAATATATAACAATTTATTCTACGTTGATAAGGGACTAAATTTATTAATCTTAAAATATTTAAGATGATTAAATAGTGGCCTTATCAGTTAGTTTTAGCCCAATAAAATTATATTTAACATTTTATTGGGGTAATGCATTTTTTTTAGTTTTTTATATTACATTAAAACTGAAAATTATGTTATCCATATTATTTAAAATAAATTATACTAATTAATCATATGGAATTAATTTTATGAAAATCATTCTCTATTAGTGGTTGAAATTAATTTTATAATAACTCTTCAAAGCATGAAGAAGATTAGTTTTGAAAAAAAATGAACTTGTTTTAGAAATAATATTTAATATCAACTCTATGAAAAGTTTTATTCATTATATAAATTTAAAATAATATATATAGATATATAATATATATATCAAATTTAAATAATTATACATTTGGGTTTTCTATAATTAATTAGATTGGGAAAACTTTTTTCACTTAAAAACAGTATGCAGAAAACCCTATTTTTAATCATATAAATAAACTTATACCAAAATCCCAAATAATATTTATTCAAGTGAAATTAATTGGATAATTAAAAATAAAATTATTCATATTAAAATATAATACCAAATACAAAATATAATTGGACTTTTAAATTACATTATTTAATGAAAATAAATTAATGTATTTGAATAATCGGTAACATTAACCATTCGCTGAAAAATCAATCATTTCATAAAAATAGGATAATTTCACCTTAAGTTAATTTTTGATAAAAGGACTTTAGAAATGGTGATAATTTTATAAAATTAAATTACTAAAAATTGTAAAAATTAATAATAAAATTTTTTATAAGAATAAATTAAATAATTTTTGAAGAAAACATAACTTTGATGAATAAAATTATTTTACTAAAAATATATTGATTATTTTCTAAAAATTTATTAATATATTTATATGTAATATTACCTTACAATAAATTTTATAATTTGATTATTTTAATTCATACCCTCTAACTTGATGGCCCCGTTATAAAGATAATATAATAATATTTCATGGTTTGTTTAAGAACTTTGTTGTGTGTCGTATATTCCATAAAACATAGTTTTTTTTAAAATTTATGACTGTTACATTCTCCATATTAATTAAATAAATCCTTTCAATTTTCACTTGATCTCAGTATTAAATGGTTTTACATATGAAAATATATTTTTTAATATCTCACATTTTAAAAAGGAATAATAAATCATCATCTTGACAAGAGATAAAGGGAACTATGGATGATATCCAAAATTAAACATAAATAGGTTTCCATGTAAGAAAACAATAGTGGGATGTGAAAATATAGGCATGTAAGGAAAGATTAATTCCCAAATAATGATGAAGAGTGATAGATATCAATGATATCGACAAATTGAATGGTCATGAGAATGTCAATATCCAGAAAATCATAAGACCAAGAGGTATGAAAAAGACCATTGATTAATCATAAATGAAAGTAATAACTATAAATTTCCATTTCATGATTCTTTTTTAGAAGGTTAATTATTCCATACTATAAAAAACACAAACCTACACTTCGAGATCTGATTCAAAAAAACATCAAAGTCACATTTTTAGTTTTGATGACAATAAATGTGACTCAATTTTTTCCATCTAAAACGTGCAACATAAAAAGGTAATTTTGGATCACATACATTACCGATGAATTATTAGGTTCATACATTAAGATAATTATTATAATCCTTTACATAAACAATATATATATCTTTAAAAGAGAATTGGTCTCATATAACCATGCTTTCCATATTTCACATTATGTCATTGTCATCATCCATAAAAAATATCATCTAGACATAATTCATTCATTCAAATTATTTATTACCTATGGAAAAGGAAACACAATAAGGGTGAGATCATGTACTCAATAAGGATGACTGTAAGCATTAAAAATTGAATTTCGTCAATAAGCATAAGTAGAGAATAATATTATAATGAAATAATCAAATTTCATCAGTATAAAATAAGATTATTAATAACTATAAGTAAATAATTTATCAAACATGAAAAATTATATAAGGACGTAAAAGTTAAGAATCATTAAAATAAATAATCATGTGACAGGTCATATCAAAGTTGATCTTAAGAAACATTATAAACCCACATAATGATTTGTTAGATTGTATTGGTCTCATGGATCATTATCATCATATCACTCATAAAAACCCATTATAATTAGAATAACTATACAATTGACTTCCAATATAATAATCACTTGAACAGAACCATTTTTCAATTCATTAGAGTGATATCTAGGACACCCATCGTATACGCTGTATCGGGATCACTCATTCCTATATAAGCTCACCCATCCTATTATTTCTCAGTCTCACCCATCACTAGCAAGGTGAAAACATCATATCAAAATGTCTAAGAACCATTATAAAAATATATAGATATGGAATTTCATAATAAATCTCCTAAAAAAGTCATTATTCCTCTCAAAACATTTTTAAACCATAGAAAAGAAATGGGTTTCATCTCAATATTTTTATAACATGATTAACTCATGAAAAAAAATTGTTCCATAAAATTATATTGGAATCAAGATTATCTATTGGAAAATAAATGGTTTCTATAAAAATATCTTTAGAACATTATTACCCCATGAAAAATAAATGGGATTCATAATATTCTCTTTGAAATGTGATTAACCTGTGGAAAAGAAATGGGTTCGATTACAATATCTTTAATAAAATGTTAATCTATTAAGAGAAATATTGAGGTTGTTATCATTAGAAAAATATATCCCATTGTAAAATAAATAAAAAGGGTTTTGATATTAATGAATGTAAATGTCATTAAAATATAATAAAATACAATTTGAATAAAATAACCTTTCTATATTGAACAAAAATCTTAAAATTGAAACATTTTGGAAATGATTTTATTTTAAAATAAACTTGATAACGTATAATGTAATATTAATATAAAATCATTTTCATGGTGATGGGAATTCCCTTTGATGTCATACATGTTAAAACAGTGATTCTTTTACAATTTTTGGTAAAATACAAACTGACATTGTTTAGAAAAAGACATGAATATTACTTCAAAAACATTTTGTAAAAAAACCATTGATGAAAATATCTTTATTCAATCATTTAAATAATATTAAAAAAATTATAAAAATATTTTTAGATGTCATTGTATTGTAATGAAACTATTTCTCAACCAAAGAGAGAAAAAAGAATATTTTTCATGGAAAAAATCTTTTGAACTCTTGAGTACATAAAGAGAGGAAAATAAATTTAATGTTTTATTATCATGAAATAACTCAAGTAGAATAAAATTAATGAGTTTATTGATATATAGATCATAATATTTCATCATCTGATTCATAAACATAAACAATATCAATAAAAAATGATATTTGATAATAAAACAATTTCCACTATATTTAAATTATATTGTAGTCCACATAAAAAAATAAAATAAAATTAAACATAAAATATAATGACAATTTGTAAATTCCAGATTTTAAATGTAAAAGGGACGTAATATACACATCATAAAATAAGAAAAGTTCATAACATTACATATGTCTTAGAGAAGTAAAATTGAGATAAAAAACCCTTTACCACTTTTGTAACATCTAAACTGTATGCACCATGAAATAGTGATCCTAAAATTGATATGAAAATCCCAATAATATATGATATTAATAATAAAATACAATCATGTTTAGTATAAAAACAATAAAATTATAGCCTAGTATAGAATGTGTCTCATAAATGTAAAAAGTGAGACAGGAAACGCTTACCTTAAGTCCAGACTATCCAAGTGAGTCCTTTAACTCCTTAATAATAATATAATATCTACTATTTTATTTATTAAGAAAAAGTAAAAGATAAAATATATTATACCCAATTCATTTATTTTATTTTCTTTAAATATATATTAAATTTCTTCATCAGTTATGTCTACGTCTTGTTTTTTGTGGAAGTTCTGCTCGTTGTTTCCAACTGACTTCGGTGTGTTGACCATGATCAAAGAGGTCATTATTTAAACATATAAATAATAAAAATCATGAATTAATTATAATATTTTTACATAAATTATAATATTTAAAACTAATCATGAAATATTCATATGAAAAATAAATGATCTTACAATCATGGTGATAGTATTCCATATGTACGGTTGAGTTATGTTTCCTTTTTTAAATGATCATTGTTGATAGAAGGAAATAATTATTTTACCATAAAATAATTATAATAATATCATAAATAAAATAATATTTCATAATATATATATATATCATTCATTTTCATTTGTGATGAAAAAATAATCACATCCCTTCCTAGAAGTAGTTCTCTACACCTTCATGGTCGGCGTTATCATTTTTTAATGTAAGAAAGAAAAGGATATATTATCCTTATAAAAATTATAAATATGTAATTAATATAGTTATTATTTCATTTATATCATATATATTCTTTAACATTATTTTAATAATAATTCAAATAATGAATTAGTGAAAAATGAATCACATCGTTTCATGAGGTTGTAGTCTGCCATACACATGTGTGACATTATCATATACCCTACAGATTGGAATATAAAAAATATTTCATATGATATAAATACTAAATAATTATATATATGTTAAAAATATAATATATTTACTTTAAACCCATCATTAAAACAATTAGTTATATGAAATGATGGAAAATGATTGACATTGGTTCATGAGGGAATAGTTTTTTGTACACATGAATGATAATTTTGTAGCCCATTTGACTGAAGAGGATATGGAATTAGGTTATGAAATTAATATAACAAAATATAATTATAAAAAGTATATATTTTTTATCATATTATCATATATGATGAATATTTTAATTATGTGTAAGAAGAAATAAAACAAATACAAATATTTAGGAATTTTACCATTTCTCAGACCACCCCTTTAGGATTATACCAAAAGTATTCCTCGAATATATTTTTGACCAAAAAAATGTTTCTAAGAGGGTATGGAATTGATAAATTTATTTGGGTATTAATTTTTTGAAAAAATAGGTTTTTAAGGGGTGATGAAGACAGTATAGGGGGTAGACCTTTATAAGTTATGTGGGAAGAGCACTTGTAATTTTTTAAACGAAAAAGGTGAACCCATATTTCTTGCAAGCCAAAATGACCCAAAATTGAACACTATCAAGAATTAGAAATTAAAATGTCTAAATATTTCTGTGAAATATGTTATATACATGTTTTTATGTAATTAGAAACCATATCAATTTAGACTATCCCCGTGATAAACTTGTTTTCACCTTAACCCCAATAATTCATTTTTATAGTTTTCACTATTCATTATGGTAGAAAAATAATCATAACATATCAAATATTAAAAATTATGGTTATCAAAAAAATTAATACATTTTACCAAATTCATTTCACTAAAGTGGAAAATTTAAATTTAAAATTAAATCCACAGATGTGATGAAAAAGTGGGTTTTGAAAAAGTGTATTTTTCAATAAAAAGATAATTTAATATAATCTATATGAATAGTAATAATAATTAAATGAATATAAATTATTATATAATAATATATAATATAAAATTTTCATTTAATTAATCACTCATAAAGGGTTATTTTAATTAATTAAAATGGAGGATCATTATGAACTTTAAAATAGTTTTTAGAAGAAAACTCTTTTTTAAACCCAATGATAAACTTATACTAAAATGAAATATGAAGTTGATTAAAAATAAATGAAGTTAATTAAATATAAGTAAATAATATTTATGTTACATTAAATCAAATTTAAAATATAATGGGACTTAGGAATTTCTAAATTTATTGAAAAGAAATGGCATTTTTACAAAAATCGTTATTTTCACTATTCACTAAAAAAAGATATTCTTGAAAAATACTTAACATTCACCCAAATTAAATTTCGATATTAAAATTCCAACAATGAATTTAATTTTAAAAAATTAATATTTGAAATCTATAAGACGAAATTTTTATATTTCCTACAGAAAGTAATAAAATTTATTTTTAAAGAAAGCATATTTTTTAAGAATAAAAATGTTTTACAAAAAAATGAGTTATTATTTACTAAGAATGTATCTATAAATTTATATTTCATAGTATATATATATTATAATTTATTTAATATTATTCATATCTTCTCATTTAACGGCTTGGTTATAATGGTTATATTTAAAATAGTATTATTTAATGGCTTGTTAACGCTCAGTGTTGCAAGTATTATATAGTATCGAGCATAAACATCTTGGGGTAAAGTTTACAGTAAGATATTAAAGAGATTATATTTACTAATAATTAAATTTATCTTAATTTATTGGTGTATTGTTTTTTTTCTAAGCTTGGTGTTGTGTGTCATAATACTTTTCAAATATAGTTTTCTTTTATTAACATCACAGGTTATTACACATACCATATAGACTATGGTCATAAATAATATATACCTACTTGAAAATTATAATATCATTCTTTAGAAAATTTCATCTATTATATCATTTTTCCCCAAACCATGTGTCTTCAAGATGAAATTATTTCTTAATTGAATAACTAGAATCAACTTCTAACGAATCACATTTTTTATATAATAATAACATGATACTCCTCATGTCTTTAGACATTAACAAAAACCATAAATTATCAGAAAAAGGTAAAATAATTCTCAAAATTAATAAAGCTTTATACATTTAAAAACAATATTAATCCCTAAATCCTCAGTAATAACATCCAAACATAAACTTATATTATTTCATATATAACTAACCTTATAATTCATCAAAATATTCTTGACTAAGTTTAGAACCCAAATATCAAATTGATTTTATCACATATTATTCCAGGATAAATTTATTATCCAACTAAAATTAACAACAATAAAAGTTAAATAATAATACCAAAAGTGTGAATTACCAAATCATATAATCTCCATGATATGGTAATCATTTATATAAATAATTTGATTTATCATAATGCCACATTAAAGTCATATATGCTTCCAAAAATTAACATAATCCTTTGATGTATCATGATTCTTATAACCAAAAACCCATGGATAAAAATTAATATATAACATAATTCTTGAATTCCAATACATAAATACCAATTCCTCAAGGAATATTATACCATAGGTTCTTCCTTGGTCTTGGATTTAACCATTAAAATAGTGAATCGACTCATATAATGAAAAAGTTCTCCACATTGAAGATACTAAACTATAAAAGGTTATCTTGGATTATATTTCTTTAAATCCATTTATCTCATCATTTTTTCACTATAATTCATTCCTATATGTCCTTTTTTTCCACAAGAAAACATTTTCATATTCCATTAAGACATTTTCATTGGTGTATCTTCCCACATTTCTAACTGGAATGAAATTTATCATTCTTTCTTCTCTGCTTTCATCCTCCTAATAACATATTGGAGTATATCATTCTCTAATTTGGTGAGTCCGAGAGTTGGTTAACGTACATGTTTTTAATCATATATCCTGATAAACCATTTTGATTGATGATAATATATTTCACTTGAATCACCATCCCATTTGGTTTCTCATATTAGATTCACTATATATTACTTTCTCTGTTAACATAATTTTATATAGTTCTATCCACAAACTATGAAAATAATCATGGTGTGAGAAACAATAATAATAATCATGGAAAACCCATTTATATGATTTATAAATCATCACTCCTTCTTTTTGATATATGAAACTATAGGTTTAACCTTGAATATTAGTGATTTTAATTTATTCAAACCCATTATGATGGTTCATAATTAAAATATTAATTACCTAAAGAACATATCCCAAAAGTTTCAAAGTAGGTGTGAAGTAATATCATAGCCAACATGTATTAGAATAATGGTTGAGATATACTCAACAAAATATTTTTGAAGTTATTTCCCTTAAATGCATCGATTCACAAACCATGTCTACTTGTAGTATCGAGACATCGATATATTACTAAGAAAACCACATAATCACTTCCTTAACAAAACATTAGGATGTTATCCTATATTAATATTTATCCCAATGGTTTTTACTAAGGATCTCTAATCCTAATCCCAAAAAATAACTATACCTTCCTCTAATACCAACTATAGTTTCTCAAGTCTTTTATACATATTGTTATATAATTTTTAATGTAAATAATTTTTAATATGAAAAAGGATAAAAAAGGCATGATTTCTTTATATGAATTGGTTCATAATACATTAAAATCAAACTAAATCATTTCATCCTTATTTTAATTTCCACGATGATCTTAAAAGTAAATTTTATCTCTTAAAACATTATAACATAACATGGGGAATACATTAAAGAAATGGTTGAGTGGAAAATCCTAGTATAGGAATAAATATTATAATAAAATATAATGTATGAGTCAATGTTATATTAAGATATCATTAAAGAGATATACCATGAGTTATCACATGGGAGAATAATATAAAAAACATTGTATCATAAAATCATGCAAATATAAGAATTTTTTTAACACATAACATGACATATGCATGAGTCAAGGATAACTTCCTAGAAAATATCACATGGTGGAAAAATTCCCTTCATGGATTAGGTTTACTCTCAAATACCATACATATCATTCCATGAGGCTAAATGTTTACCCAAATCATATTATCTCAATGTGGGAAACCCATAATGAAATTTACATTATTATGTGTCCCACAAAAATAAATAAATCATATGGAATAAATATAAAAATTACCCATGGAATGAAATGGATTTTATTTGAGAAAAGAGTATTGTATCATGTTTTACCCCGTCACAGGATGGTAGAATAATCTCATAATATATGTTGGACACATATATACTAAATATAGATTAATTATATAACATTAAAGAGAGATTTTAGATTGTTAAAGGTCATAACATAAAAAAGAGTGGTTTAGAGAGATCCCTTACACCCTTAAGCATAACATCAAAATATCCATTAATATAAAACCATTTTTTAAAACATATATAATAAATGGAAAGATGTATTTTCATTGAGGTAAATCATTTATATTATAAATAAATCCAAATATTTATTAATGGTTGTAGTGGGAACAAAAACTTATCACTTTATATGTTAAAATTGAACATTGCTTTTGTCTTTTGTTATAAAAATGAAAACATTTTATAATAAAATACAAAATAATATTCCTTTTTAAAACTATTGAATGAACATAAAAAGGGGACTAAAATGTCTTTAATACTTCATTTATGTAAAAATTATTACATTAATAAAATGGTTTCAATAATATGTAGATGGAAGAGAATGATTTAGATAAAAAACTGTTAAAACATTTGAAATGGGGTTTTCAGTTAGAGTGTCCACTATGTAAAACAATAAAAATATTTATTTCTATGAAAAAAATAAATAAAGTAATATATATTTAATATTTACTTTATCAACTATTTAAATGAAAAAAATTCTTAAAAATTTTATAAGAACATGAATATAGAATAAATGTATTTGGAATAGAAACTTTAAAAATGAATTTTTAAAACAAATTCATGTATACATATCTTATCATTGAATTGAGAATTAATTAATGAAGTGATTATGTATAAAAATTTAAAAAAATCAATACAAAATAAAACCATCATTGGTAATTTCAAACATAATAACAGCATCACATAATTAATCAAGTATTTTTATAACCTAATGAATCGAAATTGAGTTACGAAACCCATTACCTCGAGTTCGACTCATTATGTATCTAATATATCTTCCTGATTGATAGAATCTTTTTAATTATTTAAATAATTAATAACCCTTTTACAATTTATTAATCCTTTTATTTATTTTATAATTTTGATATATTTATTTACTTAATCAATTAATTTCACATCAGACCTTCTCATGATATTCGGTTCATATGCCTAAAATGACTTAGGTAGCTTGACTGTGGTAAAATAATTTATTTGTCCCTTATATCCAAAATAATAATTATGAAATAATTATAATTTGTATACAACAATCATACTTTCAAAACTAAGCATGAATTATGGTTATGTAAAATTAAATATATTACAATTATGGAGATGGTAGGAAATACGTACACATGAAGAACATTTTCATTTTTCAATGATCATGATAGAAATAATGTAATTATTATTTTATCATAAAAAACTATCAGTATATCATAAATAAAATATTTTTTAATTAAATTTTCATATATATATACAATCTTTTTGATGTGGTGATGAAGACAGTATCGCATCTCTTTGTGTATATGGTAGTTCACACATGTGCACGAATGACAATATCATTTTTATATGAATGGAATGGTATGAAAATATATGATAAATTAATCTTAAATAATGATGAATATGTATTTAATATTGTATATACACATTAAATCCATCATCATAAACATTTTTGAGAGGGGATGATGGAAAATTAATCACATCATTTCTCGAGCTAAAAATCGGTTGTACACACGAAAGATAGATTTGTTTCCCATTTGATGGAAGTGAATGTGGATGTAAGTTATCCCATTAAGATAATAAAATATCATTATATGTGATATAATTATTTTATTATATCATTATTTTTTTATAGTTTTACAAGGAGGTTGACAAAGAAATAAAACTAAAATGTTTGGTTAAGAATGATACCTCTTCTTCAGGAAATCAATTCAAGTTTATAGCAAAATAATTCCTAGGATGGTTTTATAAAAACAAAATGACATATTAGACATGGAAAGGGGAATTAATGAATTATTTTTCTAAATTTTAGTCATAATAAAAAGGATCTTGATGTTTGTGGAGGAGAGGAGAGTATGTACCCTTTTATAATAGAGTGGAAGAACACTATGGGAATTCCTTAAATAATTAAATTAAGGTAAATTAAGACTCATATTTGAGTTGATAAAAAATTGATAATTTTCAAGGAAAATATTATGGTCAGAATAAATAATCTTAGACTATAATAATTGGACAATATTTAGGAGATATTTTCACCATTATCATTTTTTCAACCCTTTTTCCCCTTTTTTGGAAATTATCATGGTATTATTTTTTATAACCATTAAAGGAAATGAAAAATATTATAAAAGTAAAAAATTATTTCAAATTCAAATTTCATTATATATATTTATTTGTAATTTAAAATTATTTAATAATGCATTATTTATTATAAAATATCGTAAATTTTAATTTTTGACACTATCCCTTTAATTTGACTTTAAAACATCAAGAAAATGATGGAATTTTCATATATTCAATAAAAACATATCTACAATTTTATAATTTCTATAAATATTTTTCTAAAATTACAATTATTTCAAGTTATGTTACTTATAATATTTTTATAATCATTTATTTCATTTCAATAAAATAATTTTTTTGTCAACGTTGCAAATGAATTTAAGATAATTATATAATTACTAAAAATTATAAATAAATTAAATTCATAAAAAATTTACTAAAAATAACCATTGACACTCATTCACCACATTTCTTTTCCCCTTGGAGAAAACATAATACATTTTCAAAAGAATGAGGGTGGCATTTTCTATTTTTCTTTACCTAAATTATTTTATTGGTCCCATTAATGGAAAAGTATCCCAAACGAAAATATATATATCTACATGTGATAAGGTATGAAATTTATATGTCCAATAATATTATAGTTGAAAAAATATTTTCCTTGTCATTGAGTTTTGATATAAGTTAAACAGATTTACCCTTTTATCATGGTGATTAATTTTTACTATTTTACAAATTTATTATGAAGAAAAAATATGTTGTAATTTTTAATTATTAAAAATTATGATTATTAGAAATATGGTATCTATTTTAAAAAATTTAATCCAAATAATTTGATGAAATTAAATTTATAATATTCACAAAAAGGGGGATGAAAATGGTTTTTTCGAAAAAAAATGAATTTTTCAAGGGAAAATTGATTTTACTTTAACAGTTTGACGAGAAATATTAATTATATGAATTTAAATTAGTATATATAGATATATAATAACTAAAATTCATTGAAATGTTAACTCATTGAGGGTTATTTTAATTAATATAAATGAAAACGCATTATGCATATAAAAATAGTGTGTAGAAAATAACATTTTTAATTATAAAAATAACCTTATACAAAATACATATAAACATCCAATTAAAATGTATTTAAATAATTTATAATAAGTAAAATGGTTAACTTTTAAATTTATGTCCACATAAAAAATATAATTTAGCTTTTAAATTACTTTATGCAATGAAAATAAATGAGAGTATTTGAAAATTTTTAATTTTTACTATTCTGTAAAAAAATAATCATTTCAAAAATATCCCAAATTTTCACCTAATGATTATTTTGATATTATGATTTAAAAAATTATTTTAATTTTTTAAAATTAATTTTCTAAATACTACATAAATTAATTATAATATATTCTCTCAAAAATCAATAAAAAGTCCTTTGTAATGATGACATTTGTTTTATAAATAAAATGAATTTAATATAAATTGATTGATTATTTACTAACAATTTATAAACCTATCTATATTGATTAATTACATTATATAAATATCATAAACTATTTTACACAATTCATACCCGCTAACATAATATCGTGGATATAATAGTCAAATAATAATATTTTATGGTTCATTTAGTCTTTGTGTGGTGTGTCGTATACTCGAAAGAACATAGTTCCCTTTTTAAAATATCGAGGTTCTAGAGGGAAAACTTATTTTTTTTTCACCACCACCTCTATTTACTAGTTATATGTATGAAATTGACAAATAAATTTGAAATATATACTATAACTATAAATATGAAGTGAAAATTTATAGTCCACCTTTATTTCCTCTTATTCATTGGGAAATGAAAATTTAATCGTGTATTGTGTGAATTACATCCTCCACAAAGAATCGTCTTCAATTATTCATCTTGATATTCAAAATTTATCCAAAAAATGGAACATGATTAAATATTTTAACAAATATAATTAATATCATTATTATTCTATTATAATGATATTATTTTAATATAAAAAATCTCTTAACCAAAATCGCTCACTTAATTATGGTCTGTTCATATTTTGGTCGATCTAAATAACAACTTTGAATAATTCTATAAAACAATGGCATGGATAACTATGGGAAATTAAATAAAAATATTATTATAGTTTAATAAAAAAATTAATTGTTTTCTTATTTATAAAGGTTATATTAAGTATTTGGCTAATTATTAGAATACCATCTTTGATTTCTAAAATTTTTTAAATAAGAAATCATTTAACCCAAATTTTGGAAACATGAATAAAATATTTATACATAAAAATAATTTATATGTTATTTTATATTAAATTATTTACGAATGATGTAATTTTGGAGGATAATAAAAAACAACATTGCTATTCTGAAACTATTTCAAAATGATGATATCAAAAACACATAATAAAAAACAAATATAATTATAGATAAAAATTATTATTAGTGTTTTTGAAAGGTTATTAATATGAATAAGTTTCTGAAATAGGTAATTCAAATAGTTAATTATTTTTAATACATGATGATCTATCACTTTAGTGGAAGTGAGAAATTAAAGAATAGGGCCTTTAGACTAAAATTTCTTTTTCTTGAGACATGATTCCTATTGTCTATATAATTATAATAGTATAGTTTATAAACTTCTTTTTGATCTATTATATTAGGTATTTATATTTATTCTGTAATTTGATGTTTCATTTCATGATTACATTAAAAAGTGGGTTTTATTTAAATATTACATAAGCCTCCATAATGCCCAAAAATATAAATTTTTTGAATGTAATGTGTATGTGGTTATCATGGGAATTTCATCTATGTTTGGATGCTGAAAATTGGATATGCCTATGACATAGTCACACATAGGATTAATCCCCTTGAAAAGGGTTGGTTGTGTATCAACCCAATCATCACTCAGTTTATGTTAATTCTGCCTAAGACAACACACCTAGTTAGACAACTCTTAGGGGATGTGGTTTGGATAATTCACATGATCTTTAGAACCCCTAATGAAGGATTTTCTTACAATTTCTTCATCTTTCTACCTTTTCAAACTACTGAACTCAGTTAGAAACGTCTATTGATAACCCACTGCAATTAAAGTACCCTCTCTTCAACCATATCTATATTTTATTGAAAATTGTACTTTCTATTACATTGATAATTCCCCATAGTTTATAAATTCCTTTTATATAATCTATTATATAGACATATTATTCAATTAAATTTGAAAATATTATTTTTATGTATTTCTATCATATAGATATATTTTGTTTTATTTTACCTTTATTATGAAATAATATTTATAGTGAATGTTTTGAAATGTCTAGTTAACTCATATAACAAATTCATTCGATATGATTAATGACTGGTGGGGCTGGTATAGATAGCCACCTGATGCATGGATAGGTCTCGCGAAACAAAATATCTATATTATTAGAATATGAATTACCCATATATCTATGACTTCATTGTAAAAGGTCATGATGGTACATTTATAATGTTTACCATTATGAAATCCATCAGTGTCAAGTTAGTAATTATTATACATGTTTTTATTTATTATCATGGCTATAGTATGCCTTCAATTCTACTTGATTATAGAATTATTCTTATTATTTAAATCTTTTTTCAAAAATAATTATTCCATATATATGATATAATAGCTTCCGTAATAAGCTACTTATTACTAAGCACTTGAGTCGACCCATATTTTGTTTTACTTTCCCTATTATTCCTATAAGTTAACTATCTAAAATTTTCAAATGATATTATACAGTACTTAATATTGTTCTCAACTGTAATGTGAAAAATAGTTATGTATTTAGTCTTTAAGATAACTATGTTTTTGGATACTTCAATAACTCTTATATTTAGTTCCAATAATGTAATATAACCACCACCTCTAGTTTTCTAGATACTGTACCATTAAAAATATCAAAATTAATTGTAGAATTAGAATCATCTACTTGGACATATCTAAATAAATATATCATTCAATTATGGAGTATTTCTCTATATATATTCAAAAAAGTTTATAACAGAATTTCCATTCATAAATAGATTCCATGGATTTTATCTAATTAAAATGCTGGAGGATATTCTTTGTTAGATACTTCCACAAAATATTTGTGATCCTCTTATAATATATTATAGTTTATAATATATGAAATTGTTATATACTATTGTATGTAACTAGTTAACTCACATTGTCCTTCTATTTCCTTATGGAATAATGTACCAGTTTCACCTAAGTCCTCAACACTTTTTGAATCTGTTTCTATATCTTGGATGTGATACATGGGTATTTATTATATATTATTATAGTTAATAAATCATTATTCTTTAAATCCTCATTTACATTAATTTTCTTGTTCTTATCATCTAAAGAGGCCTCTTGATACTTAAACTATGAGTTTTTTCTATTTGGATGATCAAAAATCACCCAAAATTGATGAGTACCTTTGGAGGACTATAACATCTCATTGCATTTGTTATGTTTTTTGGAACTTTTTTGGAGTACCTAATGTTAGGATATCATTTTATGTTTTCTGGTATTTTGAAAAATCCTTTTTGATGGGTTCTGGGATATTTCATGCTTTGTGCATGGTCACATAATGTGTGAAACATGGGTTTCCTGGTTTTTGAATGATATTGTTGTGGTTAAAAAAAGTTTCTCAACCTATTTAAAAGTTTTCACATGGCTATAGAATTTGAGAAACAAGGGTTTTATAGTTTTCTCTTAGTTTTCCCATTGTGAAATAAAGTGTACAAGCTATGTAAAAAAAATTCACGGTTTGTGCATAAGTTGAGCAGCCTGGGCACATGGTTGAACTATGTGTTCAACCTATGTGTGCCATGTTTGATGGTTTAGGTTCATGGTTAATATTGACCATGCACTTTTATTAGTGAAGCTTGCAGACGTTAATTAACATTAATAAAATTTTTATTAAATTCCAAAAACCCACCAAATTAAACCTAAACTCCTCCCGCTTGAGTAAAATATGATCCTTAGGCTTTTAGAAGCCCTCTAGAGCTGATTTTTTCACCCAAATACTCATTTCTTAGAATATTTAAGCATCAATATAATCATAGATCTTATATTTCGATGAGTTATTCTATACTTGATATTAAATATCAAATATTATCTTGATTTATTATTCCTAATGGTTGTGAATACCTTGAGTTTTGTTTGATATTGATTGATTGATTTTTAATTCAAGATATATGATCTCCATTGAAGTTGAAACATATTATATTCATTGTAGTTTGATTCTTTATTTTCTATGTAGGTGTATCTATGATTTTACTTAATTTTATAAGTCATTGATTCCTCATAATTCATCGATAAATGTTTTTTTAATTTATAACACTTATTCTATTAAATTTCTTCTTTAAATTCCTCATAAAATGTTCTTTAACCAATTTCCCTTATATTTGAATATAGAAATAATTGAATGGATATAATCTTGAAATATATAACCTTTTTATGAATTTATTAAATTCCATGTTTTTGGGATTATTTTTATAGAGCCTTTAAAATGTTTTTGGTGTAATTGAGGGATTTTTATAGGGTTTTGATTTATTAAATGAGCATTCTATGATTTGAATTAAATGAATTAAACTATTTGATTTTATCTAAATAGTTTAAAAATGTGTGAATTTTTTAAATGTCCAAGAATCCCCTTTGACTTATTTTATCCTTTTTTGGAACTGGTGTTCCTGGGTTATTTTAAATAAAAGATTTATCTACATGGAAAGAGGGCGTAAACCTATGTTTTGAAATTTATTAAATACATTAAAATTTTTCATTCTTACTTTAAATGATTTAGGTATTCATTGAAATAAATGATTGTTTGAAAGGATCATTTGGAAATTTTATGATGAATTGTGGAAGGAAGTTGGTATTCTTCCTATTCTGAATTTTTTATTCTATAAAATGTTTTGAGTTAAAATCGATGATGTTTGACGGCTCGGTTGGAAGTTTATGATAATTCTCTAATGTTATAATCCATTATTTTTAACTTTTTTTATTATTATACATCCCATTTTTATGGGGGTATAGAATGGATTATTTACTTTGAGAGAGATTTGGGGTGAGAGTGAGATGTTGTCGATAATGATCCTTATATGATCTGTGAAAGATGTTTATCTCACCACTTCTTTTGACTAGTCATGGTAACATAGATATCTAGATGGGATGAACTTGATATATTCTTCACTATTATACTCACACCCTTCTATCGGATCCATAGAGAACATCAATGGTTCAGGCTATAAACTTGTGGCCAAGAAAATGAGTGTGCATTGAACTGGTTTTCCATAGACCCATCAGACTATATTTAAGCATGAAAATTAGTCATGTTTTCTGATCATCTATTCTAAGGTCAACTCACTATCATAACTAGGTTGTACCCATAACAACCATATACCTGATATATGACACATGACATCATTAGTTGTAACTTTTTGGCATCATATATTCCTTTCATTATTCGTATATTATTATTATGAACCTTTACTTTATTGAATTGAACAATTTTCTTCATTATATATCATTTTACTATTCTAATAATTTCATGATGATCTAACCTTAGCTTTTGAAATGGTTTTAGAATTATTTCAAAAAATGTTTAGTTTTTAAATGGTGAAATAGAATATTTTACTGGTTTAGATTGATAAATAATTTTAAATGTTTAAAATATTATTTTTTAACTAATCCCCATACCATCTTATTTGTACACCTCTTTTAAAATATTTGAATTTCCTTATCAATTAACTGAATATAATATTTGATAGAATCCTACTAGGATATTTAGCTCATGACCTACTTATACCTTTTGGTGTCTTCAAAACTTTATTATCTTATAGTGGGTGTTTATGATATATTATCCCTTCTTGTGTTCCCACATGGGTAACAAAGTGCAGGTTGCATGGGATATGGTCAATTGTCATGGACCACCAAGAGGAGGGTTTTTGGTTATAATGTTCTGCTTTTTGATTTCTTAGATTCCATTTTTTACTTTGATATGTATGTATTTATTGATATATATCTAATGATTTTTTCACATTTTAATCTATTATTGTAGACTTTTAAGGGATAAATCATTCCCAATAGTAATTCATTGATACCCAGGTGCTTATATCTAACTCATGGAGATCGGGAATACTCTTCAGGTTAGTGGTGAATCAGAACAAAAATTAGTTTAGATGGAATTCTGGGTTGGTTCATTATAATTTATATCAGAGTTATATTTTTTCTTAAATGAGTTTCTTGAATTTTATATCCTCATTTTATTTGGTGTGAGTCATGAATAAAAATAGATTTATAATTTTTTATGACTCAAGAGGTAGTTTGTGAGTGGGTTCTTGAAAACAACCCCTTCATGATGAGACTTGAGTTATAAGGGATGTTAGGAATTGACTATTTATATTGAGTTACACAATTTCTAATGATTAAATATATTTTGATTCCCAATGAGACAATATTTGATTTTGGGGAATCTTTTATGAGTTTTTAAACTAGAATGGACGGATGGCCGTATTCACCCAAAGTTTTCATGGACTGTTAAACATTGAAGAATCAATTAGAATAATCTATTAATCCATTCATGAGAAGTTATGATGTGGGTGTGTGGTTTACTAGCCCATATGAATAAGCCTTTTTTAGTTCTAAAATGGTTCTAAACTTGAAACCTTATCCATTTTCTTACATGTGACTTCACTTATATGATGTTGGTTATGTGGGTTAGGGATGTGGGTTCTTTCATGATCATGTTAGGTTATTTCAAATTTAATACCATGGTAATAATTTTAAATCCCTGGTAGAAAATAATTCATCCCTTAAAACATGTTTTCTTATATTCTTTGATAAATTTTTTCAATGACAAAAATTATTTCTATAAAATATTTTCGTTGAACAACTAATTATCAAATACTCTTATGTGATTTGACAAAACAATGTTTTAACAATAAATTTTGTTTTGCAATGGATTTAAATGAGAATGGTTTTGATAATTGGAAAATGGGATTATTTCATTTAAAACCATTCAATAATTTACATTTTTTGTTAGATTTTGGGAAACTAAAATTTATTGATAGCAAGATTTATGATTTTGGAAGGAAAGAGTAATGTTTTATAAATGATGAAATATTTTATGCTATGAAATCAATGGTGTTTTTATTAAAGTTGGGTGTAAAATTTATTAAAAACATTGGTTTTATGTTGGATTATTTATTGATGATGTATTATATATGCCAATGTTTTTTGATGTTATGAAATGTATCATAGAATATCCTTTGATAAAGATTAAATGATTCTCCAACGGTCTGGACCTCGGAGTGGTTCTTCATGTTTTCCAAAACAATAATCCCTTGTTGATGACTCTACCAAAACTCCATATCAAGTAGTGGAACCTATTACCTTACACCCATTAAACACGATCCTTGACTTCTTGAATTTGAATCAACCTTCATATAATGTTTAAATAGGTTCTCTTGAGGTTGTTCAGTGGGTTAAATATTTTGAGGTGATGTTTGGTATTCTCAAGTCTTCTAAATCTGTGAAGGTCAAGTAAATCAACTCCATATTAGAGGGACCCAGGTAGGTGTGGTGGGAATTTATTATTTCTTCTAGTATATATGAAATAATGTCATGGGAATTCTACATGTTAGTCTTTATTTAATTTTAGTATCCTAAGGATGTGAATAAGGAGAAATTTTTTGGCCTCTTGATTTTTAGTCAATATTATCTATCAATTGTGAAGTATGCCAAGAAGTTATCAAGATTGGTATATTTCATACCTATCAATTTTGGTAATGAATTCAGTAAGGATATCCCTTTTAGAAAATTTCATCACCCAGAACATGAAAATATTATGCTTGTAGAAGGGTCTATCTCTTAATTGGGGATAATGAATATGTATTTCTTAGCTGAAGTGAAACTAGTGATGCAACACAAAGGGAAGAATGTGTACTTATCAGTTGATAAATGAAATAATTCTCCAGAAAAGATGATGTATATCATGTGTTTCTAGTGTGTTGAACATTTTCATTCTAATAGGAGGTGTCCAACTTCTCCAAAATAATGGTTACAATGTTTTTGTTAAAGATACCATTAGAGAAAATGTTTGGTTTACAACTCGAAATAAAAAAATTAGTTAGAAATGTCAGCTCCTAACTGTGGGGGAGAAAATGGTTCATGATAAGAGAGCTCAAGCCATTAATAATAGAGTTAATCTTTTTACACATTGGAGGAGATTTTAGTTTTCATGTTTTAGATTCTAGAAATGGTTAATGTTGATCCAACATTTTGTTTCTGATTTGGAAGTGAAAATTGATTGAGTTATTACTTATTTTTTCATGTCTATTTTTAGAAACTATTTTGTTTAAGATATTTATGGATGGTATCTTCCAAATCATTGTTTTGTTAATTTCTGTATTACTAATGCAATAATAGTTTCATTTATTGATACCTTTATGGTTTTTCCTTGGTTAACCTCTTGTTTGTACTTGATGGTTAGTGACCAATTAAGTTGTAATGGATGATCTCCCTTGTGAGAGTATAGATCCCTATTGTGCGCTGACCTAGATGTTTGATATCATTGCATTTGGATTTGGATAGACCATGGGAATGTGCATGGGTAACTTGGATGATGTGTATTTTCATAGACTAGGAACCTGGTTGTGGTAGCATTTTATTTGATGAGTTCATCGAGGTATGAAGCTAGGTTTGAAAAATCCTAGGTTGTTGTTGAGTACTTACCCAGTGCTTGAATACTTTTCAATTCTTCACCTAGATTTTGGGTGTTCTATCGTTGATGTTCCTTTTTAGTGATTGGTTTAAGCATCTTATTTGTGATTAAGGGATATCATTTTTATATGTTACAAAAAATCGGGATATCATTTAATGGTGGGGATACATGTGATAGGTCTCAAGTATTTCTCAGGATTGGAGTTGGGTTATGATCATGGTGTTTTGATCTTGGGTTTTTTTTAAACATTTGGTTGAGTATCACTTATGAACCATACACCGTTTACCCCACAATATAAGTTAGGAAGTTCTTGTTGTTTCATCATGTTCTACCATTCGATCTATAAGTTTTTTGGGGATAAAAAGTCATCTAGTGGGGAGTTTGTAACATCCCTTTACTAGTTTTTAGGTGGTTTTACTCAATGATTTTAGTAACCAATTATGGAATCTCTTTGTGGGTTGCTTTTGGAATATTAACAAATCCTTTTTTGGAGGTTTTTATGCCTTTACATTGTTTGCGCATGGTTTTCACTTGGTGAAACAATGCATGTACTGTTAGTTCCATGGTTTACACATGGATTGTGTGTGGTTAAACATCGTTTTCAACTTATTAATGGATATTAATGTTGTTTTTGCATGGTTAAAAAAGTGTGCACCTTTGATTTCATTTTGTGCTTATGGTTTGTGCATGGTTAAACAAAGTCTGCAACCTATTTCACTGATTTCGCATGTTTTGTACATGGTTACAAAAATATTAAAACCTACTCACATTGTTTTTCATGGTTTAACTAACTGTATATCCGAAGTGTGAAATGTTACACGACTAAGGCACATGGTTAGTAGTAACCCTGTGACGTGGCCCCGAAAACTATGTAACCAGTAATTACCATTTTGAAAATTGTAATTAATTTCTCTAAACCAACTTAATTAACCCTAAATACTCCCACATGAACCAAATCCAATTCTTTAGGCTTTTGGGATCCCTCCAGATCCATTTTTTCTCCCCAAAACATATTTAATAGTATATTAAAGTTCCAATCAATGTAGAGATATCCAAATTCGATGAGTTCTTATCTTATTAATATCTGATATCCCTTATCTTCTTGATTTCTTTGTTCTAAAGGTTGTGAAAGACTTGAATTTTTTGGGATCCTGATTGATTGATGTGAAATTTTAGATCTAGGATCTCCTCTAACTTTTTTCAAGATTTAACTTCTTAGATATATTGATTTTCGTCAAAGGTGAAACATATTGGATTAATTTCATTTGGATTATTTATTTTCCCTATAGGTGATTCTATTATTTTACATACTTTTATAATTCATTGTTTCTTTATAATTCTTATATATTTGTATCATAATTTCTAACACGAGAACTATGAAAGATTTCCTTAAAATTCCTCATGAAATCATCTCTATCTAACTTCCCTTAGAATTGAAAATGGAATTAATTTAATGGCTATAATCGTGAAATCTATAACCTTTTTATGATATGTTTAAATTTCATGCTTGTTTTATATTAATTTTAATGAGATTTTAAAAGGATTTTTTATAAAATTGAGGGTTTTTGCCTACGTTTTGATTGATTAAATGAGAATTCATTGATTTGAATTAAACAAAATAAGATATTTGAAATTTCATAAATATTTTTAAATGTATGAATTCATAAAATGACCATAAACACCCTTTGAATGATTTTACCCTTATTTTGCAATAGGTGTTCTTGAGTTATTTGAAATAGAATTTTTATTCACATAGAAAGAGGGTATAAACCCATGTCTTGAAATGTATCCAATCCATTGAAAATTGTAATTATTATTTGTAATTATTTATGAATTCTTTGAAATAAATGATTATTTTATGGACCGTTTAGAATTTTTATAATGAATTATGAAAGAAAGTGGGTATTATTATCTTTTTGAATATTTTATTTTATAAAAGGTTTGAAGTAAAATTGATGAAGCTTGACAGCCTGGTTAGCACATTATGGTAATTCTCCCATGTGGTAATCCCTTAATTGTAACCATTTTTATTCTTAAACATTCCATTATTGTGGGGATTCAAAAAGGTACTTTTTTACTTTGGGGGAGTTTGGTGTTATGGGAGATAAGTTTTCGATAATGATCCATTTCTAATCCCCAAAACGTTTCTATGTCATCAATTATTTTGAATAGTCAAGGGAACCTAGATAGTTAGATTAGATTACCTATATATATGCTTCACTATGGGACTCACACCATTCTAGTGGAACCATAGATAATGTGAATGGTTCTGGCTAAGGACTTTGGGCCAAGAAAGTGGGTTTTTGAAAAATTAGTTTTCTATAGATTGTTGATACTAGATTTAATCCTATAAATTAGTCATTTATTTTGATAATCTATTCTATGGTGGACTCACTATCATACCTAGGTTTTACCCATAACATCCAAATATTTCAGACTCTACACATGATAACATTATTTTTAACTTTTTGGCATCGGATTTTCTATGCTTCATTCATTTATTATTACTATGCCCCATGGCTCTATTGAATTGACGCTTGTTCATCTTTCCATATCAGATTCATATTATCACATTTTCATGATTATTTGACTTTATATTTTGAAATGGTTTTCAAGTATTTTGATGGAATTTGTTTAATGTTGAAATGGAATGTTTTTCAAGTTTTTATTAATAAATAATTTTAAATGTTTTAAAGTATATTTTTAAACAAATCCTCCCACTCTCTTAATTTTACACCTTTTTCAGAATATTTTAATTTCCTTATATAGTAGTTGCATAGAATATTTATTGCAATCCTATCGGGATCTTTATCTCACACCTTTCTTGTACATTTTTGTTCTCACAAACATTTATTATCTTATAGTAGGTGTTCATGGTATCTTCTTATTTTGTGGTTTTATTATTGGGTAACCAAGGTTGGGTGACATGGGACATGGTGGGTAGTCATGGACCACTAGGTGGTAGGTTTTTGGTTATTTTGTTCCACTTTTAGTTTTCTTAGTGTCTCTTCATACATTAATATAATTGTATTGATTAATATATATCTAATGATGTTTTCACATTGTACTCTATTATTGTATACATTTGGGGGAGAAATCATTCCCAAAGGTTATTAATTAATTCCCAAGTGATTTCCACCAACCTGTGGATATTGGGAATGCTATTTGATTTAGTGGTGAATAATCTTCTATATCGGTATATATGATATTATAGGATAGTTTTTATAAGGAAAAAGTAAAATTGTTCATGAAATCAATTATGATATCTTACCATTTTCATAATTGAAAAGGGAGTGGTTTAAGAGAACATGTAGGTTATTTCTCTTTCATTACCAAATTAATGGTAAGGAATATTGAAAAAAATACTAAAATAACACTATTTAATTCAAGTGATTAGAACTAATATTGAATATGATAGTACCTCATTCCAATACAAGGTTTAAAGACCCATAATAAATAATAGTACCTCTTTATCACTTCCCCCTTCATACACATTGGAATTAAATGTATTCTAAAAGAATATAAAAAAGGATATTAATCCCTACAGAAGACTTTATGTATCACCCTACCATCATGTTTCTCTATAAAAATGATAAATTCATAATAAAACATCTAGAAGTCCTTGATACTTTGAAAATATATTATATGAGATCAATGGGATCTATATGTTTTCCCATATAATCATAGAACATCTCTATGAGGATTTTATATAAAAGATTTATTAATATTTATTCTCCCTTTGATATTAAAGTATTTTAATGGTGACTATTTCTTTTAAAGGCATTGAACATTATGTTTATTTTTCTATGAGGATATTGAGTGTCAAAATATAATGACTGAAGACACACCACCCAATAATATTGTAACTCATTCAAATAAATGGGGCCTCCATCACTATAATTCAATGACCACAATAGCCAATTATTTATCATGGGTAGTATAGTTCTTATTATGCTGAAAATATTATCATGGACTACATGCCACAAATGATTAGTTATGAGAACACAACCAAGTACCACTAATGATATATAAAAAATACATCACCCAATTTTCACCTAGCAAATTATGGATGATAATAAGAGTTAATGAAAATGTCATTTTCATAGCCTCATATAGTTCCCAACAATATTCTGTCAGTATAAAATATTCATTCTCCTTCATTAAAGTGGACCTAACAGTTTTTCCATTGTAAAAATTTTGAATAAAGAGGAGATAATACGCCATGATTATAAGAAATACCACAATATCTAATAAGTATAACAACAAAAAATATGAAAAGATGAATTTCAACTCATTTGGTTCTAATGAAATAGAAAAATCAAGTAGAATATTCCCAACAATCTCAACTTCATAGATCCAAGATGAACATTTTGATATCTTAGCATATAATAGATGTTCGAGAAAAGTGATAATGATGATTAAAATAGGTCAGGAAGCTCATCCAGAGATCTAGAATAAATATTGATGTGTACTATGGAAACCATAATGAATGAGTTAATATATGGATGTATTATCATGTTTTTTATAACCCTGAATAAGGAAGGAGTATTAGTTAGCCTGTATAGCATGAAAAAATACTTTTAATTACTGCATTGCCTCTTAAATTTATTCATTCATATATCCTCTAAAATAATCCCAAATTTGTAATATCTTGAATAATGTTAAATAAGATAAAACCATATCTAGGAATTTAATTTATCAAAGAGATTGTTAATTCTAAGAAGATGGTAAAGGATCTTGATCATGATATAGTTCATATTTTGATTGTCTATATAGTGGGACTTGATCTCATAGGGGTTCATGAAAAAATACTATTATTTAGAGGGAATATCTGGATAGAGGAACACCATTAGAGGTAAATCTTAATTACCCATTTACAATACTTCTCTAAGGATGTGACTATCTATTTAAAAGGTGATCTCTCTTAAAATCCCTTGACCAGGACCCAATAGACTAGATTTAAGATCTCACTCTCTTCAAAGGGTATATCAAACACCAACTAGGAATGTGAAGAATACCCTTTACGAGGAATAATTAATATATTCTAAAAAGATATTCATCCATTACATTCCCACATTTATATTTAATGATTCCATATTCATAACACTAAGACCCCACAAACAACCATATAAAGAATCAAAAAATGAATATAAAGGATAATTCTAGGTCTTATCTATATAATATTTCATAGGAGTATAGGGGGTCACATAGGAATATAAGGATTCCACTTTATTAAATTAAAGAGACTCCAAACTAGAAGAAATGAAATAATCTGAATCATTTATATAAAACAAATAATAATAATCTCCTTTATATGACATCATTATAGTTACTCTAATATTATATGGTCTCACTCACGCATCATTGGTATATTACTCTATAAGATATACCATTCGAAAACTATTGTACTAAACCTAAGGGGAAATACTTGTACAAATGAATACATCATGAAAACAGAGCCAAACAATTATTCTCAGTTTCCTAGACCAGATCTCTAAGAAAGGGATCACATTGAACTAGTAAATAGATTCAAATACTATATCATTAATGCTTGGGTCAACTAAGTTCACTACCCGACACTCTCAAATAAACATTGATTTATTAACTTATAATGATGGTCATACTAACCATATTAATGCTATTTTCTTACAAAAAAGGTAATGAAAAATCTATGTAGGAATGTTTAAAAAACTATTCACACTTTATAGAAGATATGTGATGACTAGGAGTTGTTGATACACCACTAAAATGGTTCACATGATAAGGATATTCTCTAGTCAAGTCCTCATGAAACAATTTCTTACTAATGGAGGAACTATCACTTATGGTGTCCCCAAAAATGATCTACTTACACTTGAGCCTCAATTAGACCTAGTTTTTGAATGGAATCATTTTCTCACCACTTTTTATAATGTTATAAAATTTAATATCATAACCTAGTTTGGATACAGAACATTCAAACCCTTCTCAAAATGTTTCTCATTATAATCCTCGTCGTTAATCTTGTTTATTAAAATGTGGAGTATGCCTATAATCATTGAAACATGGTAAATAACATTCATTAATCCCTACATAATTTTTATAAACTCATTTACCTTCACATGATAGAAGGTATTGGGGTAAAACAAATTTAATTAAAGCTATTATAAGTTATTCTAATCTAAACTGAGGTGGTTCTTATATTTTGAGATATCATGCCACCATTTATGGGATTCCCCTTCATGTACGTCATTATCGAAACAAAATTTAGATTTATCTAGTTCTTTAATACATTAAAATAAAAAGTCTCATTGATTCATTATTTAGTTTTATGTGGTGATACACAACTCTAGAAGATCAACTAATGGGGGAATGAGAAATTTATCCTTATCTTAAATTAAATTTTATACCTTAAAAAATATCATTGACATGAGCACTAAATTAATTTAATGATACCCACAAGGAATTTAGGATAAAAATTATTTCATTTGGGCGGTTCTTTATCTTATAAACCTCTTTTCTCAATAGGTTGTAGTCATGAATGTGGAATCTATTACAAAAAAAGTATTGAACTATATTAAAACATTTCCCTTTTATATATATCAACAATGTTTTAGAATTACATTTCAAATGTTAGGATTAACACATTTTAAATCCATCATATTCCATTTATTAAAAAAAATTGAAAAAAAAACATTTAAAAAAGATTAAATGCTTAAAATATCACAATAAAATAAAAATAAAATTCTTCATGTAAAATAATAATAACTGAACTATTAACTCATTTCGGCTAATGTTTTCAATCAATGGAATTTACTGTATACCCGTATTAACAAATAATATTAAAATAAATATATATATCTACACTATTCATTTATTTTTATAGTTTTACTTAGTATGAACTATCAATAAGCTCAAATAATAATATAAAAAACATAAGAAATCACATGATATCCAAAATGTTTGTTCTAACACCTAGTATATCACAAGAGTTGCAAGAATATATTACCCACTCAAGGGTAAAAAAGGAAATAAACTTTTACTATCCCAGTTAACCATAAATTCCACTATAATTATACTAGATATGAATATTTATTGGCAACTTTGTGAGACTAAAGAGTCATATCTCCTAAATACTCTTGATTCCTACACCCTAGATCCCGTAAACTGGGATTGTATACCATTTTTTTATTGTGACTCAAATACCTATATAAAACCTAAAACATAGTATCACAACACCTCCAGAATACCTCAGGATTACTGGAGTATTATTTGAATAAAAATAGTTAAAGGTGGGATAATGGGAGTCAGTTTTACCATTTTATGGGTAGAATAAGCTCAACCAAATAAAATACAATGTTTTCATGACTATTTTCTATATGTAAATAGTTATGATAATTATATTTCATATAAACATGAGGAATGACTAAAATTACATTGATATTTATAATATATCATACACATGTATCATAATACATTTAACTAGTACAAAATATCGAAAATATATACCTAGTAAGGGAGAATTTATAAAAACTAATATAATCATATAGTTACATGACAAACATGACCTAAGGATCCGAAATGTAAAATAAATAATTTAAATATCTTAAGGAAAATATTGGGTATATTACCTATAAACCCATCCTATACTTCCTCTTGGTTGTTTGAAAGGTAACATCTAGGCTCCAAATCCAAAGTATAGATTACCCCCATTCTTAAACACCTTCCTTTAATTGGTTCATGTACAAAGGGATATTCAAATGTCAAAACAGGGGGCCCTAAAAGGTGTAAGTCTCACCCCTAAAAAATTGTCATTAACTCATGTTTATATATAAAAAGAAAAAATAGTAGAGGAATATAAAAACATTAACAAAAAAATTCATAGGGATATTTAATTTTAATTATAATTGAAATAATTCACACCCTCTAACTAGAGGGTCCATACATTTCATAATAGAATTGGGATAAACCTGTGATTTGAGAGAATATATGAAAAAATACAATATATGACACCTATCCCATTCATGTTAATAGGAATAGTATATATAATATTTTGGGCATTCAAGATACCCATCGCATTTGGGGATAAGGGAATGGATATGAAAATGTTTGGGAATTTTATTCCCAAACTAAACCAGAAACATATCTTTATATATATAGTTATACGTGGGAACCTTTATAAAAGAATATAATATGCCCCTCATATATATGAAATAAACATACAAATATCAACACAAAACTAAACCAATTAAAAGAAATATTCGAGACAATTTATGAATAGAAAATTAGGTAATAAATTATATGAATTGTCAACTAATACCCAGACATAAAAATGCTCAATATATAATACCTTTATGAAATTTCAAGTATTAATCATAAAATAAATGTAAATTAGTACTATAATAGTAATAAAATGTAAAACCTTGTATGTATTTACACAAGGGAAACCAAAAAATTACCAACAAATTTGGCTTTTTCTCAAACCATTTAAGGAAAAATATTATTAGTTTAAATCAAATGTTTAATTAGATATTCACATAAAGTTGTTCCATTTTTATCCTTCCCATATTTTTTATTGGAGAACAAAGAAGATTACCTACCAAATCAATTATATTTTGTTTCTTTGCAGACTAAAGGGATATATGAATCCACCAATTTAATTATCGGATCAACTTAGAACCAAAAGAGATTTAGATAATTAACCATTGTTGAAATAAGCGATGGAATTAAGGAATAAAATCAGGTTAATTTCTTGATATCACCCAATATAACCTCCCACAAAAAAAAGAATAATATTTAAGGAGAAATGTGATTCCATAATTCATAAAATTAAAAGATAAAAATCATACACCCTACAATAATAAAGCCAAGGGATGGAGGATATTATAGGATGTGTATGGCTTTACATTCTGAGGATGATATTCTATAATCAAATTGATTCGATCAAGACCATGGATCCAAGTAAGGTAAAAGAAACATCGTGGGAGGTTAGATTAATATCGAAATTGTTAAAGTAAAATATATATAGGGGATACTTTGTGTTTAAACATAATTTAGTTATTTCATTTTCGTCTTATAAAACACTAAAATATATTATATTGTGGTAATTTTATCAAGAGTTTATCGATCACCAACTACAGAGACACCAGGTACTTGTCTGACCTAAAAGAACCATTGAATCCATAATAAACCCACTAAGTACTAACTATCTGGCCACCACGTACCATGTTCCATTTCTACTTCCGACCACATCCCTTTCACTATAATTCATTCCTAAACCCCTCCAATCTCATCGTATATATATAATAACATAAAAAATAAAATTAAAATACTACAATTAAGGGGGTTACCATCCCATAGAATTTAGGTCATTTTATGTTATCCTATAATGTTTTCCAACCAAGCACACTTAAAACATCCCGAACTCATCAACAGTCAGAGTCAACCTAGAAAAGATTAAATGGGTAAAATTCATTAATTAAAAAATTATTTTACAAGATTCATTCATCTCATTGGATAATCAAGAATGTCACGTCATTAAATAAATAATTTACTCAACCCTATCAACACTTTAATGGGTATGGAATTTAATATACCCACTAGCCTCATATTCATAGGCTTTAGTTAATGACTTCTTAAGAAACGTGATAAAAATCCAAAAATATGTATCTCTATACTAAGCCATGAAAAACATTAATTGACACTATGTTGCAACATGTTCAAACCCCAAAAAAACTACACATGTAAAAATATGAAAATAATTCACAATTTTTTTCATAATATCAATGGATCCCCGAGAAAAGCATTCTAAATACTATTGATTCATTCCTTATTTTTTTCAAAAACTACACTCCCACAAAAAAATCTTTCATGAATGATTTATCACAAAAAAGAATTCATTATCTCAATCAATTATTAATGCTATAATATTCAACGTTTCCAAAACCATATGATTCTACTCCTCATGTATATCAAGGTATAACACATGAAAATTATAAAAAAACCCACTCTAAAATTAATTTGTGAACTATATAGTTCTTTGACGATCATATCAAATAATAAGAAATTGTATTTATATTTAAAGTTATATACCATCACAATAGAAAATGAATTGATATAATCTATCTATCTCTAATACTTTACATTTACGTTTTAATAATTTAAAATATAATTCAGAATCTTATAGCCAATATAAATAAAAAATCAATTCAAAATAAATTTTTTTCCAAAACATACATGAATGAGAAATAAAATATATCTTAATATCATAAAAATATAGTTTTTCTCATGTGTAATAAGTTACTATAATCCTTGTGTTCCATATTTATCCTTCAATTTTTGCTCATAACCGAGACCCATACTGAAAGCATAACAATATATCTCAAAACACTTAACGAAAACGTGTAAAACAGGAATTGGTTCAGATTTGAATCTCCTATTCAATTCTAAAAATATAATAGGGCATCAATCAATTCATAATAATTTAACCATTTCATAATTTGTGATTTCATTATCACTTCTAGTAAAAAAATGATTAATGATTATTTAACAATACATAGGTTGCAAAGAAAAATAAATTCCAATATTCATGATCAGTTAATCCTTACTAATTAATTATTACCACTTTCTCATGAATCACTAAGATCCCTAATTCTGGCACCACATCACCATGAAACCACCCTTTTTTAATTCATTATTAAAAATTTGATATTTTAACATAAATTATATATTTCATAAATTATCTAACGAAATTTTTAAATTTTCACCATGATTCTCTCATGATCATTTATATATTAAAATATATTAAAAGAAAAATTACAAAGGAGTAATGATATGGAAAACATTTCTAATTCAACAGTTTTTTTCACATCGAATAGTATTCCCATTAAAACTCTTGAAAATTTAATTTTATACATCCATGTTCTACACCCTGAGATAATGATGACCTGACCAAAAGTCAATTTCAAAGGACTATAATTCCTCAGTAAACTAAACCGAAAAATCATCAATACATGGTAATGGATATAAATTATTAAAAATTATAGGATTCAATGTTAAATAATCTACACATAACCACATGATTCCATTGTATTTTTGGGTCAATAAAATTGGGTTACCCCATAGTGATATGCTTTTCATGATAAACCCCTTGAATTAAATATCATTCAACTAGACATTAAAATATTCAAGCTTAGATAATCCTGTGTGATATAGAAAAATATAAATTTCCATGTTACATAGTAATAGATGAATTGTAAACTCTACATATCTCTCTCTCTCTCCCTTTGGTGGTAAAGTGGAGGATAATTAGGGAGAAAGAGGACTAACACATCATTTAGATAAAACAATAACCATTCTTATCATCCATGAAATAACAGTCCTTAGTACCCTAAATTAATATCAAATTGAATATAATGTTGATCTCATTCACTTAATAAATAATGGGACATGTAAAATAAAGGATTAAAAAATTATGGGATTTATGTTGCAATCAATATGACCCCAAAAACATGTTCGTAAATCCACCCATAGAATCCTATAAATATTTACATCTCTAAAATAGGGAAATATCAATGTTTTTTATGTCCACTAATAAATAATTTGTAAATATCAACATGTGTTCTTATATCTACCCCATTAGAGTATTCATGTTCAATATTCGAAGAAATTAATCTATATTAAAGCACATGTCAAAAATAAAATGATTATAAATAATGGAATGTGATTCACCATTATTCAAAATATTACTAGGAAAGCTGAAGGTAAAAATTATCATAAAATTTTTACTCAAAGAACCCTTTAAAATATGTGATGTTTCTTGATCCATGAGAAGGATACCCTATACATGATCCATTTTTATATCTTTAAGTAAAATTACTACCTTGATCCACATCACCTCACTAACACATGGATAGATTATTTCTTTTTTCAACTAAACTAAAAGGACTACCATAATAGTGACCTTCCATTGTATAAAAAGAAATTGAAATTCATCCCAAAACATCATGGTGACTCTCTACCATAAAAAAACAATATGGTTTATCTTTAAAACCCTTCATGATATATTAATACCCACAATTATCTTTTGTCCCTTGTCCAGTTCTTTCTCCACAATCATGGCTTGGTATACCCCTACTCACAACCTTCACTTACATAGTTTATATTTATACAGGATTTCTATATTACACATAAATATTATTTTTTTGTCTTATGAAAAATATAACTATATATATTAATATTACACAACAAATGTTATATTAAAAAAGAAATATTTTTTTAAATATTTTCTCAATTGAATAAGATTTTATCATTCAAAAAACTAAAAACTAACTCAAAAGGAATCTATTAATTTAATAAAACCACACTACCATATCCATGCTTTTCATGAAACATTTATGGTAACTAGATTTCTCCTCCTTATGTAAATTAATTTAATTAGGTTTTAGAATCAATGTTATATATGTTTCTCTTTATAGAAAAACACATATATCTGATTACAATATTAGAAAATGGGTCCCAACATGTTTGTTTACACCCATATCGGTGTGCTGAGGTTAGTTTCAACACCAATCCCACCTCACCTCAACCATAACCTCTTATATACATTACCATACTCAATCTATATTTTTATTAGTCATACTATGTTTTCTATGGATTTGGTGCATTAAATTTTTGGGAAAAGTTTATTAAAAAAACACTCTACTACTCATACATGGAAGTATCCTCTTACTAAAACATTTGATCCTATAATTTCTCCTTCATCATTAACTATTTGAAACTAATTTATTAAACTTGATGAATGAGGAATAATAAATGTTACTATAACATCCAACCCTGCCTCATTGGATTGAGAAGTGACAGTTTTTACTAGGCCCCAGGTGTCATCCTTAAGAAACCAAAGGCTGGAAATAAATTCCAAGTGCTTCATAAAAATTTAAGGGATTATTTTCTAATTGAAAAGAAAAATACCAATAAAAATGAATATATCTAAACAACCACAATATGATGCATGGGAAAAATTTAATACAACTCAATGTATAACATATCCAACCAAAATATTACATTAAAAAGTGGAACTAAAAACCAAAACAACTCAAAGACAGCAGAGACAAGGTCTCCAAATCTCCCACGTACTCAAGATAGAACACAAAAATACATGACCAGAGGTTCATGATGCATCAATAAACAACGATGATACCTTCCATGTACATTTTTTCTTGATATATAATATTTGAAAAATAAAAAAATTTACCAATCATGGGGTGATTATAAAACTCATTATTATTTCCCCAATGACATCCCAAATCATGTTACTAGGATTAAACATGTTAAAATTTTATATAAAAAAGTGTAAAAAAATTTAACATATTTGATATAAAATAATAAATTAATTTCCAATACAAAATCTATTTCAATCAAAAATTAACCCAAAAACATTTCAACCCATTCTTAAAATCCATTTCTCCCACCAATTTCATTATTTCACACACACATAAGCATGCACTAGTGATAGTTCTATAATCATGAGCGGTCTCTCATCGAACTACTGAGTAATCAAAAATTAACCATTCTCATGTTCCCCAATGGAACATGTCCCTTCTACTGGGTCATGTCATTATACCCCAATGCTACACTCTCTTTATCTTGGATCAGATCAATGAAATTAACACACACCAACAACATTTGACTCATACTATGACCAACCAAAAATTCCATGCAATTTACAAAAACACTATTATTATACTATAAAAATTCCAACTAATTATCCATTATTTAAAATCAATACATACTTTTAAAACAGTTATTTTAAAACCATGATCCAGAAGCATTTTTCCATAAAACCAACCAATTTCACAATTTCTTTAAAACTATCACTAAAGTTATTTCCCATCAAAAACCACACATAAGTTTCAAAATTCAATTCATGAAATTAAATCGATTTGAAGTCCATCCTTCATGTTCTAACTAAGAGGAGTCAAGTGTGGTTTCATCTACCTCCAAACCAATGGAAAAAATGAAGAATGGATGAAAAATCTAGGAACTCATATTTAAGCTCAAAAAACCAACCATTTAACTAACTCACTACTATATAACAATCATAACTCAACATGAATGGAATATAACACCTTTATAGATTATATCCATGAATCCAAGATATGTAAGAAGAATAATTATAAGGAAAAGCACCAATATTGATCACTTACCCTGGAATCCACACCTCTAGCGCACATAGATTCACCTATGGATTACTCTCAGGTCAAGGGGAAGGTTATCTCTAGAATATAGAAGGAATTAAATTTGTGTTAGAGTTAGGATGGGGTTAAATATCTATTCAATGGGTAAACCAAGTGAGATTCACAATTTTTTATCTTTTTTTAATAGTTCATGGTAAGGGAACATGATCATAAAAACTGTGCACTAACTGTGTACGAGCCACTCCATCTACACACCCCTCACATGGTTGGCTCGCATGGTTAGAAAAAATAGGCACAAACCATGATAAATAACTTTTCCAACATCACACATTTTCTCCTAGGTGGAACCATGGTTTAACCAAACAGTGCAACAAACCATGGGCCTACACAATTCACACAATTTTTATAGCACGGTTTCTTTAGAGGTTATGAATAGTTTCAACAAATAGTTCTAAAACCGTGGACCTCCATAAAATCCCTAAAACTATATGAAACTCCTAGAAAACTAATTAAATGAAACCCATATATTTTATATACTTCAAATACTTAAATAAAGGCTTAATTTCATGAAATTGGTTGTGTTACATTCTATCTACCATTGGTTTTCATGTACATGTGATTTATGAAACCACCATTGGGAATGAAGAGTTCGGGCCATCACTCAACCATTTCATTCTCATGATCCCATGTTTCTTCTTGAAACCAACCATGTTAACATAAAACTCACACTTGAATAATAATTTTGCCATGAAATGCTTTATATTTATTATCCACAATCAACACTAGAAGATGAAGCAGTATATCATCTAGCTCTCGGTTGTAGTGATCCCAAAAAATCACATGGTTAGGATCAGGATTATACTTTTTCTATTGAGATACCTGAAACAAATTATGGTTTGAGGAGAACCTCAGGGGAAAATACAACTGATATTCCACATCACTAACCTATTCAAGTATCTAAGAAGGGCCTATGTATCAATGATATAACATTATAATTTTCTAGAAACAATGATTCCAAAGCCTTGGAGTAATTCTCAAGAAAACATGACCACTCACCTCAAATTACAATGGACCTCATAAGTGATCAACATGTGATTTCTAAAAAATTAAAATTTTATCCGTCTGCTTCTTGGTCAACTAAATTTTCTTTGTAGTCTCTTGTACATGGTTTGGTCAAACTAGTGAAGTGAAAATTATTTCCACCAAACTAACTGTATAACAACAATGACGGCCATAAGTTACTTCAAAAGTGTCCATATGTATCAAGGCCTGATAACTTTTATTATAAGAGAACTCCAATAATTATATGTGATCCTTCCTTGAGCCATGAAAATCCATTACATATACCCAAATCATGTCGCCCAATGTTTGTATAATCCTTTTGGATTGTCCATAAATATGAGGATGAGAAACTACATTTATTATCATCATAATCCCAAGGTATTTTTATATAGATTTCCAATAATTAGAATAAAACCTCAAATATCTATATGATACTATAAAAACTAGTACACTACACCTCTTTACCAATTATTTGTTATAGATATTAGACACGTCCTCCACCGTATGAAATTCAATAATTGAGATAAAATTTGAAAACATTGTTATCCAATCCACTATCACCCACATGTAATCCTATTTCTAAATAGTCCTTGGTAAACCTATCACAAAATACATTGTTATCTAGTCCCATTTCCAAATAGAAATTTTTAAATACAATATCATACTCGTTGTTCATTGGTGTTCTACCTCAACCATCTGACTAGTGAGTCATATCATGAAAAACTCATTCACTTATTTTCATTTCATCCAACCAAAATTGTGTTTTTAGTTCCCTATACTAATTTTGAATTCCATGATTAGAATCTCATCTTGAATGGTTGTATGAATAAAGTAGTCATTCTTAAAAAAGTAAAAGGAATGACCATCTAATCATGAAACCACAAAACAATTCTCTCATCCAACTTCCATTCCTCAATGGCCTCCCCACCTGATAGTATTCACCTCATAAAAATGATTTCAGAATCATATTTTTTTGCCTATTTAATTTTTCAACAAAATCAGGAACAAAAGAAACCGGAAATAAAACTGTAACACTACCTAGGTCTTGAAATTCTATGTGTATTTCATTTATCACTGATATAAGATGCCATTAAACAAAAGCCTATTTCATTAATGGTATATATGACTATTTCTTAGTAAATATTCCACTGAATATCCATCACCTGGTGTATACGTCAAGTCAAATTAAATTTACAAAACAATATCAAAAATAAAAATATAGTACAAGAAAACTATGTATCTCAAAAACATGTTTTCGAAATTTCAAAGAGATAATAGCCTCTATGTTTTCCTATCCATAGAAATAGAGTTTTTGAGATAAAATTCCATGTAAAAGTTCCTCCTCTGTCAAAAAATAACACATAGAAATTTTGGTGTACAAATTATAATCCCAAAATATTCCAAACACTATATCCAAGGGTTTCTCTTGTTTTACATCATTATTGAATACACCAATATATTATACAGAAAAACCACCACAAAATAATTGAGAAGCCATTGAAATATTATATTAATCAATTCCATAAAGAATTTTGGCGAATTTTTATGACTAAAAGTCATAACCACATGCTCATAATGGTCCTATCTACTCCTAAAATATATTTTTAGAACATCCACCTTGCATACTAGAAATTACTGATATCTCAAAAGAAATTAAAATTTATAGAATCACTAAGATCTCCTAAATTGGTAAAATAGATCATCAATGCGTTGATAAGGATACTGGGTCTTTATTGAAACTTGGTTCAGCTTTTGATAATTTAATAAAATCCGTAGAGTTTCATCTTTTTTTTTCACAAACGAAACCTATGATTCGCATAGATACATACTATAATGAATGAACCCTATTCATTCAAACTCTCTCAAATAAAATATTTATTCCATTAAATATTTTACTTCCACCTTATAGTACATAAGGGATATTGGATTAGTCCCTGTGAAGAGATCAATCGTAAACTCTACATATATTGTTAGTGGAATCCCAAGGAAATTATCGGGAAAATATATCGAAAAAACAAATAAAATTAACTAGAAAAATAATGTCCCCAATATAATATATTGATGTCAAGGTCAATGATGACAAATAGTATGAGATAGTTACAACAATTTTTTACCATAATCCATATGCACCTACCTTTAAATTCGGGTTTCCTCAAAAAATATATCTTAACGACATCAGGAGTTGTAAATTTAACCCTTTGAGTATAACAGTTGATGTGAGATTTAAACATTATCGATCAATCCATACTTAAGATTATTTCATATACTTCCATATAAAGCATAGCTAAATTCCATATAAATTCAACTTCATGAATAGTTATCGAACGTGATTTAGATATAAAGGATTTCCATTATCTTTGAAAAGGAGGAGTTTAGTATTTCAAAACACAAGGCATCATCGCTACTTGAAAATAAAAATGACCAATAGCATAAGAAGTAATAAACAAATGGTATGCACCCATATCAAAAAAAACTTTAATATGGGTATAACTTGAAAGAATCATACCTCTCACTATCGATGGTCTAGATTGATCTTCTACTACCATTTTCCCAAAGCCATTAAATTTATTACTAGCAGCGTATTGTTATTCATTACCTTGTTGAGATTGTACATGTTATGGAGTCATGGTACTACTATAATCACCACAGATTCCTATATTATAATAATCTAAATTATCTTACTACCCTATCCTCATCAAAGCATACAAAATCTAAAAAATATGACATGTTTCCCTAGATTTTATCCTTGGATCACTATAACAATAGTGCTGAATAATTCCCACATTATTGAAATTGTGAAATTATCTAGGTGCTGTTGTAAAATATATCTTTACATGATCGGAAGAACCCAATTAAAACCATCAATATTACTCTTTATTTTATTTAAAAAAATTCATCGATCTAGTTGTCTAACTCTTAGTCATATCACTACATTGGAAATAGGAGTCTCTCTTATTCTTATTTCATGTGTCAGAGTAGCCTCCATTTCCCATAGGTATCAATATTATTCCTCCTCCAATTTTTTTGATATGTATATTTCTACCACCATATATCTATTAACCATCTCTATAAAATCTATTATATAGACCATATAAATCTTTGAGCGAGTCTCTCACCTCAAACCCGATTATAAAATGTTCGGCTTCAAGGACAAAGTTGTTGTAATTTCTGATTAAAAATGTTATAAATATTTCAATTTATTTCCATACACTATTACTGAGATATTCACATGCTTCAAACTAAAAACAAGTGTTGTTATATAAATTTTAAAGTGTGGGAATAGAATTGTTTGTTGAAAACAATTAAAATCCTCACATGAAATTTCTTCATCTAATTTAGTTTAAACTTCTAAATTCCATCAATAACATTCTAGATCCTAAATCATGTATGTTTAAAACATGAATTTCTACTCAACTGATGTTCCTAGGAAATCGAAGATTTGATTCATCCATTTCAACAACACATCCTATTTTTTCTATTCTGAATCACCCTGAAAGATGGGTGGATTCTGTATTTAGATATGAATATAATGATCAATTTTCCTAGATTTATACATTTTCTTCCCTCTATAAACATATTTGAAATTTTAAAAAATAATATAAACTATCTATTGGTTCACATGTGGCTCAGGCATGAACCTATTCTTAGTAGCCTCTTCCGGTTGGTTTCAATGATGCTGAATATGTTCCATTTTCTATAACAAAAGGAAATAGAAATTTAGCTTTACTCTCTAGAAATTTGTGTCTTAGAAATTTCAAATTTACTACATGACACATATCACAACAAGGCTTTAAAAAATTCATCATTTTTAATCATTATTTTTTTTAATTTCCCCCATGCTCTGATAAAATAAAACAATTTAAAACTGTTTTCCAAAATCATCATTTTTCAGGAAATCACAAATCATTACTCAGAATTAATTTTATAATCCAAGTGGGAATTTATTACAATAAATGTATTCCATTATCTTATCATTCGCTAAACACATGACGATGAGGTCGCAACACCTATAAGTTTCTAAGAAACTTATGTAACCTACCCCCTGGTAACTTTATGTTTAGAATAAATAGGTTCTTGACTCCCCTTTATTCTCTATATTTCATGTTCTGATGATCATAATACTTGGTAAAATCCCAAAAAGGACTAATAAGAATGGTTTTTAACTTTGAGACCAAAAAACTGATACAATTTGTCCCAAAAAGATATTTGGACAGAGTGATACTAATTCCATTTGTACCATCCCACCCCACCTCATTGGCAAGGGAAGTGATATGCGATCCTAGGCCTTATGTGATATCCTTAAGACACAAAAGGCTTCAAATAAATTTCCAGGACTTTATAAACATTATGGGGAATATTTTCCTTTTAAAACAAAATAAACAAACCATAATAATTATATCCAAACAACTACAATATGATGCATGAGAACAATGTATTGCAACTTATTGTATAACCTAGAAAACCCAAAATAGCAATGTAAATAGAAGAAACCAAAACCAACAAAAATTAAAGACAATAAATAAATAAACTTCGTAGCTCCCATATGATTCAACATCAAACTCGACATTCCATAACTACAGTATCATGATGCCTCACTAATGAACTATGATACCTTGCCTTTACAAGTGTCTAAATATACAATATATATAAATTCCTCAATGTTCAAATTAATGGTGTGAGTATAAAACTTAGAAGGATTAACAAAATTACTTCCCTACTCATTCCACTAGGATAAAAATTTTTAGTACAATTAAATAAGTCAATTTAAAATAATTTAAATTTGTTTATGTGAAAGTAAAAAACAATTTCCATAAAAAACTCATTTCAATAGAAAGGTGAGAAAGATATTCTCCCAAATAATTCTTAAAATACATTTGGAATAGATGTTTCAGAATTTCACACACACACCCAAACATGCTTATATCTTATGTTCACAATTCCATACACATTATAGGTATCTAATCGATCTACCAAATCGTGACAAGGAAACCATTTGTCAAGTGCCCCAATTCCACATGTCCCTTCTATAGGTTTATGTCATTGTACCCTAATAGTACACACCCCTTATCTAGGATCACATCAACAAAATGATTTCTCACCAACCACACATGCCAAATACTATGCCAAAAAACAATTACAAGACATTTTAATAAAATAATTATTTTATTGGAAACATTTTCCAATATATTTTTCATGCATTAAAACCAATACATAATTAGAAAACTATCATTTCAAAATCATGAACCAAAATAGTTTTCCATAAAACCAACCAATTTCACAATTTCTAAAAAACCATCACTAAAGTGGTATTCCATCCAGAATCACACATCAATTTCATAATTAAATTCAATAAATTAAACTAATTTGATATAAATACATCATGTTTTTACTGTGCGGATTTCAGAGTGAATCCACCAAACTCGAACTTCCTGGTGAAAATGAAGAGCATCAAAAAAACCCAAAAGGTGGATTGAAAGTCCAAAATCAGGCCTTAGATGATTTTCCCTATCAATAAAACTTCTATAAATAAACATGATTTACATCACATAGAATGAATCTATCCCAAAAATATAATATACATGAATCTAAGAGAGGTAATATGAATCAATATAAGGATAACAACTAAGAATGAGAACATATAAAAAAATTAGGCCTCCAACACACATTGATTCACCTACAGATCTCTCTCGATCAATAGGAAGAGTCTCTTCAATCATTGGAAGGAGCATAATTTTTATTAGGGTAAGATTATGAGAAAACTAGTAAATATGGGGTTGAATATGGTGAGATATAAAATTTTTGGGTATTATATTTAACGATTCATGGTTATGGAACACTACAAAGAAAATTGTATGCTAACCATCTGCAAGGCACTACCTCTAAACCCTCCTCACATGGTTGGATCAAACTCTTTGAAAAACCATGAACAATACATTATAAACCCCTTTATCCTACACCACATTTGTTTCCCTAGGTGGTCGGATGGTTTAGAGAATTGGACACCAACATAATTCTGAATATTTCCATTGCACGGTTTTCTAGGAGGTGTTGGATGATTTATAGTAACAGTAGACCTCTAGTAAATCCCCAAAACATTCCAAAACTCGTCTATAAATTATGAATCATAACCCAATAACTTTATATACATATAACAAAAAATAATGGGTGAATTATTTACAAATAGGGGTTCTGTAGTAATTTGGTCATCTCCACTTTCTGTAGAGTTTATTTACTGCTTTCTTAGGTAGTTTAATTATTTTTTACACCAAAAATGCATAAAAATTCGTAAAAAACATGTAGTTTTCCTATTTTTATCAAGATATGTATGAAAAACATTAATTGAAACCATAAGGTAGATAAGTATGGGTATATTTTTCGCTTACTAAAGATTAAAAAATATTCATGATATTTGGTCAAGATTCTCCTTATAAAAAGTTTCATTAATTAGAATGTTTGATTACAACATATCGAAATATATTTCAGAATGTATATGCAGTCATTAAACTTTATAACTAAACACACTAACAAAAATCAGTTTAAAGTTATATAAAACTAAATAAATATGACAATTACTCCTTCATGAATATCATATATTTGTGAAATGGGAATCAAATACTCTAAGTAACTTCTTCTTTAAAACTATAAACCAATGTGGAATAAAAAATTTCATCAGTTAGTTCCCACTATGATTGTATGGTGGAGTCCAACATAGCAACACCACTATAGTAATGAGAATTATAGTGAGAACCAAACAGATGATGATTGGGATTATAGTGATAGTGATAGTGAATTTCAAGAATAATTTGTTTAATACCTATAATAAATATATAAAATTATTATTGGTAAGGAAGAGGTGTGAATAATATAACGATAATATTATAAGATATAACATGAACTCTCACTAGAGTCTCTTGTAGTTATACCTAGGGTTGGGGTTGTATATATAGTTGGGATAGGTTGATATCATCTCAAGTGTAATTTTTTGTGAGATTATGAGGTATAGAATTGGGAGGATATATATTAATATGACTAATAGAACATTTACATGAATGTATTCCAAAATCGTAATAGAAAATGTCATTATTTGTGTTATTTAATGACTTTTTAGTATATTTTTATAGATAAATGTAATAGTTGACAGGGATATGATTAGATACTAGGTTTTTAGGAAGGTTAGGTGTCAATAATATTCCCCTAATATCTAATATTTATCAATATGATAATGAGTTTCATCTAATATGTTACTATAAAAATCATATACTATGGGGGTTTCATATTAAAAAATACAATATATTGCACTATTAGATGGTAATTGGAGGTTTGATCATTCTTTGGATGTATTTGGGTGGAAGAGTTATGATTTCCATGACATTAACAAGAATCATGGTTTAATGATTGATGAAATAACCATTAATAATGTAATATTTAGATATATTTTGTTCATAAGCTAAATATTGATTTTCTAAAGAGTCTATGTTTTACCAAAAAATAGGAACCCTACACAAGAATGTCCAATTCATATAATTAATTCATTCTAGTATTGAATAGTAAACTCTTTTAACACAAAATTTTGTCTCTCCTCTCTCTTCGAGTGGATTGAAAAATTTCACAATGGGCATTAGAAACATCTCAAACCACATAAAATTATAGTGTAGTGTAAGTATGTATATGTACAATTATTTTTTTACATTAATTATATCATTATATATTGTTTTTAAATAATGTGAATTGAATATTTGATTGATACATCATTATAGAATACCTAAATATTTTTTAGTCTTTATTCCATATGTGAAGTATGAAGGGCACATTTTATTTGTGGGAATAATAAGTGGTATCTTAATTATTACTATTCAAATAGGAGTTGAAGAATATTGGTAAGTATTTCTGATTTTATTTTTCTATTTTAGGCTCTTTTTAGGGATTATTCTAGTTGTATTGTTTTGGAGGAGGTAATAGTAAATATTGATATGTTAAATGTTCTATATTTTTTATTTAAATGAGAAATTTATTGGATCATCTATTTTGGATATATATTTATACATAATAAAAATTTTTCAAGACAAAGACCATGTATAATGGTGAATTAAATAATCTTATCTAAAAGGATTTTGGTGTTCACTATATGGAATTAGCATATAATGTTTCTCCTGATGTCCAATAAATACAGACTATTTTTGTTTTAATGTCTATATTTTAATACTTTTCATATAATCGTATAATTTTTAATAAGGTGATCCTAGTTTGGAGGCAATTTATTCTTAATATAGATAGAGTAAAATCGGTGGATAATCATGTGAGTGATATCAACATAATAATATTTCAATCAGAGTCAGTGAAAAAAAAATTCATCATGGTGGTATAATTGATCATATAATCATCATCAATATACATATGGGATATAATGGATAATATTGTAAATAATTAAAGTGATGTGAATTATTTTCTTTTTGAGGATTTCATGTATAAAATTATAAATGATGTGATCATATAGAACTTGTTATATAATTCTACTAGATCATAATATTGAATAGATGGAAACATACAACTATCTCAATTGAGAATTCTAAAAATGGGATTGGGTTTATATGAGAAATTTGAGTGGAATAAAAATATTTAAAAATCACATATTATTAATTAGTTAAGACATGAAACCTAAAGTGATATTACACAGATTGTCAAGTACAGTCCAATAAATCAATAAAAAACATTACCATCAAGACTGATTACAATAGTTTAAAATTTAGTTTAAATAATTTGATGGACTCATGGATCATTAAATGGGATGAATAATTTCACATTATTTTTGGTGACAAGATTCAATGATAATTATGTGTCTACGGGGGTTCTAGATACATCTTACTGGGTACCAGGCTCTTGAGATCATATAAAATAGTGAAATGAATATTTATACAAAGAATTAATGAATTCAAAAGTGAAAATATGATATAAACCTATCTAGATGCAGAAAGAATCCAATTTCGGTATATTATATAGAGAATATAGTTTTTTTAAAAAAATTATTGATTATTTGAGTAAAATTACATATAGTTTCATATTGTTGTCTAATGCTATGATATATGAAATCTTCTATCTAATAGGGATGGAAGATATGACAAGGGATGTTAGAATATCATCTACCAAAAATTTCTATTTGTGGTTTTTTTAACCATATCACATGAGGGACAAGGGGATAAATTTAATAGAATATAAAAGAGTACCCAAGAACCATGAGTATGGAACATTTAATAATTTTTTCCTTAAAATGAAAAAACAAGGTTTTTATTTATACACAATGGTGAGAACCAAAGTCTCAAAAGCTGCATATTTTTCAAATAGCGATATAGGGATAAGAGGATATTTATTTTTTGCGGTGGTACAATATATTTTGTTACATTTAGCGATGATGCTAAAAAGAACTTCATGGTTTAGTTTTCCAAACATAAGTCATAAGTATTCATAAAATTCATTATATGGAGACCCTTTTTGGAAAATATGACTAGTTTGATGCAAAAATACTTGAGTTCAGATAATATATGTGTGTACAAAAATAAAGAATTAAATTAATTCTACCCAAGGAATGTGATAATTGTTTAGAAGATAATACCATGGAAACCCTATTATAATGTTTTGGTGAAATGTATTTACATGTTATAGAATGAAAGAGGCCAAGGAATTTGGTTGTATTCTAGTTTTACCATTGAGTATTATCAATAAGTAGTGAATATTATCTATTATTTGATTAGTGGGAGTCCATTATACCATTATAAAAAGATCTGCCTATGGATATTTGGACTTAAAAGATTGTGTACATCCCATATTTCAAATCTTTCTTAATGTGTAGAATATACCAATGTCCATGATAGTGAAAGTGAAAATATCAAAGCTAAGTCTAATATATGTTTCATTGTGGGGTATGCTGATGAATGAATTTAAATTAATTTTTTGTATAATGATATAGAAATGTTTACTGGATGTTATAATTTCTATTAAAAAATGGATACTATTATGGGATTTTCACATGGTATAATATATTTTTTATGAAAATAATCAATAATTCAAACCCATGTTAATGTAAACAAAATTATACAAAAACTAATTGCTTTAGGGATATTTGAGTGTCAATTTGTACCAAAAAATTCTAAAATACTATAATTTGGTGAGGTTCAATATATACCTATAATTCCAAATATATCATAATATTTGAGAACTTTTGAAGCATGGATGGTTTTTTGGAAAAGAGCATTTGAGCATTGGTTTCAATTGAGAGAGAAGACAAAAGTGATAGACTAGTATAATGTGAAAATCAAAAATAATATGTATTATTATAATAGATGGTGGAGAACCTAAAAACCTCGAATAGATAGAAATATTTAATGATGTGAAGTAGAGTTAGTTATTAATCAAGGAAGAAATGAATCATGCTCATTTGACATAAAAACATGAGATATTATAAATCTACCACTATTTAAGAAATATTTATGGAAAAAAAGTGTAAACTACTTACAGAATATGTAAATAGGAGGAAATAGTAAATAGAAGGTTTACTAGTGAATGGATTTCAATAAAAGGAATAGACTATTTAAAAAAAACATTCTGGTGGTAAATCATGAAACTATTTAAATGATGCCTACTAGTAATTCCTTGGAAATCCTATATGTCAATTAATTTTATATGAACACGGGATTTTTCATTAGACATATTGAGAAGGAAATATTTATAGAAAAATTTCTAGAATTTAGAGAGAGTAAAATATAATATCTAGTACAAAGGCTCAAATGTATTTTTTATGGGATGAAATGTGAACATAAATAATTAAAAATATAATTTCACCCTTTTATGAAATATTAAGTGTATATATGGTGAAATTTAGATACCTTTTCTGATTTAATGGAGTCTCATTGTTGGTGTTTCATCATACTTCTCTTATATGTGGATAATTTTCTCTTATTAGGCCCAATATGGAACTGATATAACATCTAATGTAGAACCAATTGAAAATAATCAAGATGAAATATATTTTAATAGAAAAACTGACTTCGTATATAATGATTTGGAGAGACTAAAAATTTGAAACTAGTATACTTTACTAGTATGAATGCATACAAATTTTTTTCAAATGATTGGAATTCCCTGATAAAATCCCATTTCATCCTCATTAGTTGATCACTTGAAATCATTCAATAGATAATATAATATATGATATGTCAACTTAGATAGAAAAAGTTACATATGAAATAGTGGTTAGAAGTATGATGTATTTGGAGGTTTTATTAGAATTTACATTCCATTTATAGTTGGATTTATTATCTGATACATCTTGTAACATCCCAACCCAAACCCATGGGTCGGAGCTCGAATTGCATATGATATCATGTGTGACGCCTAATATGAAAAGGGATACCAATTAGAATCGGCTTCTTAATTCCACCTATAGGGAGACTATACCCTCAGTAACATTTCATTGAGAAAATAAAAAAATTATAATAAATAATTAGAGTAATCGTGAAAAGTCATAAATACAGCATACAAGTGATAAGGGTCATAAGTGTAATGTGAAACCAAATAAAAGTAATAGCAATTGATAAATAAATAAATAGTTAATCCTTTGGAGCCTGCCTTGGTATTCTATCATCTTCGTACTCCTCTACTCATCCATCCACCACAGCCCCTTTCCATTTGTTTTGTTGCTTGTAATTAAATATAAAAGTGTACCAAAATTTCTGATTAGGGTGAGAGTACAATACATAGTAGGATTCTACCAATGTGTCCTTAAAATTAGTAAAAATAATATATATAATAGTGTGTTTTGTGATATAGGTTAACTCTCAAATAATTATACTACTATAAATGTTTTGAGTCGTTTTCTACAGACCAAGCCACCATGAATCCTATCCCTAACTCCTTCGACTCATTTCCAAAAAGGATGTCAGATATGTCAAAGAATTACCTACTTTAACATAACATATATCAGCCCACCCTCATGGTGGTTTTCATCAGGAAATCCATCATTCCACCATGTCGATCCCCAGTCAGCTATCTATTAAAATACATGTTTTCTTAACTCCATATTAAAACCATACAAGTATTCACCAATCATCCACTTAGGTATATCACTCTATAGGGATATAAACATCATCCCTTAATGTTTTTTTGACTATAAATGGTTGTCTAACTAAATACTTATTCACATCCCTCAATTGGGATATCCACACCCACCAATAAGGATATTTAGACCACATCTCTCTAAGTTGAGGAGAAAATTTCATGAGTCGCATATAATCCCAAGTTCATATTCAAGAAATCTCTTAATCCACACATGCACAAACATGAAACTCATAACAATAATAGTTTAGTCAATCATAAACAATAAATATTTCTAACATTATATGCATGTCCCAAATGGGTAAGTGACTTCCTACTTCATTTTTTTACTATTGGTATCAAGGTCAATCAAATATTTCATCACCCAAACCCTGTTGAAACACAAAAAATTACCATTCAAGGGATCCTATAACAAGTTACAATTCAACATCAAAAGTGTTCTAGGGTATAAAAATGAGAAATAAGATATAGGTAGAAATAATTATTTCCATAGGACAATCATCATCAACTGACGTCTTAAAGTTTAGATTGGAAGTAATTGTAAATGTGTGTAAGGATCCATGACACAAGCATGTCACTACAGTGTGGAGGTGTATTGTAAACAACCACCACAGCATAGGGTGGGCCACCACGGCATAACAGTGCATTAGAAGAAAACATCATAGAAAAAGAAAAACATATTCAATGTGTGAAGTACAATAAATATCCCTCCAATATTCAAAGAGAGGGATTCTAGTGTAGCACCACTTTGAAATGAAAACGTCCATGGAATAAGAACAACTGATACAACATGTAGTTTTTTCTATAGTCTTTAAGAGATATTGGAATAATGATAAATGAGAAAGAAGATTGATATTTTTATTTTCTTAATCATCAAGGAAAATCCTCATTAAACCCTATTTAATTCTTCACATGAATTCTGAATTAAATTCCCATAATCAATTACAAAATATATAAACAATTAAAATTTATAACATGTATTTATGAGGATTAACTATTGATGATTGAAGACTTTACCAGATATCAAAAATTTATTTGGATTAATTCTGTGTCAAAACCACTATGTAATATCCTTCTAAATAAGCACTCAATAGATAAGTATACATTGCAACCTTCATCAACCAATATCACTCTGGCACATTATGTCCCTATATGTATTAGCCTCAAGAACCTAATCAAAACTACATCAACCACTTGGTGGGGCCACCAATTTTTTTCAAAAGGTTAAAAAATATCTATTAAAATCTTCTCAAAGATGAAAAGAGTTTACCCAAACAATTCTCAAACCAAAAAAATAAGAGAAATAAATTAAATAACGCTTTCTTTATGGATAATTTTTTTTTAGAATTTTATAATTCTACCCCTCTAAGAAATTTTCATCCCTGATAAGAATATCTGGGCTTCCTTTTCAAAAAAATCCATCTAGTAAGCTTGATTGTCATCCTCTCTATATAATGTCTTATCTTGGATCTTCTCATGTTTCCATCAAACATGTACAAGTACAATTATCATCCCATACATTAATTTCCCCATAAACTTTATAATCTAAAACTGATTGTCTTTATAAGATTAATCTGGTTCCCAATCTACGTCCTCACACTCTACACCATGCACAATATCAGGAATGTTCCACTATAGCTGAGAAACATGGCAAACATCATGAATCACTCAATAATGGAGTGAAATTTCCTTATCGTACACTGTTATCCCAACCTACATGGTGATATCAAGGTTCCCACAAAAGGCAGTTCCAGATTACCATTATTCCTTGTACATCAATGGCCCAACCAAGATGTCACATTCATTAAAACATAATCACCAAAATAGAACTCCAAATCTATCCTCCTACGATTCACATATGATCTTTTCCTACAGTGAGTGGTGACTATATATTATGGATCAACTACACCCTCTTGAAGGTTCCCTAAAAGAAACTATTCCCCACACCTACTGGATAACCCACCTTATGCTAAAAAGTGGTGAATGAAAAGGACTCATGTGAAGGGACTTATAATGTTCAATATGAATAGAATACGGGTAACTATTGTTATATATATACTCCACCAAGGCTAGGTTATAATTTAATTCACCACTGAATTCTATTATGCAAGCAACAAGAATATCCTCTTGTATGATTGTTATCTATTTAGACTAACCATCTATCTGAGGATGGTACATTCTGTTCAATATCACCTAAGTTCATAGGGCCTTCTATGATCCCTTCCAATACCATAATGTAAAATGTGAATCTATGTCTAAAAAATTCTTTAGGTAACTCTATATAAGTTCATGATCTAATAGACATAAATACTTTCATATTCATCAACTGAGTGAGTCTCTTAGGTCAGTAAATAGGGTGATACTCTCATCAGCAAATAAAAAATAACCCATACATTATCAAGAATCCATGGGATCTAGGGAAATTCGATCACATAGTCCATCTTGACATCTAACCACATCCATATGGGAATAGTATGTTTATAGATAAAACCTATAGGGTTTTAGATCTCATCCTTCACCCTTTGATAGGTAAGGAATCTAGAGACGGACTAGGAAATGTCTCTCTTTATCCCTAACCACCTAAACTATCACATGAAATTGTGGTATATCTTTGTCACTCCATGATTTACTTCACATCAAGTGGTATGTTAATACATAATTGAATCATTTCAGATGGGAGCATGAAATCCCACCCTCTCATGTATGAGGATCACATTATCATCATCCAGTGACCGCCCAAATATCAAATTAGATCCATTTAACTTTTACCCTCATCCTAGTAAACTCCAGGTCTGTCCCATACCCTAATTTTAACCAATATACCAGATATTATGTGATGGTTATGGTAGAACAGGTCTTTGATCATTAATCCTCAAAATCATTCATCCTCCAGTCATCCAACGAGATCTTCAATATTCACTACTCCTTTAAAGTCATCTCTCTAAACAGCTATGTGAACTAAAACTTTTGGTTAAGATAATCATCAGTGAAATAGGTGCATACATCATATCAAAAGAAAAATTCTATAGATAATCAACTTGGGGCCTCTACATCAAATTCAATTCCCTCTATGTGAGGATCTATTGATTTTTTATGGTTAGTGTAGGATAAAACCAATCATTGAATTGATAGTGTCTTCAACACTTCAGAGTGGGGACCAAATATACCGGAACAAATTTATGATTAGGGTAGTTATTTTTATTGGGTTGTAACTGATGATACCCATGGGAAAATAACTTCTCTATTTTCATTAATACCTCTACCTTACCTATTCTTGATGCATCATAGTATATTGAACAACCAATACCATGATAGAGGAGTGTCAGTATTGCTATTATCATAAACCTTCCCTTAATCTCATGAAATGCCTCTCCACACTTGTCTGGAAACTATAACTTCACTCCATTAGCTTTCATTTCATTCATGTGTGCTGATAAATGGTGGAATTCTTGGATAGTTCATTTTTATTTACCTATTAATCCCAAAAAGCTACGAATAGAAAAAAAAATTGAGGACATTTACATGACATCACTGCCTATACTTTATATGGTACCATAGATATACCATTGTTAGTCACCACATGCCCCAAGAATCTCACCACTTATATCGAGAAGTCTCACTTCTATAGATTAGTATAAAGTAAATTTTCTCTAAGAATACTCAAGACTATCTCAAGGTGTTAATAATTCTTCATGGGTGTCAAATAATATATTATAATGTCATCAAACTAAACCATGATGAAAACGTTATGATATGGGTGGAAGAAATTTTTCATGAGGCCCTTGATTAATGAAAAAACATTCACCTTCCCAAATGGAATCACCAAGTAATCATATAACCCACAATTTTTTTGAAACATAAAATCTAAAATTTCCTCCTCTCTAACATGAATATGGTGATATCCTGATTTAAGATCAATCATGGAGATTCATCATGAACCTATTAACTAATCCAAAATACCATTGATATTGTGCAAGGGACATCAGTTCAGTATAATCACCTGGACTGAAAATTGGTAATCAATTCATAATCAAATACTAAAAACTTTATTTTTAGAGAAAAACACAGGCGCACCCCTGGCTGAATTGATTTTCTTGACAAGTCCCTTCTCCTCCATGTCCTCAAGTTGTTCCTTGGGCGCTCTTATCTTAGTCGATTCCATATGAAAAGGTGGTATTCAAAAAAGTTTTATTCCTTCCATGATCACAATATTAAAGAAAATACCTCTATCAGGGGGAAGTACTATGAAGTCACCTAGATATACATATTGATAGAGAACCATGACTAAAAGAAATTTTGAGTGACATATTATTTATCCCATTGATTGATCCAAGCCCACCATTTGTGTTGTGATCATCCCAATATGACTCAAGTCCTGCTAAAATCCTCCCTCTAGTAGTTCCCACTCTCTGGTCATTGTCATTTTACCTCCATTTCTTATAGTAAATGCGACATAGCTCCAATGGTAGTCAACGTGAGCTTGTAGCACGTTAGTCAATCCATGCCAAGGGTCACATAAAATTTTATAAACTCTAGAATCATGAATTTCAATATAATTACATAGTCAGTTACTACTATATAATATTATAGTAATCATTATTGATGATACAATTTCTTACCCAATGGTGTGTCAATGGAAACAAACATAGATGAAAACATAACTTGTAGGTCAATTCCAGCAACCAAATTTGTATAAATGAATGAATGAGAAACACCAATATCGAACAATGTAGTAGATAAAGTGGACATGATCTAGACTATATCTTGAACTGTATATGGAAACTCCCCATCATCTAATAGTAACTATTCCACTATGTAAAATCACCATGGCTCAGATTTATGACCATTTCCCTCTGTCACCATTATCTGGGAAGTTTGAATCAACTATTGATGTCCCCACTTCTAGATTTTTCGAATATCCTAGTACCCCTATAAGAGAACATTGAGATTTTTTTTGAAAATGACCAGCCTTTTCACAATTGTGACACTCCATGTATGGCTTCATATAATTTTTTTAATAGTTCCCCCTTTCCCATAGTTATGTGTCTGTAATAATTTTCTCCTTAGATGATAAGGAATATATCTTACACTGGACCAGTTTTATGTCACCCTACTACTCCTGGCTTAATTTCCTATTCCTAATATAATAATATCCTCTCATTCTAGTGAGAGAAAGATCATTCACTATCTTTATATGGACTGGAAGTAAGAATATTTCAATGCTATATTCCAGCCCCGTATTAATGGTGGGGTACTTTTGAATAACCTTTGATTGAATCGTTAGGTAAAATCACATTACCTAACATCTGAGGTTTGATTGAAGGCTTATCTCAAACTTTTGAGCCATAATTCCATCATTCATATTCAACAAATGAGAAATGAAAAGTTACTCCCTAATGTAAAATGTGTATGTAGAGAAATTCAAATAACCCTTTCAAAAATCCATGAACATTTGGTCATAGTCAAGATTCATCATGATTGGAATGTTCTTCTCAAGAAATATCACCTTGAAGATAACCCATGTAAGAACCTATCATCTCCTATCCAAACTCATGGTACTCCAACATCTCATAGTGGTTCTTGGAATAAAAATTTCACCAGAATCGCTCACCATCTTCTATAGTCTAGACCGTCTCTAAAATTCTCTCAGTAAATTGAAACTATACTACATTATCTTATATACCACCAATACCCTTCAATTACATAGAATTTTAAATATAGAAACTCATATCATGGTTTGTAGTGGTCCTCTTCTTAGATTTAATTTAGGTTGGAACAATCCAAAAAATTCATCACTGATTGGGCTCCAGAGAATGGATCACCTATTCCAATACAGAAGTTCACTGATGTACATCCTCATACACGATGAGTTTTATCACAGGAACATCATAGACCATCGAAATCGGAAGTCCCATAAAACATATCTGAGGTGTATTCTATACAATATGAATAAACATTGGGTATGTAAATAGATTATAATCATGTTTTGGATCAAATAAATGTTTTCCTAGTAGTCAAACCACAACCCAAGATTTACCCCTCCTAGAACTAACCAATATTTCATCCCTACATAAGAGTAAAAATCATCAAATATATATAATAATATATCAGCATACTCAATTCAAATAATTAATTTTATTATAGATATATTGTTATGGAATGGAAATTTGTATATATCAAACTACCAGGAATCTATCCTCAAGAGTTAGCACAATTCAAGGAAGTTAATTTATGAACTAATATATATCAGGGTAATAGGTATATACATTGAATGTGAACCAATTTTCCTTTTCGGTATGCATGAACGTAATAGATATCTCATTAATTTTATTTAAAATCATTTGAATTTTACAATCTATCTGATTGGGATCTAAGGATTACCTCAATGTTTTTAAGAGGATTTTAGTATTCTCTAGATACATGGTTTTGTTTCAAAAATAATTATCATCCTTTGATAAATAGTAAATCTAAGAGGAATATTATAACTCTAAAATAAATTTTTAGAGATTTCTATTTGGATTTAAAAGTTTTTTGGTATCATCACCATCCTTTGGATTATTTTTTTAACAAAAATAGATTTCACTTCAGGATTCAGATGGATCCTTATGAATCCATGTATAGTTAGATGGTTAGAACTCCAATGTGATGAAATTAATTTTAAGAATGAATGATATTTGGTGTTTTTTCATTTTAAGAAATGAAAGAGAATACTAGATGCATTCAACATCATATAGTGGTTTCTTAGATTATGAAAAAAATATGACAATTATTTGAATGATCTATAGTTTAAAGTTGGTGAAAAGGTATTCCTATAAATATATCACTAGAAGAGTGTAATGACAGAGAAGTATATTCCTTAGGTATATCATTTCCTTAGAAACTTTTGATCATATTGATATTGTATCCCATATATTGGTGCTTCCACTAAATCTATCTTAAGGTCATAATGTGTTCTATATATCTCTTCTAAGTACATACCTGATCAATCACATATACTGAACTCATAGGTCATACCACTAGACCACGATATTTCTTATGATGATCAACTAGTGTATATTCTGAATCACACAAAAAAATTATTATGAAATAATACCACTAATTTAGTCAATGTTTTGGGGAAAACTCACCAAATATGAGGAAGCTACATAAGTACCTGAGGGTATGTTGAGGCATAATTTTCCACACTTATTTTATCCAGGTAAGGAATTTCAGTGGTGAAATTATTTTGAGGGGGTATAATTTAACACCCCAATATTTTAAAATATGTTTCTCCATAAATAATTTAATTTATTTGATATGTTTTACTACATAGAATAATGAGTTTAAACAATCCCTGATATATTATTATAATATTACTATTTAATCATACAATTATCACATAGCCATTAGATCAGATGGTATGAATAATAGTAAATAAATTATTAAAATGTAAGGTTTACATGTGTATAAAATTAATTAATTCGATATCCAATAACTATAAATGAAAATAAAAATTCATTTGAAAATAAAGGAGATAATATTGTGAAAAAATAATTATTATGTATACATTGTATTTATATCATATGAAATATTATTGATAACTACTATTAAATTAAATTTATATATAATATATTCAATAACATTTTTTAACTTTCATATAATATTTTCCATGGAATTGGATAATAATTAATCTAGTGTTATGATTGAAAAATCATTTTTAAAAAAATAAAAGTTGTTTTCATCATGTTTAGCACACAATTTTTTAAAAAGTATTAATATAACTTATTTAAATTTAAGTTTAAAAAATTTATTCGACATTTTTGTTTAGAGGATTCAAATGTGGTAAATTGTTCATTTTTATTTTTTGTCCCTCTGAATAATAATCTTGGTGAAATTTATCTCTTCAATAAAGGTTACATCAGGTAATAATAGAATAAAAAAAGTCTGCAGGCTTTTATATTCCATCTTAATTATTATTATATAGAGTTAATTTTATTTTTATACCCTTATTATTTAAATTTAATTGTATAATGGAGAAATTTCCATTAAAATGACCAATGTGATATCTAATGAAATGAAAATAACAAAATTTCACTCTCTAACTTTTAAATATATTTTATGTCTTAGAATAGAAAAAAATAAGTTTTTAATGAATATAAATTATCATTTTAACAACAATAAAATTATTTTCTTGATGTAATTTTTTTTATAATTCTTAGTAATTATATAATTTCAATAAATTTATGATGAATACTGACACAATATTTCATTAATTAGTAGGAAACTAATGTAAGTGATTAAAACATATTAAAACTAATATAATTTCTGTGAGTTATAGTGTCCCATTATTTTTTTAGAAACATATAATATATTTGGGATGTTTTAAGTGATTATATTTTGATTCCATCATTTACTTGATTTCTTTAATCTCAAATTAAATGAATAGACCTACTATTGACACTAATGTTATATTATAATAAATAATACTTGTAAAATAACTTATAAATAATAAAAAAATTATATTAGGCCAAGCGAAAGGAGCTTGGTCGATAATAACATACGTGGTCCATTTATTATTTTTTTCCCATTTACGGTAATATTCTTAACCATTTAAGGTTGAAATAGTTGTTACTATGGTTAAGGTTAAAAATAATTAATGATGGGAGTTAAACAAAATGATATAGATTAAAATGACCTAAATTACAATTTAAATTTCATTTAATGGGTTTGTTTCTACGATAAACTATTTTTATTCTAATTCATGGTAATTTGGAAGAATTGTTCTTGATAATTACACTAGTATATTTTAATCTTTTCAAAAATTCCAAGTGTGTCCCCCATCCCTTATAAAATTAGACTCTACATTTACCATCTTCACACCACATTGAGAATTTTAGATAAAATTAACCCAAGAAAATCACATTATAAACTTCCCTAAAAATCTTATATAGCTTCTAGTCTCCCCAAAAAATTGACCATGTGGTTCTTAAAAGGTTATCCAAAGGAGTTATTTGAAAGAAGAGGTGATATCCTTGATTGATCACCTTATTTTTACATACTCTTTTACCTCATCTAAACATAATGTAGTTATTATAAAATAATAACTTTACTATACTAAATTGTAGGAAATTTTATTATTATTATGAAATGAGTGTTATCCACCATCTTTCCAATCAAATTGGAAGGGAGTGTATCCCTCAACTGTTTGTATGACTTATTGTCTCCACATAGTGATAAAATTAATTTTTCATCACCATATTTTATGGATGGATATTATGATAGATTTAATATTTATATATAATATTAATTAAATTATTAATTATTTAATGATAATATCGTATCTATATTATTACATTCCAACCTGATGGAAAATAATAATTTCACTCATGCGTACATGTGGACTACCACCTCCACGAAGTGATGTGATTTTTTTTCATGTGTATTTTACATGGATGGTAACGATGATGGATTTTATGAATGGATATAATTTATATTATAAAATAATGATTATTTAAATATTAATTATTCTTTTCATTTTTCCATTCCTTATGATGGGAAATGAAAATAGCGTTCATTGGTATATAAGGCCGACAATCTCCAAGAACAGTGTAATTCATTTTCCTATCCCTGAAATCTATGGATAAATCTTAATATATGGATTATTAATATATATTGAATTTTAATCTTTATTAAAATTTTATATGTTATTAAACCACGATAAAATAATAGGTAATCGAAACTACCAACCCAAAATAAACATGAAAAATGAAAAAATTATCATAGGGAAAAGTGATTTTAATAAAAAAATTGTTAATAAAGGGGTGATAAAAGATTATAATTAGATAATATATATGATAACCATTGATTAATACATCTATGATTCACATTTATTAATATAAAATATTTTCAAGAATGTACTAATCAATTAATTCTTAGGTAAGGGTTTTATGTTACAATCTGATTATTTATTCAGATTGTTTATGCTTAAATTTAAAATTATGATATCTTATGATAAATATTTTAAAAATCTCAAGAAAGATCCTCTCCTATGGTTATTTATATAAAATTCTTGTTTTCCTAAAATTTGTATCTCTTTTTCAACTAAATAAACCAAAATAATTATATTATGAAAAATTGGTTTTATTTCTCTCTATGGTCGAAAGTACTTTTAGTACCATATTCATGTTTCCAAAAAATGATATCAATTTTGTTTTTTATATTCGCCTATAATTTTATAAATTAATTTATTACCATGTTTCAATTTTTAGGAAATGGTACAAAAGGAATCTAATTTTCATTATCTAATAATGAACTTTTATCTTTTTTATAAAATTGTAAAGAATGTTATCTTTTATCATATACAGAATTAAAGGAATATCTCATCATCATGACTGATAGATGAATTTAATATTACATTAAAATTTCCCATAGTTATTTAAAAATAATATTTCGATAATATTTTGTAATTTTTTATATTCAAAGTATTTTGTTTCAAAATGGAAATGTTATTTTCCTCAAGAATGATTTAATGATATATTTATGATATATTTATTCATAAATTAAAACCACTTGTGAAACTATTTAATATTTATTAGGGACATGATCCAATGATAACACCATTATTATTTCTCTATATGATTAATGATTATGATAAAAAATTATGAATCCCATTCCTTTTCCATGATTTATGCTATGATAAAAGTATTATGAAACTCATATCTTTTTCATGGGTTATTCTACAATCAAATATTTAATAATACATATTTTGATTCCTGATTTAGGATATTTTAATTGTTTTATGATCTTGTTGAACACATGTGTATGATTCTAATTATGGGATGGGTGGGACCAATATTATATATCCCTTCAATTTTATAACTCCCAAAAATTATAAAAGAATAAAAAAATAGGGCATATGTTACATGAAACAAAAATATTAAATAACCCATAGAATATATTTCTTGAAATTCAATCTCATCGGAAGCTTATGAAACACACAAACCATAGTCGAAATGAACTGAAATATAATATAATATTATAACGTGACTTTTAATATATCATGTATTAATATTAATAACTTAATTATGAAAATATGTTTATCTATTGATTATAAATAAAATAAGAATCATTTAAAATTAAAATAATTGTTTTCATAAAAACTGATTTTTTCTAAAAGATAGATATGTGGTGCTTTGTGCACATAATTTAGAAATAATTTTTACAATATTTAGATAATTTAGTTGAAAAATAATTATTTTTCAATTAATCATGTCAAAATTAGTATGGGGTTATTTTTCGTTTTCCTAAAATATTTCATTCTTCACTAAAAAATGAAAGATACTAAATTTTAATTGAAAACTACATTTTTCTTTAAATTATTTATAAAGATACATTATATATTGAATTTTTTTAAAAGTAAAATTTCTTAAATTATATATCAATTAGTAAATTTTTTTTAATAAAAATAATTTTAATATTTAATTTATATATAAAAACAATATAAAATTTTGAACATTTTCTCGTTAAAATATCTCTTTCTTGTCAAATCTACAGGGTTAATTTTAAACTAAATTCATCAACTTCTATTAATCTAATTTGATAAAATGTATTAAATATTAATAATAAATTTATTCATTATTTTTTAATAATTTAAACTTATTTTTTAGTTCTAATAATTAATAAATACAATAAAGATTAATTACCATGTTTATGGTTAAAAGCAGTGTATTTTCATGTTACATGCATGTGTTTTACAATTAATTTTGTACAATCTTAGGAATTTTATTTTATAAATTTTATTCTATATTTATAATAATTAATTCCAAATTATCTAATGAGTCTAATTTTATTTTAGTCATAAAGACTTAAATACCTAGGATAAAAAACAAATTATAGTGGTGGAAACTGATGTGGTAAAAATGAGTAAACTTAAAGGATAAGAAATAACTTGTTTAAAGCATGTTTTTTTATCTTTTAAGTTTTAATCAACAATATCATACATCCAATATATTATTTATAAATTTTACATCCACATGAGGTGAGACCTCCCTTTATTGAATAATTTTTGATATTTTCAAACATTACACTCCTCTACAATTGTAAAAGGGAACTCAGTCCCCTCTCTTATTCAAACTTATCAATCCAATTTTCTCAAAAAAAAACCTACCTAGACAACTTCCAAACATCCCACCTCTCATCCTAGAATCCTTAGCTAGAGCACAAGGACAAACTTGGAAGTCTTTTGTGCACACCCAAAGTGGTTAACCGAAGAAGAGGTAACTTTCTTCAACATATAATTTTTATTTAATTACCTCATCCAACTCCTTATATTATTATTAATAAATTATGTTATAATAAACACATTATATTTCATAGAAAAATATTTTAAATTTTCATTACCCCCACTTCACTAAATGGATTAATAAATATTTATTTGGGTTTATGTAGGACTACTACCTCATGAAAAGATGTCAATCATTTCTCTATTACAACCTCTCTTAGTTGGGTATAAGGATTGATATAAAGCATATATAGGAAATTTATAACATAATTTTAAAATTGGAATCATTATATAATATATATACTCTAATAATTTCTATTATATATTGGATAATACAATGCCTCTCATGTGTAAAATGGACTACCACATCGTTAAAGGATATAATTCATTTTTCACTAACACTTTAAATAAAATTTAATATGGATAATGTTAATGAATATATGTCACATACATGAAATAATTAAAGTATTAATTAAATACTTATCAGTCTGAAAATAAATTATATATCATTTTATTTATCTCATTCTCACTCACTAAAAGATGATAACATTATTTGTGTACATGTTGACTACCGCATTCCCAAAGTGATTTGACTTTATTTTCATCACCACACTACATTGAACATTTATATAATTATATTTAAATTTATAATATGGTATACATGATGTTATTATCATTATGGAAGGATAAAATCCTTCTTAACTCTATTATATAAATATCTTTGAATAATGATAACAATACTCATGTGAACGTATATTCTATCATCTCTATGATTGTAGAACACTTCATTTTCCAACACCAACCATCATGATTAGTCGTAAAAGAAAAATTTATGTATAAATATTATAATTATGACATGATTATTATTCTGTAGATTATGGAACTATATAATATGTATAACAATCATTTCTTTGATGAAAAATAATGTATGATAAAAGAATACAATTAACACCTAAATCAGTGAAAATAATAAAAAATTATTAATGAATGGTTGATAATTTTTTATAAAACGATCATATATGATAATATAAATAATAATATGCTTAAATAATAATTTAATAACATGCTTAAAACCAATATACAAGATATTAACACACATTAAATCAAAAGTATGGATGAGGTAAGGAACTTCTTAACACAATTTCCATTCATTAGTTTAAATATATACTTCATTGATTCTATCATGCTAAGATTATGTGTGTAATAAACATTGATTATTTTATATTCAATTTCCACTTTATGTATACAGATTTAATTTTAAAAAACATAATAAATTCTTTGAATAATATGCAACTCAATGATATATTCTTTGTAAGGGACTTCATCTCAATTTCAATTAATTTAACCATTTTGTAATGTTATGCAACAAATTTAATTTATATAGTGTATATATTGATAATTTCACATATAATATCATGATTAATTAATTATTCATCAGATATTATGTCTCAATTTTAAATATTTCATCCTAGGGGATTTTACACGAAAATTTTCATGAGGTAAAAGATATTGTACAATATCACTTTCTTTTGTGTTTGTTAAATTTATCTTAAAACAATCTCTTAATACTGTTAATATTTCATTGTGCATTAAATTTCTATTATATATCCATATTATGGTTAATTTGTAGGATTATTTCCTATGATAAATCCCATTTCTTCAAACGGTGTTTAGTTTGACATTACTTAATCAATTATAGAAATGTTTTCAATTTGTATCCTTTACTTGATAAATATATTTGAAGATAAGGATAATTTTTCATGATTTAAATTGTTTATAAATATATGACAAGCTATTTGGACATGTATAAATAAAAGGGCTCTGGTTAAATATATCCCCTCAATGCATCGGTACTCTCATGAGGTGAATCGGTAAGCTAGCATAAAAACATTTGGCCAAAGAAATTATTATGTAACCAGTATATTTAAATTGTATTGTAAAATTTATTGGTAGTATGAGATTCATGTTCTAGAGTTCATGGAATTTAATAATTAATGATTTTATTTATTAAGAATTCATTTAATTTTATCATTGATATTTTTGTGATAATATTATCTCTTGATTAATTTAATTCTAATTTATTTATTAGATTACTTTTATTTTCAATTATTTACCATTCCATATTGGTTATTACTTGTCAAGTTATGATAGTAATGTTATTGTTTAAATTTAATGTGTTTTCAGTTATTTAGGTGTCTATATTGATTACTATCTATGATATTTTTCATTGGTACCAAATTGTATTAACTTTTTTCATGGTTTATTGATTACATGGAATGCATTTTTAGTTAATTATGTTTCCATATTGATTATGTTTATGGATTCGTCACTGATTCTATCGAATTTAACCCCAACTAAGGATTTGATATAACCGATGTTTTTTCCTTTTCTAGGAAACCATGACGTGCTTAATGATTGATATTCCAGGATATTCTAGAGTAAATAATGATATTCTTGAAAAAAAATTAATTTTTTTTGTTCTAATGTAATATGGGAATAATGTGTGTATATAGTTTTCCAAGACTACTAAACACTTCTGTCTTTCATGACGTGATTATTTATAGCTTATGCCAATGTAATAATGTAGAAACCGGCTCTGGGATACTGGGATCGGGGTTGCTACTGTTGGTATCAAAGTAAGTTTATTACAAACCTTACAAACTAGATATAGGAAACCATAGATTAGGGATTATAACCCTATGATATACTTTGAGGATAAGTATAGAATAATACCTTAATGTTTTTTAAGGAAAATATTATGATGTTTTTACTAGAAATAGATCCTTATATAGATACTACAAGTGAAAATGGTTCTAAAAAATGTATACCTTGGGGTAATAACTTCAAAAAGTCATCTTTTTTGACATGATAATCTCTAAGTGTATAACAATGGGTCTTACTAAATGCCAGGCTTGAAACTCCTAATGGTTATGTTAAGGATCATTCAAATTTTCATTACAAACCATTATGAAGTATTTAAATAGACGATGATAATAAATTACTTAAGATAAACTTATTTTGAACGGGATTTAAAATAATGTGTATAAAAGGAATTGTAAAATGTTTTATGTGTGAAAATTAAGGGCTTAAATATATGTATTAAAGAGAAAAAATGAAGAGTATGATGGATGGAAAGAAATATTATTCTAGGGATCAATTTATAACTAGATGTTCTAAATATAGAGAAATTGGGAATTATCTGAGCCAATTACCTATTCTAATTCTTAATCTCTAGAATATGGAAGGAATTATGTGGAAATAAAACAGATGAAGTATTTATTTATTGGGGATCAATAATTAAATTTCAGAAGTATTATTTCAAATGGTGTGTCTGTTGTATGAATCATGAAAAATCTAAAGATTATGTAAATTGTTTGAGGAATTTATTTTTTAAATAAGTTAATATTTATGGATACTATAATGGGTTTATAATATTAATATTGATCATAACATCAAGGTCTTAACCCCCCACCCCCTTAGGGATTATGTGATGGGATTCTACCATGATTAATGATATTTTGGGAGAAATTTATGGAATGTTTATGTTTTAGTGGAAAATTTATTTTTGTAATAATTCCATTACAATTTATAAAGATGATTTTAATGGAATTAAAAAACATTAAGAATAATATTATCATTAATGATATTGTAATAATAGTAAAATACGATTTTTATACTTTGGAAAAAATATTGCATTAAAAACCTTAGTAGAAAGGTTATTTAAGGAATAATTTTATTTTAGGGATGTCCATAATATTTTTTTAAAAATAATTATAGGATTTATACTATTATTGTTTTAGAAATATAACAACCTATATACTAAGTGACATCTCGTACCATTCAGTAAAGATGTGGTGATTGAACCCATGATTGAAGGATGACAAGGGTCTAACTCCTACCACTGGCATATGTGAAATTATGCTTAATATGAAATCTTTTAAGTTAAATGATTTGGGGAATAAATATTAATGATTTGTTGGGGGTGTTGCTTTTGAATTTTGTATATGAATGTGTTATATTTGATTACTTGTGAAATCCAAATTGGTTTCAGGAAATAGTTAGATATAGTTAGAAAGACTTTTCACTATTTTACAAATCTTATAATCTATTAAAAAAAATTTGATCTTTAGGAATCAAAAAATAATTTTTTGATATTCATTTCATGGAGTAAGTGGGGAATTATAAATTTTTTGAAGCACAACCCATGGATGAAATTTTTATTATGTGATAGAAATACATCAAGTAAGTATATTTAATTATATTTTTAGAATGGAAAAGAGAACCTAAAATATCTATAAAAGTATTAAAACAAAAAACAAACCCTATTATCTTAATTTATGTTGATCCAGTGGTCTTTTTAATCATCCCATATTTATGGTTTTGATTCCCTTAATTTTCTTTTGATCATTCACTTGATTATGATCAATGACCTCAATCACTCTCAATAATTATTTAGGATTTTCTTCAATGTCCAAATAATCACATGGTACTAGTTGTATCATACATAGAAACATAGTTATTTTTTATTCTATATGACACTTTTACTTCCTTTACACTCTTATTAAGAGGATAATTTATTAACCCTTTTACAATGTGGTTTTTTAACAATGGTATTTCAAAATGAAAAACCCTTTATTACCGATATTAATTTTATATTTTTAGTACATAATTTATTTAAGGTGGGTATAATGTAACTCCATGAAATTATAAAAGAATAAAATTTGCATTCATTGCTTATGGGATAAACAAAACTAATCTTAAATAACCTGTAATATTTATTTCATTAAATTTAATCTCTTCGATAGATTGGGGAACACACAACCTCGAGTCGAAATGAATCGTAATATAGTATACCATTATAAAAAATCATGAAATTAGCTGAAATTAATATTACTATATAAATTCTAAAATTTTAGACAAATATTAATTAGAAATTAAAAATGAATCATTTAAATGAGAATATTTTCTGAAAAAAACTATTTTTTAAAAAATATTTTTTAGTAGCACATTAAACATAAAATATAAAATTATTATGTACCCCTTTTAGAAAAAATTGAAAAAATAAATTTATTTTTTGAAATAATAATATCAAAATTATCTTGTGGTGAATTTTTTGTATTTTTCTAAAATATTTCATTCCTCGATGAATGGTGAAACATAATAAATTTTAATTGAAAACTATTTTTTTGTTAAAATTATTTATAATGTTAAATTATATTTTTAATTTTTGATAAAGTAATATTAGTAAAATTATATATCTATTAATATAATTTAGGTCATTGAAGACATTTTCATGTTTAAATTTGATATTAAACAATTGTAAACTTTTGAACATTTTCTCAATGAAAACCTGCTTTCTCATCACGTCTGCGTGATTAATATTAAATTAAAATTTTCTAATTATGTGAATATAGTTTGATAAAATGTATTAAATATTTTTAATCACCATTATAAACATTTTAATAGAGTTTAGGCTTAAGTTTTTGTCATAATATCTTGAAAATACAATAAAAACTATTTCTCGTGGTTAATGTTAAAAGTGATTTTTTTCATGTTAATTTTTTGTGTGTAAAAATTAATTTAAAACACACATAATATATTTATTTAATAAATTTGATTTCATATTTATAATTAGTATGTTAAAATATAAAATAAGTATCATTTTATTCTCTTAATATTTATTTAATTACATATGTTAAAAAAATAAGTACAGTGTTGGGAACTAAAGTGGTAAAAAGGAAGTAAACCTAAAGTCTAAGGAATAAAATGTTCAAAACTTGTGTATTTTATATGTTGGAGGTTATTATTGATTATATCATCCCTAAAATCATTTCTTTATCATACTCATGAGGTGATAGTGACTTTCCATTGTTAAATGCATTGGTGTATTTAAAAAAAATCACTCCTCCTCAATTATAAAAAGAAAGTCACTCACCTCACCTTTTCACACCTCCCAATCCATTTTTCTAGAAAAATAACTACGTAAATCACTTAAAAAATTTCATAACATCATCTTAGAGGGTTTAGTTTTGGAATAATTCATACCTAGTAAAGAGTTTTTTCAAACCTAATGAGGTTACTCGAAAAGACAAAACTTTCTTCAACGAGCATTTTTTTATTTCCTCCTACACCTCCTTTAATTATTACTAAAAAATGATGATATAATAACCCCAGTATATTTATAATACTGATATATTAAACCAAAACATACCCACTTCCAAAAATGGTTAACTAAATCATTATTTTTGTATAAAATAGACGACTACCTCATGAACTTATGTCATTCATTTTTTCATTACCACCTCTCGTGGTTGGGTATGATGGTGGATATAAAGTATATATTTAAAATTTATAAAATAATTATACCTATGGTGTCGTTATAAAATATGTATACTTTTCTTATTTACATTCTATTGGGGATACAATAATTTCAATCATGTTTACAATAGACAACCACCTTGGGAAATGATGTGATTTTTTTCCCTAACGCTTTAAATAGAAGGTAATATTGATAAAGTTAATAAATATATGTTATATATATGATATAATTATGTTATTAATGACATATTTATATTTCTAAAAATAATGATATATTTCATTTTCTTTATTTCCTTTTCACTCACTTAAATACAATAACATCATTCCGGCACATGTGGAATGTCTCTTTCACCAAGCGATATGACTAACATCTCATGGGTAAACCACATTGATAATATATATAAGTTTACTTAAATAAATATAATAGTGTATATGATATTATGATAAATATAGAAATCTTATTTAAATATATTATGATAATTATTTCATTATTATTATTCTACAGATGATGTTACTATATAATATACACACAAACCGAATTTATAATGAAAAATGATGCCTCATAAAATAAGACAATTAACACATAAAACATTTGAAAATAATGAAATATTATTAAAATATTATTATAAGATATAATAAAAGTATTATATATGATATAATAAATATTAATATCATTTCTATAATAAGTTAATAACTTTTTTAAAACCACTATACAACAGGTTTAAGCATGTTGAATCAAAAGGAAGAATGAGGTAAAGGATTTATTAGCTTAATTTTCATTCATTGGTTAAACATATAATTCATTTATTATTACATAATAGGATTATGTGTGTAATTACCTTTGATTATTTTAGTTTTTATTTCCAAATGTTTTATGTGGATTTACGTTTGTTACACGTAATAAATTCAATGATTACTATATGCTTCAATGATATGATCTTTGTAAGGGACCTCATCTCAATTTCCCTTCATTGATACATATTGTAAACTCATGTGCATAATTTCTTTTATATGGTGTATATACTACCACTTTGACATGTGATATCATGATTAAATAATAATGTATGGTATTTTATGTTTCAATTTAAAATATTTCATCCAAAGGTATTTCAATTGAAAATTAGCCGGTGGTAAAATTTATTATAAAATTTCACGTCTTTTTATTATTAACATCATCTTGAAACAATCACCTTATTGATATCCTATTGCATTTGTACATTGAATTTATCTTAAATAAACATGTAATGTTTAAATGGATATTATTATTTCTTAAACTATATAACATTCTTATATATAGTTTTTACTTTAATAGTTATTTGGTTGACTGGTGAAATATTGATAAATTTGTATAATTTAATCAATACAGATATTTGATGATAAAACCCATTGTTCATGAATTAAATTGATTGTTTGACATATGACAATTTATTTGGACATACATACTGGGTGGGTCCTAGTTCATGATATCCTTTTTATGCATCAGTAATTTCATGAGGTGAAACAGTATGATAGTGTAAAATCTATTGTCCAAACCAAATTAGTTTCTACGCAGTAGTTTTAAACAATACCTTTATATATTTTGATATTAGAGGTATCATGATATTGTGTTCATGAAATCAAATAATTATGAATTTAATTCATTAATAATTTATTTATTATTATCCACGATATTTTTTTGACGATATTATTTCTGAATTCATTTCATTCACTATTATTGATTGTATGGAATGTGTTTTCAATTATTTAATTAACCTACTGATTATTCCTTATCTGATTATGATATTCATGTTATTGATTAAATGTAATGACTTTTAGTTATTTTAGTTTCCATATTAATTATTGTCCATGATATTTTTTCGTTAATATAATATATGGATACACTTCTTTCTTTGTTTATTGATTACATGGAATGTGTGTTTAGTTATTTACCTTGATATAATTATTATGTTTATTGATTCTTGAATTCTTACACTGTACTTAACCATTACATAGAATTTGTGCTCACCATTATTGTTTCCATTAAGAGGAATCCATGAGGTGCACTATGACTGATATGTAAGGTAATTATAGAGGGTATAATGATATTCTCAGAAAAAAATTATATTTTAATTTTTTTAATTACAATGTAGTATAAGAATAATGAATTTATAAAGATTAATAAAACTGATAAAATATTAGGTATTTCATAATTTTATTCCTTTTTTCTTATGCCATTGTAATAATTTATACATCAGCTCCAGGATATTGGGGTCTTGGTCACTATATCTTCATTCGGTAAAGATGGATATCTCAAGAGAAAAAAGGGACTATAATGTGGAGTAAACCTTGTTCCGTAAGAGACTTTGTATGTAATGATAGTCTTGAGAGATGAAATATAATACTAAAATGGTTTTGGGAGAAAACCCAATATACTATTGTAGTACTTGTAGTTATCCTTGATTGCTAAGGAAATTATTTTTCATTTTTATATGTATGCGACAATCTCATGTCATATGAATCTATCATGCTCTCATGGTTCATGTTCATTTATTACATTATGGTTCTTGTCACATAAACTACCAATTATATATTCCATAATGTAATATTGTGATCTTTCATATTCATGGTATGGTTTTTAAATGCTAAGATCATGTTTTCATACCATTATGCTCAGGCTATATTTAAGTAATAAATTTTGTCTCCTTTGTTTACCATTACAGGGTATTAGTTCTCACCCTTTTTTTATTTCCATTCCCAGTTTATTAAGAAATTTATTTTTTATTATTTTTATAATAATGGTGCTAGTTATGATGAACTTAGTGAAAGAATATGTAATTCATTTAGGAAATATTTGTTTATGTATCCATGTTTTTATACATACCAGACCTATATGATTTTTGAATGGATAATTATGTTATGTATTTAATATTAATCTATTTGGATGTAATATATGTGTATGAAAATCATGGATAATCATATTGTGGTTTTGATTATTTTATTATATAGATTCTAAAACCTATGTTTGAAATTTTAAAGGATTCATCTCTTTTTCAATAAATACCCACCGAACCTCCCATTTCTCTTCAGTCAAAACCAATTAGGCCTGAATTAACTTTCTCTATCTATATATCCAAACCATATAGGGTATACTTAATCTCTTAATAATCTCTTACCAAGATTTTAGAATCAACCTCTCAAGGTAAGGGTTCCTCTTATCTGCATTTTTACTTCAAGTGCATTCTTTGTACTTAGACGTTTCAATTCCAATTTCTCAGGTCATAATGTGTTTTTAAAAAATACATTTAATCTCATTTTTATTAATAAGTAATGAGAGACCACTTTTCACTCACATTAAACCCTTCTATGAGCCATTATGAACACCCTTTATGATACCCAACTTAACCCACGATTTTCATACCAGGCTTATGTGTTGCGAATAATCATCCCCATTTTCACTCAAATGTATTCAAATAGAAGTAATTATCCTTCATTGATTTGGGGGACCCATAAATGTAACCCTAAAACTTTAATCATGGGATTAATTTATGTTAAATACATACTTATTTTATATTATCTATTTTCATAGAAAATCATGTACACGAAACGTATGTGACGGGGGAGCTAAAATTAAATATCCCCTAATGAATTGGGTAATGTTTTCATGACACGATATACCATGTATAGTTCACAAGAGGATATCATAAGAAATATCTATTACGATATCTCAATTATTATACATGACTAATGATTATGATGTCATGTGTCATGTTTTAAAAAATTATTATGTTTCCTCAATGTTATCCTAGTATATCAAGCATCAATGTTCATTTTTATGATTTATTCTATCCATGTCACCTTGATATGAATCTTGGAAACCGGGTATTACTTTTATAAAGTCATGATTTGATTATTCCATTACTGATCTTTATAGATCACTAATTTCTTATGTACTGACTCATAATATCTGGCATAGTGTTAGAAGATTGATGGAATATAACAGAATGTTTTTGATTTTTTAAAATAATTTTGTTGTACCCATGGTTCATTATATTGTTCAATGTATTATTCTTCCAAATATATTACTCCATGGGATATTTTTTGTATTTTAGTGTGTGTGTATTTATATAAAAAATCAGGAATTACTATGTATTATATATATGAGTTGTCATATTATCTAATAATAATTACATATTTAAGCCTGTTTGGAATAGATTTATGTTATGATGGGTCACCACACATTGAATGAACTAGTGTTGTTATATAGGGACAGTCATCGTTTAGATAATTCAAACTAGTGCTTAAGATTATTTGGTGTCCATTCAATGAAACCTTAGTATTATAAGAGATCCCAAGGGTTGTATAATGAGGTTCATGGTCTGAGGAGGGAATGTCCTGAAAATCTCGGTACTATCATATACAATAGAAAATAAATAATAACATCATTTTATAACATTATAGTAACCACATAGAAATATATATAAAATACAACAATCTATATCATGTAAATAGAAATATGTTATAATAATAAAAATATTGATTAGCCTATATAGATACATACATGTGACATATCACCCACTATGTTGAAAATTTAAAAAATAAAATAAATAAATAAGAGGAGAATAAACTATAAAAACCCAAGTCCCTAATTGTACAGGTTTCCCAATATACATCCTTCTATATCAACAGAATCCTGTAAAAAATATGATATATAAAACTGAAACATGAAAGTATAAATGTTCACCAAGGTTTTCATGTTGGGTCTAAACAAGAAATTTAGTACAGATCCAAAAACCCTTAACATATATAAGTTATCATACCGATTATATCCATATAAGAGAAAATAATTGAAGAAGTTTTTTATTACATGCAAGAAACTACATCAAGATATTGTTTGCTAACTAGGACACAATGACAATTGACCCCACAAGGTTTGGAAAATATTGGCATCGTAACCATCATATTCACATATCATATAAATACTTTAATGGAAAAGGTAAAACATTTAAAAACTTAGGAATTTTGGATTTATATTAGTGGAAAGTAGTCCTATTCATGTTGTAATCCCATAAAGGGAGAGGTAAATAGAGTGATATTAGGGTTAATAGAGTAATTTGGTAGATTATAACATGTTAGTGATACTCGGTGAACTTGGAATTGAAGAACACATATGTGTTGTAATCTCCACACCAAAAATTATGGGTCTCATTATGTCCGTATCTAGAACTATTTCATTATCTTTAGTGAAACACATAGTAAGAATATCCAAAGAAGTGAGAAACATCATCAAACACTTGAATTAGATGAACCACATAATCAACGGGTGGGTCCAATAGATAAACTCATATATAATAATTTAATCGTAAGAAAAAGAATACATTTTTAACCACCAACATGGAATATACCACCCACATAGGGTGGTTCTCAATGAAAAAACTCATATCACCTATAGTGTACAACCTAATACAAACCATTTGAACCCATAATGCATGAGAATCTGGGTGGTGTAACAATTCACCCTGATTCAAATGTATCTATATTAAATCCATATTAGTAGTTTCACAAAAATGGTTTAAATAATTCATAAAAGATCATTGTATGAAAACCACATATCATAGATCTTACAATTATAATAATCTATATCGATCCATTAAATAAAAGATATTAAAAATGGATCAATATAACCCACATTTACCAATTTTTCATCTATATCCATAAAACCAATCAATAGTTATGAAACCCAAAATATGATCATGGGCCTTTGCACCATACCTAATGCGCAATGCATACCCATAAATCTAACCTAAAAATCAAAAAAATGAAAAGACTCCCCCTGGACATATACGACCCTATAAGGTCCTACAGTAACACACACTAAAAACTAGTCAAGGATAAGAAAACACTTCTCTCAAATAATTATAAAAATGAAAACTCAACATAAAACATATTTCGCCCGTACGAAACCAATTTTTTATACTACTTAATCCACTAAAGGATCCTTATAAGCGATCAAGATCTATCTTTAATCACCATGTGATTTTGGAATATATGTTTTCCTCCAAATTAATTCTATTTTTGTTAGATGATTTCACATCAAGAATTGGAGTAAAATTATCAGTGAAATATTAGATTAATATTATTAAAAAATATTATAATAATAAAATGACTAGTATTTAAAAATATTTTAATCAATTATAACTGCGTACAAATAGGTTTTAGAGTATTTAACGTATCAAAAGGACATTTTTTCAATAAAATAATAATTGCATTATATAATGTATTTTGACATAATATTTAAATATATAAGTTTTATAATTTTAATTTTCAAAATAAAATATTTTAATTTTAGATTATTCTTTTCAATATTAACTCGGAATGTATTTTTATATTTTTATAAAATAATTGATTTTTGGGCTTCTAATGAAAAAATGGATTTTCCTTAAATCGTCACTTTTATGACATTGTCATAACTCAAGTAAGAATTAATGTTTATTGAAACTATTTTCTAATATTATATTATATATTTAATGTGAAATAAATAATTACAATATACAATGTAAACTTATGAAACCTAGGTTTAACATTTTTTGAAACTTAAGTAAAATTTTCTTTAAAAAGATCATTTTTCACGTATATTAAAAAATAAATATTCTTATCTTATTGAAGCTGAATATAAATAAATTATTTTTTATTTTGAATTAGTATTTTCATAATTTTTAATAATACTAATTTCATTTTTAGTAACTAAATTATGATTGCTATGATTAAATATAATTACGGTAATAATGGTAAAACTAACATTTTCAATGAATGTATTTATTTACAATATATAATTTTTATATAATAGTATAGATTAAAATTTTCATAAATGGATATAATATAACTTTTAAAACCATATTTAAATATATTAACACTCATTAAATTGGTAATGGATGAAAAATAAGATGAAGAACGTGTAAGGGTAAAAACAACGTTTTTATACAAGATAGTTTTTCAATATTAATGGTTTTAATAAAAAATTTAATGTTAAATTATTCATAAATATAATTATCATATATTGATCCTAAATTTTAATATCCAAATTTTTTTTAAAGGTTACTTTATATTTTATATAAAACATAAACTGCATGGGCAATACTAATTATCAAGGTAAAAATAAAAAAATTGAAATGTAAAAAATCAAGCTCTAAAAAACTGGAAACCTGTTTGAAATATGTAAAAATTGATTGGTAAATGATTTAATGAACTTATAAATATTCAAACCCCATTATTGAAAGATTTATTAAACATTAACCCCTTAATACTGTCATTTAATTTTTGAGAAAAAAAATTTCTTCATAAAGAACCCTTTTCTTCCCTTATAAAATGGGATCACATCCACCCCCTCAAAGTGACACATACCATAAAAAATTTCTTTTCAAAAATAATAAATTTTTATATCATATAATTCCCTTGAACTACATAAATCACCTGATCGCCATAAGTTATCTTAATCCCTTAATTTCCAAGGATACTTTCAAGATAATGATCAATATCTCAAAGTGAAAATTACTCAATATTTATCCCTTTTATGTTAGTATTTCTCTCCAAAAACTATCCCAAAAATAGAAATGTAAGGACCTCATTATCCTTATTATACTAAATTTGAATTATTAAAATGATAATATCATTATTTATTTCTACACATTTACATAGAAATATTAAAGAATGTCGAGCATGTATTTCTATAAACTACCGCCTCCATGAAGTGACACATTCTATTTTTTACCACATTGAATATTCATAAGATATATGGTTCAAATTTAATAATAAATTTTAAATATATAATTTATTTATTAATATTATTAAAATAATTAGAATCCATCTCTATTTACTCTCATTCATCTTGAAATGAAAATGATAATTGTACATAGTGAGGATTACTGCCTCGATGAAGTATCTTTTTTTGTTTGCATTTCTATTTATAATTATTTATACTAAGAAAATAAAATAAAATCCAAAAAACTCTAAATATTATAATTATTATTATGTTATAATTATATAATAAACATCATTAACCATACTCACCCATCAATTTATAGAATTCTCAGGTTTGGGTTGTTCCTACCACAAACATGAATAATTTAATAAAACTATATCATAGAGACTATGGAAACATAAATAGTAATATTATTATAATTGAATAATAGTAAAATATTTTTTAAGGTTCTGTAAACGTTTTATTAAGTAATTAACTTATTATTCAAATATCATCATTGATCACAAAAATTACAAAAATAAGACGACACAGATTCTATTTCCACACAAGATAAAGAAAACAAATATTGAATGACATAAGATATTTATAATTAAATATAAATTATCTATTTGATAAACATAGTTGATCTAGAAATAGTGAAATTTATATCAAATATTGGGTATTGAAATTGACATCATAAATCAATCACAGAACAAATAATATTACTAACACCTAATAATAAAAATAAGATATAACTGACTAATATATCCACAAAAAATTATTATAAATTATAACGTCCCTAACCCGGATTCCACTTAATGGGTTCCCCAAGCTATGTGGGACACATGGCCTCAAGCGTATCTCCTTGAATGCTAGAGGCTGCTGACTACTAGTGAGGGCCATGGGTGTGTCTTTGGGGTGAATGTGGCCTCGTTACCAATGTGTAGAAAAATGGGTGAATATAAACTAAGGTAAATAGAGGAATAAATAAATGTAAATGGATTCCATAGTGAAAAATAGTGACAATAGTTACAATTATTGAAATAACTTGAATAACTTAATAGCATGAATCAATTGATGATGATATGTAATGTCACTAGAAAATTAGAAAACATGGATACAATATAGAAGGCATAACATCTTCCATATAAGAATAAAAGAAATCAAAAGACTATCCCAAGAATCTTGATCTCAAACTCATTCATTTTCTATCAAGATCCATAGTAAATAGTAATAAATCAAGTGTTTGATGTTGTATGCTTCCCTTTTTCAACACCTGCAGCCATGTAATCTACTCGTGGTACCAAACTACACCTGGAGAGGGTGTGAGATAAATCTTAGTGGGCCACCACAAATGATGCCTATAATATTCATCCCATGTAATAGAAATGTAAACGTCTAAAATCATGGATATATAAAGTAAATATGTACAATGTAACTAAATACCTAATTACCTACTTCACCCCTTGGCCACTGTCTGAATGGAACTAGTCCATTAATTTGTTATTACTAGTTTATAAAAAAGCCACATATTAAAATAGTGGAGGTTCCAAGTTATGACAAGGCCACCTGTAATGATATTTAATAGTGAAGTACCAATGTTATAACCATGGTGACATAAACCTCAAGGGTCTCCAACTCAGAAATAATTATAGCATGGCTTTGGTTAATATTGTATTCCAAGGAGCATAGTCCAAGGCATTCCATAATTAGATGTTTAATGACTCTGGGGAGTTCTTCTAAGTTAAAATGGGGCTAGACAAAGACTGGTCCCAATGGGATTTAAACATAGCACATAATTTTTAATTTTGGATCCATGGAGTGTATCCAAGGCATCCCGTAATAATATTTATGGGTTCCTACAACATCATACTGAGTATCCAATGAATATAAAAGGATTTGGGTCAAGGTGGTTCTCAACCTAAGCAATCCATATCATTGAATCAGAATGGGGATCCCGAGTGCTCATGGAATTTCCCAATAAGAATTTGGGGCCAACTCGAGACTATCCATATCTATTTGATGTTGAATTCATGTAAAATTTCAATTTTTTATATCATTTCCTTTCATTAGTGTGATAAGGTCAAGTAGTATGGAACCTTTTAATCAAGTCATAATTAATCAATAAGACCATTTGGTCCATACCTTTCCTTTAATTAGTGTTATAAGTCCAAGTAGAATGAAAAATTTATTAATTTCATTTAAATCAAATTCAATAATTAAGGTTCATTATGATACCTTCCATTAATGTGGTAAGGGCTGATACAAACATGAAACCTAATAATCATTCACAATTAATTTTTTCAAGTCATATACTTGTAATACTTTCAAATTTCCCTTTAACATTTAATTATCAATCGAATCACATACCTTAGGTGGGTTATGGGTGAGAATACGGCGTACGTTCCATTAAGAAATTAACAATATAAATCAAACCATTTAATATAGAGAAACATAACATTAGAAGTGTCAAGAAAATTTAAAACGAAATGGTGTATCAAACATGTCTAATACTAAAAACCAAATTATGGAATGACATTCCTCTTGAGATGGGGTGCTTAATTTACTAATACAAGATTGAAACATGGCTCGAATACCACTTTGTGTCATCTCAGACCATGATTCCACGTAATGGGTGCCACATGCCTGGTGGGCCATATGGCCCCAAGCACATCTCCCCGAACTCCAAAGGCTACCTAATAGCTACGAGGGCCTATAGTTTGTATGTAGGGAGACTATGCCCTCATTACCAAAGTGTAGAAAAGCAGATGAATATAAAATAAGGTAAATTGCAGAAGAAATAAAAGTAAATGGAAGGCACAAAGAAAAATAGATACAACAGTGACGATTACTAAAATAACGGGAATAATACAATAGCATAAAACAACTAGGGATGATATATAATGTCACTATAAAACAGAAAAACAAAGATACAAGATGACAGGGATAACATTTTCCAAACAAGTATAAAAGAAATCAAAATAATATCCCAAGAATCCTGAGCTTTGACTCAGCCATCTTCTTTAAATATCTATATTAAATAGAAAGTAATAAAGTGTTTGAAGTCTTATATTTCTGTTTATCAACACCAACAACCATGTAACCTACTCCTATTACCAAATGGAACCTAGAGAGTGTGAGAGAGAAATCTCAATGGGCCACCACCAATGCTGTCTATAACATACATCCCGTGTAATGGGAATGTAAATGCATGAAAGAATTAATATATAAAGTAAATCAATACAATGTAACTAAATACCCAAGTACCTACTTCATCCCTTGGCTAGCGTATGAATAGAATAAGTCCATCAATTCATTTTTACCTGCTTATAAGTAAGTTACATGTTACAATAGTTAAGGTTCAATGTTATGACAAGGAAACCTATAATTATATTTAATATTGAAGTCCCAAGGTAATAACCAAGGTGATGTAGACCTCCAGGTTCACCAACTCAGTAGTAACTGTAGCCTGGCTAAGGGTTAGTGTATAATTAAAATTACATATTAAAATGCATTCCACAATGATATGCCTACTGAGTCCAAATATTTATTCCAAGGTAAAATGGGGATAAGAACTGACTATCCCTTATGGGCTTTAACCATGGGACCTACTTTTCAATGTTTGACCCAAGGAGTGTATCCAATGCATCTGGTAAAAATATTGAATTGATCCTATGGAGTTATACCAGTCTTCCAATGAATATGAAATGATTGTGTTCTATGTGGGTCTCAACTTAAGAAATTTGTATACTTGAATTGGGATGGGATTCCCAAGTTCTCAAGTCATTCCCAGATAAGAATCCAAGGAAACCTCGAGACTGGCCACTCCAATTTAATATTGAAGTCATGTAATATTTTATTTGGTTCATACCAAACCTTTCATTAGTTTGATATGGTCAAGTAGTATGAAACCTTTTAATTAAGTTATAATTAATCAATAAGTCTATTTGGTCCAAGCCTTGACTTTCATTTTGTGGGATAAGGCCAAGTAGAATTTAACATTTATTAATTCCATTTAGATCATATTAAATAATTAATATTTATTTTTCTTCCATCCATTAATGTGGTAGGGGGTTCTATGGACATGAAAACTATTAATCATTCACAATTAATCCATTGTAGTTATATACTTGGTAAACCTTCTAATTTTTATTTCACATTTAATTTTCAATTGAAGTACATACCATAGGCAGGACAATAGGAGAGCATACATAGTATATTCTATTATGCAATTCAAAATATAAATCAAGCCATTTAATATCAAAAATCTTACCCTTATAAGGATCAATCAAAGTCACACCCGAATGGTGGCTCAAACATGTCAAATACTAAAAACCCAATTATTATATAATACATGATATGGGATGGATATATTTGTGTATGTAACCACTAAAAATTAATCACATATATGGAAATTAGATATCCATATTAATCTAATGATTATAATCATGGAATAGAAATTATATTTACAGCACCCAATGAAATTTTTGGGCCCCACACAACAATTTCAAAATAAATGAACTTGAGGTATGAGTTATAGACCACCCATCTTAGGATTGTAATAATCCCCCCCCCCCCCATAGTATCAGTCCATGATTTCTCTTTGAATGGAGTCGATCAAAGAGAAAGATAAAAATTCTCACACCTCAATAACTAGGTCGAGAGTAAGATATAATAATAAAGGATGAAACAGACTTGATTACTTACTATAGTGCATCAAATGTGATGAACAGAAGCTTGATTAGATCTTGGATGAAGGCAACCTTTTAATCCATATTTTTGGCCTTCAAAAAATTCCAAAATGAGATCTATTGAGGAAAATCCCATTGGAACTCGTAATAGGGAAGAAGAGGTGGATTAATAGATCATTAAGGGGGGAAGTACAATTTACCCTGAAAAATGTCATGTTCATGGTTTGTATGCACGACTACCTAGGTTGAAAGGGGAATTTCAAAGTTAGGTTGCATGGCTATGTGCACACCATACGATATGGGTTTTTCAAAAAAAATTCATCTGCACGGTTAGGAAAATTGTGCGCCAACTGTCCACTAATTGTACAACATGGCCAGTTTCCTAAAAAAGATGTGTTTTGGGCTCTGAACTTTCCTCAGACACCCCAAAGACCTTTTCTAACTCATTATTCATCAATATTAGGTCCAAAGTAGTGATTTAGAGTGAATTTTAGGATATCCATACCTGAGTGAAAAACTGGGTTCTTACATTAATGATTTATATAAAAGTTAATGTAATTAAATAAAGTTAGAGAATAGAATATTAAGATAGTTGCATTTTTTATAGGATGTTAAATCACACTTGACAAAGGTTTGAAATGTGGAAAGGTTTCATTGTCTTATTTTCAACTCCATAAGACATGTTTGACATTGGGATCAAATATTTATTTTATATGGTCTATTCACTATCTTATTTACTTTATGTATAATAAATATCAATAATATCATGATATATGAATTTCCTTTTACAATTAACGCCCTCATGTAATTTTGATTTTTGTGTTACCAGTTTCAGAATAGTTTTTTATCCCAACTCCCTTCAATGAGTTAAAATGAATTTTCTTGAATTTCATTCCTCTGTGATTGGTTTATTGCACCATAAAATTTTCTTTCATTGTAATTTATCTTAATATATGGGTAAAATTACTTTTAAATATGTCATATATCTATTTTATTTATGATTATAGTAAAAACAATTTTTAAAAACTTATTTATGGTTTCTCCCACCATATGTGCATTCTTCTTTATAAAGAATTCATTCAATGTTTTAGAATAATTTTGAAAATTATTTTAAAACATGATGATATAAAAAATAAAATAAAATACTCATATATTTTTCAAAAGTAATAGTTTTATTTTTAAATTTAATGCTTGATCTCAAAAATGGTTTTAAAGGCTTATGTTTTAAGAAATAAGTTTTCTAGTATATTTATATCTTTCAAAGACTATTTCTAAAAGCATATTACTAATATAATTTTTTAAAACACCCTTTTTAAAGGCTTATTTTAAATATTTTATCAGTCTATTGGATTTTATATTAATGAAAATATTTTAAAGAGTTTTCAAGAAATTTAAAAAGGGGGTATTCCCTCTTATTTTTCTAGTGATTTATCCTGAGTTCTAAAATATTTATTTTTTATATATAATAAAATTCATAATGATACTTATGATACATTGGTAGTATTTTTTTAATCGATCATCCATATACATTATCTAGATATCATAGGGAATGTTATCAAAATGATTTTCATGAAACCTTCCTCTTTTATATATTTCAATATTTTATGTTTAAAGTACGAATAGTTTCCCGTTATAATAGAATTAATATGTATGGGTGATTATTATGTGATATGTGGGGCCAATATCATCTACTAATGAATCAGTTAAGAAATTATATCTATAGAGATGATTATGGTAATCTATTATTGATATATTCTATATTATGGGAATCAGGAAGTGATGGATTCTATATTATGTTTATTAGAATCGGTGGGTGATGATTGCATCACTATGTTTATGGGAATAAATAATTGATGCCTTCGCCATTTTTTTGCAATTATGAAGTGATGCATGTGCCACTATTTTTATAGGAATCAAGAAGTAATGTCTACTCTACATTGCTTATAATAATCAGGTGGTGATGCTAGCTCTACTGTGTTTATAGGAATTGGGTGGTAATATTTACTCCACTTTGGGAATCAGTTAGTGATGAATGCTCCACTAAGTTATGGGAATCGAGAATTTATTTTCAGTCCAATATTTTATGAACAATATGCCTATATTAGTTCTATAGTTTAATTTTATGCTATATTACCATGAAATTCCATATCTTTATACTTACAATTTTTTCCATGTATTTGTTTATTATCTTAGGTTTTTGCGTCCATTTTTCATGGTACATGTTCTTTCATTGTACATTAATTTCCTTCTATCATAACTTATGGTCAGCTGTTGTTATTACATTTTATCAAAAAAAATATTTCTACCCTATACATGTTTCAAATATGATTTTATTTTAACCCTTGGTGGCAGGTAGATAAGTTTCCTTTATTGAGTGTTCAAGATCTCCCATTTCTTTTATTTTCATTCCATAGGTTATGAGGATGAGTATAATTTATGTTATCTCTAGAAGAATATCTAATACAGTACTACTATGGATAAATGTTCTTAAGTATCATAAAATATGTTTCTTAGGTAACTAATCCACAAAGACACTAAACCTATCATTATTAGAATTTTGTTATTATTAGTGAGATGCAATGAATAACTTATGGTAATGTTTAAAATAACGATAGGTTTATTTCACTTTTTTATCAAATCTAGTGTTAAAAGATTGTTTTTTTAGCACCAGATCTTGGAGTGTTCATCTAGTGAACTTCAGTTGGAATTAAAACTAGGTTTAGTTAATTTTTGGGTTAATTTATCTCCTTTTGGATTTATATAAGGTAAATTTATTTAAAACCATAGGGATAAGTCTATATATTGGATAAGATCCCAGATTTTTTGTAAATTTGATATTTTTTGTTCTATTATCAATTGTGTGTCTGTTTGGATATTAGAAATTGGATATGTGTGTGAGAGATATTCACCTAGGAGTAAACACCTTAAAAAATGCTTGTTGAGTACTAAATAAATCTTAAATATGGTACACAATCAGTGTAACAAACACTTAACACCTATCTAGGTTCATTCAAAGGGTTTTTTGGATAATAATATAACAACTATGGTGTAATGTATCAGATTTTCTATGTATTATTATTAATATTATATGGAATTATTTCGAGACCGGGCACAAAAACGGAACATAATTCCGAGGCCTAGTGAGCACGGAATGGTGGTCTGAACTTTTTTTTATGTTAAGTGAGTTGGAACTTGTGCACGTTTGTGGAAGTTTCCAAACTGATGCCCATATTAAAAATATGAGGGCATCATTGCGTCCGGGGTGATGAATTTACCTAAGGATGGGTCTAACCTCGACTGGTGCGGGTCCAGGGAAAAAGTTATTTTTCGGAAGTTTTTAGTAAAAATTGAAATAAAATAAATTCGTAATGTTTATTTTATTTTTATGGAAACATCCGCTACAGCACAGTGACAGGGCAGCTGTTTCAAAATTAAATTCCATGTCATACTGGATTAAGAAATAGAATCTTGACTAATTAATGATGTAGTGTAATAGAATTCGGAATCACGTTTCCCTTTTTAATGGGTTAAGGGATTGGTGGTTGTGGAAGAATTTTTGAGGGGAAGCTCTAAAGAAATTCATGGAGCCTTGGAGGAATCATTCAGTGACAAATGATGACGAATTGAAGTTGTGAATCATTGCACCAATTAAGTTTAAGGATCTTGATGATGATGGCAGCGCAACATGACGATCGCTCCTCAACCGGTTTGAGGTAAGGGTTTGTTATTTTAATTCTTTCCCCTTTTTTTGTTTTAAACGACGAACACGGATCAACCACGAACAAGCTGATCCGTGAATTCATTCGTTCTTATGGGAGGATTTTATTGAGATTATTATAGGGAATTGATCCATGTTGTTTATTATTGATTTCTGCTCTGTTCAAGCCTACTAACGGGAGTGGATCAATTCCGTGACGAATGACGGAGGAGGTTTGTTACTCAATTTGTTTTATTGGATTCTTTATTTCTTCTTCTTTCTTCGTGTTCTTCACGTTCTTCATGGGGTGACGAACAACGGATCGTTGTGCATCCTTTTTGCGATGCAATGATCCTAAACTGAAGACTCTACCCCATAACAACCTTACAGAGGTGCGACGATGATAGCGGACGATGAATCGGCTCGGATCGGAAGATGTCGTTCTTCAAACGTTCTTTTCACGGGAAGATTAAAACTTTTTTTCGGGGCTGATTGGAGGTCCGAAAACACTAGAAGATGCTTCATGGTGTTGGGGCGACCAAAACCCGGGGGTTTCGTGGTGATCGGACGGACGGATCGACAAACGGGGCAGCTCAGAAGGCGCGACGGTGGAAGTCTGTGATTCTAGAAATTTCTAGAATACACGGCGTGTACTTCCGAAGAACACATCATGTATTACTAGTGGAAGAGGATAGGGTTTTGGGGGTTAGAGAAGAATCACACGGCATGTGGCCCAGGTCACACGGCCTGTTAGACTTTCCTCGAAGCTCGGCATGTATTTTTGGGAAGCACATGGAAATGGGTTGGACTGCATGGCCTCAAGCGACACGGAGTGTACAACATAGTAGAGGCGGCTACACGGAAATTGGCATGTATCCAGTGGGTACACGGACACGGGATGGAGTACACAACTATGTACTCTATCACATGGCCAGGCGATGCCAACAACACGGGCTACCCTGTGTAGCGATTACATTGGTTGGAGTAAACGGGTTGATGATTATGTACGAGGACACGACCAGCATACACGGAGCCAACCCCAGTCACTCGGACATGGCATGTAAACGGTACTACACATCGTGTACTAAGTTTACTACATGACCAGCCTTACGACATGGGCCGTTGTACACGAGCAGCACCCGGGATCAGACAACATGGTGTGTAACTTTTCTACACGTCGTGTACTTCATGGAAAATGGAATGATCCTCTTGTTCACCGTATCTTAGACATATTTTTTTTGGGTTAGTGCCCCTTATTCTCGTTCCCCAGAAGGTCAGGCATTGTTTCCTTCTACAAGATTATGATCCCTTTAGCAAAAATTTCTGTAATAGAGTCAGGCATCCATCCGAGAGGCTCAGATCGAGATCCTCTATCCATTACTGACCCTAGGTAGAGTCTGGCATCGACATGACCAACTCCACTGGGCGTCGATCCTCTACCTAGAAGGTGAATTCCGGATGAGTTGCGCTATCCTCCATGGCCCTAGCAGGGATCCTCATCAGTGTATCATGATATTTCCCACTCATCAGTGTGTCTCCTGTAATGAGTGCATCTATCTACAGTAACCTTATCACTCAAGAGTGTGTCTCTCGTAATGAGTGTAAGATACCTCTCTTGAAGCTTCCTGAGGAATACTACTTCTCAGATGGACATCATCAGAGCTATAAGACACGTGGAGTGTGTTCTCCAAGAACGAGTGCTTCGTGGAACCTTCGAACTGAACCCCTAGCTGGGGGTATGTCGTTTTTTGACTTATCTCTAGACTATGAGTCTGGATTTTGAGTATATCTTGTATGCGCTATATGTTCTATAGACATATATTGTGCATACCTGACTGTATCTTTACTATGTGTACTGATTTGTGGTTTTTTGGGTCCTCTACTGAGTATTATTATACTCATCCATGCACGGGCTTTTCCCACATGTGTCGTGTATTCTGTAGACGAGAATCCTTTTGACAGAGTATAGGGTATACCAGGACAGGACTGAGCTTTTTGAGTTCTCTACAGGCCGAGGCGTTCTTATGGCAACAAGCAACATTCCCAGTACCTTTTGTGTTTACAGGTTGGACTTTTCAGTTTTCAGACTTTTTTTTGGAGGGCTTGTATTCTGGCCCAGTTTACTTTCAATACATTACCTTTTGTCATACTATGTTGGTTGGGTTTAGTTTAATTCCATCATTTTGTTCCTTAGTGTTTTTACATTTCAGCATTTGTGGGCTTGTATATGTGTGCATGTGTACAGGTACTTAGGCAATGTCTTCCATGATTAGTAACATGCCTACTCAGTGCTAGTCACCAGCCCCTGGCCTATTGGAGGCAGGCATGGGGAGTCATTGTGTGGGCCCCACTGGGATGGGTCATGACAGGGTGCTATCAGAGGACGTCAGTTCTACCTTAGGACCAAGAGTCTGTTAGATTGGTTTGGGGAAACTGTGTTAAGTGTTTTGAGTTCAACTTTCAGGCCAGAGACTCCATTGATGGTGCACTGGTCGACATATCCATACACCAGGACTCTGATAACTTGCTTTTCGACTCGGTACATGAAGGCACTGGTTTTGGGGTAATAAAATAATGTTAGATGCATCATATAGAAATGGGTTGTGTTTTCCATATCCTTTGTGTCAGCTATCCAGATATTCTCATTAACCATGGTACATATTGTTTCACTACAGGATGCCTCCATGACACATACCCTCTAGTATTCAGTAGTGAAATCATGAGGATGACCCCCTTAGTGACGGGGCTTCGATACAGGGACCAGTCCCCCAGGCATTGCCACCAGGTGGTGCGCCCACTATTCCACCACCAGTGGAGCAGCCCGTAGTTCCTCCTGTACCGACTGATGAGGAGCATAGTCTAAGCATGATCCATGAGTTCCAGAGACAGATACGCATCGAGTTCTGAGGCAAGCCCGATCCCCAGGCGGCTGAGGACTGGCTTGAGGTGGTGAACATAGTTTTCCATCTAGTGAGGACACCAGCAGACCAGATGGTGATCCTAAGAGTGAGCATTCTTTAGGGTTTAGTGGGACGATGGTGGAGTATGACCACACAGACTCATGATGAGGAGATGCTTTCATGGACGGAGTTTGAGCGACTCTTCAGGGAGGAGTTCTCTCCGATTATGCTGAGAGCAGTGTGCATATAGAAGCTTCTTCATCTCCAGCAGGGTAGTATAACAGTAGCTGACTATTAATCAAGGTTCACCAAACTCACTCGGTACTCGATGGATATGGTAAGGGATCAGTACTTCAGAGCATGGACCTTCGAGCGAGGTCTATGGTGGGACATCTGAGCTATTGTTGTGCCTCTATGCATATCGACTTATGCCGGAGTGCTCGAGCAGGCATTGGTGATCGAGAGCTTCTTGGCGGAGCAAAGACTGCTGACTACAGTCAGCAGTAGGTAGACAGGTACAGAGACACCGGCAGTAGGAATATTGTGTCAGTCACAGGGATCTGGATGCCTGAGGTGTCATAGGAAGACCTAGGAAAGAGGATCAATGGTCCAGGGCTCTCAAAATGGATCCAGTCAGACTAGGGAGAAGTGATGTTATGTGTGCGACAGTAGGGGACATCTTCCTAGAGATTGTCCGACCTGGAAAGCTGCTGACAGGGAAGTGGTGGATGGACCACTGAGGCAGAGGCAAATAGTGGAGCATACTGACCTGCCAGGCGGCAGACGTGGCAGAGGAGTAGGGAGAGCTGTGGGTGGTGGAGGAATTTTCGACTTATTTCTACCACCACCACCCCCAGGAGGTCCGTACCAAGCTCAAGGAGCTAGAGGACAGGGATGGGGACAACTGCATGTGGTCAAGGCTTACGACCCAGAGGCTCCAGGGATGATTCAAGGTATGGTCTGTGCCTTTTCTACCATAGTTGTCATAATGATAGACACAGGTGACAGTAATTCCTTCATTGACATGTGTCTCGTATGAAACTTTGAGATTCTGGTAGAACCGTTGACTCGATCCTTATGCTTGGAGACACCTACGGGAGGAGACTAGATGATTACACACCTTTGCAGGCAGTGTGATCTTACAATTAGATGTGAGAGTTTTGGTTGGAACCTCTTGGTGGTAGCGTTGAGGCCTTACAACGTCATTCTCAATATGGAATGGATATCTTCATTCCATGCCCAGATTGAATATTTTAGCCGAAAAGTGGGGTGTGTCCACCATGATAGAACGAGGTTTTCCTTTGTCATAGAAAGGGAAACCCAGGCAGCGCAAAATGAGCTCATACATTGGAGGGTTCATCCAATCGCTCATGAGTTGGCTAGTCCTTCCATCAGAGCTGTGGATGTTGTGAGCTCCCAGTTCCCAATAGTAGTGGCGGTGTATGAGGAAATCTTTCTCGAAGATGTTCCAGGATTACATCCACACCGGGAAATCGACTTCGGCATCGAATTTCACCCCAGGGCGACACCGCTTTCCTCATCAGAATATCTAATGTCTCTCACAGGTCTTCGCGATCTAAGGGTACAGTTGGAAGCTTTATAGAGCAAGGGTTTCGTGAGACCCAGTGTTTCACCCTGGGTGGCACCAGTCTTGTTTTCCAAGAAGGCAGACGGGAGTCTAAGGATGTGTGTGGATGGCCGACACCTGAACCAAGTGATGGTGAATAACAAGTATCCACTTCCAAGGATCTAGGACCTCTTCGATCATCTAAGAGGGGCATAGTGGTTCTCGATGGTTGGCCTTTGATTAGGCTATCACCAGTTATGAGTACGGGATGAAGATATACCGAATACAGCTTTCAGATGCCGCTACTAACACTATGAGTACTTGGTGATGCCTTTCGGCATGACAAAGGCCTCAGAAGTGTTCATGGAACTGATGAACAGGATTTTTCAGCCGTACTTGGACCGGTTCGTAGTGGTCTTCATTGACGACATCCTTGTGTACTCGGCTTCAGAAGAGGAGAATGCGAGACACCTACGGATGGTTCTAGATGTACTTCAGGTGCACCAACTTTATGGGAAGCTCTCAAAGTGATAGTTCTAGATTTAGGATTTCTTCTTTTTGGGACATTTCATCTCAGTAGATGGAGTAGCTATAGACCCAGCCAAGGTGGAGGCTTTGTCAGCATGGGAGCCACCTCGGAGCGTGACGTAGGTGCGGAGCTTCCATGGACTGGCAGGATATTACCGGAGATTCATTCCTGACATCTCCTAGATATCAGCACCGACGACAGACTTGACCAGAAAAGGGAAACCCTTTGTATGGATGGAGAAGTGCCAGTGGTCATGCGAGAAGTTGAGACAAGGTTTGACGAGTGCCCCAGTCTGGACATTTCCAGAGGAGGGTGTCGAGTACGTAGCTTTCAGTAACGCATGAGGGACCGGGCTTGGTTGTGTCCTAATGTAGAGGCAGGTAGTGATTTCAAAAGGTTCATTCTAGCTTAGGCCACATGAGTAGAACAATGAGACTCATGATCTCGAGTTGGCTGTGGTAGTCTTCGCATTGAAGATGTGGTGACACTGCCTTATGGGCGAGCGGTTTATTTCCAACTCTGACCACAAGAACCTCAAATACATATTTTCGCAAAAAGATCTGAATATGAGATAGTGTTGTTGGATAGAGTTCCTCCATGATGACTTTTTTGAGATCATATATACTCCTAGGAAGAGGAAGAAGGTGGCGGATGCTCAGATCAGATGATCGAGCTCACAACTGTTGAGTGATTTGACAAAGCAGTTATCCACATTGCAGTTGTCCTTCATGGACAGGGAAGATGCAGCCTTCCTATAGTTGATGGTTATCGCCCCTCCACTCTTATAGCGGGTTATGGAGGTGCAGCTAAGGGATGTCAACTGTGTGGATTTACGTACTCAGTTATCCATAGAACATGCTCCTGACAGATATTCATAAGGTGGGGATCTTGTACTTATTTTCAGATAAAACACTATTTTACCGGTAGAATTGCAGGAGGAGGTCCTGAAGGGGTTTCATACATCACCCTTGGTGGTAAATCCTGAAATGGAAAATATGTATCAGTATCTTCGACGACAGTTCTGGTGGTCAGGCATGAAGAAGTCAGTAGTAGATTTCGTTTCTCGATGCCTTACATTCCAGCAGGTGAATGCTGAGTACTAGGTTCTAGCAGGATTAGCTCACCCCTGGATGTTCCAGAGTGGAAGTGGGATGGTATATCGATGGTATTCATGACAGGCTTACCAAGGGCATCTAAGGGGCATGATTCCATCTGGGTGATCGTTGACTGAATCACCAAGTCAACCCACTTTCTAGCTATCAGGGAGAAGAGTTCCATAGAGAGCTTGGAACGCCTTTATATGCAGGAGATAGTTCGGCTTCCTGGAGCCCCCTCGACAATAGTCTCAGACCGAGATGCACATTTCACATCCCAGCTATGGAAGAGATTTCAGGAGGCTTTTGGGACTCATCTATGCATGAGCACAATGTTTCATCCCCAGACTAATGGTTAGATGGAGAGAAATATTAAGGTTCTGGAGGATATGTTGTGGGCTTGTGTATTGGACTTTGGTCATAGTTGGGAGGACCACCTCCCACTGGTGGAGTTTTCATACAACAGTACCTACCACTCCACCATTGTAATGGCACCATTCGAGGCCTTATATTGGAGACCCTGACGGTCGCCACTTTTCTAGACCGACCCTGGAGAGTCAGCACTCATGGGTCTAAAGTTGGTGCGAGCTACCACCGATAAGGTTCAGATCATCCGGGAGTGGATAAAGACTACAAAGAGCTAGCAGAATTGTTATGCTGATAGACAACGGAGACCTCTGGAGTTCGAAGACGGGGACCACGTCTTTCTTCAGGTCTCACCTCGATGAGGGTTACATAGATTTGGATAAGGTGGAAATCTATCTTCGAGGTTCATCGAACCATTCCAGATATTATGCAGATTTGGCGAGGTGGTGTACCACCTAGCTCTACTACCATAGTTTCATTGGGTACATGATGTCTTCCATGTGTCGCAGCTGGGGAGGTATGTGCATGACCCATCACACATCATCAACTGGGCGAGCAGGACATCGATGATGGAGTGACCTTTGTTGAGTACCCAGGGGAGATCAAGGATTGGTAGGAGAGGATCCTTCATGGGTGATCGATTCCCTTGGTACGCCTCTGGTGGCAACACAGGAATCATCAAGAGAGCTCGAGGATCGGGAGGCCCAGATCTATGCCCAGTACCCACATATTTTTGAGTAGCCTTTGGTTTGGCTTTTCTGGGACGTAAAGCCCCAAGGTGGGGAGAATGTAATGTCTCAAGTTTTCTATGTATTATTTTTAAATATTATATGGAAATCTTTCAAAACTGGGAATGAAAACGGCACATCATTCTTATGCTGAGTGAGCACGGAATGGTGGTCTGAACTTTTTTATAAGTTAAGTGAGTCGGCACTTGTGCGCGGTTGTGGTAGTTTCCAAACAGATGTCTATATTAAAAATATGAGGGCATTATTGCATCCGGGATGATGAATTTATCTCTGGATGGATCTAACCTTGACCAGCGTGGGTCAAGGGAAAAAGCTAATTTTTCAACATTTTTAGTAAAAATTGAAAAAAATAAATTCGTAAAGTTTATTTTATTTTTATGGAAACATCCGCTGCAGCACAGTGACAGGGAATTTGTTTCAATATTAAATGCCATGTCATAATGGCTTAAGAAATAGCAACATGACTCATTAATTCCACAGTGTAACAGAACGCTGAATCTCATTTCCCTTTTTAATGGGAAAAGCGATTGGCGGTCGTTGACAAATTTTTTAGGAAAAGCTCTGGAGAAATTCGTCGAGCCTTGGAGGAATCTCTCAGCGACAAACGACGACGAATCAAAGCTGTGAATCACTAAACCAAAAAAATTTGAAGGATATTAACGATGATGGCAGCATGACGTGATGATCGTTCCTCAACCGGTTTTAGGTAGGGGCTTTTCATTTGAATTCTTTTCCCCACTTTTGATTTTAAACGACGAACGCGGATCAACCACGAACAAGTTGATCCGTGGATTTGTTTGTTTTTGCGGGATGGTTTTATTTGGATGATTATGGGTAATTGATCCATGTTTTTTGTTGTTGATTTCTTCTCTGTTTAAGTCTACTAACGGGAGCATATCAATGCCGTGACGAACGACAGCGGATGTTCATTCCTCAATTTGTTTTATTGGACTCTTTTGTTTCCCTTCGTTCTTTGCATTTTTCTCGTTCTTTGTAGGGAGGAGAAAAACAGATCATTGAACATCTTCTTTGCGATGAAACACTCCCTAACTCAAGTATTACGTTTCATGTTGATCGGATGGTCGGATCGATGAATGCAGCAGTTTGGATGGTGCGACGACGGATGGCTGCGATTCTGGAAATTTTCAAAATACATAGCGTGTACTTCCGAAGAACACGCCATGTATTATTGGTAGTAGCAGCTAGGGTTTTGGGGCTCAGAGTAGAATCACACAACATGTTAGCCTAGTCACATGGATTATTAGACTTTCCCCGAAGCACGGTGTTACTTTTTGGGAAGTACACAGATAGGGGTTGGAATACACGGCTTCAGGCCACACGGCGTGTACAGCATGGCAGAGGCGGCTATGTGGAACTTGGTGTGTATCCAGGGGGTACACACACACGGGATGGAGTACACGACCGTGTACTCTATCACATGACTAGGCGAGGCCAGCAACACAGGCCACCCCGTGTACCAATTACACGGGTTGGAGTATAACGGTTGATGTCCATGTATGGGGACATGGCCAGCGTACACGAAGCAGACCCCAGTCACTTGGGCATGGTGTGTACACCATACTACATGTCGTTTACTAATTTTTCTACACGACCAGCCTTACAACATGGGCCATTGTACAAGGGCAGTACCCGGGGTCAGACAGCACGACATGTAACTTTTCTACACACTGTGTACTTCTTGGAAAATGGCATGATCCTCTTGTTCACCATATCTTGGAAATCTCTAATTTGTGTTAGTACCCCTTATTCTCATTCCCCATAAGGTCAGGCATTGTTTCTTTCTACAGGAGTATAATCACTTCACTAGGTATTTCTATGATAGAGTCAGGCATCCATCCGGGAGGACCAGATCGAGATCCTCTATCCATTCGTGACCCTATGTAGTGTTTTTCCTCGACTTGACCAACTCCACCGGACATCAATACTTACCTAGCAGGTGATTACCAGATTAGTCGAGGTATCCGCCCTGGCCTTGGCAGTGATCCTCATCTGTGTTTCGTGATCTTTCCCACTCCGGAGTGTGTCTCCCGTAATGAGTGCATCTATCTACTGTAACCTTCTCTCTCAAGAGTGTGTCTCTAGTAATGAGTGTAAGCTACCTCTCGTGATGCTTCTTGAGGAATAGTACTTCTTGTACAGATGTCATCAGATCTAAGAGACTTGTGGAGTGTGTTCTCCCAAGATGAGTGCTTCGTGGAATCTTCAAACTGAACCCTTAACTGTGGGTATGTGGTTGTGTGACTTGTCTCTAAACTATGAGTCTGTGTTTTGAGTATATCGGGTTGGTTCTATATGTTCTTTAGACATATAAAATGCACATCTGAAGGTATATTTACTTGGTGTGCTACTTTCTGGTTTTTGGGGTCCTCTACTGAGTATTATTATACTCACCCCTGCACGGGCTTTGCCCGCACATGCCATGTCTTGTGCAGACGAGCAGCCTTTTGACAGAGTCCAAGGCAGACCAGGACAGGACCGAGATTTCTGAGTTCCCTACAGGCCGAAGCGTTCCTATGGTTACGAGAAGCAGTCCTAGTACCTTTTCTATTTATAGGTTGGACTTTGCAGTTTTCAGTCTTTTGTTTTGGTGGGCTTGTATTCTGGCCCAGTTTACTTTCAATACATTACCTTCTGTCGTACTCTATTGGTTGGGTTTATTTGTATGCATGCATTTTGTTCCTTAGTGTTTTTACATTTTATAATTTGTGGGCTTGGAGATGTGTGCGTGTATACCGGTACTTTGGCAGTGCCTCCCAAGATTAGTAATATGACTACTCGGTGCAAGTCACCAGCCCCTGGCCTGTTGGAGAAGGGCTAGGGGAGTCACGGTGAGAGCCTTACTGGGACGGGTCATGACAGAGCCCCACTAATATTACAAACACCCCACCATAACATACCCATTAGGTCATATCCCTCCATGCACCACTAATTTCACTATAGATACATGGTCCTCTACATTAGCCCCACCCCCATGATCAAACAGATCATCAGACTAAGGAAAACCACCACATTCCAGTACATGTTCTTTTAGTGTTATTTTTACTCACTTGCACACACCCTATGGAGCTTCCCAAGAAATCCACCCATCTTGGTCACTACTCTAGGGAAATAATTTTTAATTATCGATTTCTAATATGGTCTTCTATGAAAAATAAAGGTCCACCATTTTAAAATTGGTAGTAATATTTACCCTTTTAACCATTTAAAATTTTTGGATTACATTCACCCCCACCCATCCCCTTTATAGAACAACATCCTCATTATTAAAACTATATCTCAACATAAAAAATTCCCCTAAACATTCAAATGGGATCCCCCTTTGATCACAATGTAACAACTGGGCCCAACTATAGCATAGGCACCCCTATTTAACATGGTAATCAGGTCTTAGTCTGCCAAATACTAACTGTTTCCCCTTAGACACATGGTCCTCCCTATGGGTCCCACTAATATCTCAAATGGTTCCCTCACTCATACACATACCAAGAAACTTCCCAGTAGGTCACCCATCATAAACACTACTCCAAGACAAGGATGTTTAATTTTGGATTTCTAACTAAGTAGGTTTCATAATGAAAGGTTCACCTTATTGACATGGTTAAAAACATTTAGAATTTTTACCCTATAACATTCTGGGGTGTGACATTCACCCCCATTTAGAGAACAAAACCTCATTGTAGAACCTATATCTCAACCCAAGAAGTTCCATTGCACTTCCCATTTGGGTTCCTCCCCTGAAAACAGTGTTATAACTAGACCTCGTTGATAGTAAAAAATCCCCCCCATAACATGGTTGTTGACTCCTGGCCTACTATTAACCACCAATTTTACAAAATACATGTGGTCCCCTACCTCTGGCTCACCCATGTGCACAAACGGGTCATCAAATTAATGAATTTTGACACATTCCAAATTTTTTTGTTACAGTGTGATTTTTCCATACTCTCACACACACTAGGAAAGATACTAGGCGGTCACCCATTCTCACCACTACTCAATGAAAATAATTCTTATATATGGAGTTATAATTGGGTTATCCCCCGAGAATAAATATAAACCTTGTTGACATGGGTAGAAATAATTATCCTTTTTACCCTTGTATATTATGGGTTGTTACATTAAACGTGCTTTAGAGTGCTATGTCATCATTATAGAACCTATATCTCAACCAAGGTAGTGAAAAAACACTTCCAACTGGGTTCCTACTCTAATATCAATGTACCAACTGCACCAAGATGATAGCACATACACCCCCACCTAGACACTTTCTTCATGTCGTATACCCCCAAACAAAAATATTTTTCCCAAAAATACATTCTCCCTAACCAAGGTCGCACCTATATGTATGATATGAATACCATACTCATGAATATCCCAAAATGAAAACCCATTTTCTTTTAGTATGATTTATCCTCACTTATACCAACACTGGGAAATTTTTGAGGAGTTCTCCCATTCTAATCACTACTCTAGGGAAAGTATTCTTAAATGTTGACTTCTAATCAGATAGGCTCTTAAAAAGAAAGGTTCAAATTTTTTACATGTGTAGTAACATTTATACTTTTAACACTTATTACATATTGGTGTGTAAAATAAGACATTATCTTCATATGAAATTATTATGTTAAGGAATTAGGAAAATTAATAAGAGATAACCTAACCAAAACAAACCAATATTGATCCAATAGTGATTTATGTTGAACCTAAATCATATGTAATAATTTTCACGAGTAATACATTTTGAGGGAGTGTTTTTTATGATATATTATTTATTTTATAAATTTAATTTTCATCACTCATGATTTTCACTTTTGGATTTATATATTTCCAAATCTAAGAGGAAACAAGTTTAAAATAGATATGATGGACAATTCATTAATTGTCCTATTGAGAAATAATGTTCTATAGAAGCTAGTGTTTAAAATATTATGGTTATTCTCACACAAATATCTTGACTTAAGATAAATAAATTGAATTTTCACAAACATTTGAAAACACCAAATAATTTAAGGATATATTTTTCAAAAAACATCATGTGATGTGGTTGTTGAAGGAAAGAAGATTTAACTTCCAACATATCATTAATGTTTGAAGAATAAACTTACCAAATGTATCAAAGGAAAAAAGATAAAATTTTATGTGATAATGTATTTCCCATTAATCTCATTATTATAAAATTTATATGATCTGTAATGCCCCGACCCCAGTTACCCTGAGTCGGTGCATTATTGCGTAACATTGGCATGATCACAAAAGATCATGTCTCGAAAGACCGATTAGTTTAGTAGCCTTGGAAACACTAGATACATTCATAAATTTTTAATTACATCATAATGTGTTAAACTAAAATAACATAGTCTACATAGTCCACACCCATATCCCCTTCAGACTATCCATTCAGGTCAGTCATAAAATATTTCTTCACATCCTAAGAAAAATAAAACATTGAAAGGGGTGAGCATAGATGCTCAGTAAGGACAACAATTTAGCGGAAGCTTTTATAAATAAACATAAACATTTAAGGAAATGTATAACTAAAACAAAATCCTTTTAAACATGAACTTCAACATAATATTGAAAAAGTAAAATGAGATAATGCCATTTACTTCTTCACATGGATATTCTACTGGTCGAATAATCACATGCAATATCAATAACCACTTTCATAATGATGGAATACATAATTCCGGACTATCATAACCACGTAGCCAAGGCCTCGTGCAAAGGATACAAATAATATTTTGTCAAGGCCTCGTGCCAAGAAACTAGTTTGTCTCATGAGACCTGCCGATTCATCGAGGAGCTATAGCAAGCTCCACTCGTCACATATTAAGTCCAATGCATTCCTCACATGAATAGGTTTAAACATATCATAAACCATAACATAATCGTATCACATAAAACATGCATAAAGGAAACATAACATTTCCACATTTCAATCAAAAGATATCAATAAAACACATTGATATAATAAAAACACTTTCAAAACAATTTTCAATACCAAAATAAAAGAAAAGCTAAACTTGGTATTTATTTTTCATTTAAAAAAATTTATGGCTTGTAGAGGAAGCCGAAACTCAAATAGTGGTCACGTCGGCGGAGAAGTCATTGTCGCCGCATATGTATGGAAAAAAACATTCCCTTTTGTCATTTAGAAAAACACCCCGTATAAAAAATATTCCTTTTGAGTAAATGTAAAAGTCAACGGGGTTTATACACCGTATAAAATAATGCTGTGTATAAAATAAAATATGCCTCAATGAAAGGAGATTGAGACGAAGTCCTTACCAAGATAATTTTTTTAAATAAAATAGATATATTATGTGTATTCAATATAAGTACACCTAAAGGAAGTACAAATACAATATAGGACATAATAATATCATAACATAATTTGAAAGTATGAGATTAACCCAAAGAATGGAAATTGGGTTAAGAAGTTCCCTTACCCCGTGTCCGACTTGACTTGATCGTTCTTTAACCTCCTGAATAATAAACTATAGTTAATTTCTACTTTCATAAGAACCTTTTACATATTCATTATTCCTTTTATATCACTTATTACCATGTTATGAACATTATGTAATTATTTAAGTTAATAACGGTCATTTTGTTGATCTTTGGTACTTGAGTCAAAAATAAAATTCTTATAATTACAAATTGTTCATGTGGTGAAATATCCATTATATCAAGAATTATATTCATGATTTAGATTTCATATATATCATATATATCCATTATATACATGCATTTATAATACTACATAACATTTAGAGGTAAGAAAAAATGAAATGCACCGTTCATGGAGACGGTAGACCGTACGTACGCATGAACGCTACTTTCATTTCTATTTCATATTTAATGGAATGAAATCATAATGATATAAAGGTATATTAAAATTCCAGTATAATAACATATATAATATCATTTACTCCATCCTTTATACATCACACATATGGCATTAACGATTCAAATCACTTTGAGGGGGCGGTAGTCCGCACTTCCTAAAATGAAATTATTGTGTTTACCCATAATGGAATTCATAAAGGTATTCCATAAATGAAAAATACATAAGCATAACAAAAAAAATAAACATAATATATATCATAGATAAAAAATATTTTCATCATAATGGCCACCATGAGAGGTGTTAAAAGAAGATTGAACAATCATAGTTTCGTGAGGCAGTAATTCTCCACCCACAGAAACAGTATGTTATTTAACCATTTGACGAAGGTGTGTGTAATTGTAACTAAAATGCTTCTCATAAAAACATCCTAGTATATTTAAGATACTGGTTTTGTTACAAAAGAAAAGAATAAAATGATTTTACGGGGTTGGAAAAGCAAAATAAAACAAAACAACATAAGAGAAGACATTGCCTTAAAATCGGGTAACTCTTTTTGATTTGAGCCAAAGGCTTCCTTGGGAGGACTTCTGCCCAAAGTGAGGCTTCTAGGTGTAGGATAGGGAAGTTGAGAGAGTATTTGGGTAGATTTTGGCCGATCCAAATGGCTTGAATGTGTGAATAAGGTGGTAGAGGTGGGGGCCTTTTATAAGAGGAGAGGAGGGGAACTCTTGGAAGCTCATAAAATGTTACATTATTAGGAAGTTATTTTCGTATTTCAAAGGTCCCACAATGATATATTTCGAGGATAAGGTGATAAGGGTTCTACATATACCCATACAATAGATTTTAGATAATTTTAATTATTATATTTTACATTATCTATTCATTTTATTTAAATCGTTAATTAATGAGGTAATCGTTACATCATCGTAGTGTCATAAAAAATTTAATGCATTTAATTATAAAAAAATTTCCATGATGTAGTAAATCATTATTAGATTTATAATAAATATTTATAGTCAAAAAGTTAACATATATAACACCATGTAATAATTTTTTTAGTAAAACAACACATGTTTGTGACAATTTTATTTTTACTTTAAATAAAAAGTTATTAATGTCATTTTCTTACCCAAGTGGCTCCATGGGGTCCCCAAGTTGACCCATGGATTGTCTTGGTCGTCCATGACTCATCCAATAAGAGTAGGACAAGTGTAAGGATATTTTCATATTTTTATAATGTCATTTTTACCTTAAATTTTAATAACTACCTTTAATCGCGATTAATAAAACTTAAAAGTTACTATTCACCAAAAAGTTATTTTAATCCCATTGAACCACATTTTTCTTCTTAATGAAAACCATGTATGTTGGATTTTTTAAAATCAAATCACAGAATTGGTAAAATTTCATTTAAATGAAAAATCAGTATTTTAACTACCACTTAGTGGTTTCACTATTCATCAAAAATTGAAGTTTTTCAGAACAATTCCAAAATTTCACCCTAAGCTATAATTGATATTCTGAATTCAAATAAGATGTCTATTTTAAAAAATTACAAACATATAAGTTTCATTAATTAATTTTATAATTAATTCCCACTATCACAACAAATAGCATGTTTTAAAGAAATAATATATATCAAAAGATTGACAATTGTTTTTGTCAAATTTTAAAGTGAAATTAATTATAATGAACACCATTGGATGAAATGGTAAAAATATATTCTAATTATACTCTAAAACCACTCAATAGAATAATTTATCACTATGATTTATTTTGATTAAAAAAGTTGTTTTTAAGTATTTTTCACAATTCAAAAAACAGTAGAAGTTCTCAGAAAATTACAAAAAATTCAACATAGGTTAATTTCGATATTCCGAATACAAAAATGAAGTCCATTTTGAAATATAAAATTTATTTAATTTTAAAAATTGGGTATTACTATTCATAACGGCTACTTTGATTGGTCGTTATGTGTTAGAACTCGAGGTTGCGTACAACACACGCAGCTCTATTATTCAAAGAGAAGAGTACCATGGAAGCTTCGGGTGTTACATGAACAATATATAAAATAAATTTAATGTTATTGGAGTCCAAAAAAATACACCATCCATACTTCAACACATCGAATACAAGGGGTTTGGGCATTATAAAAATTAATGCCCCAACCCATGTTCTGAAAAGATTTATATATATCTATAACCTCCTAAAAATAAAATACGGAAACATAAATAAAATACTATCATTTTAGTCGATAAATGTAATTAAGTGGTGTTAATTATTTGTCACTCTATAGTTTTGGATGACTTATGTCGTGTAACTTACACTAAGTATTAGCTATTAAACTATAAATAAAATTGACATTGGGATATCATTATTGAATCCAATTAATATTAATATTGTTTCTTTATCTATGGTATTGTTATTTATAAAACTCATATTATCTTATATTAGATAAATTTAATGTGATTTTTGAAATTTATTTTCTATCTGCGTGTAGACAGTGTATTAATTTTTGATATAGGAAAATCACATTTTAAACCAACCTATGACCATCCATATATGAAAGGATAATTATAATATTTCATTGGAATAGAATACTATTATTTGTGTTATGATACAGAGTATTGAGGGATGTTTATCTCAAATTATTAGAGAAAAACTCAATATAGAGAATAATCCAATTATGAGGAAAATGATATGTTATCATTGTTTTCAAGGTTGATATTTCTCATGAAATTATACCTTGAGTAATGACTAAAAATTTGATACCCATATCTATTGTAATTATTATGTGATAGTTAAAATTTTGAGGGTGAAATTTAATTAATGTGAGGAGAATATAACACACTGAGATTTTGGAATATATTTTCCCGCTAAATTAATTTAAAATATGATATAATGTTCTATAAAAAACATCAAACCCAAAAAATTTGTGAAATATTAAATTTTTAATAATAATAAATTTTAATAATAAAACCCCACTAGTGAGTTTAAATATATAAATTAGTCATAAATCTATACAAAATCGAACTAAGAAATTTTAAAGTAATAAAAGGGAGTTTTTATAATAAATTTAGTTTTCGTTTATATAAAATATTCTTATTCAAAAGATAAGTTAATAAATTATATAATCTTAATTTGATAAAATTCACTTCATTTTCCAAATAAAAATTTAAATATTATAATTTGATGAATTTTTGGATTTTCCAAAATAATTTATTTTTAGTTGAATAGTTAAAAAACACGACTTTGGAAAATAATTTCACATTTATTAAATTCTCATAATACAAAATTTAATTAATTTTTCAAAACCTTTTTATATAAAAATATATATTTATTAAAAAAATACTTTGTGAATTCAAGAAAGCTATTTTTAATAGTTTCGAAAATTAAGTTATATTTAACTTTAAAAACACTTTTTATTCACCTATATTATAATTCTTTTCTCATCACATTAAGTAATTAAATGAAAAAAAATTGATTTTAAATTTTATATTAACATGTTAATATTATTTAATAATGATAATTTAATTTCTATTCACAAAAAAATATTATAACTATATATAAATATAACAATTATGATAATGGAAAATAAAATTATGATTTATTTTATTAACATTGTTTTATCTTGATCTAATATAATAAATAAATAAAAATTTATAAATTAATATAATATAATTTTTAAACCATTATATAAAAAAAATTAACACTCATTAAACTAGTAATAGATAATAAATAAGATTAAGAACATGTAATGGTAAAATCAAAATTTTTATATAAAACAAATTTGTATATACATATAGGTTTTAATTTTAAAAGTAAAAATTATATTTTATTGAAATTGAATATAAATATATAGAGACTAAATTTAGGTTTATGAGATAAAAATTTGGTTTTAGGTGTTGCATTATATTTTAAATAAAATATACTCTACTAGTGAACAAAATTATTTTACAAGGTAAACACAAAAATGGTAAAATGAACTAATCAAGTAGTAAAAGTCTTCAAAAATATATAAAACATATTTTTAAAAGAGTGATGATGGATTTCTCAACTTTTTCACACCCCACACAACATTATGAATTGTTTTTTGAACCATTGGGCCTTGAATAGTGTCATTCCATTTTTATAAAATTTCGGTTGTCCACAAAGGTTACCTGTTTTTTACTTATAAAATCGGATCACTTCCACACTTTCAATTTTATATATCCCCTTCAAAATTTCCTTAAACCCTAAAAATTTCAAACCTAATACATAGTAATTTATATAGAGAGGTGACTATATTTTAAAAATATGGTTATATTCATTATATAACAATTACCAATAACCTTAGTATGTAGGGGAATTTATTTATTATGAGTCATAATTTTAAATCCATTTAAATTATGAAATAAATTAAAAAAACATATATTTAGTTTCAAAAAACATTAATATTATAAAATAATATCGAAATATTTAAGCCTTGAACTAAAAATTTATTTATTATCTAATGGATTGTGTACATGTTTTACAACTAACTCTTTCTAAAACACCATAATGTAATGGTGTTTCAAATAGAATGAATCCTTCTTTATTGGAATTATTTCAATCATGTATATGTTAGTATGGACTTATTATATCATTCTAGGGATATATTATATAAATATTTTCATTTCACCTTAACTACATTCCTTATGAATTGGTTATGAAGACACTACATGAGATTTTGGAAGGGAGGTATACCAATTTGACTCTTATGAGAATGTAGGTCTATAAACTATATGTACGATGATTATTTTGAGATAATAATTTCAAAAAATTAGAAAATTTTTTGTTTTTATAATTATTTTAATGAAACTAAGGGTCTTTCTTTCTATATTCCTACTATGTATATATTTTTAGTGTATTATACTATTATTTTTCTTAAGAATTAATAAATCATTAATGGAATTAGTAAAAGAAAATTATAACTTATATATATTTAATATTAATATATATGAATGGTTCTGAAGATGTAAAGTGAATAAATTCCATAATTGGTTGTAGAAAAAACCATACTTAATAACATAAAAATATTTATCTTCTAGTGGGATTCTTCAATAGTCTAATATATATAAACTTTTTATGGATAATTATAATAGTGTAACATTTAAGTAATTAAAATGAATACATATCGATTACATTGAGATTTTTGATTCTAAAAGTGCTTGTGAGGCCTTGAAATATTATATTTATTTCATATAAGATAACCATACTTGGATCATAGTGTATGCATGTGAAGGGGTTGGTCAGAGAGGCTAAAAGTTGGTTTTTAGTATGAAAATTAACATTGATGGAAGATTCAATTCCTATAAATAATGATAATTGGAAAAGGGGTATATTAAAATTCATGTTATTTACTATTATGTGACATTTCCATACAAAATAATGATTATATGCATTCGTGTGACCCCCCAGACTTGAATTTTTATATTGGGTTCCATAAACTCATACTTTACAAACTCATTTTGATATCAATTGTAAAATCCAAGATAAAAAATTCTTTAATTAAAAAATTAAAAAATATTATCTAATATCTTACATTTCTATGATAATTTTAGGTTTGTATGTTTTTACAATTAGGAAAAAAATAAACTAACAAAACCCTTGTTCTTCTAATAAAAATTAAATTTCATTCTACTATAAATGAAACTAATTAATTCCTGATAAGTATTTAATGTATCACATAAATTATTCCAAACAATATATCTCATTTGGAATATCATGTGAAATAATTTGCATTAATAACTAGGGATATTTAACCATTATAGGGGGTGAACTAAAATGCTCATTAAGAAAATATTACAACTACAGTTGTCATGGCATAAAACTAGAATAAATATTATGGCAGGATTTGGTAAATAACATGATGAAATAATCCACATGAAACTTGGATCATTATATATCCGTGAAAATAAATAAGAACATCGATACCAATAGTAATTATCTTATAATAAATGAATTAATAATTGTGTACATCAAAAACCTGTTGTTGAGGCCTTATATGAAGAAAGTTTCTCATCTTCGAAACCGCAATCAATACCTCATGATGAATTGAGCAGGAATACCCCAAATAAAAAAATCTTTTTCCCTTATGAGACCTCTCAATGAACTAGGATGATATATAATATTGTTCTTCACTTTTCACTTGGTAATATCCAATTAATTCCCAATAATAGTAAATAGTACTCTTCTTACTATTCCTTAAATAACCTCTAACTGAATGTAATTGTGTTATGTGAATAACAAGGGATATGAAATTTCAACACAACCTATGTTATCATTAAATAATCATAATGAATTTAAATAATGTTCACCGTGTCAATAACGGTATAAAATCATCAAAATCCATCCTAATAATAAATGTATATGTTCAGTTAATAAATAATCAAATTGAAAGTATTCTTTCAAATTATAATTACAATAAATGGAATGCCAATACTTTTACCCATGTAAATAGAAGGGGAACTGTGATCATAACCCATATAGAGGAAGGATACTGGTTAAAATATTCATACTAAACTTTCCAATAATCATATATATTGAAAAATATATATATAGAGTGGAAATAATTTTCTCCCATTTCAAAATATTATTATTATTTTTCATTTAATATAAACCCATATAAATTGTTTAAAATATTATATTCACATAATATAGATAAATGAGTATATGGATAATTATATAATTAAATAACATGATAAAAAACCACCCATAGGAAGAATTCAGGTGGTGTCAAAATAATATATCCCTAGTGTAATAAATAAATTCAAGAAGGATTTTCACATAAACGAAAAACACCCTTGTAAAAGAATGCTTGAACGATACCACCCATAAAGGGATCATTAATTGGTTTATTTGGTATCATGATATCACTCGCCCAATATATATATACACACACACATATATATATATATATTACAATAAATTTCGAAACCTAAAACCTATTAGTGTAAATCATTTTTAAATAAAAGGGGAAATGGAAGTAAAGAAACATAACAGATCTTTTAGATAATATTTTTAACATTGACGTAGAAGTGGAAGTTAAAGATCAATTCCAAAAAAAATTTCAAATGGTTATGTGAAAACTAATTGAATATATTTACTTTTAAAATTGTCTTTAATAATATATCTTTGAAAATTATATGATTTTTTCATTATAAATATTGATACAATACATTTATTTACTAAAGGGGCATTTTTAATACTGAAAATTTCCTATGATGAAAAGAAATAAAATATAATTAAAACATATTTCTACTAAACATTGATTTTCCAAAAGTGGATTATAAAATATCATATAATAAAATATTATGGAGGAAGAACCCAAGAATGGGATAACAATGTTTGATGTAAACCATTATAACTCAAAGAAGGGTATTTTAGTTACCAATATCCCTTATAGGAAACATATCTCAAGAAGTGACAAATAAATTTCAAATATATTATTTTCTTTGAATTTATATAAAAATAAAAACACTTAATACCTTAAAATAAAATCAAATGGGATAATATGTAAAACTTATAAATTCTAGAGAATGGTCATAACCCATAGAACAAAAGATGAGTTACCAACAATCCTTACTATTGGGGAAATAACAGAATCAATAAAAACCTGAATTATATAAAATAATTTAGCTAGTAAATAACAATAAATACTAGGATTGTGATAAAAAATACATCCATGGGGAGTAAATATAGCATACCAAGGAATCATCCAGCAGAAAATGTATTATGTCCCAATTAATCATAATTGATAGCAATAAAACCCTTGCATCTTTTGTAACATGTTTTCAAAACCCGCTTCAAATAAACGTATATTAATTAATCATAAAATACCATGATTTAAAAATAAATCATTATATGGTATTGAAAAATGCATTATTCCTCCGATAAAAATGGAATTTGTTTCATAATAACAAATATTTCTCGAAGATATGAATTTGAGACAAAAAATATTACCTCATGCTCTGGATTTCAGAAATGTACATTGACCTCACGTAACATAATCATAGTTATCATAATAAATTAATTTTTGGCTTACTAATATAAATTTTTATCTATACTCTTCATTAATATTAAATATATTAGAATTATATTTATTTTTCTCATCATGAGTTCATAATAGTTATAGTTTATACTAGTTTCATAATAATGGCATTTGTTTTCATTCTTACTTATAAGGATATCATTAATAAATCATTAAATTTACTATTATTGTTTGATTATAATTCTTTATGATTTTTAAAACACCTTTCGTGAGTGTCTTGTTCATTATTCAAGAAGATTAAATTGATAACATGCATGTTTTAGTGATTCATGGTGATCAAGTTGTGTTTTTATAACTAATGAATTAAATATTGATATAACATATCCAAAACTAAAAAAAGTAACTATTTAGAAATTTTATCATATTATACAATTAATAATATTCTCATATTTATTCATGATATATAATAATAGTGTTCTTCATTTAGGTTGTTAAACAACCTAACACATGAACATATTATGATTTAACGAATGATTATGAGGTGGCTTTGTTGTAATATTACTATAAAAATTATTATGATCATATTTAATGTTTATTATTGTGATATATATAATTTTTAAATAATTATAAAGAAAAAATAATTTATATAATGTCATTACTTAGGGAGAAGAGAATATTTTCCTCCTATTTTTCTCGTTTAAAATGATTATATTAATGCTAAATGTTTATTGATAATATCATTAATTGGTTCTATAATTTTTTCTAAAAAAAATAGTGACATAACATAAATCATATTTATCTTTTAATTCCAACCTTATATCCTTCCTTGTATGGTGGTGATGTAAAATGAAACACATTATCTTGTGGTGGCAGTAGTCCGCACAATGAGCAGAAGGTGGTTTTGTTTTTATTAATGGATATAATATAGAAATAAAAATTTATATTAATAATAATATAATAAAATTATAGTATATGAATGATACTAATATACTTACATTAGTTTTCATATAACAAATTTTAAAGAATATCATTAAATATAAAAACTAATTGGTTGATAATACTCATGTTGTGGACTTCAATTTTCTTTTAAAGTCTCATTGAATTTGAAGGTATTCTGATGAAAATGACTAAAAAGTTTTTATCTTAATTTTATAATATTAAAGAGAGAGTAAAATTTCATTTTTAATGGATTAATTTTATGTAAAAGTTTATATATTATGGGGATAAGTAGAATGTTATTATAATTGAATGCAAGGGAACTTTTAGAAACACAATTAAAATTTTCAATAATTCAGTGTCAGTTTAATGGTAAAAAGGCATAAAAATGGGCTGATGATTATGGTGCACATGTCTTGATTGAGAAAAATCTAAACCACTCAATCTAGGGTTGTTTTAAAAAATTTCAAACTTTTACTCGAAGTTAAACTCAATTTACCACTCTTACTTTTACCGCGATAAAAAAAATTAAACTTAGTAATTAATTTTATTGAAAAACATAAGATTTTACTTTTTCCATAATTTTATAATTCCAATTTTATGTTGATAAATTGTTTTATCAAATAAGATTTATAAATGTGTGAAAATATTATTTCAAAAAATAACTTTAATCATGTAAAAATAGTTTTTAAAGAAATAATGTTTTCAATATATAAATTTATATAAAAGAAAACATTATATTGGATATTAATTTTAGTGAAAAAATTTAATTATTATAAAAACATATAATCTATAATGATTTTTGCAAAATAAAAAACATAATATTCCTTGAAAATGTTTTTTATGAAGAAAGGACTGAAAGTCATTTTTTATTAAACTGACATTTTAATTAGTCACAAAATTATTAGACATAGAATTTATATGATAAAAGAAATTTTTAAAAAACCTATTTTTATTTATTAATTTTATATTTTATTACATAGAAATTTTTGTTAACTTCTAATTAATCATTATATAATGATAAATCCATATAACTTTCAGGTTTCATGAAAACATTATTTTTCAACTAAAAACAAATCTATTTTGAAAAAAGTGACAAATTCATACTAAGATAATTTTGATATAAATAATTTATAGGTCAAGGTAATTTTTATTAATATTAAATTTTAAATTTTATAATTTGGTTTAATAAAATCATAAAATATAATGAAAAACATTTTATATTGGAAAAATATATTTTTAAATATTACAATAATTTTTCTTATTTATTATAATTTAACAAATAAATTGGTTTTAAACATTTAGTAATATAGAACATTAATTATATTTAATCATATGTTTTATAAAATAGTAATTTGTATCAAATAAAAAAAATTATGAGAAAATTATTTTCCAAAATAATAAATGATTTAATTAGTCATTTCAGAAAATATAACTTTTCATTATATTAAAATTAACCTTTATTAATTTTATGCATATATTTCATAAAGAACGTTCTCCTATAAATTCTCTAAAATTTCATAGTTAGGTTTTAACAATCGTACGTAAATATTTATATTTTATCTGAATATATTGTGGTTTTTTTTATATTCAGTGTTGTATACAGAGAAAGCTATTAATGACATGAACCTATATAAAGGTAATCATATATAAAGATCTTAGGGTGTCACAATTTGAATATTTTTTCCCATTGAAACTCATTTTGATTATGAGATATATCAAAGGGATTTTAAAATCATATCCCTAAATTGGAATTAAATTAAGGATATGCAAATTTTTCTCATTATAATAAAAAATATCAAGTGTGAGATGAATTTAAAGAATTTAGATAAAAAAAATTTATGATAAGTATTGATGTTTTAAAAATGTTGGATCCATCAGTGTCTTATAAATGAAATAAAAATGTTTTAAAATACTACATACTCTCTTATTTTATTAAATAGTTGATGAAATAAAATGATGTAGTAGAAGAATTTAAAATGGGAAATTAGATAAAAGACACATTCATTTAAAAAAATATAAATATTAAAAACATTAAGGAATGTGAAAAATAGATTATGAATTTTCAAATTAAAGGACGCCAATATTTATAATGGAGTTCGAGTTAAGGTGATTCAGGTTTCATTTCATTACTATCAATGTATACTAATTTTCAATTCCTTTAAATTTTTTTCATTAATCCAATGATGAAGGGGGATATTATTCAAATATTTGGTAGTCTATAACTGTGAATAATAAATTCCCAATCTTATAATAAATCTTTGGTAAATACATATTTATTTTAGATAATGGTAAAAAAAATTAGGAAGTTAATAAAAAATATAAAACTATAAATATATTTAAATAAAAAATGATAAATAATTCAAAAAAATAATTAAATAATTCAAATAAAATCTTAAACATATTGATTTTCATAATCAAAGGGTGGTTACTCTTGAAAAATTTAGATAACATTTGAAATTGAAAAAATCTCATAAGAACTAGTTTATTGGTAGTAAGATATTGTTTGACAAAAATAGATTTCTATTAGTGTATATATCATTTTTAAGGTAACTTTTTTGTAAGAACCTGGATCTTATTCTTGAGATACAGGTTTCTTTCTTTTATCTTTTACTTAAGTGTTTTTGATAAAATTAGGAAAATGGGAAAATCCCAAATTTTATGGGAACACGCCGTGTACTTTTCCAAACGTCGTGTACTTTGGTCGTGTGGGATTAGTACACAGGGCGTGTAGTATTGTCAGTGAATAATGGTGTAAAAACTAACTACATGTTGTGTACTTTGTATTTACACACCATGTAATCAGTCGGAAGGAAAATAGTAAGGCAGTGGAGGCAGCTGCCAGCGGAGCGATAGTACATGCTGTGTAATCAGGAATACACGCCGCGTACTCATGTCGACAGATGAACAGTGTTGCAGAGGAATGAAGCATCCAGAGGAACAATTAAAAATTGAAAAGTACACACAATGTACATGAGAGTACACACCGTGTTGTTTTTCTTTTTTGCTTAAAACGGGCAGTAGCCTCCTCATTCAGTAGAGGAGGCTTTGAGTTTGTTTTGGAGCTCGGGAGGACGACCAATCCTTGGCGGATCACCAAGTCCCGCACCTAGAATCCAATTATGCCTCTGTCGATCTCGTTGGGACCGTATGGGTAAGCCTTTCCCTCTCCTTCCGTTTTTATTACCAATTCTTTCCCAAGGGAAAGTTATTTGATTTTGAATAAGTGAATGTTTATGCCATATCTAGAATTTCATTGATAACCTAATGATAATTTTTAACTGATATTCAGGATCACTGCCTGGATCCAGGACCATCCGGGGGGTGCGTTCCTCTGTTTATCCATCTGGCGAGGGTACCCGAGGGTATTCCATGATTATATTTTGTAATGCATTTTCTTGAGAGAAAATTTATATAAATTTCTTGTTTATACTTGGGGCTCAGCCCGGTTCCTTGTGCCCGAGGGAAGTGTTTGTTTAGCCAGAGGAAAATTGTTTTTTTAGCCTGACGGAAAGTGTTAGTTTAGCCTGAGGGAATGCCTTTGTTTAGACTGAGGTAAAGTTTTTCATTTAGCATGATGGAAAAGTTTCATATGCCTTAGGGCAGTTGTTTCTGTGCCTAAGGGAATTATCTCATACGCGTGACGAAAATATCTGTTATGCATGAGGTTAATTGCCCGAGGTCATGATTCTGATTAGCCTGAGGGCATCATTATGATTAGCCTAAGGGCGTAATTCTGATTATCCTGAGGGCGTGATTTTGATTATCCTGAGGGCGTGGTTCTGTTAGACTGAGGGCAAGATTCTGTTACTTGAGGGTAAGGATAGTTTTCTGATGACATGGCTATTTAGAATATTCACTATGGTGATTTTCATATGTTATACTTACTAAGATAAAGATCAAGCATGGAAGTGATTAATAAATATTAAAAAGGCATTGAAACTGGTAGTGATATTTTCTTTTGAGTACTTACTAGTTTACTGCCTTTACTTTTACACATTGGTGTTGCATATTTTTTCTGACAGTTGGACACAAGACTTTGGTAGGTTCCTACTAATATTTATTTCTCACACCCTGTTTGGATCATGTCTTCATCCCAAACAGACTATTTTGTGGCAGGATTTGACAGGGGAAAGGGTCCCTATGCAGGTACATGATTGTAGAAGATGAGGAGGAGAGCATGAGAACAAGATTAGGCTTGCGATGCTGATGTGTTTTGTTTACTCTAATTTGTTTTTTTTTTGACTGTACCTTGTACTTTGAGTTGTATTGTATTGTATTGTAGTGTATCCTATTCTAGGTACTTTCATATAATATTGACATGCTGCATCTTTATGTATATTACCATTTGTTCTTTTTTACTTTAGTTGTCCATTTCAGTTGTATATTGTTTACATCATTCATTATTGTATGTTATATTTCTTTTATGTTGTGCTAGAATTTGAAAAATGGGGGCATAGTTTCCTCACTATCAGACCTGGGACCTTGCTTCTAGTCGGTAGCCTCTGGCGTTTTGGGAAATGTGCTTGAGGCCATGTGACCAACTGGGTTCGTGGCACTCATTGTGTGGCTTCTGGATCCAGGACGTTACAAAGTGGTATCAGCGGGGTTCTTTTCTTTGACTTACTATCTAGATCCTATAGTCAGGGATAGGATGAAAATGGAAGTTGGTAATAATCTCTTCTTGGGAGTAGCTAAACCGTGTAAAGGGAAAATTCAGTCTACCACATTTATTGCATTTTTTATTTTTTAAATTTGACAGTTGATTTGATTTTCATTGTTGGCTGACGCACTTGTGATTGTGATATTTGTATGTTATGTGTGGGTTCTATTTTAGTTTCCACATGATGAGATGAGGGTATTCCATCTCATGCATCATTTAGGCACATGCTATAAATCACGTGTCATGCATCCCTTCCATGCCATATTGGTGCATTAGAGATTGCATGTTGTTGTGATAGATTTTTTTCTGAATACCTTTTATTTGATAGAGTTTGGTCACGTGAGGTATAGTAGAATGAACACCAAACATTGGTTTTTTGAGGAGTATGGGCCCTCATTGACTGGAATTTGGTGGCTCATCGATTGTTTACTTTGTTATAATATGTATAAGATGCCAAAATTTGATTCACGGGGTGTATGGGCCCTCACAAATCAGAATTTGGCACTTAAATGTTGGTTTTGGTTTTTTCTGGACTCCGGAGTAGTTTTTGAGGCTTACTGTCTGGAAAAACCCTGTATACATGCCTTGTAGTTCTATGGACACACACCGTGTATTCTTCTATTTGGTAAGAAATGAAAACTTTTTTAAGTATATGTCGTGTACCCCCAGTACACATCGTGTAGTCTCTTCCCGTGTCATAGGCCGTGTGGGCAAGGACATGGGGTAGGGAATGGCTTCGGGAAACACTCCAAGTACCGATTGTACATGTCGTGTAGTGTTGACCCAGTGTCAGCCCGTGTAATTAACAACACATACAGAGGAAACCTTAAGTCATACACACCGTGTCTACATTGAACACGCCATGTAGTCTGAACCAGGTACCTGGCCGTGTCACGAACAACACGGGTCGGTGGTATCATTCCTAGTACACGTCGTGTCCTCTTGGAGCACGCTGTGTAGTGTAATCCATGTAGCCGGCCATGTAGCAAGAAACACCGGTCGGTCTGGGGTTCCTCTGAACACGTTGTGTAGTTTTGTTTTAGCAGAGCCATGTGGCTTAAGCAGTGTAGAAGGACTCGAGCAGGGAATAAGGATTCAAGTACAAGTGGTGTTTTAAGACAATACACCGTGTAGTTGGGGTGTTACACGGCTAGGTTAAGCTGGAGTACACACCCATGTGATGGATTGTGAGAACACGCTATTTAGTATTAATACACACCGTGTAGTCATGTTTTGAGAACTTGAATTCTTTTCTTCTCTTGTTCCCTTCTTGGCCTCTTAATTTTCCGTCTTTGATGAATCTTGATCTAAGGTGTGTGTTTGACCTTGTAGAGTCATGCCACCGAGATGACCACATGTTGTTTTCTAGGAGATCTGCAATGAGTATACTCCAGAGACGGTAGGCCGTGGGCTACCGATGGATCCTTCAGTAGAGCCAGATGTGGCACAAACCATTATACTGGACACATGCATTAATGCGCAGTTCCGTTAAGGCTTTATGCAGTTTATGCCGACCTTCCATGGAGCACCATTGGCTGCCACATATATGGTAGAGCTGACTCATATATTCCAGCGGCAGCATCTGCCTACATTTTCATGTGATGGTATACCACAGGCTGTAGAGTCTTTGCTAGGTTATATGCCGACTATTTTGAAGCATCTTGATATGCCTCCAAGGAAGAGGCTCAAACTCGATACATACATGCTGCGTGATTCAGCAAATAGGTGGTGGGATGTTACCACCAAAACTGAGCATCACCGAGAATGGAGTGGGAAGCTTTTCAGGCAGCCTTCTATAACTTATTCTTCCCAGAGAAGCTAAGGGAATATCATGTTTGAGAGTTCATGAATCTGCAGCAGGGCACCATGTAAGTGATGGATTATTCTACCCACATCATCGAACAACAGTGCTTTTCACCTGTTCTAGTGGGTAATGAGGCGTTGAGGGATAGAATCTTTGAGGACGGTCTTCAATATGAAATCTGATCATTGGTAAACGTTCAGGTTTCCTACCATGCATACTATTGTGAACCAAAAACTGATTACAGAGCAGAACCTGCAGGAAGCTAGTGGTGTGGGCCAGGGCAGTTCAACAACAGTTTCTGGTACTACTTATACCCGTAAGAGTAAGAGACAGATAGATTTCTCTCACTGTGGCAATACTATCCAGAAGAATTCTAAAGGTGGCCTACTTAATTTCTATCAGTGTGGTAGAGAGGGGCACAAGCGACCTCAGTGTCCCCAAGACCCAGTGGAGTGTCGATCTTGTGGAAAGATGGGTAATATATAGTGCTTTTTCAGGGAATTTCTACTAGGGTCTAGTGAGATGGGTTCTGTACAGACTCCGCGTGTGCGGGAAGGACCAGCAGCTTCTTACCAGTCGAGAAATTAGAATACGTTATGGCGTGCAAGCAGAGATGGTGGTCGTGGTCATGGTATCAAGACACTAGGATCTCAGAGGTAGTAGGGTGGGTCAGCTCAAGGTATCCAGGCTGTGTCATAGGGCTGCGGCACTGGGCAGACATATGCAGTGCAATATATTCAGCAGAAGCCGGATCTCAGACCTTCTACTGTCAGAGTTACTATTCTAGTAACTTCTGTTTTATCTTCAGTGCTTTTCAATATGAGATCTACACATAGTTTCATATCTGTACCCATTGTGGAGATCCTTGGGCTCTGTGTTTCATCTTTTTCTGATGTTATGACGCTAGACACTCTATTGGGAACTACAACAGCTGGTATGTGTTAGTGCACGGAGTGCCCCTAGAGGTTGGTGGGTGTCACTTCCTATTGGACCTCTATGTCTTGGAAATGAAAAACTATGATTTCATTCTCGGGATGGACAGGAAGGTGCCTTTTCGAGCCTTTGTGGATTGTTATCATCGTTGGGTGAGTTTCATGTCACCATAGGGTGGAGAGTTTCTATACAAGGGAGAATGGGATGTCCAGGCGAGCAGAGATGGACCTGAGCATCGTGGGTGATGTGGAGTGACAGCCCAGATTTAAAACTTATATCTAGATGATCAGGGGACTTTTCAGAAAAATTTCCCTCTAGTAGTTGATCGTTTCAAGGATGTTTTCTTGGACGAATTTTCAGGACTTCCTCTGGAGCGAGTGGTGTATTTCTCTATTGAGATTATGCTAGGAGCGGCACAAATGTCCATTCCTCCTTATAGGATGGTTACACCTAATTTTTAGGAGCTCAAGAGGTACTTAGAGGAGTTATAGTCAAAGGTTTTCATCCGACCCAGAACTTCTCCTTGGGGTTCATTGGTCCTCTTTGAGAAGACGGCATACGGTACCCTTAAACTCTATGTGCATTATCAAAAGCTGAACTAGCTGATGGTTATGAACTGATATCCCTTACCTAGGATTGACGATCTTTTTGATTAACTTCGGGGAGCACGAGTGTTCTCGTAGATTTACTTGAGATTTGGATACCACCAGTTACGTATTAGTCCATCGGATATACCATTTACCGCTTTTCGGACCAGATATGGTCTATACGAGTACATGGTTATGCCATTCGGACTCACGAATGCGCCAACAGTTTTCATGGCTCTGATAAATCGTGTGTTATATCCTTATCTGGATTCTTTTGTGGTAGTCTTCATGGATGATATCTCGGTGTACTCTCACACTCGACAGGACCATGACACCCATCTTGAGATCATATTGAGTACACTGAGAGAGCATTAGATGTATGCTAAGCTCTCAAAGTTCTACTTTTGGACGGACCAGATTCACATCCTTGGTCATATTATCTCAGAGGCAGGAGTTGCAGTAGACCTAAAAAAGGTTAGAGTAGTACTTTTCTGGGAGCATCCTAAGAATGTGTTTGAGATACGGAGTTTCTTGGGGATATCTGGTTACTACAGGTGTTTTATACATGACTTCTCCCACTTAGAAGTGCCGTTGATGTGTTTGACTAAGAAGGGTGTGATGTTCGTTTAGTCATAAGCTTGTGAGACAGAATTTCAGGAGTTGTAGGGTAGGTTGACATCAGCACCAATCCTGATACATCCAGATCAAGGGAAGATCTATATAATTTACTGTGATGCATCGGGTTTTGGGTTGGGTGCAGTTTTGATACAAGGCAATCGAGTAGTTGCGTACGGGTCTTGGTAGTTGAGGCCACATGAGAGAAATTACCCGACACAAGATCTCGAGTTGGCCGTAGTTGTTCATGTGTTACGCAGTTGGAGACATTATCTCTTGGTAGAACATTTTTTAGTGTTTACAGACAACAAAAGTCTCAAATATATCTTTACTCAGAGTGACTTGAACCTGAGACAGTGAAGGTGGGTTGAATACCATCAGTACTTCAACTTTGAACTTGCCTGTGCACCTGGTAAGGGTAACGTAGTTGCTGATGCACTGAGTAGGAGGACATAGATATAGGTAGTGCAGGAGGCCAGTGCTGAGTGGCGGATTATGGCTTTGTTCTCTAAGATTCATTTGGAGGTGCACGATAATCATGGAAAAACCTATCTTTCTTCCTTATCTATGACTTCTACCCTCCTAGATAGAGTGAGGATGATAAAGTTATTAGATTCAGAAGCCCTAGATCTACGGGAGTCGGTGGAAAGTGAGGACCCTCCTCCTGGTTGGACGATAGGCACTGATGAGGTACTGTGTATCCATGGACGAGTGTGGGTTCCATGAGATATATACAGGGAGTTGATGCAAGAGTTTCAAGATTCATCTTGGGCAGTTCATCCCGGAGTTACCAAAATGTATCGTGACTTGAGGCATCAGTATTGGTGGCCAGGTATGAAAACATAGCTAGTTGGTTTTGTTACTAGATGTTCCAACTGTCAGCAGGTGAAGGCAGACCATCAGAGGCCAGCTGGACTGTTATAGAAGATACCCATTCCAGAATGGAAATGGTGTGATGTCACGAGGGATTTTGTGACTGGGTTGCCGAGGTCACCTCAAGGCAGTGATGTTGTGTGGGTTGTTGTAGACATAATTATGAAGGTATCTCACATTTTGACGATCAAGGAGGCCTTTGGTGTTGATGATCTCGGGAAGTTGTATATCCCAGAGGTGGTATGTTTTCATGGGGTCCCATGTTCTATCATTTCAGATAGGGATTCCCACTTTACATCTCGTTTCTGTAAGAGTTTTCAGAGGGAATTGGGTACACAGGTGCTTCTGAGCACAACTAACCACCCTCAGACCGATGTCCAGTCAGAGCATAGGATACATGTGGTTAAGGACATGCTACGTGCATGCGTTCTGGACTTTGGGGATCTTGGGAGAAGCATATACCCCGAGTCGAGTTTGTCTATAATAATAGTTTTCAGTAAACTATTTAGATGGAACCTTACGAGGCTTTATATGGTAGGTCATGCAGATCACCTTTGTGCTAGATAGAGGTAGGTAAGGCAGCTTTACTGGGACCGCGTCTCATGCAGGAGACTTCTGAGCAGGTTTAGTTGATACAGAAGCGGATGGTTACTGCCCAATATCTTCAGAAATTTTATGTTGATCTCTATAGACGACCCTTGGAGTTCGTGGTCAGGGATCAAGTTTTCTTGCACGTTGCACTGAGGTTGGAACACAGGAAGATCAGGATGTAGGGTAAAATTTCACAGAGGAATGTAGCGCCGTTTGAGATTCTGCAGAGAGTCGGGTCGGTTTCCTATAGGTTGCAGTTAACATAGAGGTATCGAGCCACGCACGACATCTTCCATGTATCTCAGACTTTCTTTTATCATTAAAACTCATCTCACATTTTTTCATCCCGAGTAGGTTGAGCTTCAGGTCGATGCATCCTTTGAGGAGCATATGATTCGTATTGTTGATAGGAGCACTAATGTTCCATGAGGCCGGCCAGTTCCTCTCGTACGGGTTCTATGGCAGCATGGCTGAGTGCATGACGAAACCTGGGAGCGTGAGACTGATGTACGTGCCTAGTGACCGATGTTGTTCATAGCATTATCTTCTCCTCCCTTGGAAGGGAAATTCAAGGAAGAATTTCTTTAAGGGAGGACGTTTTTAAGAACCTGGTTCTAATTTTTGAGGTACGGGTTTATTCATTTCCCTTTTCCTGATGTGTATTTTAAAAAATAAGGAAAATGGGAAAAAATCCCAAGTTTTATGGGTACACAAATGTACTTTTCCACAGGTCGTGTACTTTGGCCATGTGGGTTGAGTACACAGGGCGTGTAGGCTTGTCGGTGATGAAGGGTGTATAAATTGACTACACACCCTATAATTTGTATTTACACACCATGTAATCAGTTGGCAGGAAAACTATAAGTTGGTGGAGGCAGCTGACAGTGGAGCAACAATACACACCATGCAATCAGGAATATAGGACGTGTACTCATGTTGACGGATGAACAGTGACGTGGTAGAAAGAAGCTCCCTGAGGAACAGTTAAAAAATAAAAATTACACGTCGTGTAGTTGAGAGTACACGCTGTGTAGTTATTTAGTTTTTTTCTTAAAATGGGTAGTATCCTACTCATTCTACATAGAAGGCTTTGAAATCATTTTGGAGCTCGGGGGGTCGACCGAACCTTAGCCGATCACCCGATCGTGCACCGGTAATCCAATTCCGCCTCTGTCGATTACATTGGGATCGTATGGGTAATCCTTTCCCTCTCCTTGAACTGTTCGTAACAATTATTTCTTGAGGGAAAGTTATTTGGGTTTGAATGTGTGAAATTTTATCCCAGATGTACGTCGTTCTTGGGCGATTTGGGAGGCTTCTTCCATGTATCCCAATCAGAGACGATCAAGTTAGGTGGTCTTTTGTTTATTTCCAACTATTGAGTTGAATTTGTGTACCATTGTGCTACGAACCCATGTTGGGGTGTCGTATAGTCGAGGCCTTTTCTGAAAGGATATCTAGAATTGTATTGATAACATAATGATAAGTTTTAACTGCTATTTGGGATCACTTCCTGGATCCAGGACCACCCTTGGGGTGCATTCCTCTGTTTAGTCGTTTGGCCCAGATACCCAAGGGTATGCCATGATTATATTGTGTAATGCATTTTCATGATAGAAAATTTATAGAAATTTATTGTTTATGCTTGGGGCTCGGCCCGGTTCCTTACGCCTGTGGGAAGAGTTTATTTTGCTTGAGGGAATGTGTTTGTTTATCTTGAGGCCAAGTGTTTGTTTAGCCTTAGGGCAAGTGTTTTTTTAGCCTTAGGGAAATTGTTTCATTTAGCTTGAGGGAAAAGTTTCATATACCTAATTGCAGTTGTTTCCATGCTTGAGGGAATTATCTTGTATGCCTAAGGGAAATATTAGTTATTACTAAGGGTGATCTCTTGAGGGCAAGATTCTAATTAGCCTGAGGGCATGATTCTAATTAGCCTGAGAGCATGGTTCTGTTAGACTGGGGGTAAGATTCTGTTACCTGAGGTTAATGATAGTTTGTGTGAGGACACGACTATTTAGAATATTCACTGTAGTGATTTTCATATGTTATACTTGCTTATATAAATCGAAATCTTGTAAGTGATTAATAAATATTAAAAAGGAAATTAAATAGCTAGTGATAGTTATTTTTGAGTACTTACAAGTTTAATGCATTTACTTTTACACATTGTTGTTGCCTATTTTCACTGATAATAGGACACCGGCCTTTGGTTGGTGCCTACTGGGATTTATTTCTCATACCCTATTTAGGTCATGACTTCGGCCCAAACAGAATATATTGCTACAGGTGTCGACAGGGGAAAGTGTCCATATATAGGTACATGATTGTAGCAGAGGAGTAGGAGAGCATGGGACTGAGCTTAGGCTTGCGATGTTGTTGTGTTCTATTTACTCTTCTTGGTTTTGTTTTATTGTAGCTTGTACTTTGAGTTGTATTGTATTGTATTGTAGTGTATCATGTTCTGGTTTCTTTTATAGAAGAGTGACATGATGCATCTTTATATATATGACTGTTGGTTCTCTTTTACTTTATTTGTCCATTTTAGTTGTATATTGTTTACTGCTTCCGCTATTGTATGTTATATTTCTTTTCTTCTACGCTACACTTTGACAAATGTGGGCATAGTTTCCCCACTATCAGACATGGGCCCTCACTGCTAGTCGGTAGCCTCTGGAGTTTGGGGAAATGCACATGAGATAATGTGACCAACTGGGATCGGGCCGCCCGTTGTGTGGCTTCCTTATCGGGACGTTACATTTTTATTCCATCATATATATTTAAGAAAAAAATTTGTGCTGAGTGTTCCTTAGATAATTTTATTTAAAGATATTAACAAATTTTTTACTAATATCACAAAAGTATCTTTAAGAAAATTTGAATATTTTTTTGAAAGAGTTTCACTAAAAACATTATTAATTTTTTTATCAATATTAAAATTCATTGGGAAATTAAATATCCAATGATTTTCCCAAGGTAGATTATTTTATTTATTTTGTGGTATAGATACTCTGGTAGTTGGATCATAAGTTTAGTATTTTATTGGTCATGTATTTGGTGTATCCAATGTATCTTATAGTTTTTATAGTAAGTTCTAATAAAATATAAAATGTATCAATTTATTGGATGTTTTATGTTTTTTTATATTCATTCTGATATCATAAAGGTCATGAAACATAATTTTAAAATCAATCATTATTCTAGGATATACTTTTAGATACCCATGCACCATTATCCTAGAGTCATTGGTTTATATATTTCAATTTTACTAGATACAAGTGATCACATCCCAAAATATCGATTTGTTTAGCAGTCTTGGAAAACCATATACATACTTGAGTTTCAAATTATATTTAAAAATATCAAATACCATATATTATTTTCATTTATAACACCATTTTTTAATTTATCATATTCCTACATATCATTCACAAAACACTTCCCCATATCTTGTGGAAATTAAACATACGAAAGGGGTTTGCTCACATTCTATGTAAATGTAAGCGTGTAGTGGAAGCTAATAAGGCTTGAATAATTTGGTTGGAATAAATGAACATCAAATAATTCTAAATAAATAATCTCATGGTCTAGTAACTAATCCAACGATATCATAACAAATAAGATAATCACATGGAAAATTAATAACTAAATACATAATGACATGATACATAATTCTATACATCTTAAACATACCATATAGGCCATATCCAAGACATCTAAAAATATGGTCAACGCCATGTGATAAGACATCATTAAAAATGGGTAAGGCCTCAGCTAACACCCAAGATAGTTTTTCACATGATACATACTGATGCATCAAGGAGATATAGAGGACCTCACCCATCACTTAATATGTCCAATTCATTCCTCATAAGAATAAATTATACAACTTAACCAATAAGCCTTATCAAAATTAATAGTTTCTCATATTATAAGAACATTTCATACAAAATATTAATACATTCTCCATTCAAAATGATAAGAAACCATCCAAATAAATATGATAAATATAATCATTTTATTGATTCTTAAACATAATATTCAATAAAGTATGATTATATATATATAAATACTTAAATGATATTACAAGAATAATTCTTACTAAAAATTTCCTTATTCATTTGAAAATAATTTTTAAAATTTAAAAAAAGAATATTTAATAATAAATAACTTCATAAGAAAAAAAAACTTTTAAAATTTTAAATAAATCTTAAAACATTTAATTCATTCTTCTGAAGATAAAAAAATCAAAAAAATTTAAAAAATGCCTTGTTCAAAAAATGACAGGAAGATTTATTTGGATAAATTTTGTATAAAGTTAAACAATGTTAATATTTAATTTAATAAATAATAAGATAATAGTAAAAAAAATTTGGAAAGAAATTTATATAACATGTTCATGGAAGAGAAATATTCGTATTAAGGCTCCAAAATAAACAATCCTGAATAACAATGTGATTATGAAATAAACCCTTTCCTTATGTTTAAATTCCATTGTATTTGTTTTAACCTCATATATACTAGATATATATTTATTATACATATATTAAAAAACCATATTCAGATATATCATACCATATATTATTTACTTACAATATTTTTTCACTGATTTATTATCAATTCATCGTTTAAATCAACATTTTGTGTGTTAGCTGCTTCATTTTTCTTTTAGGTTTTGATTCAGTAGTTCTAGTACCTATAATTTTAACATGTTTCCATAATCCCTAAAATAAAATTAGTGGAAAAAATATCATATATATTAAATGCATAGAAATTTGGAGTAATGCATAATGGCAGATATAGAAAAAATGAATTAAATAATTGATTGAGATGATGGGTCTTACGTACAAATGAACATTGTTTTCACTTTCCGATGGATAGAAAGAAATAAATATGTTTAATTTATAATATTGTAATAATCATGTATATATGATAAATTTAATATATACTCATTAGTTATAACAATATAACCATACATGTAAGAGGGTGATGAAAAACTAATTACACTGCTATGTGGAGACAGTTAGTCGTATGTATGCACGAGTGATGTTTTCTTATTTCATCGGATGGAAAAGAAATGTAATATGATTGTACCATAATCATAATAACATATCAGTATATTTATGATGTAGGATTTATTATTTTACGATGGTTATAAAAAATTAATAGTGTGTTGAAGAATAATTAATCTTAAAATAGTCGGTAAAGATGATTACCTCTTCTTTAGTGGACTCACTTTTGATATTATCTTAACTGAAAAAGGATTGTAAATTTTTTTGTTAAATAACCAAAATAAATTTTATAAGGATGTTTGGAATGGGAATGGAATGTTTTTAATAACGATATATAACTCAATTTTTTGTAAAATATCAATGGAGAAGTTTCTCTTTTATATTTTGGGAGAGGGGTGCATTTGAAATTTCATAAATTATTAAACTAATATAAAGAATATTTAATTCAAAATCTCTCTAGACTAATTTATTTCAAATACAAGTTTATTATGGGTTATAATACTCTAATAAAATAAAAATTATCTAATTTTATCTATGTTTTTATCCTTGTCTTTTGGTTTTAACCCTTCATTATCCCTTTTTAAACATACCATGGAGACAAGATTTTTTTCACATTGAGGGTCAATATATTTAAAATAAATGTAATATCGGCCCATAAATTTAGCATGGTTGATATTATAAACCAAATAGTAATCTATTTTATAAAAATAATATTTTTTGTAATTTTATATCATCTAATAAAATATTGCTTATTATAAAATGTCAATAATGCCAATTTATATAACTATTCATTAGTTTGACTTCAATAATATAAATACAATACTTATAATTCAAAAAAAATATTATATCCCTAAAATTTCATGACCATCAATTATATTTTTGGATCGCATTATTTATTTCAAGGTATATTACATTTAATATTTTAAATATCATTTATTTGAATTCTATTAATTGAATAATTATTGCGTCTGTATTGGGTATGCATATAATATAATTATTTCTTCAATAAAAATTAAAAATCAATTACAATGATGAATATAAATATTTTATCTTTCAAAATAATATTTATCATGAAAAACATATTTAGTAAAACCCTATATAAAATAGATTATTGTTATTAGAAAAAATGTTGTGACATGTTAGACTTTGCTTGAAATAAAATACTATAAAGGTCATAGTCTAGTTAAAATTTTCCAAAAGAAGGACATAAAAAATATTATACAATTATGGGAAAACGGGGTCATTAAATAATGTTTCAGAAAGTCTTAGGGTCATTTTCTAGTCATTATAATTATTTTAAACATTAATTACTTGATTTTCCTTTTACCATTATAACAGAGATTACTAAGGCTGCTATTTAAATTCTAAAAAATAAAAGGTACCTATTTAATAAATTTGGTAATTAAGAATTCAAATATAGAATCAGGTTTTCAAAATATATAACACCAAATTGGAAAATTTTAATTTTAAATTGAACTGAAAAAATGAAATGAAACTTTTTTCCCCTTAAAAAGCCCATTTTAAGTATAAAAATGTTTTTAAACGAAGTATAATATTAAAAAAGTGTTACATTTAAAATTATTTAAAATTATTTACTTTTTAAATATTTATAAAAAGTGTTACATTTAAAATTATTTAAATTATTATATAGTTTTCAATAAAAAAATTTATTTTTCACTACTCACTCGAAATCAATATTTTTTGAAAAATCCCAAAAAAAAAAACTAAGAAAATTTAGATATTATTATTTCAAAAATAATGTTATTTTTAGTAAATATATTTTCTAAAAGTGTAAAAACTAATTATATTATTTTCATATAAAATGAATTTATTAAAATCAGAGTGTTTATTTATAATAATTAATTAGTAAATTTATGTTGATTAAGACCTTTATATATACATATATCATAATATGGATAATCATATTCCCACATTCCAAATTTTATATCCAATTTTTAGAGGTAATGTTAAAATGATGATATTTTAATAGTGTCTTATGGATTATTTAAGATTAGTGTTTCCTGTTATACACTCTATCAAACATAGAATTATTTTAATATCCTGGGGTTTCCAGTCCACAATCTATCCAATAAATATTTTATATTTAAAAAGAAATGTACTGTAAAATCTGGGGTTTTTACATTCATCCCGTATTTAAAAAAATCATTGTTGAATTTTTTTAGAATGTCACCTCATGAATAGATTTATATAGTTATTTATCATAATTTTTTAGGTTCAAACATCACCTCTTATATCTTATTATTTCTTAAATTTACCTTTACCATCCAATTCTTCTGATTCCTTAGAACTTGTTCTCCAATTTCTACAATCTAGATAGGGTCTACAGAGTAAGATAGATCAGGTTTCAATATTATTTATTTAGAGGTGTGCACATGCATTGGTTTGTTATGTACTTCCTTAACAATGATATGTGGAACATACCATGGACTTTAGTGAGGCTAGGTGGCATTTCTCAACTGTATGGAATATCTCCAATTCATTCTAGAATTATAAAAATTTTGATGTAACTGGGGATCAGTTTTATTTTCTTAAAAAATCATACAATAACCTTTCATGGAAGTACTTAAAGAAAACATGATCTCCCACAAGAAATTACAAATCATTCCCCTGGTTATCGATATAAATCTTTTTCTTACATAGAAGTCCTTTGATATGGGTTTGACTATTCATTACCTTATCTAATTTTCTTTTATAGGTTCTCAGCCTAAAATCTCCCCTTCACAAACTCCATTCCAATAAGTTGTGTTATGACATCCTTTGATATATAATTCTTCACATAGTTCTATTTGTATAATTGAGTGGAAGTCATTTTTATAGGTGATTTCTACAAATAGTATATATTGCTCCAACATACCTTGAAATTTATGTTATCATGACCTCAACCTGTCTTATAATGTTTGGATAGTACTTTTTAACTTCCCATCAATTTTAGGATGATCGGATGTGCTCAGTTGACAATTTTTATCATGATCCTTATAAAGAATTTTCTAGAATTTTGATGTAAATGTGGATCATGATTATAAATAATTTGATGTGGTGCACCATGTAGTCTTACTACTTCATTAATATAGAGTTGTTCAATGAGTTCTATGTATAAATCTTCTCTTATAGTGAGAAAATATATAGATATGGTATGTCGATCAAAAATACCCCACATCACATCATTATTTCTAGAAGTATTTGGTGATCGAATGAAAAAGTCCATAGTAATTTCATCGAATTTCCATGTAGTAATATTCATAGTTTTTATGACTCATCTACTATGTTGTCTCTCAGCCCTAACCTTTTGATAAACCATACATCTTGACACATAATCAATAATTTCCTACATTATATACTCACAAAAAGAATGTTTCTTCGGATATCTATAAATCATGATTTTTTCGGGTGTATAGATAAATTTTATCCATGAGAATAATATAATGTTTCCTTCTTTACAGTAGGCATATATGGAACAAAAACCACTTTCCAAATATTAGAACACCATCTTCATACACAAGTCTTACAATTTCAAATTATTTATGGATTTAATTTTCTTTTGAATATTCTCATCATCAAGTAGATAAAATTTTCTATTTTTCAATAATTATAGTTTTGAAATAATTTGAAAAATGGGTGTGGTTTCCCCTATATAAATAATTCTCATATAAATATTTACTAAATCTCTTAACATATGATCCTTTTTTATCTTTTTTTTTGGACAAAGCTATATGATCCTTTTAAATCGATGGATACGCTACCTTATTTTCCTTCCATGAGTGGTAGTGTACAGATAAATAATAACCCATGTTTACCTTAATAACATATCTTTTGTCTCATGTTGGTTTTTTTCTATGAGATGGTATATTTCAGAATTTAATTATCTGTGTGTATCTCACATTTTTTTCTTTAGATATAGTTTATCTATATTTTCAAAGAAAATATTATAGCAAAAAACTCAAGATCTGAAGTTTGATAGTTTTATTCATCTATTTATAATTACCCTGATACATAAGAAATAACTCTACTATTTCATATAAAGACACAACCAATTCCCTTCCACGATGCAAAACTATATATAAAAAAATCCATCATTTCTTAATGGTAGTGTCATGATCGTAGCATTTACCAATATCCACTTAAATTCTTCAAAATATTCTTAATATTACTGATTTTGAAATCACATAATACCTTTACAAGTAATCATGGTTAATGGGTTTTCCAGTCCGAAATTGTTTTGGTCAAATCGCAGATAGTAATATGCTAAACCAATAAAACTACATACCTTAGTTATATTTATTGGTGTAGAATATTATTTTTTGCTTTTTTCACAATATCAACTAATATTCTATCCATCGAGATAATATTACCAAAAAAGAATCCTTTTTATGCCATAATTCATTCTTTATAAATTTCCCATATAAGTATTTTTTTCTAATAGTATCAAGAATGATTCACAAGTGATTCTCATGGTCCTCATACCTCATAGAGTACACTAAGATATCATCAATAAAACCCATAAAAAATAATCAAGATAATCCCTGAAAAAAAAGTAATTTTATTTGGAGAAGAACTGAATGGGATGCGATCTTTCCGCTTCGGGATTCCCTAGGGTTCATGCCAACACAAGCAGGCCAGGCGATTCCTTCCCTTCCAAAGGTGGAAGACATATCTGATTTTTTGCTTCTCTTTGATGGTCCTTCCCATATTTTTTCACCTTTTACCAACCGAGATTCTCTCCCAAATTTCCCAAGAATCAGATTTTCCCCAAAGGTAACTGCTTTTTATAATTGAGGTCTGTCGCTCTTGATTTCCCCCCAAGGAATTCCCAAAAACTTCATCCTTGCATAAGCTCACCATGGCTTCCCGCTTCGGTCGTCGGAGGAATTTTGTCGATGTTGTCGACAGGCTCGTCAACACTCATTTGTCTCTTTTTCAACGAGTAGTGGTTGGCTTGCTCGATTCTTATAAAATGATGATTCACTTCTCTTATAAAAAAGACTTGAACGTTTCTTTGTCCAGTGGCTCAAGATCCATAAACTGGCTTCGTTTTATCCTCGTTTGATAGTATTTTATTCTTCACAAGAATCCTAATTCAGAAACCTCTACAATTTGGATCCACCATCTAGGTTTTCCTCTTCCTTTCCAAAATCTTTCAATTTTTTAGATGATATGAAATATGGCAGGCTGCTTCCTGATTGAAAATCGTAGAACCCAAGTGTTTTTCCATCCCATTGAACCTCGGAGATGTGTTGAGTTTGATATATCAAAACCTCCTTTAGAATTAATTTTGATTGAGATGGAGGGAGATTAATGATATGAATAACCGATTATGTATGAGTCGTGGACTCACTATTGCCACTCCTACTTCCTCCAATTACAATCATCACTAAAATTTCATCGTGGGGGAGCATCAATGCTTGAATAAAATCCACTAAATGAGGATTTCACTCTTCGAAAAGTGGTTTCTAGTGGTAGGGGGTGTTGGTTCTAGAGATAATTAAACAATGATATATCGGTCTTCCTTATTATGTGGAAGCAGTGATTTAATCACTCCCCTCGGTTCTGATACTCGAAGCCAATTCTATTGAGACCAAACCAGTAAGGTCGACAAAATTTAGTCATATGTTTAGCTAGAGTTTTTATGATTGTAAGGATTAGGGAAAGGATGGCCTGCCCAATTAAAAATTGGACATGGGCCAATCCAGCAAGCAGCTCAAGGGAACATGATTTAACCTAAAGATGTTTGTTGTATTGGGTGTCGGAGACTTAATTCTACTTTAAGGGGGGAACTTTTATGATTTAAGACATGAAGGAATTATTTCTCAGGGTGGGAAAAAGTATGGATTTAAAGCTGAGATGAATTTTAACACTTGTATAGGGTCAACCGGGAGTAAATAAGTGGAATAAGAGGTAGTTTACATTCGTTCCCCTCCTAGGAAGGGCAATAAGACCATCATGTACTCAGAGTCACCAAGCATGTGAGGAGGTTTCATCTTCAGAAATATGACTCTAATTTACCCAATCCATTAGTTACTAGATTTTCTAGTAAAGTATATCTCATGGAAAATAAATATATCAAATGCATGAAGAACTTTCTAAAAAGTGTAATAGAACAAGATATGGTTGCTCTGTAAGAGGAACATGTTTCTCCACCCAGTGAAGAGGTTGTGGGATCTCAGGCTGATGCAGATTCTGATCAGAATCTAGAGCCTATGGTTGCTCCAGTTTAAATTTGTCTCAAGAAGAAATCTTCCACCATTCCTTCTCATTTTTCTTGTGCAATTGGGTTCAAAATATCAAGATATAAATAACAAAATAAAAGACCCAACAATCCTACAAATGGATTCTTCAGAGGTCCTGATGCAGGTTAATAAACTAGATCAGGAGACCCCTAAAATTTCAGATCAAAGCCACTTATCCCCCCCCCCCGCCCCACTACTCTGATAAAATGAATAAGGATATTATTTCACATAATCTTTCATGGAAATATCAATGGGATATTTTAAGTTATTGGCCATCTTTTTCTTTGTTGTGAAAGGGATCAGAGGTTGTGTATGTTCATTCTTTCTTGTTCTGCTTTTTGTTTCAGGTTTCCTTGTCTTTGGGTGGTCTGTTTTGATAGGTGTCCTATTTGGCTGATAATTTTATGTATGGTTCCCACTCCCCCACAAAGTTATTTATTCTTTAAAAAATGGGTTTGGAAGAAATAATCAAGATACTCCTTTTATACCCTATTTATAAATTCTATAAGAACAGAGGTTTGATTGGTCAATTTAAATCAAATTAATGTAAACTCATATTGTCCATACCTCATTCTAAAAGTATCTTTATATTATCCTCCTTCATTACTCCGAATTTATGATACCTAGAAAGAAGGAAAATCATTAAAAAAATAATTTTCTCCATGAATTTTATCAAATAAGTCATTATTGTGAGGTATAATATACCTGTTCTTTATCATTATTAAATTGATTTCTTATTAATCAAGGTACAACCTCATGGATCTATCAATCTTCTTGAAGAAAAGTAAAGGGGGTCTCTATGTGGAAACAATATGTCATATAAATCCCTTATTACAAAACCCCTATAGTTGTTTCTTCTATTACAGTAATTCTATAGTGGCCATTCTCTAGGGAGTATTTGATATAGGTCTTGAATCAAGGATTAAATCAACAGAATAATCAGCCTCACACTCTATTGGATATTTAGATAATTTCATTGAAAATATATCAAGGTATTTCATCACAATAGGTACATTATTGATTTAAAGATTATTTTTTACATACATAGGTTGTATCTTTTCATATTCACCATAAATTTCATTTATAAAATCAATTATGGGAGGATCTAGACAAGAATCAGATAATGATGTTCCCCCTATAAAGATGAGTAATTACATAACTTCTTCACAAATCATAGTTTCCTTATCCATACAATAAATTTATTCAAAATATTTTGAAACACATTATATACCAAGGATTACATCAAAATAACCCATTTTTATAATTAAAATGCATGAAATTAGGTAATCTCTTCGTCCCATAGTTTGAATTGACTAATATATCCTTGCCATGGTGAGACTTTCATTTAGAGTCTTAACTGATAACATCATTATTATGGTGCTAGGGAAATATATAATTTTATTTGGAAACATGGAAGATATAAAAGATTTAAAAGATCCAAAATCAAATATATAATTACATAAGTTTGAGGATTCTATTAAATTACCTTCCTCCACATCATTAGCAACTTCAACCTTAGTTGTTGTGCTCGAAAATGCTTGGCCCTAAACCCTTTCCCTTTTCTGAGGGTAATTCCCTCGATGCCTTGGACAATCACTTACATTTTTACCCATACCCTTAATGTTGAAGCATTAATAAGTTTTATCTTCTTTCTTTATATTAGAATTGAAGCCTGGTGTCCCTTCATTACACACTGGAAACACACTCTATTTCTTTTTATATATGTAACAAGGTGTTTCTTTCCACATGAATAACATGTTCTAAAATTCCCCTTTCTATTGATCCCCTTTTTCCATTATTTTTCCCAGTCATCCTATTCTTCTCTTACTTCCCCTTAGAGCCATAAGACATAGAGAATACTTCATATTTCATGAAAAAACATCAGACTATGTCTTCATTTGTTGAGAATGTTTTGGAGACAAGTACCTACAGAATGAATGGTTTTAACCCATAAAATTATTGTTAAATATTTCTCTTTGGGTTACATATATAGTCTGTATCATATCTTTTTAACCTTGTAAATAGTTCTTCATACTAAACAATATTTTCCACAACCTTTTGTCTCAGACCTAAGAATTTCCTCTCTATATCCACTCATTGTTCAGGAGAATAATAATTTTACAAGTTTTCATAAAATTCTTATATTCCATGATCTGTATTTCCTCCTCATCCTTTGAGTATTGAATAAATTACCACCATTCATATGTGTCCCCTAAGAGATGATAAAATTACATGGAAACCACCTCCATTTCATTAATTCCTAATGCAAGAAATATCATCTATTGGGAACTTATCCATTTCTTAGGTACAAATATATTTGAAGTCTCATTGAATGATGGAGGTTTCTGAAGCAAAAATAGGTCTAACATTGTTACATCATGTTTTGGATCTGTTGGTTTCTATATACGGACATGTTAATTGGTTATAACCTAATTCTTAAACCTTAATATAGTTATAGTTTTTTCTACTCTGGCTGCATCTACTTCTCTATCTTCGTTATCATGCCCATGATCGTAATCCCTATATAGATTACATGAATTTATAGAGTCTTTATTCCATTAACTATGTTCAATTAAAAAAAGTTCAAACATTATATTAGGTTATGAATCATAATTTATAATTTAAAAACTTTTAAAAAACATAACATTTATTGAAAAAAAGTATATCTAATATTAGAACTATAAACTTGGTTTCTTTTATATTATTCCCAAACAACGTTATAAGGTTAAATTTCTATAATCAATGGTTTCCTTGATCTTGTTTCCCTATATTTATACTAAACATTCTATGATACTAACTATAAAGACCCCGAGTCAGGTGTACCAGATCTAGATGTTACCTTATTACATTGGCACTAGATGCATGTAATGGTATCCCAAGGTATTGAATAGTTTATTAGTCTTGGAAAACCATATATATACTTCAGTTTCACATTACATTCAAAAATTAAAAAAAAATTCATTGAGAACACCATTGTCACCTTTATCATATCACTACATATCAATCACATAAAAATTCCTAATATTCGGGGGAAAGAAAAATATGAAAGAGGTGGGATCGTATACTCAGTAAGGGTAAGAAAATATTATAATATAATATGGTATGAAAAATATAGTTAGAATAACTGATAATCAAATAACTCTATATAAATAATATCATATCTAAAAATGCATCCATGAATATCATAAAAATTAAAATAATAACCAGTAAATCAATAACTCAATTCATAATATTGGAATTCATAATTATATAAATCTGAAACATGCCTTCAAAGGCCTCATCCAAAACATTTTAAAATATTTTCAAGGTATTTTGTGATGACATCTACATAAATGTGTAAGGGCTCACCCAAAAACCAAGATAGTTTATCTCATGGAAATTATCGATACATCGATGGTATATATTAGAACCCACCCATCACTTTATAATTCCAATTCATTCCTTATTTGAATAAATAATACAACTAAAACAAAATTATTTCAAAAATAGATAATTGTTCTTTTTGAAAGAATTAGTCATATAGAATATCAATTCTTTCCCCAGTCCTATTGATCATAAAACTTCCAAAGAAATATAATGAATGGTGTCATTATAATATATACTCAACATAATATTCCATAAATGATGTTGACATAGATTAAAATAAATTAAAGATAATACTTGAATATTTATTGAATAAAATTGAATTTTACCTAGAAGATAATTTATAAAATAAAAATATTATTCATGTAATAAATAAATAATTTTATTTGAAAATAACATTGTAAAATTGTAAATGAATATTAAATTAATTGAGGCTTCATTTTGGAGGGAAATTTCATTCATTCCATATAAGATAAAAACCCTTGATTTTACACTTTTTTTAAGAAAATTCAAAAAGTACCTTGCTCATAAAATGACATGAAAATCCCTTTTAAAAGATTTTATAAAAAGTAAAACCAGAGTTAAAATGAATTTAAACAATAATTTTGGAATTTTGAAAAACAAAATTGAAGAAAAATTTAAAAACCATGTACATGTAGTAGAAATATCCATAACTAATACTTAGAAATAAAAATCCCAAATAATAATTTCATTGTGAAATAAACTCAAACCTCATGTTTCATATTATTTATACAAGTTTATACCTCTAATATAATAAATATAGATTTATTATAAATAAATTCCAAAACCATAATCATATATATCATACCATTTATTATTTACATATAATATTTCATCACATGTTTATTATCAATTCATTTTTAAAATTAATATTTCATGTGATAAATTTTTGATTTTTCATATATGTTTTGATTTATTGGTTCTTATCCTCATAAAAACATGTTTTTATTGTTCTATAAACCTTATTTTAAGTATCTAAATTATTATTATAATATCATCATTGATCTCAAAAATTACCAAAATAAGACGACACAGATTCCATTTCTACACAAGATAAAGAGAACACTTATAGAATGATATAATATACTTATAATTAAATATAAATTATCTATTTGAGTAACTTAAATGATCTAGTAATAGGGAAATTTATATCAAATAATGGGTACTGAAATAAACACTATAAATATTTCAGAAAAACAATAATGTTACTAACACCTAATAGTAAAAATAAACTATAACTGACTAATATATCCCTAAAAATAATAATAAATTATGACATCCTAGACCTGGATTCCCCTTAAGGGGTTCCCCGAGCATAGTAGGACTCTTGGATTCAAGCGTATATCCTCAAACTCAATAGTCTTCTAACAACTAGTGAGGGCCAATGGTGTGTCTATGGGGTGACTCTGGCCTCATTACCAAATTATAGCACAATTGATGAATATAAAATGAGGTAAATAGTATAAGCAATACAAGTAAACAGATTCCACAGTGGGAAATAGTGAAAACAGTAGGAATTATTGAAATAACTAGAAAAACATACAAGTATATAACAATTAATGATGATATGTCATATCACTAGAAAACTAGAAAAAATGGATACAAGATAGAAGGCATAATATATTACACATATGTATAAAAGAAATCAAAAGACTATCCCAAGCATCCTGAGCTCCTAGTTATTCATATGATATCAAGATCCATAGTAAATGGTAATAAATCATGTGTTTGATGTTGTATGTTTCCCTTTTTCAACACATAAATCCATGTAATCTCCTCTAGGTACCAAACTGCGCCCAGAGAGGGTGTGAGAGAAATCTCAGTGGGCCACCACCAACGATTCCTATAAAATTCATCTTGTTTAAAAAAATATAAAAGTGTGAAATCATGCAAATATAATGTAAAGAAGTAAAGTGTAACTAAATACCCAGTTACCTGCTTCAGCCCTCGACTAGTGTATGAATAGAACCATTACATTAATTTATTATTACTAGTTAATAAATAAGTTACATGTTACAATAGTGATGTTTCCAAGTTATTACAAGGCAACCTGTAATGATAGTTAATTGTGAAGAACCAATGTAATAACCAAGGTGATATAGACCTCAAGGGTCTCCAACACATTAATAATTATAGCATGACTAGGGGTAATATTGTAATCCAGGGGGCATAGTCAATGGAAATCCATGATGAGATGCCTACTGATTTTGAGGAGTTCTTCCAAGGTGAAATGTGTCTAGACAAAGATTGGGCCTGATGGGATTGAACCATAGCACATACTTGTTAATGTTGAATCCCTGGAGTGTATCCAATGCATCCTATAATAATATTGATGTGATCCTATAGTGTCATACTAAGAATCCAAATATTAGAAAAGTATTGGGATCAAGGTGGGTCTCAAACTAAGAAAGCCATATCCTTGAATCAGAATGGGGCTCCTGAGTGCTCAAGGTATTTCCAAATAAGAATCCAGGGCCAGATCGAGTATGTCCATTTTTATTTGATATTGAATTCATGTAATATATCATTTAATTCAATCATTTTCTTTCATTAGTGTGATAGGGTAAAGTAGCATGCAATCCTTTAATCATGTCACAATTATTCAATAAGACCATTTGGTCCAAGACTTACCTTTCATTAGTGTGATAAGGCCATGTAGCATGCAACCTTTATTAATTCCATTTAAAGAATATTCAATAATTAAAATTCATTCTGCTACCTTATATTAATGTGGTAAGGGGTTCTACATACGTGAAACCTATTAATCATTCACAATTGATCCGGTCAAGTCATATACTTGGAAGACATACAAATTTTTATTTCGCATTTAATTATTAATTGAATCACATACCATAGGTGGGTCATTAGGTGATCTTACAAAGTACATTCCATTATGCAATTCATAACATAAATCAAACCATTTAATATAGAAAATCATTCCCTTAGAAGGGTCAAAAAAATTCTAAACCAAACGGTGGCTCAAACTTGTCAAATACTAAAAACTCAATTATGGAATAACATTACTCATGTGTTGGGATGAGTAATTAATTGAGATAGGATTAAAACATGGCTCGAATAACACTTTGTGACGTCTTGGAAAATGATGCCACTTAATGGGTTCCACGAGCTGGGTGGGCCATATGGCCCCAAGCGCATCTCCCCGAATGCGAGTGGCTGTCGAATAGCAGTGAGGGCCTATAGTGTGTATGTAGGTAGTCTGTGCCCTCATTACCAAAGTGTAGTACAATGGATGAATATAAACTGATGTAAATAGCAGAATAAATACATGTAAATGGAAGTAACAAAGAAAAATAGATATAATAGTACCAATTTATGAAATAACTAGAATAACACACAAGCATAAAACAACTAAGGATGATATCTCGTGTCACTAGAAAACTGAAAAACATGGATACAAGATAACGGGGATAACATTTTCCAAATAACTATAAAAAATGAAAATAATATGCCAATAATCATGATCTCTTACTCGGTCATCTTCTATCAATATCTATACTAAATAGAAAGTAATAAAGTGTATGAAGTTGTATGTTTCCATTTGTCAACACTTGCAACCATGTAACCTACTTTGGTTACCAAATAGCTCCCTGAGAGCATGTGAGATAAATATCAATGGCACCACCAATGGTGCCTATAACATACGTCCCATGTAATGGGAATGTAAATGTGTGAAAGAATGAATATATAAGGTAAATTAGTGCAATGTAACTAAATACCCAAGTACCTACTTCATCCCTTGGCTATAATATGAATAGACCTAGTCAATTAATTGTTTTTTACCTGTTTATAACTAATTTACATGTTAAAATAGTTAAGGTTCCATGTTATGATAAGGAAAAATATAATGATATTTAATATTGAAGCCCCTTAGTAGTAACCAAGGTGATTTAGACCTCAAGGGTCACCAACTCAGAAATAACTATATCCTGGATAGGGTTAAGAGTGTAATATAGGGATCATATTCAAGGGCATTCCACAATGATATGCCTACCGAGTCCAAGGATTTCTTCCAAGGTAAAATGGGGCTAAGCAAAGAATATCCCCGGTGGGCTTTAACCATGGAAACTACTTGTCAATGTTTGATCCAAGGAGTGTATCCATGAAATCCAGAAATATTATTAATTGGATCCTATGGTGTCACACCATTCCTACAAATAATAGAAAAGGATTGTGTTCTATATGGGTCTCAACTTAAGAAAATGATATACATGAATTGGAATGGGGTTCTCTAGTTCTCAAGGCATTCCCTGATAAGAAAACAAGCTGAGCTAGAGTTAGGAAACTCCAATTTGATATTGAAGTCATATAATATTTCATTTGTTTTATGTCATTCCTTTCATTAGTGTGATATGGTAAAGTAGTATGAAACCTTTTAATCACGTCATAATTAATCAATAAGTCTATTTTTTACAAGCCTTACCTTTCATTAGTGTGATAAGACCATGTAGCATGAAATCTCTTTTAATTCCATTTAAATTATATTCAATAATTAATGTTTATTTTGCAACCATCCATTAATGTGGAAGGGGGTGATAAGGACTTGAAAACTATTAATCATTCACAATTAACTGGGTCAAGTCATATACTTGGTATACCTTCTAATTTTCATTTTACATTTTATTATCAATTAAAGAATTTACCATAGGTGGGACAAGAGGGTAGAATACATAGTACATTCCATTATGAAATTCACAATATAAATCAAGCCATTTAATATATAAAATATTACCCTTATAAGGGACAACCAAAGTGACACTTGAACGGTGGCTCAAACATGTCAAATTCTAGAAACCCAGTTATTGCATAATATCTGACATTGGATGGATGGAGTTGTGGATGTAACCACCAAAAATTAATCACATATATGGAAATTTAATATCCATATGAATCTAATTTTTATAATCATGGAATATAAATTTTATTAACGAAACTCGATCAAATCGGTGGGATGCATACAATAATTAGAAAAACAATAAACTAGAGGTATGAGTTAAAGACCACCCATATTAGGCTTGTATGAATCCCCGCATCCAGTATCAGCCCTTGATTATTCTTAGAACGGAGTAGATCTAAGAGAAAGGGGAAAATACTCACACCTCAATAACTTGGTCGAGAGCAATAGAGATTAATAAAGTATTTGAAAGACTTGAGTACTTACTGTTGTGTATAAAATGTGATGAACGGAAGCTTGAACAGATCTTGGATGAAAGATAACTTTTAATCCCTATCTTTTTCCTTCAAAAAGTTCCAAAATGAGATCAATGTAGGTAAATCCCATTGGAACTTGAAATGGGGAAGAATAGGTGGATTAAAATATCATTAGGAAAAAAGGGACAATTTACCTAGAAAAATGGTAGGTACGTAGTTTGTATGCACGGTTACCATGGTAGAAGGGGGACTTTCACATTTAGGTTGCATGGCTATGTGCACACCATGTGATATGGTTTTGTCAAAAAAAAATCATCTTCTCGATTAGGAAAATTGTGCGCGAAATGTCCACTAACTGTATGACATAGACAGTTTCCCAAACAAAATGGTTTTCAGGAACCAAAATTTCTTCAGAGACCCCTAAGACATTTACTAACTCATTAAGAATCATTATTAGGTCAAAAGTAAATATTTAGACCAAATTTTAAGAGATCCATACCTGAGTGAAAACTAGATTCTTACATAAAAGATGTATATAAAAGTTAATGTAATTGAATAAATTTATGAAATAGAATATTAGTATAGTTATTTATTTATAGGAGGATAAAGAACATTTGGCTAAGCTGTGAAATAAGGAAATATTTCTTTGTCATATTTTCAGCTCTATGAGAAAAGGTTGACATTAGAACTATTATTTATTTTATATGGTCTGTTCACTACACTATATACATCAGTTATAATTAATATCAATCATATCATGTTATTTGAATTCTTATTTACTATTAACTCTCTTCTGTTCTTCTTATTCGTATGTTACAATATTCATAATGGTTTTTCAACCCAACTCCCTTCATTGTGTTAAAATGAATTTTCATGAATTTCATTCCTCCATGATTGGTTTATTTCACCATGAAATTTTATTTCATGGTAATTTATCTTAATATTGTGGTAAAATTACTTTTAAATATGTGATGTATCTTTTTTATGATTATAGTAAAAAAATTCTAAAAACATTTTTATGGTTTCTCCCACCATATACGTATTCGCCTTTATAAACCTTCCATTCAACGTTTTTGAATAGGTTTCCAAATTATTTTAAAACATAAAGATATTAAAAATAATATTAAATACTCATAAATATTTCAAAAGTAATAGTTTTATCTTTAAAATGAATTCTTGATCTCAAAAGGGATTTTAAAGGCGTTTCTTTTATGAAATAATTTTTCTAGTATTTTTAAATCTTTCAAATAATATTTCTAAAAGCATATTTCTCATATAATGTTTTTAAACCCTCTCTTTTTAGAGGTTTATATTTAAATTTTTATCTATATCAAGTATTTTATTTCAATGAAAATATTTTCAAGAGGTTTTAAGACATTCAAAAAGGGGGTATCGACTCTTTTTTTCTAGTGATTTATCCAAAGGTCTTAAATAGTTATTTGTCATCAATAATAAAATTCATCATAATACATATGATACACTAGGTATATTTTTCAATTGATCATCCATATACATTATCTACTTATCTTATGGAATGTTCTAGGAATGTTTTTCATGAAACATTCCTCTTTTATATATCTCAATTAGTTATGTTTGAAGTAAGAATATTTTCACGTTATAATAGAATTAATATGTATGGTTGATTATTATGTGATAGCTGGGGCCAATATCACCCTCTAATGAATTAGTTAAGAATTTATATCTAATGAGATGATTATGGGAATCGAGTATTGTAACTTTCTGTAGTGGGGGAATCAGGAAGTGATGGATTTTACCCTATGATAATTATAATCGGTGGGCGATGATTTCTCCACTATGTTTATAGGAATAAATAATTGATCCCTTATACATTATTTTTATGGGAATTAGGAAGTGATGCATCCACCACTATTTTTATGGGAATCAAGAAGTGATTTCTACTCTACAGTGTTTATAATAATATGGTGTTGATGCTACCTCCACTATATTTATAGGAATTTGGTGGTAATTACTACTCCGCTATGGGAATCAGTTAGTGATGGATGCTCCAGCAAGTTATGGGAATTGAGAATTCATTTCTGGTCTAATATTTTAGGAATTATATGCCTATATTAGTTCTATAGTTTATTTATATGATATATTTCCATATAATTTCATATCTTTATACTGATAATATTTCTTAATGTATTTTTGTATTATCATAGTTATTTGTGTCTTTTTGCATGGTGTATGTTTTTCATTTTAGATTTAATTTCCTTCTATCGTAACTTATGGACAACTATTATTATTCCATGTTTTTATAATAATATATTTCTACCCTAAACATGTTTTCAAATATGATTTTAATCTAACCCTTGATGAGATGTTGAAATGTTTCCCTTTATTGAGTTTCAAGTTCAACCATTTCTTATTTTTTTCATTCCCTAGGTTATGAGGACGAGTATAACTTATGTTATCTCTATAAGAAGATCTAATACAGTAAGAATATAGATAAATGTTCAAAAGTATCATAAAATATGTTTCTTATGTAACTAATCGACAAATACAGTAAACCTATCATAATTAGAATTGTGTTATTATTAGTGAGATGAAATGATAAACTTCAGGTAATATTTTAAAAAAGTAAATGTTTATTTCACTTTTTTATCAAATATAGTGTTAAAAGAAAGTGTTTTTAGCACCAGATCAAGGAGAATTTGTCTAGTGCACTAAAGTCAGAATTAAAACAAGGATTATTTAATTTTTTGGGTTAATTTAGTTTTTTTATTTATATAAGGTAAATTTATTTAAAACCATAAGGATAAGTCAATATATAGGATAACATCCCAGATTTTTGGTAAATTTGATATTTTTTTATTCCCCTATCAATTGTGTCTGTGTCTGGATATTGTAAATTGGATACATGTGTGATAGATATTCATCTACAGGTAAAAACCATAAAAAATGCTTGTTGAGTACCAAATAAATATTAGATATAGTACACAATGAGTGTACCTAACACTAAACACCTAGATATGTTCATTAAAAGGATTGTTTTTCTTAATAATGTAACAACTATGTCGTACTAATAGTATATACACCCCACCATAACATACTCATCCGGTCATATACCTCCTGCACCACTTATATCCCTATATGTTCATGGTCCACTACATTAGTCCCACCCCTATGATAAAAAAGATCATCAGAATAAGAACTACCCCCACATACCAACACATGTTATTTTAGTGGTATTTTTCATCACTGAAACACACCCTAGGATGCTTCCAAGAAATCATCCCATCTTGGTAACTACTCCAGGGAAATAATTTTTCATTTTTCATTTTTAATCTGGTAGTCTAGGAAAAAGAAAGTTCCACCTTTTTAAAATTGGTAGTTACATTTACCGATTTAACCCTTTATAATTTTGGATAACATTCACCCCTTCCCCTCCCCTTTATAGCACAACATCCTCATTGTGAACACTATGTCTCAATACAATCAATTACACTAAAAATTCGACTGGGATACTAATTTAATAACAATATAACAACTTGTCCCAACTATATAATAGGCACCCCTTTTTAACTTCGTAATCGGGTCTCATTCTGCCACATACTACTAGTTTTCCCTTAGACACATGGTCCCCTCCATGGTTCCTATCCAAATGCTCAAATGGGTCCCTCACTCAAGCACATCCCGAGAAACTTCATAGTAGGTCACCCATCAGGAGCACTACTCCAGGACAAGTATGCTTGATTTTTAATTTCTAATTAAGTAATATCCATAAATTAAAGGTTATCCTTATTGAAATGGGAAACAGCATTTATAGTTTTGACCCTTTAACATTTTGTTCTGTGACATTCACCCCCCTTTAGAGCTCAACACCTCATTGTAGACCAATTATCTCAACCTAGGAAGTGGCATTGCACTTCCCATTGGTTTCTTTCCCTGATAATAATGTAACAACCTGACCTCATTAATAGCATAAACACACCACCATAACATGATCGTCGAGTCCTGGCCCTCCATTAACCACAAATTTTGTAAAATACATGTGGTCCCCTTACTAAGGATCACCTATGTTCACAAATGATCCATCAAATTAAGGACTTTTCACACATTCTTAATAGGTTCGTTACAGTGTTTTTTTTCCTCACTCTCACACACACTGGGAAACATACTAAGAGGTCACCCATTTTTATCACTACTCAAGGAAAATAATTCTTAGCTATGGAGTTATAATTATTTTATCTCTCAAGAATAAAGGTGATCCTTGTTGACATTGGTCATAATAATTATCCTTTTGACCCTTTAATATTATGGGTTTTACATTCACCACCCTTTAGAGTGAAATGTCCTCATTGTAGAACCTATATATCAAACTAGGTAGTGATAATACACTTTTAACTCGGTTTCTACTCAAATATTAATGTAATAACTGGGCCAAGCTGATAGCACATGCACCCCCACCTAGACATTTTTGTCGTGTCCTATCCCCCCAAACACAAAATGTTTCCCCACAAATACATTCTCCTCAACCAAGGTCCCACATATATGTATGAAATGAATATCATACTCATGAATATCCCCAAATTCAAACACATTTTATTTAAGTGTGATTTACCCTCACTTACACCCACCTTGAGAATGTTTTGAGGATTTTACCCATTGTAATCACTACTCTAGGAAAATTATGCTTAAATATAAAGTTCTAATCTCGTAGGCTCCTGAAAATAAAGGTGTACCTTGTTTACATGTGTCATAAAATTTATACTTTTAAAACTTTTTACATTTTTTGGTGTAAAACAATACATTCTATTCACATGAAATTATTATTTTATGTAATTAAGATATTGAATATGAGATAAACCAACCTAAAGAAACTAATATTGAACCGATAGTGATTTACATTGAACCAAAATCTAATGTAATGATTTTCAACAGTAATACATTTTGAGGGAGAGTTGTTTATAATATATTATTTATTTTATGAATTTAGTTTTCATCTCTTATGATTTTAAATTTTGGTTTTATATATTTCCAAATATGAGAGGAAGTAAGTTAATAATAGATTTTATGGAAAATTTAGTAATTATCCTATTGAGAAATAATGTGCGATGGAAGATGATGTTTAAAATACTATGGTTATTTTTATAGAAATATCTTTACTTAAAATAAAAATAACTTGTGTTTTCCCAAACATTTTAACCGACCAAATAATATAAATATATATTATTGTAAAACATCATGTGATGTGGTCGTTGAATGAAAGTAGATTCAACATCCAACATCTCCAAAATGATATAAGAATAACCCAAGGAATTGTATCAAAGAAAAAAGATAAAATTTCATGTGAGAAATGATTTCCAATTTATCTTACTAATAAAAAATATATATGAACAAGATAGACAAAAAAATTAAGTAATTGGAGTCCAAACAAATACACCATCTGTACTCCAACACATCAAATACAAGCGGGTTGGGCATTATGAAAATTAATTCCCCAAAAAAAGTTCTAAAAAGTGTTATATATATATATCTAAAACCTATTAAACAAATAAAAAATAAAACATAAAGAAAATACTATTATTGAAGTCAATGGATGTAATTAAGTGGTGTTAATTATTTATCACTCTATATTTTTGGTTGACTTATTTTTTGTAACTTCCACCAAGTATTAAATATTTAATTATAATTAAAAATGATATTGGGGTATCAATATTGTATCAAATGAATATTAAAATTATTTTTGGTCTATGGGATTATGATTTATAGAACACTTATAATCCTTACTATATGAAATTTTAATGTGAATTTTGAAATTTATTCTCTATATTCCTATTGAAAATATATGAACTTCCAATATAGTTAAATCACATTTCAAACTAAATTATGATAATTAATTTATGAAAGAATAATTATAATATTTCATCAGAATCTAATAATATTATTTGAGTTATGATACCAAATATTGAGAGATTTTTATCTCAAATTAATAGAGAAAAACTCAATATAAATAATTATACAATTATGAGGAAAATGATATGTTCTCTATATTTTCAAGGTTGATATTTCTCATGAAATTATACCATGAGACATGACTACATATTTGATACCCATATCTATTAGCATTATAATCTGATAGTTAAAATTGTTAGGGAGAAATTTAATTAAGGTTAGGAGAATGTAACACCCCGAGATTTTGGAATATATTTTCCCTCTAAATTAATTTAAAATATGATATCCTATTTTATAAGAAACACAAGACAAAATACATTTGTGAAATATTAGACTATTCATAAATATAAAATTTAATAATAAAAACCCCACTAGTGAGTATAAATATTATAATTATTCATAAATCCATAAAAATTTTAATTCAGGGCTCTTAATGTATTAAAATAGAGTTTTTTCAATAAATGTAATTTTTTTATATACATTATTTTAATTTAAATGACAAATTAATAAATTATAGAATTTTAATTTGATAATTTTAAAATCATTTTCCAATTAATAATTTAAATATTATAAAATGATAAATTTTTATGAATTTCAAAAATAATTTATTTTTAGTTGAATAGTGAAATTAAACTACTTTTGAAAATACATTAATATTTATGAAATTATCAAAATACAAAAAAAAAGATTTTTTTTAACCTTTTTATAAACAAATATATATTTATTAATAAAATAAAATTACTTTATGAATTCATGAATCCTATGTTTAGTAGTTTGGAAAATTAAGTAATATTTTTCTTTAAAAACACTTTTTATTCACCTAAATTATCAATCATTTTTCATCACATTTACTAATTAAATCCAATATAATGGATTTGAAATTTTATATTAAAATTTTAATATTATTTTATAATGATTGTTTAATTTTTATTCATAAAAATATTATAACTAAGATTAAATTTAACTATTATGATAATAGTAAATAAAATTATGATTGATTTTATTAACATTATGTTATTTTTATCTAATATAATAAATTAAAAAATTTATAAATTAATATAATATAATTTTAAAACCATTATATAAATAAATTAACACTCATTCAACTAGTAATAAAAAAATAAGATTAAGATCATGTAATGGTAAAATGAACATTTATATACAAAACCATTTCTATATACATTTGGGGTTTTAATTATAAAGTAAATATACTCTTATTTAGAAATTGGATTTGAATATATAGAATCTAAATTTAGGTCTATGATATAAAAAATTCTTTATAGGGGTTGAATTGTATTTTAAATAAAATATTCTCTACTGGTGAAAAAAATTAGTTATCAAGGTAAAAATAAAAATGGAAAAATGTCATAATCATGTACTAAAAGGATTGAAAAAAATTTAAACATATTTTTAAAAGAGTGATTAGGTATTTCCCTATATTATCATACCACACACAACCTTATGAAATATTTTTTGAACCATTGGGCCTTGAATAGTGTTATTCTATTTTTTAAATATAATAGGTGTTCACAAAGGATCCCTTTTATTTACTTATAAAAGAGTATCACTTCCACACTCTCAGTATTATAGATCCCCTTCAAAATTTCCTTAAACCTAAAAAAATTAGAACCTAATACATAGTAATTTATATAGATAAGTTATTATATTTTCAATAAATGGGTATAGTCACTTAATAACCATTACCAATAACCTTAGTAGGTTGGGATATTTATTTCTTATGAGTCATAATTTTAAATCCATTTAAATTGCGAAATAAAATAAAAAATATATAGACTTATTTTCAAAAAACATTAATATTATAAAATAATATCAAAATATTGAATCCTTGAAACATTAATTTATTTATTATCTAAGGGATTGTGTACATGTTTCACAACTAAATCCTTCTAAAACACCATAATATAATGGTGTGTCAAATAGATGGAATCATTCTTTATTGGAATTATTTCAATCTTTTATAAGTTAGTATTTTCTTATTATATCATTATAGGGATATATTATATACATATTTTCATTGCACCTTAAATATATCCCTTATAAATTGTTTGTGAAGACACAACATGATATATTGGATTGAAGGTACACAAATTTGTATTTTATGAGAATATATGTTTGTAAACGATATTTACGATATTTATTTTGAGATAAAAATTTCAAAAATTATAAAAATTATTTTTTTTATAAATATTTTCATGAAACTGAGAGAATTTCTTTCTGTAATCATATTATGTATATATTTTAAGTATATTACACTATTATTTTTCAAAGAATTAGAAAATCATTAAATGATTTAGTAAAATAACATTTAAACATAGATATATTTAATATTAATATATATGAATGGCTCTAAAGATGTAAAGTGAATAAATCCCACAAGTGGTTGTGGAAAAAATCTTACTTAATTAACATAAAAATATTTATGTTCTAGTGGTATTCTTTATGAGTCTAATAATTAATAAGATTTTATTGATAATTATAATGGAGTAACATGTATATAAATACTATGACTACATATCGATTACATAGAGAATTTTGATTCTAAAAAAGCTTTTGAGGCCTTTAAATATTATATTTATTTCATATAAGTTATCAATACATGGAACTTAGTGTATTCATATGAAGGTGTTGGTCCTAGAAGATAGAAGTGGGTTTTTGTAGGATAATTAACATTGATGGAAGATTGAATTCCAATAAGTAATTATTAGTGACAAATGAGTATATTAAAATTCATGCGAATTACTATTAAGTGACATTTTCATAAAAAATAATGATTATGTGCATTCTTGTGACACCTCGGACTTGAACTCCCAAATATGGTTCCAAAAACACATATTTTACATACTCACTTTGATATCAATTGTAAAAGCCAAGATAAAAAATTCCATAATTAAACACTTAAACATTATTATTTAATATCTTACATTTCGATTATCTTTTTAGGTTTATATATTTATATAATTAAGAAAAAATAAACTAAAAAACATGTGTTCTTCTATTCAAAAATATTTTTTTTCTTCTATAAATGAAACTTATTAATTCCTAATAAGTATTTAAAGTCTCTCATAAATTTGTTCACATAATATATCATGTTAAAAATATCATTGTAATAATTTTCATTATTAACCAGGTATTTTTAACCATTAGAAGGGGTGAACTAAAACTCCCAGTAAGGGAAACATACAACTCAAGTAATAATTGTATAAAAATCGCTTAAATGGTATGGCAGGAATTGGTAAATAACATGACTAAATAATCAACATGAAACTAGGATACTTATATATCTGCGAAAATAACTAATAACATGGATACAAATAATAATGATATAATAATAAATGAATTAATAATTTTGGACATTAAGAACCTGTTGTTGAGGCCTTATGTGAAGAAAGTTTCTTGTCTTCGACACCATAATCAATACATCGTGATTAATTGAAAAGGAATACACCAAATACCCAAACGTTTTTCCTTTATGAGACTTTTTGATATAATAGGATGATATATATTTCTAATATTCAACTTTCTCTTCATTATATTCCCGATAATATTCAACAATACTCTTCTTACTATTCCCTAGAGAACCTCTTACTGAATGAAATTGTGTTAAATTAATAACAAAGGATTTGAAATTTCAACACATAATAAACCTATGTTATCATTCAATAATCATAAGAAATTTAAATATTGTTCACTATGTTAATAAAGTTATAACATCATCAAAATCCATCCTAATAATAAATGTGGATGTTCAGTTAATAAATAATAATCTTGAAAGTAATCTTTAATATTATAATAACAATATATTGAATTCTAATAATTTTACCAATGAAAATAGAAGGGGAAACTTGATCATAATCCATATAGATAAAGTATGGTGGTTAGAATATTCATACTAAATTTTACAATAATCATCTATATTGGAAAAAATATATACAGAATGGAAATACTTTTCCCCCATGTCAAAAGAATAATATTATTTCTCGATTAATATAAACTAATCTAAATTAATTAAAATATGATGTTCACTTCATATAGATAAATGATTACATGTATAATTCTATAATTAAATAACATGATAAATAACCACACAAAAGAATAAGTTGAGTTGTGTCAAAATAATATATTCCTAGTTTTATAAAATAATTCATTGAGGGTTTTCACAAAGACGAAAAACATCCTTGTAAGAGAATGTTGAATGACACCACCCCCTAAGGGATCATGAATTGGATTTTTTTGGTATCATGTGATCACTCGCCTAATATATATATATATATATATATATATATATATATATATATGACTATAAATAGTGAAACCAAAAACCTATTAGTGTAAATCCTTTTACAAATAAAAGGTTAAACATAAGTAAAAAACTTAATTGATCTTTTAAAAAATATTTTTAACATTGATATAGAAATGGAAGTTAAATATCAATTCCAAAAGTATTTTTAAAATGGTTATGTGAAAAATAATTGAAGATATTTTCTTTTAATAGATTCTATAATAATATATATTTGAAAAATATATGATGTTTTTATAGGAAATATGGATACAAAACATATAATTACTAAATGGGAATTCTTAATACTGAAAATTACCTATTTTGAAAAGAAAAAAATATATAATTAAAACATATTTTTATTAAAAATAGATTTTCCAAAACTGGATTATAAAATATCATATAATAAAATATTATGGAGGAAGAACAAAGGCATTGAATAACAATGTTTGAGGTAAAACATTATAACTCAAAGAAAGATATTTTAGCTACCAATATCCCTTATGGGAAACATATCTCAATAAGTGAGAAATATATTTCAGATGGTTTATGTTCTAAGAATATATATACAATTAAAAAATAGATAATAATATAAAATAAAATCAAGTGGGATCAAATGTCAAACTTTTAAACTCTAGAGAATGGTCATATCCCAAATAACTAAAGATGAGTTACAAAAAATCCCTACTACTGGAAAAATAACAAAATCAATAACAACTTGAATTATATAAGATAATTTTGCAAGTAAATCCCAATAAATACTAGGATTTGGATAAAAAATAAATCCATGGAGAGTAAATACACCATACCATGGAATCATGCAGAACAAAATGTATTATGTCTTAATGAATTAGAATTGATAGTAATAAAACCCTTGCATCTATTATAACATTTCTTTAAATACACATGAAATAAATAGATATTAATTTAACTTGAAATGCCATTATTTAAAAATAAATCATGTTATTGTATTGAAAAATACATTATTTTCCCCCATAAAAATAAAATGTGTTTCATAATAACAAATATTTCTCGAAGAGAAATATTTGAGAAAAAAACACTTACCTCATGCTCCAGACTTCCACAAATGTACATCTACCTCATCTAACACAATCATAGATACCATAATAAATTATTTTTTAGCATTACTAATATCCATTTTAATCTATAGTCTTCATTAATATTTAATATATATGAATTATATTGATTTTTTTCATCATGAGATTATAATATTCATAGTTTATACTAGTTTCATAATAATGGAATTTTTTTTCATTCTTACTTAAAATCTATTCATTAATATATCATTAAAGTTACTTTTATAGTTTTATTATAATTATTTATTATTTTTAAAACACCATTCAGGAGTTTCTTCATCTTTAAAAATGGAGATTAAATTGATAACATGCATGTTTTGGAGATTCATGATGATCAATTTTTTTTCAAAACTAATTAATTAAATATTGATATAACATATCTAAAATCAAAAAAGTAACTATTTAGAAATTTTATCCTATTATACAATTAATTATATTAACATATTAATTAATTATATATAATCATAGTACTCTTTATTTAGGTTGTTAACTCTCCCGATATATGATCATATCATGATTTAACTAATGATTATAAGGTGGTTTTGTTGTAATATTACTATAAAAATGGTTATGATCTTATTTAATGTTTATAATTGGGTAACATAATAATTTTAAATAATTATAAAGATATAATAATTTATATATTTTCATTACTTAGAGAAAATAGAATATTTTCCTCTTTTTTCTCGTTTAAAATGATTAAATTGATGATAAAAGTTTATTGATCATATCATTAATTGGTTCTCTAATTTTTCATAAAAAACATTAATGATATCATATAAATCATATTTATCCTTCAATTACATATTTATATAAATCATCTTAAGGTAGTCAAGTAAAATGAAACACATTACCTTGTGGTGGTGGTAGTCTGCACGATGTGCAGAATGTGGTTTTGTTTTTATTAATGCATATTATATACAAATATAAAATATAATAATATTAATATAATAAAATTATAGTATATAAATTATACTAATATAATTATATTAGTTTTCATATAATAAATTTTAAATAATATAATTAAATATAAATATTAATTATATGATAATACTCACGTTGTGGACGTCAATTTTCCTTTAAAGTCTCTTGGAATGTTAAGGTCTTATGATTAAAATGACTAAAAAGTGTTTATTTGCATCTTATACTATTATAGGGAGAGTAAAATTTCATATTTTCATGGATTAATTTGAGGTAAAATTATATAATTTATGGGGATAAGTTGAATGTTATTATAAGTGAAAGTAAAGGAACTTTTGGAAACACAATTATAATTTTAAATAATTCAATGTCTTTTTATGGTAACAAGGCATTAAAATGGATTGATGTTTAGGGTACACATGTCATGATTAAGAAAAACCTCAACCTTTCAATCGAGGGTTTTTTTATTATTTTCAAACTTTTACTCAAAGTTAAACTCAATTAACCCCTTTTACATTTACCATGATAAAACATAACCTTATTAATTAATTTTATTGAAAAATTAAGATTTTCCATTTTACATAATTTTATAATTCCAATTTTATGTCAAGAACTAGTTATATCAAATAAAATATCTAAATGTGTGAAGATATTATTTCAAAAAAATACATTTAATCATGTAAAAAATAGTTTCTAAAGAAATAATGTTTTCAATATATAAATTTATATAATAGAAAAAATTATCATGGATATTAATTTTAATGAAATAAATTAAATTATTATAAAAACACATAATATATGATGATTTTAAGGCAATAAAAACATAATATTCCTTTAAAATGATTTATTTAAGGAAATAACTAAAAATTGTTTTTTATTAAAGTGACATTTTAATTAGTTCAAAAAATATTAGACATAAGATTGATAAGATAAAAGAAAATTATAAAATAAATATTTTATTTAATTAATTTTAAATTTTCTTACTTAGATGTTTTTTTAACTTCTTATTAATTATTATATAATGATAAATCTACATAATTTAGAGGTTTCATGAGAACTTTATTTTTCATCTAAAAACAAATCTATTTAGAAATACATCACAAACGAATACTAAGCTAATTTTGATATGAGTAATTGATATGTTAAGGTATCCTTATTGATATTAAATTATAAATTTTATAAATTTTGTTTCTTAATAAAATTATAAAATATAATGAAAAATTATTTTATTGGATAATTAAATTTTTAAATATTACAATAATTTTTCTTATTTCATATAATTTAACAAATAAATTAGTTTAAACATTTAATAATTTAAAATATAAATTATCATTAATCATATGTTTTATAATAAATTAATTTGCAACACATAGAAGATAATTTGTTTAGAAATTATTTTCCAAAATAATAAATGATTTAATTAGACATTTCGGTAAAAAATTAATTTTCATTATATTAAAATTGACCTTTAATAATTTAAACATATATTTCATAATAAACTTTCTCCTATTAAATCTCTAAAAGTTTATAGTTAGGTTTTAACAATTATACATAAATATTTATTTTTTTGTAAATATATTGTAGTTTTGTTCAGATTCGTCTTTCATACAGAGCAATCTATCCAACACATGGACATATATAAAGGTAATCATATATTAAGATCTCTAGGTGTCATAATTTTAATTTTCATTCTTATTCAAACTCATTTTGATTATGAGATATATCAATTAGATTTTAAAATCGTATAACTAAATTGGAATAAAATTAAAGCCATGACAATTTTTCTTATTATAGAAAATATATCAAATGGGAGGTTAATTTAATGAATTTATTAAAAAAATAAAAACAATTATGATATGTATTAATGTTTAGAAAATTTGGAACCATCGTTGTCTTATAAATTAAATAAAAAAGTTTTAAAATACTAGAAAATATCATATTTTCTTAAATAGTGGATGAAAGAAAATGAGGTAGTAGAAGAATTTAAAAGGGGTAATTTGATAAAAGAGATATTCATTTAAAAAATTATAAACATGGAAAACATTAGAGAATATGAAAAATGGATTATGATTGTGTAAATTAATGGACACCTAAATTTATAATGGAGTTCTAGATAAGATGACTCGTCTTTCATTTCATTACTATTAATGTATACAAATTTTCAATACCTATAACATTTACTTCTTTAATCCAAAGTTGAAGGGGGTGTTATTGTTTGATTTAGTAGGCTAAAACTGAGTATAATAAGTTCAAAATAATATAATAAATCATTGGTAAATACTTCATTATTTTAGATAATGGTCAACAAATTTTTGAAGTTAATAAAAATAAATAAGAAACTATATAAAAATTTAAGTTAAAAAATGAGAAAAAATTATGATAAAATTAAAATAAAATCATAAACTTTTTTATTTTCATAATTTAAGGGTGGTGACTCTTGAAAATTTTAGATAACTTTTGAAATTAAAAAAATACCATAAGAACTTGTTTATTTCTAGTGAGATATTTATTTTATAAAAATATATTTCTATTTGTGTATATCACATTTTAAGTGAATTTTTTATTCCTATATATATATTTAAGAAAGAAAAATTTGACTTCTGTAATTTAGATTATTTAGTTTAATGATATTAATATTATTTTACTAATATCAAAAAATTCTCTTTAAAATATTTCCAATATTTTTTTGAAATAGTTTCACTAAAAACATTATGAATTTTATTTGATTTGTCTTTTATCAATATTAAAATTCATTGGGTGATAAAATATTCAAAGATTTCCCCAATGTATTTTATTTTATATATTTTTTGTAGAGATACTCACGTAGCTAGGTCATAAATTTGGTATTTTATGGGTGATGTATTTGGTGCATCCAATGTATCTTCTAGTTGTTATTATAAGTTCTAATATAATATAAAAAGTATCAATTTATTGGAAGTTTTATTTTTTTAATCATTATGATATCGTAAAGTTCATGTAACGTAATTTTAAAATCTATCATTGTTCTTAGAGATAATTATATATACCCATACCCTAGTATCCCAGAGTTTGTGGTTTATATATTTCACTTGTACTAGATACAAAAGATCACATATCAAAATATCAAATTGTTTAGCAGTCTTGGAAAACTAGATACATAAAAGAGTTTCACATTATATTTGAAAATTTCAAACACCATATATTATTTTCATTGATAACACCAATTTCCAATTTATCATATACCTACATATCAATCACAAAACACTTCCTAATATCTTTTTAAAATAAAACCTAAGAAATAAGTTTGCTCATATTCTACGTAAGTGTATGCATATAGTGGAAGATAATAAGGATTGTATAATATGGTTGGAATAAATTATCATCAAACAATTCAAAATAAATAATCTCATGAGATAGAAACTAATCCATGGATATCATAACAAATAAGAGAATCACATGTAAATTAATAACTAAATCCATAATGTCGTGTTACATAATTCGAGACATCTTAAAAATACCATTGATGCCTTATCTAAGACATCTAAAAATATGGTCAAGGCCTTGTGCTAAGACATCTATAGAAATGGGTAAGGCCTCAGCCAACACCCAATATAGTGTTTCTCATGATACCTACTAATGCATCAAGGGGATATAGAGGACCTCACCCATCACTTAATATGTTCAATCCATTCCTCATAATAATAAATAATACTTCTGAATCAACAAGCCTCATTAAAATCAATAGCTGGTAATATTAGAATAACTTTTCATACCAAATAGTAATAATTTCCCCATTCAAATTGATAAAAAACCATTTAAATAAATATGATAAATATAATAATTTTGTTGATTCCTAAACATATGATTAAATAAAGGATGTTGATATATATGAAAATATCTTGAAGACATTACAGGAATATTTATTACTAATAACATCATTTTTCATTTAAAAATAATTTTTTAAATAGAAAAATAGAAAAATTAATAAAAAAATATTTTAATTTCAAAAATATTATTTTAAAATTTTAAATAAAGCTTAAATCTATTTAGGATTCATTATGTTTTGAAGTTTCATTCATTCTGTTAAAGTTAAAAAAACATTCAAAAATTTCAAAAATTACCTTGTTAAAAAAATGACTGGAAGTTTTATTTTGATACATTTTGTATAAAGTTAAATATGTGTAAAAATAAATTTAAAAAATAAAAAATATAATAGTACAAAAAATTTGAAAAAATAGAAAACATGTACATCGAAGTGTAATATCCTCATTAAGGCTTAAAAATAAATAATCTCTAATAATAATGATATTATGAAATAAAATCTTACCTTATGTTTAAATTACTTTTTATGTGTTTTAACCACCTATATAATAGATATATATTTATTATAAATATATTTCAAAACCATAATCATATATATAATACCTTATATTATTTACTTATAAAATTTTATCACTTATTTTTTATCAATTCACCGTTTAAATAAATGTTTTTTGTGTTAGTTGATTCATTTTTTCCTTTATGTTTTGATTCATTAGTTTTAAACCTTATAATTTTCACATTTTTACATCATCCACAAAATAAAATTAATGGTTAAAATATCATATATATTAAATACATATACATTTAGAGTAATACATAAAGACAGAGATAGAAAAAATGAATTAAATCATTGATGGAGATGGTGGGTCGTACGTACACCTGAACATTTTTTTCACTTTCCGATGGATGGAATGAAATAAATATATATAATTATTAATATTTTAAAAATTATACTTATGTGATAAATTTAATATATACTCATTAGTTACATCATTATAACCATACATGTAACGTGGTGAAGAAAAATTAATTACACCGTTATGTGGAGACGGTAAGTCGTATGTATGACGAGCATTGTTTTTTCTTTTCATCAGAAGGAAAAAATGAAATATGATTGTCTCATAATCATAATGACATATCTATATATTTATGGTGTAGGATTTATTATTTTAGTTTGGTTATAAAACAAGAAGAGTGTGTTGAAGAAGAATTAAACATAAAATAGTTGGAAAATATTATTACCACTTCTTCAGTGGACTCGGTTTTTATGTAATTTTAATGGACCTTGGATTTTTATTTTTGACAAGAAAGAACCAAAATAAATTGTATAAGAATGTTTAGAATATGAATGGAAAGGTTTTCATTGTATATATATTTCTCAATGTTTGAAAAAGAGCAAGGGAGAAGGTTCCCTTTTGTATTTGAGGTGAGGGGCACTTAGGAAATTTGATAAATTATTAAATTAATATAAATAAAATTTAATTAAAAATATATTAAAATTGATTTATTACATATAAATATCGATTACGGGTGAAAATACTATAATAAAATAAAAATTATTCAATTTTATCTATGTTTTTACCCTTATCTTTTGTTTTTAACCCCTCGTCATCCCTTTTTTAAACTTACCATGACGACAAGATTTTTTTCTAATTGAGGGTCAATATAATTACAATAAATGTAATAATGTCCCATAAATAGACCATGGTTGATATAATAAACAAATTAATAGTCTATTTTATAAATATAATATTTTTAATAATTTTATATCATCTAATAAAATATTATTTATTACAAAATGTCAATAATCCCAATTTATCTATCCATTCATTAGTTCTACTTCAATAATAACAATACAATACATATAATTCACAAAAAAATATTATATCCTTAAAATTTCATGTCCTTGTATTATATTTTCGTACCACATTATTTATTTCAAATTATCTTACATAAAATATTTTAAATATCATTTATTTGAATTTATATTAATTGAATAATTATTGCGTCAGTATTGTGTAATCTTTTAATGTAAGTGTTTCTTCAAAAAAAATTAAAAATAAATTATCATAATGAATATAAATATTTTATATTTCAAAATAATATTTATCATCAAACATATACTTAGTAAACCCCCATATTAAATATTTTATATTTATTAAAAACAAGGGTGTGACATGTTTGACTTTTCTTGGAAGAAAATACATTAAATGTTATAGTCTCATTAAAATTTCCATAAAATTACATATAACATAATATTATACAATTATGGAAAAAATGGAGTCATTAAATAATATTATGGAAATTCATAGGGTTATTTTCTAGTCCTTATCATTATTTTAAACATTAATTACCTGATTTGCCTTTTGTCGTGGTAATAAAAATTACTAAGGCTACTATTTATATTGAAAAAAAATTAAAGGTAAATATTTAGTAAATTAGGCAATTATGAATTCAAACATAGAATCAATTTTTCAAAATTCATAACACCAAATTGGAAAATTGTAATTTTAAATTAAACTGAAAAAATTAAATGAAACTTTTTTCCTATAAAATACGTTTTTATGTATAAAAATTTTTTATACCAAGTATAACATTAAAATTGATTTCAATAAACTTAGTTCTATTATTAATAATACAATTGAAGTATTTTTTCTTTTAAAATATTTTAAAATACAATTTTACATTTAAAATTCATTAAATTAAAATATAGTTTTCAATAAAAATTAGTATTTTTAACTATTCCCTAGCTATCAGTATTTTTATAAAAATCCCAAAGACCACACTAAGAAAATTTTAATATTATTATTTCAAAAATTGTGTTATTTTTATTAAATAAATTTTCTAAAATTTTAAAATCGAATAATATTATTTTTATATAAAATGAATTTTTTAAAATGAGAGTGTTTATTTCTAATAGTTAATTAATAAATTTATATTTATTAGGAACTTTATATATATACATATATCATAATATTTTAATCTTATTCCCACCTTCCAAATTTTATATCTAGTTTATAGAGGTAATGTTAAAATAATAATATTTTAATAGAGTCTTGTGGATATTTTAAGCTTAGTTTATCGTGTTATACACTATATCAAACTAATAATTATTTTAAAATCATGGGGTTGCATGATCCAAAAGTAGTCCAAGAAATATTATTTATTTAAAAAGAAACTTATTATAAAATCGTAGGTTGTTACATTCATCCCTGCTTCAAAAAAAATCATTCTTGATATTTTTGGAATGTCACCTCATGAATAGATTTATGTTGTTATTTATCATAATTTTTTAGGTTCCCACATCACATCTTATATCTTATGATTTCTACAATTTAACTTTACCATCCAAGTCTTCTGATTCCTGAGAACTTGTTCTCCAATTTCTAGAATCTTGATAGGGTCTTTAGTGTAAGATAGACAAGGTTTCAATACTATTTCTTATGAGGTGTGAACATGCATTAGGTTTGGTATGTACTTCCTTAACAATGATATTTAGAACATACCATGTACTTTAGAGAGTCTAGGTGGCATTTCTAAATTGTATGGAAGAGCTCCAATTCATTCTAGAATTATAAAATTTCTAATGTAATTGGGGACCAGTTTTCCTTTCTTACAGAATCGTACAACGACCTTCCATAGAGACACTTCAGGAAAACATGATCTCCCACAAGAAATTCCAAATCATTCATTTGGTTATCAGTGTAGCTCATTTTCCTACATTAAGATACATTGATATGAGTTTAAATATTCATTACCTTATCTATTTTTTCCTTTATAGGTTCTAGGCCTAAAATCTTCCTTTCACCAACTCCATTCCTGTAACGACTTCAAATTTTTAATTATATTTGTTTCTTAATTTTTTTTTGTATTTTATTTTATACTCAACAAAACTATATCCTTTAATAAATTAAGTGGGTATAATTAAAATGAGATCATTGGGTTTCGACTGTTATATGACTGTTGGTCAATATGACCATTGGAAACTATAATCTTAACATTGTGTTTTTATAAATATGGTTATCTTGGTTAATTAATATAGAAAGAAGATTGAATGGCCTCATCCAGTAGACTCGGGCCATATAAAGCCCAACTGTCAGAGGTTGGGAAAGAGGTAGTATCACTGGGCATTACTCAGGACTAAGCCTAAGCTGAACTTCAACATATGAAGCTTGAACGGAATCACCTAAGGGAGAAGTTAAAGCAGATAGAAATCACCACTTGGGAAATTTTATCTGAGCCACCCCAATATTATATCACCATATAACACCTTAAACATAGGTCCTATGCTTGTGTTATAAAGGGATATGTAATGAGACCTTAGCTACTTTGTGTAATCATTTTATATAAATAAAATTGTTATTTCTTCTTATATAAAAGTTTGTGAATTTAAAATATCTTGATAAATATAGGATGTGTATTATTGATGAATTTAGGACAAAAGGGGGGTATTTTAAAATATTTTTTTATTCTTAAAATAATTAATTTTGTGAAATGATTTTCAAAAAATGTTCTTCTATAGTTATGATCAGTGAGAAATTTAGAGTCTAATAAGATCAGCTTTATTTTTAGTGAATAGTAAAGTATGAATAGTAACATACCCGTATGAATAGTAATGAGTAGTAATGAATATTAAATTGGCCAAAAAAATAGAAACTTTACCCAGGAATGTATAAATAAAATTTAAACATCTTAAAAGTGAAAAAATGATCATAGTATAAGTTTTGGAATTTTTTAATGTCATAAATATTTTATTTACAATTTTATAATTAATTTAATAATTTAAAATGGAAATATATTTTCATAAAATGTAGTCATAAATGGTTACTTTATAGTATTATGGTTATGTGATGATTTTATGGGACATTGCTTACATTTTTAAGGTGTTACAAAATGAGTTATAGTTTTAAAGTTGTATTTTTGGAATAAATAATGATTTTATTTAAAAATTAAATTATCAATATTTATAAAATTATTTTCATAAAATGGAGATTATTTTTGAATTTAGAGAATCGATATTAGGTTAGGGTGAATTTTTAGGATTTTTATGAAAGAGTTGAAGTTTCGGTGAATAGTAAAAATACAGTTTTGAGTTTCAGGTGTTTAATAACATCATTAATTATGTAATAATGATATAAGCTTTCTGGTCGACATATTAATAGTGATATATTATATTAGGTGTCCCAAGTTTCCAATACCATGGTCAAATACCATGGGAATGCCCATGGTTTTGCAAATACCATCGATGAGTTGTCCCTTAGAAATTAATAATTTATTCTCTCACTTTTCCTATAAATAACAAGACATTTCCCTCATTCATTTCCTTAAAAAATCCTTTTCAACAAAGTTATGGTCTCTTTACCTCCCATGTATTCCTCCCAAGGTTCCCTCAAGCCTCTCAAGGTCCCGACCTTTATGATTTTGAAGTTACTCTTCAAGGTAACGGAACCTTTCCCCCCCCCCCTCTTTTTAGTCATGACCTTTTTTATGTTATGTCTTATTGTTCTATTTTATTATGATGGGGCTTGTTATTTTATCTCTTTAATAATGTACATTTTATTTCCATATTATGAGAGACCCTTTCCAATCTCATCAATTTATTTTGTGAATTTTTATGAAATGTCATTAGGCTGCCGAATTTTCGTAAAAGTAATCATGCTTTCCCTTTCCTTTCACGTTTTCTTATCATGTGGTGTGTCATTAAAATGTCCACACCATGATCTTATTTCTTTTTATTATGTCCCTCTACTTCAAATGGTTTCATTTATGTATGGGATACCCTTGTACACTCTATTTTTATTATTTTATAAAACCATGATATATAGCCGTTATGCTGCAGAAATTTCGCCTCAAAATTTCCCTCTTTTTTTCTCGTGGAATTCTATTATTTTATTTATGTGAATACCTAGACTGATTTTGTTTCTATGGGTGTTCATATATACAAAAAATGATATATTTGATATTGCAATTTACATACATTTAACCCTCACTCACTTTTCATGGGTTATAAATGACATTACGATCTTATTTTTAAGCACTTTTAAAACATCACGATTTTGAAGTGAAACCCATTTCTTTTACTCTATTTGGATTATTTATGAAGTGTTTTATTATGATATATCTGTCTCACATGAAAATAAATACTTATTAAGGGTGTTCCCTGATATCACTCAAATGAATTGGGTAAATAATTTAATCTATTGAGATGACAAGTCTCACGATACCTTGGTGAATAACCTTGGTAATTTTTATGACACCTCGGGGATAAACTTTTGTGATATGTTCATTAATGTCTAAATGAAATGTTGTAGCCACATATTCAATATATTATTCATGTTATTTTTATTATGATATTCCTATTTTCCATTAGTCATTCGTTTATTAATTTTATCATGTTCTTATTTATATTCTCAAGATCACATGTCAACTGTTTCACTTGTTTCATTTACTGAGCCTTCTGCTCACACTCTCCATTGATGTATGTCTACAGGATATGTGATGCAGTAAATTAACATATGATGAACCTATGATGAAGCCTTACTTATTTTTTAGAAGAATGTTTTATGTTTTTTTCATGTATTATGTTCCCGATGTCCAAGACACTAGACTTTAAAGATCCTATGTTTGTAAAATGTAATGAAAAGTTATGTAAAAAAGGCGGGATACCACAGTTGGTATCAAAGGATAGTTTATTTATTTATATAAATTATGCTATGAAAACTTTAGGAATAGTCCTATATAAAAGTTTAAATATAGGAAATCTTCCTAGTATTTTGATGAGTATTTAGTAAGTGGTTTATCAAGAAAATACATCCATGTCTGGATACGAGCAGGTAGAGGCGGCTCTGGAACAGAGGTACCTAAGAGTGAAAACTCTGAAAAGGTGTTTCAAGCTTGACTCGGGGTATCCTAGAACACAAAAATAGGCCTTTCTTCACTCTTGGTTACGAAACTCATGGGGGATATTTTTGGTTAATCATTAGATTTTTATGAATAATTATGAAGGATTTACAGAGAAATGAAATTGTTTAAAGAAATTTTAGAACATAAAATCCATTATTGATAAATGATTCATAAATGAAATCAGTTTCTCACTACGGTTTTATTATTTTACAAATGGAGGGGAATAGGAACAACCTTGCAAATGGTGACCATAATGGACCATGTGTTGATGGCCCTCTGATGGAAGACGGAATGGAAACATTCATGCAAATGATGAACCAACTAACTCAAGTTATGTGAAATAACTTGAATCAAGATGAGAGACCAATCTCACCATGAAGGGAACAATATTCTGTTGAGTCCTTTATTTATCAACGACCACAAACCTTCAGTGGATCAACCAACACATTGCTTGATGAATAGGTGATCATCTCTATAGAGAAGATCTTTTCTATGCTCCGCTATTCAGAGCAAGAGAATGTCACCCTCAATGTCTATAACTAAGAGGGAGAATCTGATAAGTGGTGGGAACTGATTAAAAACACAGGGAAAAGAGTGGAGGTTGAAGCTATGGAGTGGGAAGAGTTTATAGGGATCTTCATTAGTATGTATTTCCCTCATTGCATGAGAATAATAATGGATAAGAAGTTTCTCAAGCTGATGAAGAAGGAGAATGACTCTATGGGAAGCTATGAGATGAACTTTACAAGACATCCCAATTATACCTCAATCTTTTTAATGGATCATAATAGTAAGGTTGATAGATTCTTCGGTGGAATGAGACCTCATATTCGGAATAATATTTCCAACCAAGACTATGGAAGCTATGAAGAGATCGTACGGAGTGCAATGAAAGTCGAACTATAGTTCGGTGAGACGTAGTGGTCTCATAAATCAAATAAAAAAAGAGATCGGAGGAGCCCAGGTTAGGGAGGACCTTTGATCAGGGAAGATGAGGAAAGAATGTGAAACATTCCATGTGTAAAAAATGAGGGAAGAAACATTCGTGGAACTGCCTCTTCAAGAGCAGAAAATTTTAAAAGTGAGGAAGAGATGGACATATTGTGAGGAATTTTCATAGTGAGGTGAAACCTCAAATTGAAAATAATAAAGACAAGGGGAAGATTGGGCATGCCCTACCTAATGTACAGTTCTTTATCTATGGAAAACTTGGGCACTTTTCTAATCACTGTCCAAATTCGAGGGTAGTGGAGGGGAACTACCATCAGCCTCAGCAAAGGCCAATGGAGTAGGGTCGTGATTTTGCAATCACGACAGTTGAAGTTGAAGCTCCAAATTATGTGGTAGCAGGTACTCTTGTTGTTCCGTCAATGCTAACAAGTACTTTGTTTGATTTTGGTTCTATGCATTCCTTTATTTCCTCCAAGTTTTTAAATAATTTGGAATCAACCCCCGACTTTCTAAAAGTGGAGTTATCATTCAAGAATCCTAGTGGTATTTTCCAAGCATCCTCAGGGTTTATAAACACTAGTATTTACTTTGGTGAGAAAAATCTTATCTCAAATCTTGTCATCATTCCCATTCTGGAATTCGACATTATACTTCGGATGGACTGTCTCTAAATATATAATGCTAAGATCAATTACAGAAGTAAGGAAATCTCAGTAGTATTGAATGGAAAACCTACAATTATCTTCCAAGGATAGATATCACAACATGATATTTATCTAGAAGAACCTCGTATATCCTTCTTTATGGAATTGATCGGTGAAGAAGAAGAAGGAAATGCGAGTTTGGGGATAGAAAATGTCCCCATTGTTCAGGAATACGTTGACGTATTTCCTGATGAGTTTCTTAGACCTCCCCCAGAAAGAGAGGTAGAGTTCTCTATTAAACTAATACCAGGGTCTCATCCAATATCAAAGACCCCATATATGATGGAAAATGTGGAGCTGGTGGAATTAAATAAACAACTCCAAGATCTTTTGGAGAAGGGGTTTATCCAATCGAGTGTGTCTCCTTGGGGAACACATGTTCTCTTTGTGAAGAAGAAGTATGAATCGATGCAGCTATGCATTGATTATAGAGAACTGAACGGGGTCACAGTAAAGAACAAATACCCTCTTCCATGAATTGATGACTTATTTGACCGAATTTGTGGGGCTTAATTATTCTCTAAGATTGATCTTCAATCTGGTTATCATCAATTGAGGCTGAAGAAAGAATATATTACAAAAACTACCTTCTGATCAAGATATGGGCATTAATAGTTTGTTGTTATGCCTTTTGTAGTGACTAATGGACCAACTATTTTTATGGATTTGATGAATAGAGTCTTTAAGGACTACCTTGATAACTTTTTGGTAGTTTTTATTGATGATATTTTGATATATTCCAAAATACATGAGGAGCATGAGGATCATCTAAGTGTTATTTTCCAAACTCTACAGAAGGAGAGGCTTTTTGGAATGTTCAGTAAATGTGAATTCTAGTTACAACAAGTTGCTTTCTTGGGGAACATTGTTACCAATGAGGGAATCACAGTTGACCCTACAATGACAAAATTTTTAGAGGAGTGGCCTCATCCTACACCAATAACTGATATTCATAGTTTCCTTGGTTTTGCAGGATATTAGAGATGGTTTTTGAATAAATTTTCATGACTTTGTAATCCATTAACCATGTTTACTCGAAAAGAGGTCAAGTTCATCTGAAAAAACTGAGTCTGAGGAATGTTTCCTAGAGTTGAAAAAGTGATTGGTTATGGCACTCGTGTTAAATCTTCCCTCAAGTAGAGAAGGACTCGTTATTTTTAGTGATGCGTCACTGAAAGGGATTGGTTGAATCCTCATGAAAAATGACAAGGTCATTGCTTATGCATCTCGACAGTTGAAGACTCATGAGCATAACAATCCTATGCATGATCTGGAGCTGGTTGCAGTTGTTTTTTCTCTGAAGATATGGAGGCACTATCTTTATGGGGAGAAATGTGATATTTACACAGACCATCAAAGTTGAAGTATATTTTCACAAAAAATAAATTGAACATGATATAAAGGAGATGGTTGTAACTTCTTAAATACTATGATTCTTCAATTAATTATCATCCCATAAGATAAAACAAAGTCATTTATCCATTATGCTGGAATGACCCAGTTGTTTTATCCATTATGAGGATTCAAAGAGATCCTTTGATAAATGATCTAGTAAAACAGAACATGGGAATTATAAAGGAAGGGACATCATCAACCATAACCCAAATGATTTCTCAACCATCATTACTAGAGAATATCATGAAATCATAGAATGAAGAACCTTTGTTACAGAAGAAGTTCAAGGCTATGAAGTTTGGGAAGTTTTCTGAGTTCAATACTATTCAAGAAGGTGTACTAAAATTTCGTACAAGACTATGTGTCCTGTAACGCCTCAACCCCAACTACCCAGAGTCGGTGCATTACTTCGTAACATTGGCATGATCACAAAAGATCAAGTCTCGAAAGACCGATTAGTTTAGTAGCCTTGGAAACACTAGATACATTCGTAAACGTTACATTACATCATAAAGTGAAAAACTACAATAACAAAGTCTCCATAGTCCACTCTCATATCCTCTTCTGACAATCCCTACAGATCATTCATAAAATACTTCTTCACATCCTGGAAAATATTAAAACATTGAAAGGGGTGAGCTCAGATGCTCAGTAAGGATAACAATATTGCGGAATCTTTCATAAATAAACATAAACATTTAAGGCAATGTATAACTAAAACAAAAGCCTTTTAAACTTGAACATCAACATAATATGGAAAAAGTAAAATGAGATAATGCCATTTACTTCTTCACATGGATATTATAATGGTCGAATAATCACATGAAATATCATTAACCACTTTCATAATAATGGAATGCATAATGCCAGACATTCTGAAACATTTTGTCAAGGCCTCGGCCAAGAAGTCTAGAATGATTAAGGCCTCGGCCAAAACCATAAATCAAATTGGGAAAGGGCCTCGGCCAATTCCACGTCTAGTTGTCTCATGAGACCTACCGATGCTATTTTTTAGAAGATAATTACTTTTAAAATTGCTCAAATATACTCCAGTGTTTTTCTAAAAACACTATGCAAGCTTCTGAAAACAAAATAACTAATTCTGAGACTGCTCGACTAATTGCAGGCCATGATCGGTCCATGCCCAATCCCTTCCTGTCTACCACACTCGAGAGTCGGGTTTTCTGAAAATATTTTTAAGCTTGCGTTAAAAACATATACATTTGCACTGGATTTTCATATATTTGAGAGAAATATCTCTCTCCTTTTCAAATCATTTAAAAATCACATAATTATAAAATAAAACCTTTTGAATAAACGTAAAAGTCAAAGGGGTTTATACACCGTATAAAATAAAGTTGTGTATAAAACCAAATATGCCTCAATGAAAGGGGATTGAGACGAAGTCCTTACAAAGACCATTTTTAAAATAAAATAGATCTATTATGTGTATTCACTATAGGTACACATAAATAATACAAAATAAGACATAATAATATCATGACATAATTTGAAAGTAGGAGATTAACCCAAAGAATGGAAGTTGGATTAAGAAGTTCCCTTACAAAGATCATTTTTTTGAATAAAATAGATCTATTATGTGTATTAACTATAATTACACATAAAGAAAGTACAAATACATGATAGGATATAATAATATCATGACATAATTTGAAAGTAGGTGATTAACCCAAAGAATGGAAATTGGGTTAAGAAGATCCCTTACCTCGTGTCCGACTTGACTCAACCATTCTTTATCCTCCTGAATAATAAACTAGAGTTAATATCTACCTTATTAAGAACCATTTTCAATTTCATTATCCATTTTATATCACTTATTACAATGTTATGAATGTTATGTAATTATTCAAGTTAATAACGGTTGTTTTGTCGATCTTTGGTACTTGTGTCAACAATAACCTTCTTATAATTACAAGTTGTTCATATGGTGAAATATCCATTATATACAGAATTATATTCATGATGTAGATATCATATATATCATATATATCCAGTATATACATTCATTCATAATATTACGTAACATTTAGAGGTAAGAAATGAAATGCACCGTTCATGGAGACGGTAAGTCGTACGTACGCATGAATTCTACTTTCATTTCTATTTCGTATTTAATGTAATGAAATCATAATTATATAAAGGTATAATATAGTTCCAGTATAATATCATATATAATATCATTTACTCCATCCTTTATACATCCCACATATGGCATTAACGATTCACATCACTTTGAGGGGGCGGTAGTCCGCACTTCCTAAAATGAAATTATCGCGTTTACCCATAATGGAAATCATAAAGTATGCCATAAATGAGAAATAAATAAGCATAATTAAAACATAAAAATATTATATATCATATATAAATATAGTGACATCTTAATGGCCACCTTTGAAGGTGTTATATGAGTGTTGAACAATCATCGTTTCGTGAGGCAGAAATTCGCCATCCACAGAAACAGTATGTTCTTTAACCATTAGACGAAGTTGTGTGTAAGTGTAAACCAAATCCTTATCATAACAACATCCTAGTATATTTTAGATACTGGTGTTGTTACAAAATAAAGTAATGAAAAGAGTTTAAGGGGTTGGAGAAGCAAAATAAAACAAAACAACATTAGAGAATACATTACCTAAAAAATTGGGTAACTCTTTTTGATTTGAGACAAAGGCTTCCTTGGGAAGACTTATGCCCAAAGTGAGGCTCTAGGAGTAAGTGAGGGACGTTGGGAGAGTATTTGGGCAGAGGTTGGCCGAGCCAAATGGCTTGAAAGTGTGAATGAGGTGGTAGAGGTGGGGGGCTTTTATAAGAGGAGAGGAGGGGCACTCTTGGAAAGTAAGGAACTTTTACATTATTATACAATGATTTTCGGATTCTAAAGGTCCCACACTTATATAATTCGTGGCTATGGTGATAAGGGTTCGAAATATACCCATCCAATAGTCTTTGGACAAGTGTTAGCCTTGGATTTTACATTATCTTTTCATTTTATTAAAATCGTTAAATAATGAGGTCATCGCTGCATCATAATGATGTGATAAATAATTTAATTTATTTAATGTCTAAAAATTATAAAACAAATACTATGATGTAGGAAATTTTTTTAGCTTTCCAATGATTATTTATAGTCAAAAATATGACTTGTATAACCCCATGTAAAATTTTTTTTAGTAAAACATTTCATGTTTGTGTCATTTTTTACTTTAACATTAAATAAAAGGTATTTATGTCATTTTCCAACTAAAGTTGCTCCATGGGGTCCTCAAGTTGACCCATGGATTGTCTTGGTCGGCCATGACTCATCCAATAGGAGTAGGACAAGTGTCAAGCTCATATCATATTATTAAAACATTATTTTTACCTTAAACTACACTAATTACCTCTAATCGCAATTAAGAACTTAAAAGTTACTATTCACCAAAAAATTATTTTAATCACATTGAATCACATTTTACTTCTTAATGAAAACCATGTATGTCGGATTTTTGAAAATCAAATCACAGAAGTGGTAATATTTCAGTTAAACAAAAAATCAGTTATTTAACTACCACTTAGTGGTTTCACTATTCATCAAAAATTTAAGTTTTTCAGAACAATGCCAAAATTTCACCCTAAGCTATAATTGATATTCCGAATTCAAAAATGATTTCTATTTTATGAAATTACAAACATATAATTTGCATTAATTAATTTTATAATTAATTCCCGCTGTCACAACAAATAGCGTGTTTTTAAGAAGCAATTTATATCAAAAGATTGACAATTGTTTATGTCCAATTTCAAAGTGAAATTAATTCTAATGACCACCATTGGATAAAATGGTAAAAATATATTCTAATAATACTTTAAAACCACTCAATAGTATAACTTATCACTATAAATTATTTTGAATAAAAAAGTTGTTTTAAGTATTTTTCACCATTCATAAAAATTTTGAAGTTCTCAGAAAATTACAAAAAATTCAACATAGGCTAATTTCAATATTAGGAATACAAAAATGAAGTCCATTTTGAAATATAAAATTTCTATAAATTTAAAAAGTGGTTATTACTATTCATAACGGCTACTTTGATTAGTTGCAGTGTGTTAGAACTCGATGTTGCGTACAATGCAAGCTATTACATTATTGAATGAGAAGCGTATCATGGAAGCTTGGGGTGTTACATTCTCCAATCCTTCAATAAATTACATCCTCGCAATTTGAAATTTTTCTTTGTAAATAAAAGGTTGAAAAGAGAAAATACCTTTGAGGAAAACCCACATCGGAAATAAGATTAATAAAATTTAGCCTTAATAAGAGGGAAAGGTAAATGAAAAAGTCACCCCCCAATTATGATCTCGATTAGGAGAACATTGGTGGCAATTAGAGACATATAATTGGAGGAAAAATATAAATATTTGTAGGGAGTGATTGAGGTCATCAATCACAATCAACTGTCAACTTGAGGGCCTCAAAGACTTCAATCTATGTTGATTTAAAATATCATTAGTTCAACAAGACATAAGGTATTAAGATAACACATTTTTTTGTTTTAATATCCCTTTACTAAAGTTTAAGAATTAATTTATTCATTGAATAAGAGATAGGTATATATATATATCTTGACAATTAGAGTTTCAACCATCAACTCATCTTTCACTCAAAAAGATAATAGAACTCAAAAATATTATACTTATCATAATTATATAAGGTTCCAAATGTTAACACATGCCATTTAGATTAGTAAAATTATTCTGTAATAACCAGGGACTTCCTGTATGCTAGTGGTAGGAAATAAAGGCATGTCGCACCAGGATTGTGGGTTCGATTCCTGCAGCTTTGTCTGACGCGACGGGTTATGCCCCACCCCGCAGGTTGTCCTTGTCCTAAAACTATAGTATCATAATATTCCAAAAATAATCTTCATAAATATTTTAACCTTAAACAATACTATCCAAAGATCAACTTAATCCACTCCAACCTTTATAACTATCCAAAATACCTCTGTCCAGACTTTCTCTAAAAGGTCTCTTAATTCCAAAATCAATTTATCAGATTCCCCAAACAAAGTAAAGTCTCTCTTATTGTCACATACTAAAAATATAATTACCTTAATCATATTAAAACCTTACTGAAATCAACAAGTAATGCAGTACAATCCTTATATATATATATATATATCACATTATTCTAATAACCAGAATATAATCCATGAGTCCAAAGGCACCAATACATTAATTATTTTTCTTCAACTGTAGTAACATCATAAGATTGTCCTTGATCCCTTGGCCTTTTCTGAGGTAAGTTTCCCTGACTCTTAGGGTATTCATTTGCATAATGACCCATTTCTCTACAATTGTAGCATTCAACTTTGATAGCCTCTTTCTTTCCCTTGCAATCACGAGCCTGGTGACCCTTTTCTCCACATTTATAACAAACTACCATTCCTTTTAGGCAAGTACCAGGGTGATTCTTCCCACAATTATCACATAATGGAAAATACTTTTTTCCCTTTTCCCTTTATCTGTCTCTTGTTCCACCGTTCTCTTCTTCTCTTGCTTTACTTTGTTGTCATAAGACTTAGAGAATTCCTTTTCTGTCTTGATAGCACACGAGATAATATCTTCGTATGATGAGAAGTATTGTGATACTAAAGCTTGACGGAGAAATGTTTTTAACCCATCAAAGAAATGATCAATCTTTCTCCTTGGGTTACATATATAATCTGCAGCATGCCTCGCTTACCTTGTAAAGTTGGCCTCATACTTTGCGACATTCCCATCCTCCTTTTGTCTCAGACTCAAAAATTGTCTTTCCATATCTGCTCGATGGTCACGAGGATAGTATTTTTCTAGGAAAAGCACTTTGAACTCCCTCCATTCCATATTCGATACGTCATCATCTTCCTTTGTGTTTTGAATCAATGGCCACCATTGATCAGCATCTCCAGTGAGGCAGTAAACTGCCATGATAACCTTTTCCCTTTCACTACTCCCCAAGGCGTGGAATATTTTTTTCTAAGGAGTTTATCCATTGCTCAGCTACTAATGGATTTGTACCCCCATTAAATGTTGGTGGTTGTTGCCTCATGAAGCGGTCTAACATTGATCCTCCACGTTGCGGATCAGGGTGCTCCATACGAGTAAGGTTATTATTCATAACCTGAGTGAGTTGTCCCAGTATGGTAATAAGTTGATCAGCACCAGTTGTATCTCCAGATCCACAATAATTATCTTGATCAGGAGGGCAATCCCTACACGGAGTGCGTGCATTGATACGGTTTCCATTCCTTCCACTAGGCACTATTTCTGAACAATGTCATAAACTAGATTAGTTTATGAGTCAAAATACATAATTCCATACTTGTAAAATACTTAACATAAATTGAACTATTTATGGATATAATCCATAATCATAAAAAGGTTCTATTTGAGGAAGTATATACTCATAACCGTCCATAGTGGTTTGTAAAGGAAATGGGAATTATCCTAAGCATATCCCCCAAGAGTGTCGTAACCAAGAGTGCAGCAAGGCCCGTTGTCGTGCACCAGTTCCCGTTCGAGTCTAGCTCAAAGCGGTGTTTTCAGGTTTTACCCCTAGGAACATCTGTGCCAGAGCTGCCTCTACCTGCTCGTATCCAGACAGGGATGTATTGCTCGGAAAACTCACAAAATCTAACAAAATTCTAGGAAGTTCTTTTATACTAATCCTCAAAGTATATCTTTGGGTAATATGCTCTAATCAGAGTTTATCTAAATCTAGCTTCCAAGGTTAGTACTAAACTGCCTCTGATACCAACTGTAACGCCCCGACCCTAGCTACCCAGAGTCGGTGCATTACTTCGTAACATTGGCATGATCACAAAAGATCAAGTCTCGAAAGACCGATTAGTTTAGTAGCCTTGGAAACACTAGATACATTCGTAAACGTTACATTACATCATAAAGTGAAAAACTACAATAACAAAGTCTCCATAGTCCACTCTCATATCCTCTTCTGACAATCCCTGCAGATCATTCATAAAATACTTCTTCACATCCTGGAAAATATTAAAACATTGAAAGGGGTGAGCTCAGATGCTCAGTAAGGATAACAATATTGCGGAAGCTTTCATAAATAAACATAAACATTTAAGGCAATGTATAACTAAAACAAAAGCCTTTTAAACTTGAACATCAACATAATATGGCAACAGTAAAATGAGATAATTCCATTTACTTCTTCACATGGATATTATACTGGTCAAATAATCACATGAAATATCATTAACCACTTTCATAATTATGGAATGCATAATGCCAGACATTCTGAAACATTTTGTCAAGGCCTCGGCCAAGACGTCTATAATGATTAAGGCCTCGGCCAAAACCATAAATCAAATTGGGAAAGGGCCTTGGCCAATTCCACATCTAGTTGTCTCATGAGACCTACCGATGCTATTTTTTTAGAAGATAATTACTTTTAAAATTGCTCAAATATACTCTAGTGTTTTTCTAAAAACACTATGAAATCTTTTGAAAACAAAATAACTAATTCTGAGACTGCACGACTAATTGCATGCCATGATGGGTCCACGCCCAATCCCTTCCTGTCTACCACACTCAAGAGTCGGGTTTTCTGAAAACATTTTTAAGCTTGCGTTAAATACGTATACATTTGCACTGGATTTTCATATATTTGAGAGAAATATCTCTCTCTTTTTGAAATCATTTAAAAATCACATAATTATAAAATAAAACCTTTTGAATAAACGTAAAAGTCAAAGGGGTTTATACACCTTATAAAAGAAAGTTGTGTATACAACCAAATATGCCTCAATGAAAGGGGATTGAGACGAAGTCCTTACAAAGATCATTTTTAAAATAAAATAGATCTATTATGTGTATTCACTATAGGTACACATAAAGAATACAAAATAAGACATAATAATATCATGACATAATTTGAAAGTAGGAGATTAACCCAAAGAATGGAAGTTGGGATAAGAAGTTCCCTTACAAAGATCATTTTTTTAAATAAAATAGATCTATTATGTGTATTAACTATAATTACACATAAAGAAAGTACAAATACATGATAGGATATAATAATATCATGACATAATTTGAAAGTAGGTGATTAACCCAAAGAATGGAAATTGGGTTAAGAAGTTCCCTTACCTCGTGTCCGACTTGACTCAACCGTTCTTTAACCTCCTGAATAATAAACTAGAGTTAATAACTACCTTATTAAGAACCATTTCCAATTTCATTATCCTTTTTATATCACTTATTACAATTTTATGTACGTTATGTAATTATTTAAGTTAATAACGGTTGTTTTGTCGATCTTTGGTACTTGTGTCAACAATAACCTTCTTATAATTACAAGTTGTTCATATGGTGAAATATAAATTATATCCAGAATTATATTCATGATGTAGATATCATATATGTCATATATATCCAGTATATACATTCATTCATAATATTACGTAACATTTAGAGGTAAGAAATGAAATGCACCGTTCATGGAGACGGTAAGCCGTACGTACGCATGAACGCTACTTTCATTTCTATTTCGTATTTAATGTAATGAAGTCATAATTATATAAAGGTATAATATAGTTCCAGTATAATATCATATATAATATCATTTACTCCATCCTTTATACATCCCACATATGGCATTAATGATTCACATCACTTTGAGGGGGCGGTAGTCCGCACTTCCTAAAATGAAATTATCACGTTTACCCATAATGGAAATCATAAAGTATGCCATAAATGAGAAATACAGAAGCATAAGTAAAACATAAAAATATTATATATCATATATAAATATAGTGACATCTTAATGGCCACCTTTGAAGGTGTTATATGAGTGTTGAACAATCATCGTTTCGTGAGGCAGAAATTCGCCATCCACAGAAACAGTATGTTCTTTAACCATTAGAAGAAGGTGTGTGTAAGTGTAAACCAAATCCTTATCATAACAACATCCTAGTATATTGTAGATACTTGTTTTGTTACAAAATAAAGGAATGAAAAGAGTTTAAGGGGTTGGAGAATCAAAATAAAACAAAACAACATTAGAGAAGACATTACCTAAAAAATCGGGTAACTCTTTTTGATTTGAGACAAAGGCTTCCTTGGGAAGAATTCTTCCCAAAGTGAGGCTTCTAGGAGTAAGTGAGGGATGTTGTGAGAGTATTTGGGCAGAGTTTGGCCGAGCCAAATGGCTTGAAAGTGTGAATGAGGTGGTATAGGTGGGGTCCTTTTATTAGAGGATAGGAGGGGCACTCTTGGAAAGTAAGGAACTTTTACATTATTAAACAATGCTTTTCGGATTCTAAAGGTCCCACACTTATATAATTCCTGGATAAGGTGATAAGGGTTCGAAATGTACCCATCCAATAGTCTTTGGACAAGTTTAAGCCTTGGATTGTACATTATCTTTTCATTTTATTAAAATCGTTAAATAATGAGGTCATCACTGCATCATAATGATGTCATAAGTAATTTAATTTATTTAATGTCTAAAAATTATAAAACAAATACTATGATGTAGGAAATTTTTTTAGCTTTACAATGACTATTTATAGTAAAAAATATGACTTGTATAACCCCATGTGAAAATTGTTTCAGTAAAACATTTCATGTTTGTGTCATTTTTTACTTTAACATTAAATAAAAGGTATTTATGTCATTTTCCAACTAAAGTGGCTCCATGGGGTCCCCAAGTTGACCCATGGATTTTATTGGTATTCCATGACTCATCCAATAGTATTAGGACAAGTGTCAAGCTCATATCATATTATTAAAACATTATTTTTACCTTAAACTACACTAATTACCTCTAATCGCGATTAAGAACTTAAAAGTTACTACTCACCAAAAAATTATTTTAATCTCATTGAACCACATTTTACTTAATAATGACAACCATGTATGTCAGATTTTTGAAAATAAAATCACAGAAGTGGTAATATTTCATTTAAACGAAAAATCAGTTATTTAACTACCACTTAGTGGTTTCACTATTCATCAAAAATTGAAGTTTTTCAGAACAATGCCAAAATTTCACCCTAAGCTATAATTGATATTCCGAATTCAAAAATGATGTCTATTTTATGAAATTCCAAACATATAATTTGAATTAATTAATTTTATAATTAATTCCCGATGTCACAACAAATAGCGTGTTTTTAAGAAACAATTTATATCAAAATATTCACAATTGTTTATGTCCAATTTCAAAGTGAAATTATTTCGAATGACCACCATTGGATAAAATGGTAAAAATATATTCTAATTATACTTTAAAACCACTCAATAGTATAACTTATCACTATAAATTATTTTGATTAAAAAAGTTGTTTTAAGTATTTTTCACCATTCATAAAAATTTTGAAGTTCTCAGAAAATTACAAAAAATTCAACAAAGGCTAATTTCAATATTAGGAATACAAAAATGAAGTCCATTTTGAAATATAAAATTTCTATAAATTTAAAAAGTGGTTATTACTATTCACAATGGCTACTTTGATTAGTTTCAGTGTGTTAGAACTCGATGTTGCGTACAATGAAAGCTATTACATTATTGAATGAGAAGCGTATCATGGAAGCTCGGGGTGTTACATGTCCCATATATTCTAGAAATAAAGAAGGAGCTGATGGATGAAGCTCGTAGCTCTACTTTCTCTATACATTCTGGTAGCATGAAAATGAATAGGGACCTTCATGATTATTATTTGTGGGACAATATGAAAAGGGATATTGTTGAATACACGTCAAGGTGCCTGGTATGTTAGCAGGTGAAGGTAGAGTGAGCACTTCTTAAAGGGGTATATCAACCACTACCCATACCAGTATAGAAGTGGGACAATATCACTATGGACTTTGTCACTGGTCTCCCACAAACATCCAAAGGAAACAATTCTCTATGGGATATTGTGGACTGTCTCACCAAGACGGCCCATTTTATCTCTATCCGAGAAGATTTCCCCCTTGATCAACATGCTAGGGTTTACGTAAAGGAAGTTTTAAGGCTGCATGGAGTTCCACTTTCAATCATATATGATTGTGATCTATGTTTTACATAAAAATTAATGAGATGTTTTCAACAAGCTTTGAGAACTGAATAGAATTTCAGTACGACCTATCAACCCCAAACCGATGGCCAATCTGAAAAGACTATTCAAAAACTCGTGGACATGCTAAGAATATGCTCACTGAAATTTAATGTTGGATGGGATCCACATATCCATTTAGTTGAGTTCTCTTACAATAACAACTTCCACTCGAGAATTCAAATGGCACCCTATGAAGCTTTATATAGGAAGCGATGTAGAACTCCTACTTGTTGGGATGAAGCTAGTGAGAGAAAGTTTCTTGGGACTGATCTTGTGCAAGAGATGACAGATAAGTTCAATGACATCCAGTAACACATTAAGGCTTTTTAGAGTCGGTAAAAGAGATATGCCGACAATCGTCGGAGGGACTTGGAGTTTGATGTTAGAGAAAAAGTATTTCATCGGATTTCACATTGGAAGAGAGTTAGAATGGTTGGGGAAAAAGAGAAGCTCAGCCCTAGGTACATTGCCCCTATAAAATCATTGATCGTGTGGGAGAAGTGTCCTGTCCTCATACACGTCCTTCAAATCTAGCCCAAGTTCATTTTTTCTTCCACGTATCCCTCTTGAGGAAGTACATACCATACTCTTCACATGTACTAAATTCAGAGGTGGTACAACTGGAACATGACCTCTCTTATGAGGAGCATCCGGTAGAGAGCTTGGATCATAGAGACAAGGTTCTACGGAACAACACTACCCACCTTGTTAAGGTGTTGTGGAGGAACCACAAATGTGAAAATCCATGTGGGAACCGGAGGAGTCTATGAGATAGAAGTACCCACAACTTTTCTCATCAAGGGTAAGAGGTAAAATTTCCGGGTTGAAATTTCTTAAGGGGGGAAGAATGTAACGACCCAAACTTTTTAATTAATTTTTTTTTCTAAATTTTCGTGTTATTTTATTTTATACTCAAAAAAATATATCTTTTAATTAATAAAGTGGGTATAATTAAAATGAGACCATTGGGTTTCAACTGTTATCTAATCATTGGACAATATGATCATTGGAAACTATAATCGTAACATTGTGTTTTTATAAATATGGTTATCTTGGTTAATTAATACAAAAAGAAGATTGAATGGCCTCCTCCAGTACACTCGGGCCAAATGAAGCCCAACTATCAGAGCTGGGGAAGGAGGTATCATCACCAGGCTTTTTTCGGGACCAAGCCCAAGAAAAACTTCAACATATGAAGCTTGAATGGAATAGCCTAAAGGAGAAGTTCAAGCTGATAGAAATCACCACTCAAGAAATATTTTCCAAGACACCCCAAGATTCAATCCCCATAGAACAAATTACATTTAGGTCTTATGCTGGTGTTATAAGGGGCTATGTAACAAGACTTTAGTTTCTTTGTGTAATCCTTTTATATAAATAAAATTGTTATTTCTTACTGTGGAAAAGTTTATAAATTTCAAATATCCAGATAAATATAAAATGTGTATTATTGATGATTTTAGGGAAAAAAGTGGGTATTTTAAAATATTTTTGTATTCTTTAAATAATTTATAATGTGAAATGATCGTCAAAATATGGAATTCTACAGTTGTGATCAGTGATAAATTTAGAGTCAAATAAGATCAACTTGATTTTTAGTGAATAATAAATTATGAATAGTAACATACACCTATGAATAGTAATTAATAGTAATGTATAGTAAATTGGCCAAAAAATAGAAACTTCACCCATGAATGTATAAATACAATTTAAACATCTTAAAAATTTAAAAACGGTCATAGTATAAGTTTTGGTATTTTTTTATGTCATAAATATTTTATTTATAATTTTATAATTAATTTAATAATTTAAAATGGAAATATATTTTCATAAAATGTAATAATAAATTGATACTTTATTGTATTATGGTTATATGATAATTTTATGGGACCTTGATTACTTTTTTAAGGTGTTATAAAATGAGTTATAGTTTTATTGTTGTATTGTTGGAATAAATACATATTTTATTTATAAATTAAATTAAAAATATTTAGAAAATTATTTTCATAAAATGGAGTTCATTTCTCAATTCACAGTATCGATATTAGGTTAGGGTGAATTTTTTGGATTTTTTTGAAATAGTTTAATTTTTGGTGAATAGTAAAAATACAGTTTTGAGTTTCGTGTGTTTAATGACATCATTAATGATGTAATAATGATGTATGCTTTCTGGTAGACTAATGAATAGTTATATATTCTATGAGGTGTCCCAAGAGACCAATACCATGGGCAAATACCAATGATGAGGTGTCCCTTGGAAATTAATAATTTATTACTTCACTTTTTTATAAATACCAAGCAATTTCCCTCAATCATTTCATTCCAAAATCCTCCTCAAAGAAGTTCTAGACTCATTACATCCCAAGGAGTCCTCCCAATGTTCCCTCAATCCTCCCAAGATCACTACCTTCATGCTTTTGATGTTACTCTTTAAGGTAAGGGAACCTTTCACCCTCCTCTTTTAAGTCATGACTTCCTTTATATTATGCCTTACAATCCCTTTTATTATGAGGGGGCTTGTTCTTTTATATATTTTCTACTGTCCATTTCATTTCAAAATGATGAGAGACTATTTCCTCTCTCATCAGTTGATTTTCTTAATTTTCATGTAACACTTTTAGGCTGCCGAATCTTCTTAAAAGAAATTGTGCTTTCTCTTTCCTTTCAGGTTTTCTATTCATGTGGTGTGTCATTCAAATTTCTACACCACGATCTTATTTATTTTAATTATGTACCTCTACTTCAAAATGGTTCATTTATGGATATGATACTTTTTACCCCTCTCTTTTTATTATTTTTTAAAACCAATATATATAGGAATTATGCTATAGAAAGTTTGCCTCAAAATTTCTCTCTCTTTTTCTCAAGGAATAATGTTGTTTTATTTATGTGAATACCCAGACCTACTTCATTTATATGATTATTCATAGACACAAAAATAATGATATATTTGATTATAGAAATTACATACATTTAACCCTCACTCACTTTCCATGGGTTATAAATGACATAACGATCTTATTTTTAACCACTTTTAAAACGTCATGATTTTAAAAGGGAAATACATTTCTTTTACTCTCTTTGGGTTATTAATAAAGTGTTTGATTATGATATATGTGGATCACATGAAAATAAATACTTATTAAGGGTCCTCTCTAATAGCGCTCCAATGAATTGGGTAAATAATTTAATTTCTAGAGATGACATGTTTCATGATACCTTGGTGAATAACATTGGTGATTTTTATGACACCTCAGGGATAAACCTTGGTGATATGATCATGAATTTATAAATGAAAATTTTTATCCACATATTTAAGTTATTATTCAAGTTATTTTTATTATGATATTACTATTATTCCATTTCTCATGCCTTTGTGACTTTTATCATGTTTTTATTAATATTGCTCAAGATCAAATGTCAACTGTTTAACTTGTTTTCCTTACTGAGCCTTCGGCTCACCCTTTCTTTTGATGTATGTCTCCAAGATGTGAGATACAGTAATTTTACAAAGTATGAACCTATGATGAAGCCTTATGATTGTTTGAGAAGAATTTTTTATGTTTTTTTCATGTATTATTATCCGGATTTCCAAGACACTATACTTTAAAGATCCTCTGTTTGTAAAATATAATGAAAAGTAATGTAATAAAAATGAAGGATTCCAAAATTCCAATAATTGTGGTATGAAATCTCTTGATATATAATTATTCACATATTTCAATTTCTATAATTAAGTAGAAGCTATTTTTATAAGTTATTTCTACAAATAGTAAATATTGCTCCCACATACCATGATATTTATGATATCATGACCACAATATGTATTCTAATGTTTGGATAATACTTTTTAACTTCCCATCAATTTTAGGTGGATAGGAGGTGCTCAGTTGAAGACTGGTATCATAATCCTTATAAATAACATTCTATAATTTCAATGTAAATGTGGATCATGATCTGAAATAATTAGAAGTGGGTCACCACTTTTTCTTACTACTTCATTAATATAGAGTCGTTCAATGAGTTCTAGGTATAAATCTTCTCTTATTGTTAGAAAATATATAGATATGGTATACCGATAAAAAATAACCGACATCACATCATTATTTCTAGAAGTATTTGGTGATTTAATGAAACAATCCATAGTTATTTTATCCTATTTCCATGTAGTAATATGCATAGGTTTCATGAATCATCTAATATGTTGCATCTCATCCATCACCTTTTCATAAACCATACATCTTAACACATAATCAATAATTTCCTACATCATATGATCACACAAAGAATGTTCCTTCAAATATCTATAAATCATAGTTTTTTAGGGTGTATAGATAAATTATATCTATGAGAATCTTCTAATATTTCCTTTTTTACAATAGGTATATATGGAACAAAAACCCTCAATTCAAATTTTAGAACACCATCTTCATACACAATGTCTTCCAATTTCCAATTGTTTATGGCTTTATTTTTTTTTGAAAATTCTCATCATCAGGCTGATAAAATTTTTTATTTTCCAACAATTATGGTTTAGAAATCATTAGAAAAAGGAGTTTGGTTTCTCCTAACTTTATAATTCTCATATTAATATTTACTAAATCTTTGAACATATGATCCTTTTCAAACCTTCTTTTGGCCATAACTCTTTGATCTTTCCTACTCAATGGATCTGATACCTTATTTTCCTTTCAGGGGTGGTAAAGTATAAATAAATAATAAACCATGTGAAACCTTAAGACATATCCTTTGTCTCATGTTGGGTTCTATCTATGAGATGATATATGTCAGAATCTAATTATCTTTGAGTATCTCACATATTTTGTTGTAGAAATAGTTAATACATATTTTAAATGAAAATAATACATCTACAAACTCACGATCAGAAGTTGGATAGTTATATTCATCTATTTTTAACTACCTTGATACATAATAAATAACTCTTCTATTTTATATAAAGACAAAACAAATTCATTTCCATGATGCATCGCTATATATAAAAAATCCATCATTGTATAATGGTAGAGTCATGATAATATAATTCACCAATATCCTCTTTTATTCTTCAAAACATTCATAATATTCTTTTTTAAAAATAAACATAATTCCTTAAGAAGTAATCATGATTAATGGGTTTTCAAGTTGGAAATTGTTTGGTCAAATAACAAATAGTAATCTACCAAACTAATGAAACTATATATGTTGGTTATGTTTATTGGTGTATGATATTATTTTTCTTCCTTTTCCTTCACATTATCAACTACCATTCCATACTTGGAGATTATAATACCAAATAAAGAATCATTTTTATGCCATAATTCATACTTTATAAATTTCCCATATAATTATTTTTTTCTAAGAGTCTCTAGAATGATTCACAAGTGATTATCATGGTCCTCATACCTCATATAGTAAACCAAGATATTATCAATAAAAATCATAATAATTAATCAAGATAATCTTGAAAAAACAAGTAATTTTCTCTAGAAGAGAATTAAATGGGATGTGATCTCTCTGCCTCTGGCTTCTCTAGGATTCCCGCCGATACTAGTTGGCCCCACAATTCATTCCCCTCCCAAGGGGGAGGTGAGAACTATTTTTCTACTGCTCTTCAATGGCCCTTACCATTTTTTCACCTTTTACCAACCCGGAGTCTCTCCCCGCCATCCCATGTTTTTCTTTTTCCACAAAGGTTTCTGGTTTTTTTGATAGAGGTATATCGCTTCTGATTTCCCCGCAGAATTCTCAAAAGATACATCCTTGCACAAGATCACCTTGGTTGCCCACTTCGATCGCTAGAGGCCTTTTATTGATGTCATCGATAGGCTTGTCCACACACAGTGGGGTCTTTGTCAATGAGAGGTGGTTGTCTTGCTTGATTCTCAGAAAAATATGATTTTCATCTCTTCTAAAGAAGACATATCTCTTTCTTGGTCCAGTGGCTCGCGAACCATAAACTAGATTCATTTTATCCTCATTATATTGTCATTTTCTCAACACATGAATCATGATCCAGTGACCTCTGCTATTTGGATCTGCCTTCAAAGATTTCCTCCCGCTTTCCAAAATCCTTCAATTTTTTTGATGATAGGAAATCTTGTTGGCTGATTCCTGATTACATATTGTAGAACCCAATCGATCTTCCATACCATTGAACCCCATACATGTTTTGAGGTTGTAATATCAAAACCTCCATTGGAATTAATTTGGATTGAGATTGAGGGAATGTATATACATAAATATCCAATTATGTATGAGTTATGGACTCACAATTTTCCCTCATGCTTCCTCCAAGTAAATTCAGCACTAAAATGTCGTCATGGGGGAGCAGCTATGCGTAAATAAAATCCACTGAATGAGGATTTAACACATAAAAAAAATTACTGCATAAAGGGGATGGTTGATGTATTGAGAAATAAACAATATGATTTCATTCCTATTTATTACATGGAAGTTGTGATTTAATCTCTCCCCTCGGCTATGAGACTATGAGAAAATTCGATTGGTACAAGACTTGTAAGGTCGAAAAAAATTATTCATGTGACCGGATCTAGTTTTTATGAATGTACGGTTATGGGAAATGTAGGACTATCCAATTTGAAGATGAAAATGGGCCAATCCAACATGCAGCTCAATGGAATAGGATGTAACCTGAACAGGTTTTCGGTTATGGGTGATGGCGACTTGATTACACTTGAATGAGAGAATTGTGGGGATTTAGGACATGAAAGAGTTAGTTATCAGGGAGGGAAAAGGATTATGGATTTAATGTGAGATGGATTCCTATACTTGTATATGTAAAACTGAGAGTAAGGAAGTGGAACAAGAGGAAGTATACATTTGTTCCTCTCCTAGGAAGGGCAAGAAAACCATAATGGACTCAGAGGGATTCACCAAGAATGTGAGTAGGTCATGTCTTAAAAATTAAGACTTTAATTTACCCAAACCACTAGTTACCATATCCTAGAGTAAAGGATCACTCATGCAATATAAATATCTCGATGACATGAAGATAGTTTCGAAATGTGTAACAGAAAAAGATATGTCTTCTCTACAAGAGGAATAACTTTCTCCACCTAGAGAAGAGGTTGTGGGATCTCAGGCCGATACAGATTCTGATAAGAAGTTGAAGCTCATGGTTTCTCTAGCTTCAATGTGTCCTCATAGGTAATATTTCCATGTTCTTACTCCTTTTCGTGTGAAATTGTGTTTAATGGCTGAAGATATAAATAACAAAAGAAAATACCTAGCTACCCTACAAATGGATTCTTCGGTGGTCCTGGTGAACGCTAATAAACAGCATCATGTGACCCCTAAAATCCAGGATCGAAGCCTCTTCCACTTACTCCCACACATCTCTAATAAAATGAAGACGAAGCTTATTACATATGATCTGGAATGGAAATATCAAAAGGATCTCTTGAGTTAGTGGCCACCTTTGTTCTTTTTTGTGCAAGGGATCATAGGTTGTGTAGGTTCATTCTTTCTAGTTCTTCTTTTGTTTTCATGTTTCCTTGTCATTGGGTGGTCTGTTTTGATTGGTGTCCTATTTGGTTGATAATTTTTTTTGTATGGTTCCCACTCCCCCACACTATAGTTTCTTCATGAAAATAAAAAAAAATTATTTGGAAGAAATAATGAAGAAACTCCTTGTATACCCTGTTTATAAATTCCATAAGAACAGATGGTGGATTGTCTAATCCAAATGAAATTACTGTAAACTCACAATGTTCATAACTCATTCTAAAATATATCTGTATATTATCCTCCTTCATTACTCCCAATTTATGATACCTATAAAAAATATTGATAATTAAAAAAATAATGTGCTCCATAAAGTTGATCGAATAAGTCATCAATGTGAGGTATAAGATACTTGGTCTTTATAATTAGAGAATTTATTTCCTTATAATCAATACACAGCCTCATAGATCTATCATTCTTCTTGAATAAAAGTAAAGGGGGTCCCAATGGTGAAAAAATATGGCTTACAAATCCCTTATTACAAAACCGCTCTAGTTGTTTCTTATGGTATATTAATTCAATACTGGTCATTCTATACAGAGTATTTGATATATTTCTTGAATGAGGAATTAAATACACAAAAGAATCAACCTCGAACTCTATTGGATATGTATATAATTCCTTAGAAAATAAATTAAGTAATTCCATCACAACAGGTACCTTATCGATTTAAATATTTCATCTTCCATCCATAGGCTTTATCTTCTCATATTAACCAATAATTTCATTTATAAAATCTATTTTGGGTGGATCTAGACATGTATCATGTGATTATGTTTCCCCTATAAAGTTGAGTAAACCCATATCTTATTCATAAATCCCAGTTTCCTTATCCATACAATAAATTTTTTAAAAATATTTTGAAACGCATTCCATACCAATGATTATATAAAAATCAATCATTTGTATATTTATAATGTTTGAAAGCAGGGAATGCATGTGCCTCGTAATTAGAATTTACTATTATATCCTTGTTATAATGAGACATCCATTTAGAGTCTTAACTGAAAACATCATTCCTATGGTGCTAAAGAAATATATAATTTTATTAGAAAACGTGGAAGATATAAAAGATTTCAAAGATCTAAAATCAAATATATAATTACATAAGTTTGAGGATTTGATTAAAGTACATTCCACCACATCATTAGCAACTTCAACCACAGCTGTTGTGCTCGCAAAAGCTTGGACCTACTCCCTTAGCATTTTCTAAGGATAATTCCTTTGATTCCTAGGACAATCATTTACATAGTTCCCTATATCCTTAATGATGATGCGTTAATAATTTTTATCTTCTTTCTTTATCTTATAATTATAATCTTGGTGTCCCTTCTCTATACACATGAATCACACTCTATTTCATTTTTTATAGAAATCAGGGTGTTTCATTCCACATGTATTACATGTTATAAAATTCCCTTTTCTCTTGATCCCCTTTCCCATTAATTTTCCTAGTCATCATATTCTTCACTTTCTTACCCTTGGAGACATAGAATATAGATAATACTTCATATCTTGATAGAACATGAGACTATTTCCTCACATGTTGAGATGTTTCTAGAGACAGGTACCCCTATAAGGAATGGATTTAACCAATCAAAGTATCTTTCAATATTAATCTCTGGATTATATATGTAGCATGTGGCATATATTTCTAACTTTGTAAATTTTTCTTCATACTTAGAAATATTTTCCACTTTCTTTTGTCTCAAACCTAATAATTTCCTCTCCATATCAACTCATTGTCCATGAATAAAATATTTTTCCTAGAAGTGTTTCGTAAAATCATTAGCTTCCATGTTCTCAATTTCTTCATCATCCTTGGGGTTTTTAATAAATGACCACCATTCATATGTGCTTTTAAGGGATGATAAACTAACATAGAAACCTTATCCATTTCATTACTTCCTAATGCAAGAAATATCATCTATTAGTAACTTATCCATTTCTTAGATAAAAATATATTTGTAGTCTCATTGAATGATGGACATTGCTGATGTAGGAAGAGGTCTAACATTATTTCATCATGTTTTGAATCTGTAGGCTTCTACATACGGACAAGTTAATTAGTTATAACCTAATTATTAAACCCCAAGATAGTTATAATTTTTTCTAATCCAAATGTATCTTTTTCTCTATCTTTGTTATCATGACCATGAGTCCAATACCTATATAGATTACCTCAATTGATATGGTCTCAATTCCTTCCACTAGGTGACATTTATAAAAAATTACATAAACTAGATTAGGATATGAATCATAATTTAGAATTTTAAAACTATTAAAACAAATAACATTTATTGAAAAAAATATATAACTAATATCAGAACTGTAAGCTTGATTTCTTTTATATTATTCCCAAAAATCGTTATAGGTTTACATTTCCATAATCTATGTTTTCCTAAATCTTGTTCCCCAATATTTCTACTACACTTTCTATGATACCAACTCTAAATAACCTGACTCTAGTGTACCAGATCTGGTTGTTACCTTATTACATTGGTACTAGATGTATGTAATGGTATCCTAAAGGATTGAATAGTTTAGTAGTCTTAGAAAACCATATAAATAATTGGGTTTCATATTACATTAGAAAATTTAAAACGCAACATAATATTTTCTTTGAGAACCCCATTGTCAGCTTTATCATGTCTCGGCATATCAATCATAGAACACTTCCTAGTATTCTAGCGAAAGAAAAAATAATAAAGGGGTGAGATTATATGCTTATTAAGGGTAAGAATATAGTGAAATAAAATATGGTATGAAAAATATAGATGGAATAAATGATAATAAAATAATTCTATATAAAGATTCTTATTAGATAAAAATGCATTAATGAATATCATAATAAATAAAATAATAACAAGTAAATCAATAACTAAATTCATAATTTTGGAATTCTTAATTATATACATCTGAAACATGCCTTCATGGCCTCATCCAATACATATAAAAATATTTTAAAGGTCTTTTGTGATGAAATCTACATAAATGTGTAAGGGTTCAACCAAATCCGAAGATAGTTTATCTCATGAGGCATATCAATGCATCTATGGTATATATTAGAACCCACCAATCACTTTATAATTCCAATTCATTCCTTATATAAATAAATAATACACCTAATGGAAAATTCATTAAAATATATATATAATTGATCGTATTGGAAGAACTAGTAATATAGAATTTCAATACTTTCCCCGGTCAAATTAATCATAAAAAATCAAAATAAATATAATTAATGGTATCATTATATCACATCTTCAACATAATATTAAATAAATTATTTTTGACATAGATTAAAATAAATTAAAGAAAATATATTATTTGTTTTGAATAGAATATCCTTTTAACCTACAATATAATTTTTAAAATAAAAATATTATTCATATAACAAAGAAATAATTTTCTTTGAAAATAACATTGTAAAATTTTAAACGAATCTTCAATTAATTGATGCTTAATTAAGGATAGAAATTCCATTCATTCCATATAATATAAAAACCCTTACTTTCACACTTTTTTAAGAAAAATCAGAAAGTACCTTTTCTCAAAAAATGACATGAAGATCCCTTTTCAACATTTCATAAAATGAAAAAAAGGGTTAAAATGAATCTAAACAATAATTTTATAATTTTTTAGAAAAATTGAAAAAACATTTAGAAAACATGTACATGTAATTCGAATATCCTCAAATAAGCCTCAGAAATAAAAATCCCAAATAATAATGTGATTGTGAAATTAACTCAAACCTTGTGTTTGATTTTATTTATAAATGTATGAACCTCCTATATAAAAAATATAGATTTATTATAAATATATTCTTAAACCATAATCATATATGTAATTACATTTATTATTTATATATAATATTTTATCACTAGTTTATTATCAATTCATTTTTAAAATCACCAATTCTTGTGGTAAATTCTTGATTTTTCATATATGTTTTGATTCATTCGTTCTTATCCATATAAATTTATTATGGTTACATAATCTATATAATATAATTAAATGATTAAATATTTTATATATTAAATATATCTGTATTTATTGTCATCAATTAATATAGATATTGAAAAAAATAATTACACTGTTAATGGAGACGGTAGGCTGTTATTATTTATAAAAACTATTTTCAATTTTTGAATAATGGAAAGAAATAAATATGAAAAATAATATTTATTTATAAATAATATTTATTTAATAAATATCATATATACTCAATACTCATATCTTTATAATCATACAAATAAATTGGTTTTGAAATACAAATTACACCACTATGTAAAGATGGTATGTGGTATGTATGCACAAGTGATGTTTTAAGTTTTTCTCAGATGGAAAAGAGATGGAATATTATTTTCTTGTACACATAATAATATTTAATTAAATTTATGATACTGGATTTTTTTTATTTTATGATGGGTTCAACACATTAAGAGTATTTAAAATAGAAATAAACAAGAAAGAGTCAGTAAAGATGATTACCTCTTCTTTGGTTGACTCCTTTTAGATCTCTTCTAAAGGTACCCAGGTTCAATATTTTGGAAGGTTAATAATCTCGAAAAATTTAATAATAATTCTTAAAAGTGGAATGGAAATTTTTTGGTCATGATATATCTCACAATGTTCTTTAAATAAGTAATGTATGATTTTCCCTTTTATAATTGAGGTGTGGGGAACATTTGGAATTTCATAAAATATTAAATTAAAAAAAGGTAATATTTTATTCCCAATGGATGAAAAATGATTTATTTAAAATATAAGATGATTATGAGTATAAACTCTCTCATCCAATAAAAATAAAAAAAATTATCTATTTTTTATTGTTATAATTTGGTGTTAACCACTCATTATCCCTTTCTAAATGTACTATGTCAATAAGGTTTTTTACTCATTATGTTTCAATATAATTTTTATAAAGGAAAAATGGCACATAAATGGACCATGTTTGATATTATAAATCATATCATAATCACCTTTATGAATAAAATTATTTTTGTAGTTCATATTATTTAATATAATATTATTTAACATAAAATATCAATAATGTAGTTTTTTGAACTATTCAATACTTTTACATTAATAATATCAAGACAATACTTATAATTAAAATAAATTATTTAATTTTATACCTTACATTTACTATTAATATATATAATTCTTGGATCATATTATTTTTTCTCAATTTACATTACTTGTAATATTTTAATGATCAATTATTTGATTTTTTCATTAATTGAATAATCACACTATCAACATTGTACGAATTTCAGTTAATTATATAATCAATTAAAATTTAAAATAAATTACAATAATGAAGATAAATAATTTATATTTTAAAATAATATTTATAGATGAAAATATATTTGGGATAAACAAATATTTAAAATAGTATAGTTATTAAAAACTCGAGTGTGACATGTTAGAATTGTCTTTATATAAAATACTATAATGGAAATAATCTCATCCAAATAATAAAACATTTCAAATAACCAAATATTTCATTTTTATATAATAAATATACTCATAAAATAATGTTAAGTCACGTTTTAGGGTCATTTCATAGTATTTATCATTTTATTTTTATCTTTACTTTCCCAAGATACCCTTTATGATGGTAATATTAATTACAAAGGATGCTATTCATATTCAAAAAAAATAAAAGGGACCTATTTACAAAATTTTGAAATCCTATGTATAAATATTTAGTCTATTTTTCCGAATTTAAATCTCATAAGTGGTAGAATTTAATTTAAAATTAAACTAAAAAACACAACAAAATTTTTATTTATAAAAATAAATTTGTAAGTATAAAAATGTTTTATACAAAATTTTACCACAAAATTGTTTCTAATAAAATTAATTGTATTATTAATAAAAAATAGCTATATTTAATTTTAATTTATTTAAAAATAAGACAGTAGTTTTAATATACTTGAAATGAAAATACAAATTTTTTATAAATGTAATATTTTTCACTATTCAGTATAAAATCAATCTATTTAGAAAAAATCCACAAATCCCACACAAAGAAAATTTGGGTATGATGATTCCAAAAATTAATTCAATTTTATCAAATGAATTTTAAAAAAATGTAAAAAAAATATTTGTGTATAAAATGGCTTTACTAAAATTAGACTGTTTATTTCCTAAACATTAATCAATAAATTTGTATTGATTAATACATTTATATATATATATATAATAATATGATTCATACCACTAACACCCTCTCATTTTAACATCTAGGTTATAATTGTTATGTTAAAATAATAATATTTTTATATTGTATCTCGTTTCGTTTAAGATTATTATTGTGTGTTATATAATTTATCCAAAAAAGAATAATTTTAAACTATCTGTGTTACATTAATTGATATCTATCAAAGAAATTAATTTTATTTAAAAAACATATGACAAAATCTTGGGGTTCTTCCAATAATAATCAAAAATTCTTGAAACTAAATTTTTAGTAAAATTATAGGCATGTATTGTGATTATCATAAACTGTAAAATAATTTAGAGTATTTTGAGAAATAATAAACAATAACACTATTTTTAATTATAAAAAAAAATAATATATTTCTAATAATATATCAATCAATAATTCAGAAATATATTTTATATTATTAAATCACTACTTGTGTTCTTTTAAAATATGACATACCATTTAACTTCTCCACTTTTGTTATTATCAAAAAACATTAGGCAAGAAAAAATTTGTATAAATTTTATAATTGAATTAATGGAAAAAATATTATTAAAAAACAAAATTAAATATAAAATAAAATTTAAAAAGGGTTTAATGATGATTATAATTTCATTTCCTAAGGATTAAAATGTATCATTAAAGGTTCTTAATCATCTTTTTTTTATTCACAACTATTTCATATATCAAGAAAAGACTCTTTATCCTAAAGTTTATCCCTTCAACATTTTTCGAAGTCCATGAAGAGATTGGAATTATTATTGCAAATATAATATATATATATATATATAATATAGTGGGTTAATTGGGTTCTAGAGGATAAGAAATTTATGGGGAAAGTTGGTCGGTATAGTTGGTGCCGATTAGACTCAAAATAGTATAGATTTTGGGATTTAATATATTTCAAACCATATTAAAAGTTATCTTTAATTATTTGACGTAGATTATGAGTTTAGTGAAACCAAATAGTGTGGTGTTTTTTTGGAGTGAATGTGGGGTTGGGGTAGGACAATGATGGGTTAACTAAATGGTAGAGGTAGGGTTTTCCTAAGAAGAGACCATATGGGTGGTGAGTTTGAATGATGTATTATAAGATCAGGGGTACATTAGAGGAGTAGGGGGATGATCCTTAAAATAATCAAATGATGTTAAGGTTGTGTCAAGAATGATTTGAACAACATGGGGTCTAGAAAAAATGGACAGAATTTGAAACTTAGGTTGTATCATCTGAGGTTTGAATATCATTTATTTTGTATAATGGAATAAACGTCAAATAAGATTGTTCAAAATTAGTGGGAGATGGATATGAAATAGATAGTTTGGTGGAAGGATAAATACTATAATATTAGTCTATTATCAAGGGTTCGGAAAGGTAATGGTTTTCCAATAGTGTGGGAAAGGAGTCTATAATTGAATGTGATTATGTGTTAAAGGGGTACAGTTTTTGGGTTTCATAGGGATGAGTTCAGAAATAAGTGGTAGAGATTGAATATATAATGGTGGAGTAAGGGTGATTTCAAGAGTGTATATTTTAGTTATTTTATGGATGGGAAGTGTAATGAAACTAAGGGGAATATTAAATAAAATAATTTTGGGAAGGATTTTGAATATATGGCTGAGGGATTGGACTATTTAGGTAAGAATGGGTAGTAAAATTATAAAACAATTGATGAAGAGATTTCTAGAAAAAAATTCATCTTCCATATTCATTTATAACCATTTACCTTAACTTGGAGGTGCTTATTAGATTATGTGGTTAGAGAGATTTAGTATTGTATTCTTCAGTGGAGTAGAATCTGGAAGCATTCAACAAGCAGGGGACGTCTTATAGATCAAATTCTAAATTAATAATGGATTCATAAAAATTGGAAATCGAAATTATGAGAAAAAAAATTTCCATATTATATTATATGTTTAGAATGTTATAGGTTAAATACATAATACCATGATCATTGTGAGGTTTTATATCAATGAATCATTTATTTTTTGTGTAAAAAAATTGAATACATGCGTTTGATGTTAGGTTTGTTGATAGGATGATTTATGATATGAGATGTAGGTCCCAGCTCAATATATAGTTGAATTCATCTGAGAGCTTATAGAATATGAGAATAATTTCTCCAATAAGTTATAAAACTATTTGTTTTTGGGTTTCCCTATATAATGATATAAATCCTACATATAATATTATATTTGATACATGTATTTCCCTAGATAGTTAATTTCTATACAGTGATAAATAAAGCTCAAATGAGTTATGGGTGGTAGGGTATTAGATTAGGTTTCAGTGACGCAATATACGCCAACTTTTATTGCATGGTTGAAATTTTTATCATATAAGGATGGGCATTATATGAATCCACATCAGTGGCCTTGGTATAAAAAACATCTCATTCTATGAATTCATCATTATATTAAAAATATTTTTATTATTTTAAAAATACATAAGAAACAAATGTGCAGGAAATCAACAAAGGTTATAGCCATAAGAGGAAGATCATGTGGGAGAAGAGAATATGCAGATAATAATTTATTAATTGAAAAAAGGGATACCACAGACAGTACATTTTGAAATGATTAAATATCGATACTGAATATTTTTTTTAATGGTTTTATATAGAGTGGGTTTCAATAATTTCTCATTATATATTCTCCCATAATAAAGGTTCATTGATTTATATACTAGAGAAAAGATTGTTGAAATTTGATGGATAATATTGAGGTGATGGTATATTAATCTAGAAATCAAATATTATTTAAAGATTGACTAAATAATTATATAATGTTGTGATATTGAGAATACCTCTAATAGTTGTAAATATATTTGAATTTTAAATAGGTTAACTAATGATTAAAACCTATTTATTTTCTTATAATTATTATTAAATAAATCCTTTTTTGGTAGATCATGGAAATTGTTTTGTTTCTTAGGGTTATAGGAAAAAAATAATTTATTTCTAATAGAAAATTTACTCCATATTTCTCAAATTGTTTTTTTATTTTTTAAAAATAACATATAATTATTTATGATCATTGCAATTTATCATCCCCCATTTAATTTTATGAAGACAAAAATTCGAGTTCAACGATTTTTTGAAAATATCAGCATGGTGATCATCAATTTTAATGAACTCATTAGTGATATATCATCTTTGTTTGTGGTCTTATAGTAATTAATATTTAATATCATTGTGTTGGGATCTACTGTGATGTTATACATTTTTATATATCATGATAGAATTAATAATAACACAAATTATCGGTATGTGGGTGTGTGACAATCCAAAATTATCAAGTATGTAGATCATCTAAAAAACTATGTGCAACAACTTCCAACTGTAAAATTCAGATTCAAATATGGAAAGTACAACATTGTATTTCTAGTTTCTAGACTAAGACATGAGATATTATCTAAGAAAATTAAAATTACTAGATGTATTTTTTCTCTCTAATCAATATCCTCTAGAGTTATTATCTAAAAGGATTTTGAGAATCAAATGTCATCTACATGAATAGCGAAAAATAATAATAAATGTTTCATTCAATTACCAAAAAACTAATTCACATTCTTTATATTATATTCTATCAAATTTTTTTAATATATTCAATATATATTCATTAAAAACATTATTGATTTCTAACATTTACTTAATAATTGTATACTTTCAATCATCACACTATATTATATTTGATCTTTCAGTTTATCATTTTATTCCTGATCTAAATTACATGATATATATATTATATTACTTATATTCAAGGAATTTTATAAGATGAAACATTTAATGAAGTCAAAAAAATACTTAATTTTTTCAATAATATTACAATATTCAGTTTAAAATATTTAAAAACCAATAAATAAATTAAGTTCTCCAATTATTATAATATAATTTCACTCTATATAATTTTTAAAAAATTCTCAAAATTTTATTTGAGGTCATCGAAGGATTATATCATCCTTATACATTTGAATAATTGTGGCTTCCTAAAATGATTTATTGATAAAGCAGGTTGGTTCTTCTATTCACCTTTCAAAAATGTTTTACAAAATAAAAATTTTCAAATTATATATTGTGATCTGAAAACATGTATATGTTCGTGAAAATATTTGTTATGTTTAAATACACAGTCTAGAAAATTTGTATTTTCATAAACCAAAGCCTGATCAGCATAAAATTCCAATTGGAAAAAAATTAAAAATATTCGTTTAACATCCATTTTAAAAAAGGTTTAAATCAAATTCCCTATATAAGGAATTTATAATTTCAATATGTCATATCGGTCGACTGAGGACAAAGTTTATTCATTGTTTATACCATATTCCTAGTTATACACTTTAGAAACTATCCGAGTTTTACTCCAAGTAATGACATAATTTTCATAAAAATTAATTTTGAATAACTATTGGGATCATATGACTAGAAAATCAGTGGTTATTTCAACTATAGTCTAAACATCATTCCTCTAAGATTTATTACGCTACTGTTTCTTATCTATCATCTATATTTCTTCAACATTTTTCTCATGTGAATTTTTTAAATAATCTAGGATAAGAATACTACATGATAAAATTTATTTGGAAGTGTGCTTATTTGTAAAACTTGTCGATCTATATTTGGGAAACTATCTCAAGAGTTTTATTCTTGTATCAATGTACTCTATTTTACTGTGTAATTATTGGCACTAAGAAATTATTTTTTATACCCTTTTCAATAAAAATTGTTTTGAAATAAATATTTTAAAAATAACCACATTGATTACATAAATTATAATTTAATGGTATGTGATTGTTTTATACAATATAATAAAATTATAAAAACATGATAGTCTCAAAACTTTAAATAGGGAATAAACCCTATTTTTAATTAGAGTAGTTGTAAATTGGAACATCCACATCGATATTTCCTCAAATAATTGTAGTTTTCATTGGTCTAAAAATCTACATGTTCACGATAAAAGATTTTTGGAATAATGGTCACTCGATTTTAGAGAATAAATATATTCATGGAATTTAAAAATTTTATTTTGTATGATGGTACATTTTTTATTAAAGTTGAATTATTTATGTACATCATAGAATATACCCTTTGAAAAAAAATTGTTATACCTGTAAGTTTATTCTTAAGTTCTATAATATAATTCAAATTTGATATTGTGGGTTTTCCCAAAATAATGACATCACCTTGTCCTATAATTTTTCCTTGTGATTTATCTTCAAAAGTGAAAAATCCAATAATGGTTTCCTTAATGTACCAAAAATGGATTTATATCTAGTCATACATTGGTAGAAACTCCTACATATCTTCCATATATAATTATATATTCTATTATTACATGAAAAAATATAATTTTACTTAGGTTTCTGAATTTTTTGGTTCCCAAATTTTAGGAAAAAGTAATGAATAAAAAAAATCCATTTTTGTTTAGAAATACAATGTTCATAGGTAATAATGATTTTTGAAATAATATTTCATTTCTAATTAGAGTATTTATGTTTCCTTGAAGATAATCAATTATTCATATTCCATCTAGTCTAACAGGACATGAAAATGGCCTTAATTCTACAAGAAATTTATTAAATGAAATTTTTTTCCTATAGGCTATTAAATTTTAATGTACATATTTTTAACATTATTGATTTTAAATAGATGTAAATTTTTCTATATTTTACTTCCATTTTATAAAAAATTTTAAATAAATTTTTTGTATTTCAATTTCATAGGAAAATTGAACAATCATTTCATGTTCAGAATATGGTTTAATGAGAGCATGTATGAAATAAAATGTTGTATTTATTGTTTAAACTTTTATATTATCCTTAGCTAGATCAACCTTGGCTGACCTGTTATTTTTCTATAGTATATTTACTATTATTTCAAACTATTCAATATATTTGTAATGTTCTTATATATATGTGTAGTATTTTATATAATCCTCAATGGGTGTGTAGTATGAATACTTGATGGAAGGAGAATCACTAGACTCTATCATTTGGAATATGATTGATTTTGAGGTTAATAATTTGTAAATAAATTATTTATCATTTCTCTCCGAGTCACATTGGGATGACACGTCCTCCCAATCACTCGAAGTGTCAATTTTTATTGACATCATTCCCTTTCTATTTTTTGAACATCCCTAAGTCCTTTTTTAACTATGCTGCTGAGACTCGGGTACCATATTGAACCATATTCCCTTTTTTGTGATTAAAATCACTCATATAGACATTGAATCATTACTCTTTTAGATAGTATATCCTTTCTTGGTTTTGTATTGGGTATACTATAGCTTCGTCTAAGTCTTATGTGATGTAATACAAGAATATACCTAGATATATGTGTTATGTGAAATTAAAAATCAAATAGAATATATTTCTTTTTTAAAGGAAATACAAAATTTTGCATCATCAAATGTTTTATGTTTCATTTTAATAATTTTGTAAAAACTTTAGTGAATGAACCCGCATGTCACCACTGATTTAAAAATTTATTTTCCCATCATGTTTCTTCAATAATCATAGTCTATCAAATAAATTAAGAATGATTTATTAATGATTAGGGATTTAATATTTTTTCTTAGTGAATGTTAATGGTCATTTGATGATATTTACTCTATGATAGGTGAGTGTTACAAAATAGTGATAATGTGACAATACACTAATAAAAATTGTTTTCCTGGTAATGAAAAATTATTTGTGCTGGGAAATTGAAATATTTTTTTGAAAATTTAAAAATTTTAAGATAAAAATAAATGTTTATTAAATTGTAGATATTTTTGAGTTTAATAAATGAAAGAAGAAAAATTAAAAACTAAATACTTCATTGTTTAATAGAAATAGTTTAATCTAGCAAAGGTTTAAAAAGGAAACATAAAAAAAATCTAAAATAAATAGTTCATATAAAAATAATAAAAAGAAAAAAATAGTGATAATGGATCATATAAAATATAGTTACACAAGGTAAAAATCATAAAAAATGATAAAGGATTTTGGGTTAATATGTTTGGATATCTGATGTAATCACTCGTAAAAAAACCCAGGTTCATATCCATGAAACATCATTTCTTTTTTATTCTGACCTAAATCTAGAAGGCAGATCTTATGTCAAAATATGGCAGACCATTAATGAGTATAATAAACTCCCAATATCACAAAAATTCTACATTAAATGCTTCTTTCCTATAGTGAATTATAGAAAGAATGATGGAGTGAATACAAATAGGGAAGGAACTATTTAGTGGCTCCTTGAAATCCATTATGTATTGGTAATTAAAAAATATTTTTTATTCTATTTATCATAAGCCTTGATACATTTAATTATGAAATTAGGATAATTATCTTATTTTTTATTAAATAATACATAAATTCGGTTGTATCTTTTTATTCACTATTTAAACTATCTAAAAATTTGATGGTTTGATTGGTGGTAATATATTCTACATTTTTATATTGAGTTCCAAGGTTAAATACATCAAATAGAACCTTAAAATATAATTTATATATTTTTTAACTATTCTTGTATTTCCAATTCACAAATCTAATTCGCCCATATAAATAATTCATAGAGGCAATTCTCCCACCTTGGAAAACCTTACAGATAAATTTATATATTTAGTTGTCTTATATATTTTGACTATAACGTGGGATAAATAACTAAAAATCGGTGATACTTATTGATTCAGAAAATAATAAAATTATATAAATTTCATTGGAAAACATCAAATTCTAAATTGATCTACATAATTTGTGGAATTATTTTATACTTAACTATATGTCTTCATTATAGATTCTCTAGTTTCTCAAAACTATTTTCCTATAGTATTTTATATATAAAATGATATATATAAGTAATATTAATTTTATTCATAAATATTTAGAAAGATGATGAAATTTTAAAAATATAACTGAAGAGGACTAATAGAATTTTCTATCATATAGGAGGTCTAATTTAGGTATGAATTTTGATAAGTCAAGCATATTATATAATCTAGAATATTGGATATGTTAATTCAACTACATAAAATATTTGATATGTGAAGAGTCTATGTAAACTCACTTATTTGAATCACATACATGAATTTACTTATATTAACTCAGTAATATCAATTCTCTTGTATGAATTTGGAGACATAATTTTGTTTATATGAATTTAGTTATGTCAAATCACCAATTTGAATTTGGCTATATCGATTTGCTTATGTGATTTTTGGATGTTCCATTTCATCTATTTCAATTGAGATAAGTGAAAATATGCAGTGGTGATAAATTTACATACATGACCAAATTCACCTACATGGTTTTGAGAGTTTATATAGGTTCTTTAGAAACATATAAATATACTATGTTTCATATTTCAATCTTTAAAATTTTATTTTAAAAAATATTAATGATTTATTTGTTCTAAAATTATTCATTAATATTTTAGAAGCAGTGTGAATAAGTTTTAAATTTTTTGATGAATAATAAACTGAAATTAATATTGTATTAATAATTTTTGTATATTCACATTGATATTTGGGAAAATTTTATATTCAAAATTAAACTAGTCAGAATATGAAGAGTGTGTCCTAAATATTTTCTAGGGGGTTTTCATGAATATAAATTTTGACCTTTTACTACTATATTAATTGTTTTAAGCCACATTTATTTTAAAACATTTATATCATTAGATATAATACTAAGAGACCAATCATGTGGGTATTAGTTCTCTATCATTTATTAAAATACATCAGAAACATTTATTTGGTAAATAAGCATGAACATTGTGAATGTATTATACGAGAAATTTTTTAAATTATAATTTCATTGGAATATTAATGGTTAGCCTCACATGTGTTGTTGGATAATTACAATGAATTTAATATTAACTTTTATTGATATATTTTAAACCATATTAATTGTTTAATTATTTGTCTAATGAATTTTTGTGTATATAATTCTTTTCATTTATAGAGTATATCGAAGATAATTAATTTATTCTTACAAGATAATGTGTTATTATTAAAATTTCTAAACAATAATTTTGGATTTTAAAGTGAAAAAGATAGTTGTTTATATTTTTTGGTGTATAAAAAACCATGGAATTTAGTAAAGATATATAGATGCGACTCTTATTTACTCTAATGTGTTTCATAGTTTGAAATTGCGTCTAGGAGCCTCATTATTCAATTTCTTACGGATGGAAGCTACTAGTTGTCTTTGCTTTATTTTTTAACAACATGAAGTTCCTAAGAACAAGTTGATCCAAAATCCATCATCTTCATCGATGATAATTCACATCATAATTTTTTATTCATTATTTGTGTTGTAACTGTAATTTCTATATTTTATTCCCTTAATGTGTTTTACATGAGGACATACTACCATCAAAGAAAGTACATATGGGTTATTTATTTCCCATTAGAGGATTTAGTTCCACTTAACCAATAAAATAGAAGAATAGGGGACCACTCATGTAAGAGTATGGGTTTAGTCTGGTTCCTTAGAATACTTGTTTTCTCTTGACCCATAAGTTATAAGAGGTTAGGACTAAGCTGGTGAAAGGTTATTTTAGGTCTCATCCTGTAAAATATTGAGTCATGTTTTCCCAATAAAATACTAGATTAAATATAAACATGAAAAGTCAAGGGTGTTGGGATTGAGCCTATAAAATTATTGGTTGGGTATTCTCCTATAAAAGGCTAGGTTTTTTTTGAAATTGTAAAAGAAAATTGAATATGTTTAAGCCTTCATGTGTGAAAGAAAATCATATGTTAATAGTTCTCAATCTCCATCAAATGTGATATTCCATAGTGGGATAAATATCAATCCAAATATGAGAGGGTTAAAGATTCTATTAGGATCATTTAGATCAGAACCACTAAAAAATTAATTTGTTCAACTTTTACATTATTTCATGTTCTTTTCCATATATTTTTTTATATTGGTGTGGTTGAATTTTTTACTATTTAAACTGGTCACTTTTGATTCTTTGTGATTAAAATCCGATTAATTTTTAATGAATAAAAATCCACCCCCCTCTCGCTTATGTCCATTTTCATCACCTATTTGGGACATAACAATTGGAAGTATAGCCATACCCTTTTATGAGTTGGTATCAAAGCTTGGCCCTTGGAAGATAAGTTAGATTGTAATATTATTCAATACCCCTCAATTAATTTTTCGTGTCGGATCGTTCAAGATATTTTGTGCTTCATTTTATTTTTTACATTAATTCAGATAAATTTTTATCTTACTCCACAGCATGAATAAGGAAATGATATTTTTTAGTGATGGAAAACTTGAGGGATAAAAATGGTTTGAATCCAAAAATTCCACCATACATTAATGGAAGTATCTATATTATATAGATGATATAGATAGACTATTTTCTAAAGTGTATTGATATTATATTTTTGGGATATTTTGATTAAATCGTATATTTTACTTAAAATTAATCTAACTTATTAGAAAGAATAAATGCTGTAAAATTTGATCTTTATTATTGGGTCTTGAATATTATTTATTATTATTCTAGGGGAAAATATTTTTGATAAAATTGGAATTTGTAACATTTTTCATGAAATTTAGACACAATTAGAAACAACTAGAATTGAAGAATAATATTCTTAGAAAAACTATTTTATATAATTATAGAATGTCTAGAAACATGATAATAGGGCATCAATCCATGAAAATGTAATAATACCCATTTCTTAATAAAGAAATCAGTCAATGTAATTTATATCTAAATTATGAATGTTGAAATATTATTTTTTATATTTATATGAATAAATGAAATATTAAACCCAATTTTCTGATACTTAGAAATCAATATAAGGTTAAGAAGAAGAGAAGTACGTCTTTAACTACTTGGAGTGATTCTAAAAGATCATGAATTATAGATGAAGGTACAATAGAAATTATTAATGTTGTTTTATTGAAAAAAATATTAAGGTAACAGTTTTACCTATATATTACTCAACAAGTTATCTTATTTTAGAAGATATAAAAGGTAGAGATATATGTGTGTCCAGTATAACTAATGATTGTGATTTTAGTTTTTATTCTCATGACTCTATTAATTCTATAAATGATGATAAAATTATTTAATATCTAAATGAAATATGTTATTCATATAATGATCGAATAAAGTATATAATTTTTTACATGTTTCACTTAAAGAAAAATTTATAAGGGTTCATGAAAAGAAAAATAAATGGCCTCTTTAATTAAAAGGTGCTAATTTAGAATTTTTAAAGTTTAAAGAAGAAAATAATATGTTAAATTAAAATCATATAATATAAATTAATCCTCATATGAAAAGGTTTTTTATGATTTATAATTTATTCAAAAATAAAATAAAAGAACTAAGATTAAATTAGATAATGTTAGAAATTAAAAAGTCTATTTTAAAATGAAAATTTATAATAAATGTGTTTCAAATGTCAATATTAGAAAGATTTTTTATTTAAATAAATTTAATGACAAATGGAATGGAATTAGTTATGATCCATGCATTCCTACTATGTTTAAAAATAATTTTGTGAAAGGAAAATATACTAGAATTATTTTGGTTAATTATTTTAAATTTGGTTCTTATGTAATTTATTCTTGTGATTGTCCTTATAAGTTCACTGAAAATCTTTATTACAAAATAAATTTCACTCCTAAATCTTATTTCAATACTGAAATGTGTAAACCATATACTTCTTGGGTATCTAAAGAAATGTATTCTAATATAGGGAAAATTAATCCATTTTTTCAACTATGTAATATATATTTTATAATTATTATGTTTAACATCAATGTCGTTATATTTATTTCCTTAAAATTTTATCAAGATCATTATAATATTTTTTATTTTTTTTGGATAAACATGAATATGTTCTATCATCTTTAAATGATAGAATTTAATTCTACCTTAAATATTTTTATAAGTAAATGTGAGTAAAGTTGAATTTATATTTCATGATCTTGAATTCTTTTTTCATATGGCTTTTAAATATTTTTTTAGTCAAAAATGTTTCCTTTAATCATATAATGTTATAATTTCTAACTTTCAAATTTATTTAAACTAATAAAAAAATTTTCTTGTGGCTCATTATGAAATTAAATTTTGTTATTAGAGGAATATTCACTACTATAATTAAAATTATTCTTTAGTTTTTTATCATATCATTACGAAAGTAAAGAAACAATTTAAGGGGGTTACTTTTCTCTCAAATTCAGAATTCATTTTGGATTTCAAAATATACATGAACTAGTTTTGTTTTGTTAAAAGAAGGAGACTAAAATTAAAGGGGAAGAAATAATTTTTAACTATTATTAAATTCATTCCCTTCTTATGATATCCTAAACATTCATCTTATTTATTTTCAATTAATATTATAAATATATTTATTTTAATTTTAAAGTCTTTTAAAGTATATAATTTATTTTAAAAACTAAAATATGTATATATTTTGAATTTTAAGTATAAATATATCAAGAATAATTATATGTAATTAAAATTGTTTTTTCTATTACTAGAATTTATTTTTTGTGTATTTTTTCATTCATGATAATATACCTGGATTTGAGAAAGAATTTATTCATTACAAATTCATAATTTATTTACTTTATTTATGGAATGTATAAATTAAAGGGGAGAAAATTGTTTTTTCAATTCTAAATTTTTTCCAATAAAAGTATTATTTTTAAATATATTTTAATAATTCTATAATCTAATTTTCATTTTAATTTTTTTTGGTGGCTCATTGAATAATAAATTAAAGATATGTTTTAATTTTTTATTTTAAAATATAATCTGTAATTCATGATTAACACGTGTAGTTTTCAATTTATAAAATCTATATTAAATAGTTTAAGAATGAAGAATCTTGGTTTTAAAAAATGAATGGATTTTTGTTTTTAAAATTTCAGTTGTGTATGATAATAAAAATTATTTCTATCTTATAAAAAATTTAACGACCCATACTTTGGGACCCATGTCATGACTACCCCGATCCTGCGTCCTAAAGTTCAGGGGGTGGAGACTAGCACCAAAAAGAATTTTCCCATGATTGGGAGGCATTTTTCTAAATACATGTATGAATGCACACACACAACCACATCATCAAAAAAACTGGAAACGAAAACATACATGCCACAAAAACAACCACTGAATAAAGATACAAGCTATAAGTCAAATATTCCTGAATAAAACCCTCAAAAAAGACAAATAGAAAATATTAATGTTCAAAGATCTTTGAAAAAGTAATCTGCAGGAGAACACCACCTAAATGGTAGGCAAGGAGTGGCTACTGGAAGCTATAGAAGTATGTCCTTCCTGTCATATCTCACTGAGAACCTCCTGGTCTGAGGCCACCGAGGTCTCTGTCAAAGCACCTGTCATCTGCACCAGACATGATATGTGTGGGCCGAAGCCGTGCAAGGGTGATTGACACAATACTTAGTAAGGACCCCGAAACATAAGGGAAATACCATAAAATAAGGTATGCACAAGGTACAATCAGCTTACATAGGTGTAATATAAATAATGGAAGGAAAAACTATCAGTTTTAATACTGAACACCTTGGAATGTTGAGGCACTCATCCCTGATAAGAACCGTGGGTTTGCTGGGTCACACAGAGCCACTCCCCACTGTGGTCCTTTAAGGTCACATAAAGTCACTTCCCATGTAGGCCATCATAGTTGGTCCACACAGGGCCGCTTATAGCTGATCCACATAGGGCCAGTTATAGATGGTCCACATATAGCCCCTTATAGCTGGTTCACACAGAGCCCCTTGTATTTGGTCCACACATGTCCTCTATTCATTTAGGCATATAGGGTTACTTAGACCCTCTCATCAGTAATTTTAGAGTCTCAGCCAGCCGCAGGATTCCCACAAACAGTGCACTTGATTCTTGAAGAATCTACTTCTCAAGCCATTATTTGAATTTCAACTTCCATGAATGTATCCTTAGATAATAACTAAGTAACTTCCCCATCGTGAGGGTTCCAACGCCATAGATGACACATCAATCAAGAATATGGTTTGAACTTTATAAATGTTTTTCCAAAAAGGGGTCGGTCGGGTCCGGGTCTGGTCCGACCCAGTCAAACTGACCTATCCCACTAGGAATCCCAGACCACTTCCTATCATCCCACTGTGCGGGCCATCTCTCCTATAGCCCAAACTCCCGGAGTCATTGGACATGGGCTGCCATGCGACCGGCTAAGGCCAACTGCCACCTGTCCCACATGTTGTCCCAGTTGGACCGCATGCCAGCACACATCGTGGCCCCCAACTGTGGGTCGTGTCCTTCTCCACCAGCTACTGTCCTACATACCGGTGGCCCTGCAACACCACCATGGACCCAGCTACCAATGAACTCCACCTCGGCATGCCGCCACCCACATGCGGCCACCACCATTGGTATCTTCTGGGAACCATTGGGTCTGCTTCGGTGGTCTGTTTCTCGAACCGTCTTCACCGATAGATTTTTTGGCCACCTTCTTACATTATATGGCCTCAAGGTTTCCTTGCTACCAATTTAAATTTGTGGTCAAGAAGATCAAAATAATGCCCAAATATAGATTAATCGGGTCCTTGTTCGTTTCGGCCCGATTCCTCTACATTAGAGTTCTTGAAATATGGGAAGGGGAGAATAAGGTTCTATCAACAAATAACCCGAATGCAATCCCTGAGGAAAAACACCCTTTTGAAAGAATGATCGAACTTAGGATCATCCTATTCTTTGGTTGACCAAAATACATTGTTTTAAAAAGAAGAATGGGGTTTTCTAATTCTCAAAAAGATAAACTCATACGTGGAGTAGCATCGATTGGCGGGAAGGATCATTGATGTTGGTGATCTGACTGCAGGGATTCACAATCCGTTCGAAGTCGTTGGCTTTCGTCAATATCTGGTCCAAGATCCATTCTTAAAGGTTGTCTCCATCACTTTCTGATCCACTTGATTTCATCATTTGAGAGGATTACTTCATCGTTCATCAGATTAATTCCAGGTCTAGATCTGTTTCTCCAACCCCGTTATCTCATTAAAAGAGAGCTGTGTCGCAACATTTCTTTTACTCTCATTTATCTCATTGTTGTGCTATTTCATTTATGAAACATCATTTCTATTATACCATAATTAAATATTTGTTATGTTATTTAATTTATGGATTGAAACAATCCTCTCATCTCTGCATTTCAGTGAAACAATTTGAATAAAATAATGATAAATTTTTATTTTCTATTTTTTTTAAACATCCGAAAACTATCTTTCACCCTCGACCTGAGTAAGTCGGGGATAATCTTTGCTTAAGGGAAACACACCATCACGATATCAACAGTACTCTTTTATATCCAATCTGAGTTACCGTTTATAAATTAGATGGATTTGAAAATAAAAATAATTGTTACTTAATTATTTTACTTACGACCAAAAACTAACTTCCATTGTTGGCCAGTGCCAGCCCATGTTATGCCCTTTCTATGAAAATCCCAACGCTTTGAGTTCAACGATGCCCTCATATTTTGGATCCGAGCACCCATTTAAAAGTTAAAAAACGTGCTCCTATGGTTATTTAAAGAACCTCAGAAAAAGTTCAAAAATACGTTCTGGACACGCCGGGCCTCACAATTACGTGACTTCTCAAAGCCTGGTCTCAAAATAATTCTATTAAATTTTCAAAAAAAACTCATGGAATTATAGGGCATTACATTACTCTCCCTTTTTGGTTTTTACGTCCTCATAAGCTAAAATGAAGGCCAGTCAAACAAATGGGAGTACTAATCACAAATCTAATCCTCCCACTCCCATGTGCTCTCCTGGAGATTTATGTGCTTCCAACGAACATGGCCTAGAGGGATTAACCTTCCATGAAAGATCACCTCCTTTCAATCCTCAATATCCACTGCGTACTCCACGAATGTCACCCTATTTTCAATCACCAGTTTTCTATGGTCGATAATGTGAGAATGTCCATTCATGTATCTCCCCAGTTGGGATATGTTTCATATATCACGCACCCTCTCTAACTAAAACAATAGAGCCAAGAATTATTCCACCTCTCCCACTCTATGCAGTATCAACAATGGATCAATGAATCTCAGAGATAACTTACCACTCTGACCATATCTTTGTATAAATCATCGAGGAGAGACTCAAAGGAATATGTGGTCCCCCTCCTAGAACTTCAAGGGTCTGCTTCACCTATCAGTATAGGACTTCTTTCATCTCTATAAAGTATTCATCTTCTCACGTATGAGCTAAACCTTCTTAGTGGTAAAATATACCATCTCTGGACCCATGAGTGCTGACACCCCTAGGTCTGCCCAGCATAACGGTGACCTGCATAGTAGTTCATACAATGCTTCAAATGATACCCTAATGATGGTGGAGTTGTAGGTGTTATTGCATGAAAAATACACCAGTGTTAGGTGTTCCTCCCAACCGCAACCAAAATCAAGGATGCGAGCACGAAGCATGTCCTCCAATGTTTGTATGGTTCTCTCAATCTAACAATCTATCTATGTGTGAATGGATTTTATCAAATGCAGTTGAGTCCCAAAATCCGCATGAAATCCCTTCCACAACTGGGTTGTAAAAATTGCATCATGGTCTAAGACTATAGTAGATGTGATTCCATGGAGTCGAATTATCTCATACACATAGAGGCATCTTAAACTCTCTACTAGACCCTCCTCTTGAATGGGTACGAACTAGGATAACTTAGTGAGCCAATCTACAATCACTCAAATGGTATAGTGACCACTGGATATATGTGGTAATCCCATCACAGCGTCCATATATATTCCATACCACTTCCGCTCTAGTTCCATGAGGGGTTATGTCAAACCTGGTAGAACTTGATGCTCAAAATTCACTTTCTGAAAAGTGAGGTACATCGAGACAAATTCTGATACTTCTTTCTTCATCTCCGGCCACTAGTACTATAATCAAAGGTCCTGGTACATCTTTTCCACACCTCGATGTACCGCTAAATGGGATGTATGGAACTCCCTCAAAACCTCCTCCTGAATCACCATTGTAACAACTTCGCATCCTCTGAAAAATATGACATTCTCCCCACCTTTAGAATATCAAAAAGCAGCATACCCTGTGGACATCTAGGCAGGATTAATCTCGTAGCTGGCATCTCCTGGATGCATCTCTCTGAATCGATGTAAAATTGAAGGGGAAACTACCATCGACTATATATAAGCTTCCTCAACTCAATCCACAAAGGATATCTGAAGCAAGGAAAACTAATCTGATTCCTCATTCAATAAGTGTGAACATGATCTCCTGCTAAGAGCATCTTCCACCATGTTCCCTTTTCTAAGAGTATAGTCTATCATGAAGTAATTGTGCTCAATGAACTTTACCAGACATCAGTATCTCAGATTCCAATCCATATGATAAAATATATACTTGGGACTCTTATGGTCATAGTAGACGAAGAATCATTCTCCCATAAGGTAGTATTTCAACATCTTTAGTGAAAAGACTATCATTTCCAACTCGAGGTCATGAGACACATATCTATTCTCATGTCATCCCAAATGTTTCGATCCATAATAAATCAATGCTTTCCCCTGGATCAGGACACATCCAATCCCATTCCCTGATGCGTTATACTACACCACATAGTTAGCACCCTCCTATAGCAGTCTCTATATAGAAGCACTCGTCAAGATCTACCTTAGCTACCGAAATATCTGTCGGCATCTTTCACTACAATGTCATCCATAAAGACCACTACACACCCGTAGTGGCCGTAAAGACATTTGAAACCCATATTTTAGAAGTCATCATCTCTCAATCAAAGCTAGTGATAGACTAATCTGAGGCTTATCTTTAAGAACTATCTCAATCCCTTTACCTGATTAAAGAGGTCTTAAATCCTTGGTAGAGGATACTTCTTCTTCACAGTCACCTGGTTTAAGAATTGTAATTCCATGCATAGGCTCAATCATCTATCTGTCTTCCTGGAAAACAACACTGGGGCTCACCATTGTGAAAGGTTAGGCCTTACGAACCCCTTCCTCCCCAATCCCTCCAATTGCACCCTCATTTCCTAAGGCTATACAGGAGTCATATGATATGTAGTTGTAGATATCAGTGTCGTACAGGGGTATTTGTTGATGCAGAATTTGATCTCCCTATGAAGAGTTAATCCTAGAACATCCTTGGGGAAGACATCCTCGTACTCGTCCACGACTACAGGGAACTGGGGAGTCTCATCATACACTGAAACAAGAGTGTGGCTAGCCAACTATTGAGTGATTGGATGAAACCTTCTATGGGAAAGTCTATCATGTGCTGTAAGCATCCCCCTTTCACTGAAAAAACAGAACCTAGTTCCATATCCATTGATAAACATCACACTGTGCCTAAAACAGTCAAATTGAGCATGGACGGTGGATAATGAGTCCATACCTAGAATGATATCCTAGGGCCTCGACACTGCTACTAGGTCATTCAAGTCGAAGCTCTTTCCTAGAATAGTAATCTCACATTACCATCACCAGAGTTTAATAGTCTAATACCCTCCCGTAGGAGCCTCAAATTGTAAAGATTGAGCCAACGGCTCCACCAGAATCTCTGAGTTCTAAACATGGTATATGGAAAGGAATGAGTGACTGGAACCTATTTCTATAAGAACAATATCTATGTTGGAGAAGACATAGATTATAATTCTAGTCATCTCTATAGTTTCTTGGTCATAGGGCTCCCTTGGCTAGGGCTGAGCCTGCCCCTATACATCTGCTCCCTGAGGCTGTGGTGGACCACCTGGGGGTGGTGGTGGTGGTACCTAAAACATCCTTCCACCACATGCCACTCTGCCCACTCCTCTGCCATATCTGTCGGCCTGTGGTCCTCTTCACTTGAACCTATACCTCTTCCTTGGGGTCCCATCGACCATCTGTTGATTGTCTTCATGGCGAGTTGGGAAATCATGAACCATGTGTCCATTCCTACCCCAGGAGAAGAACTTTCTGTCCCCCTGGTGACTCCCTCTACTCTAGGAGCCCTGCACTACCAACCCCGAGTCCTAAGGTCGTCCCCTGAAAGACTTGACCCTCTTGGGTCCCCGCGCCTGCTGCCTGCTACCCACCACTGAAGACTCTGCCGCCTGGAGTCTTTTGGTGGCTTCTATTATCGGCACCTACTCATCCATGAAGTTTTCTATAAGTAGGGATCTCTTCAACAACCCAACCTGAGTAGGGACACTCAGAGACACTATGGATGCCCTGATCTCCTAGCTTCGTCCTTTCTCAAAGGCTAGATCCCTGAATAATGGGTCTTGAACAATGTCTTTTGAGTGTAGATAAATCTCAGCGAATGTCACTGATTACTCTTCTACTATCATGCTACCCTACTATAGGGGAAGCAGCTCCTATTTGGTTGAGAGGCACCCACACTAGTTGAAATACTTGGGTAACCACATCGATCCAATCCTCTTCCACCTAGGGTTCAATCTAACCCATGAACCTAGGAGGTATCTACCTTTTGAACTCATGCACGACACTAATCCTGCATGAATCCTATACCAGTAGCACCAGAAGTAACTGCTGATCAACTAGTGGTGGTAACACTGGTGCACCACCTAGTGGGACCATCTCTAGCACTGGTCCCTAAACTGATGCTTCATCTCTAGGCGGGATGTCCACATAGTCACACATCAGAATCCAAGCTGGCTGGCTACGTGGAGGAATCTTAATACATATCAAGATGTACCCTAGTCGATAGATTATACCTAGTGAGCTAACTCCAATTCAAGAAGAATATGAGAAAACACTCAATTCCTATTTGACGCATGAAACCAATGGATTCATGTAATGGGTCAAAAATAAGAATTTAGGGTCCTAGTGTATGTATACGTTGGTCATTGCACAAAAACAGAACTCCCTAAATCTGAAAGTCGAACACAAAAAATTCAATATTGTTTCCCCAAAACAAAACCACCTAATATTAGTCTTTAAGGAATAATCAACCTCCTCTAATACCACTTTTTCAAAAATCATCCCTCAAGGCCTGTGTTGTGACTACGCCAATCCCTCCTCCCAATGGATGAGGGATGGAGACTAGCATTGAAGTCATTATCCCATGATTGAGAGGGATTTTCCTGAATACATGTATGAATTCACTCACACAACCACATCCCCAAAAAATGGAATGGAAAAAATGAATACCATAAAAAAAACCACTGAGTAAAGGTATAAGCTATATGTCAAATGGGCCAGAATACAAACCCAAAAAAAGACAAACTAAAAATAGGAAAGTACAAATATACTTGAAAAAGTCATCCACTGGAGAACCCCACCGTAAGGGTAGATAAAGAGTGGTTGACTGAAGCTGTAGAATGATTTCCATCATATCATTTCTCGCTGGGCACTTCCTGGTCCCGGGCCACCAAGGACTCTATCAAAGCGACTATCATCTGCACCAAAGATGATACGTGTGAGCGGAGCCCGTTCAGGGTTGATTAACACAATACTCAGTATGGACATACAAACACAAGGGAAAGACCACAAAAGAAATTATTCACAGGGTATTGTCAGTTCACACATGAATAATTTAATGTATGGAAGGATAGACTACCAATCATAACACTAAACTCCTTTGACTGCTACGGTACTCATCTCTGATGAGTATCGTGGGTATGTTGAGTCCAACTGGGTCTCTCATCGTCATGGGTCTTCCAAGTCGCACAGAGAAACTTCCCACTTAGGCCATCATAGCCAGTCCACTCAGGGTCACTTATAGCTGGTCCACATAGGTCCACTTATAGCTGGTCCACACTATGCCTCTTATATTTGGTTCACACAGATCCACTTTTAGGTGATCCACATAGGTCTGCTTATCATCGAGGCCTAAAGGGTCAATAAGACCATCTAATCAGAAGTATTTGGGTCTTAGCCAGCTAGGGGATTCCTACATGTAGTGCACTTGATTATGGTAGAGTCCAATCCCCAAGCCATTCTTCAAATTTAAACTTCCAAGAAAGCCTCTTTAGAGTATTCCAACAAAACTGCCTCATCGCGAGGGTTCCAATTCCACAAATGCCTCTTCAATTTGGAATATAGTTAGAATGTTATGATTGTTTTTATGAAAAGGGTTCGGTCTGGTCTGGGTCTAGTCCAACCTTGTCAGACTGACCTAAGAAACCAATTTGTCCACGGGTCCGGATCACTATGCAGGGTGACTATCCTCCATCCTGGATGCCAGGCGGCATCCGTCTTGAGCAGGCGGAGGCTAGCCTCCCACTGTTCCGCTCATGGTCTCTACTAGACCGTAGGCCAACACACACCACGAGCCAATCCTCTAATTTCATCTAGTGGCTGCATCTGTCTCTGCCAACCGCCAACCTCTATACCAACGTCCCATGCTGCACTTTTGTGGCCTCAACTGTCCATGGCCTTCGCCTCGGTGCCCCATTGTGGCCTACTAGAAGTATCTTCCATGGACCACCTGTTCCATTCTGGTGGTCCATTTCAATAATTTTCTACACCCCCATACTTCTTGGCTCACAGTGTTCCCAAATACGACCACGATGTTTCCTTACCATTGATTTGGAGGTGTGGTCATGAAGATCAAAAGAATGTCCAGAGATAGAGGAATCGAGGTCTTGTTAGTGTCTACACGATTCCTATGTGTTAGAGTTTTAGAAACATGAGAAGATGAGATTATGGTTCTATAAAAAAATAACCTTGATTCAATCCTTAATATAAAACACCCTCCTACTAGAACGAGCGACCTGCGAATCAAAATGTTTGTGGTTTGATCCATGTTCATTGTTTTATAAATAAGATTGGGGAGTTAAAATTCTCCAAAATATAAACCCCTACCTAGATATGATTCGATCAGAGTGAAGGATTCTTGTTTGTTGTGATCCTTCTATAGGGATTCACAATCTGTTTGAATCCATTGCCATTCGTCGATCTCTAATTACTGATCCATTCTTCAAGTGTTCATTTTTCGCTTTTTGATTACTCGGTGTTCATTGTTAGAGAAGATTCATTTGTCATTGATCAGATGAATTACAGATCTAGATCTGTCTCTCCAACCTCATTATCTTATTATGAGATAAATGTGTGGCAGAGTATCTCTTATGATGAATTATCGTTTTGTTACGTTGTTTTATTTATGAAACAACATTTTTCCTTTGCTTAAATTAAAGATTCCTTGTGTTGTTTCATTGTTGGAATTAATTAGTTGGCTCATCTCTCCATTGTAGAAAAAAAATTGAATAAAATAATATTTTTATGTTTATTTTATATTTTTTTCCTAAAAACATATATGAAAACTGTCTTTCACCATCGACTCGTGATGGTCGAGTTTAAGCTCTGCCTAGGGGAAACACACCATCATGAGATCAACAGTACTCTAAGATTTCAAATCGGAGTTACCATTTATGAGTTATATGGATTTTAAAATAAAAATAATTGTTAATTTATTAATTTATTTACTAAAAAAAATTAACTTCCACTGTTGGCCCTCATCGGCCAATGTTAGGACCTTGCATGAAAAATCCCGATTCTCTGAGTTCAACGTTGCCCTCAGATTTTTGACTTGAGCACTAGATTAAAAGTTTGAAAACCCTGCTCACCTGATTATTCAATGAACCTCAAATGTAGTTCAAAAATACATTCAGGTCACTCTGGGCCTATGAATTATGTGTTGTCTCAGAGCCTCGTCTTCGAATAATCCCGATAAATTTTCAAGAGAATTACATGTTATTCTAGGGTATTTTTAATTTCTATGTACATTTTTTTATTATATTATTTTTTTAACTATACTCAAACATATAATATGATATATGATTACTATTTTAGCATTCACATTGCATAAAAGGTTATTTTCTGAAGAGATTCTCAATGATATTTCAAATAATGCTTTCATAAATATTCTCACTTTATACAACATAATGGTTTAATAGTTTAATGTTTTATAGTGGCTCCTTGGAATAATATTTTCATATATAGAAGTTTATTATTTTTAATATATTCATTTTCATACAGTTTTACATCTTTAAATTTGTTTTCAATAATTTTTAAACATAGGGGTTCTATCTAGGAATTAATTTTTTAAGAAATAATTTTTGCAATTAATTTCAAAAAGATGATTTATTGGTAAAATTTATTTTTTATAATATCAAAAATGGATAGATGTTTTGAAATTATACTTGGTCTATAATTATCAATATGGGTGAGAATTTCTAGTGTCTCTTTTATCCAATATATGTTTGGAAAACTAAAAAAACTTTGATTTATTTCATTTACATAAATCTTAATACTTTGAATTGCGTAATTATAATTATTATCTTATATGTTGATTAACGTTTTCTTAATGCGGGTTATATATTTTTATTCATTACTAAAATATATTTTGATTTCATGGTTTGATATTTCATAATGTGTTTCATAAGTATTATATTGAGTTCCTATGATAAATAAATCATTTGGGATATTAAAATATAATTTATATATGTTTTTTACTATTCTCACATAGCCAATTCATGTAGCCAATTCTCCCAAAAAAACAAACCACATAGCTAATTTTATAGATTGGGTTACCTTCTGTATTTCTACCATAACATGGGATATATAACATTAAATTTATAGATTCATATTGGGGTGGCTATATAATAAAATTTAATACATTTAACTAAAGGATATCAAATTTTGAAAGGATCTATATAATGTAGCGAATTATGATAGAAGTCGTTGTATCTTTCTAGGTTGTATTATATAGATTTTATGAAATATTTTACTATTTTTTTAATATAAAATGAGTTATGGAAAAATATTTTGGTGATTATTGATTTTTTGGAAAGGTAATGAAATTTTATAAATATAAGTAAAATGGACCCAAATATGATTCTATCATTATAAGGTCTGATTTAGTTCTAAATTTTGACAATTCTAAATGTTTATAGAATTCATAATATGGTATATATGAATTCGGTTATATAGAATATTTAATACATGAAATGACTATATCAACTTAATTATATGGATCAAATATGTGAATTTATATACATGAATTCTTGTACATTATTTTTCTTAAATTAATTCAGCTGCATCAATTTTTATATATGTGTATGGACTTTTTTATTAACATAAATGAATTCAAATATATATATTTTCCTACTTGAATTTAAATACTCCAAATAATATACATGAATTAGGCTACATAAATAATAGATATATAAAAAAGTTCATTTACATGATGACAATCACCAACGTGGTTTTGAGAATATATATCGGTTGTTCATAAACCTAAATATATACACATTTTTCTATATTTTTAATATTCATTATATTTTTCAAAATTATATTTAATATTTTAAATATTTTATTTGTTATTAAATTAGTCTTTAATTATTTTTAATCTATGTGAATTGGTTTTAAATAGTTTGTTAAATAATAATCTAAGATTCGTGTGAGATTAACCATATAAGGAAATTTATTTTGAAATTTTTGAAAATGTGATTTTCAAATTTAAACTGGTTAGAATATGAAGTGTGTGTCTTGGATATTTCCAAGGTGTTATTCAAGAATCTTAATATTGATTATTAACAACTATATTAATTTTTCTAAAATTAGTTTATTATAAAACACATATTTCATTTTATGGAATATCGAGAGAGAACTCAAATGTATATTGATTATTGATAACTTATAAAAAATACATGAAAAACATTTATATGGGTAAAAATTAAGAGTGGTATGAATTTATTGTAAGGGAAATGTTCAAATTAGATTTTTTTTGTAATATGAATAGTTATTTTTTCATGAGTTATGGGAGTATTAAAAGGAATTTATCATCTACTTTTATTGGTTTATTTACTTCTATATTAATTATTTATTTATTGTTCAGTTGATTTTTTGTGTATAGAATGGTTTTAATTTTTAAATCATATATAAGATAATTATGATCTACTTCAATGGGAGGATTTTATTGTTGAAATTTATAAAGGATAATCAGGGTGTTTAATGTGAAGGAAATCATTATTGATATTTTTGTTGTATAAAAAGACCTAGGCATATATTAAGGATATATAAATGTGACTCATGTATAATCATACATGATGTCTAGTTTGTAACAAATTCATATAAATTCATCATTCAATCTATTGTTGAATTAAACTGATATTTCTTGATCTTGATTATTTCAACATATTAAAGGGCTTGATCACTACCTAATCAAAATTCTATTGAATTCATCGATTGTTATTCACTAGCTTATATTGCTTAAGTAATTATTTTTTTTAACTATTTTTATTGTGTTCTATACAATTAGTGCATCTAGAATAAGGTTACACTAACCAAACATAAGGTATTTCTGGGTTTAGACTATCCCCTTAGAAGACCGGGTTTCTCTTAACCCATAAAACATTATAGGAAAGGAATTATACTATAATAAACTGATTTTAGTCTGACCCCTAAGAAGATAGGGTTCCTTTTTACCCATAACATATAAGAGGTTAGTATTGAGCTTGTGAATGTCTATTTTTTTCTTTGGCCTATAAATGATAGGGATAGGTTTTCCCCTATAAATGACTATGTTCCGTCTAAACATAAAAAATTGAAGGGGTTAGGGTTGATCTTGTAAAATGTTAGGTTGGGTCTTCTTCTATAAAATCCTAGGTTTTTGTAAAAACAAATTAAAAGATATGGTATTTGGATTAAGACTGTAGGTGTGAAAATATTGTATGTAAATAAATTTCACTCTCCCAAAAAAGTGATATACCATAGTTGGTAACATAACACTCAATTATTGAGAGGGTTTAAAATGGAATGTGTTTATTTATTTTTGAAGCACTATAAACTTATTGTGTTCATATTTTACTTTTTTTAAGTTTATTTTCTGTCTATTTTATTATATAATAAAATAAAAAATATAAATATTTTTATCTTCAATGTTTGAGATCCTTTGAAAAATATAGATTGTCTTAAGAATAAGTAAAACAATTAAAAGAGTTTTATTATAAGGAGTAAGTTAAGTATTTTATTGAAAAATGTATCTCATATGTGTGTGTCTTTGTAAGGTAATTCCTTGTTCTTTTTATATAGACATAATAATATGAATATTTTTTTGATAATTAAGTAGAACATTTAATTTTATAATGATACTTATTATATATTAGTTTCGCAAAATTTTCAAGGACATAATTTTATTTTTGTATTGGCATAGATACTCTAGAAGCAACAAGACATTGTATTTACTTTTATTCTATAGATATTTAATTTAATTTACAAATAAACAAAATAATCATGTCATTGGGGTTGATTATTTTATTTCATTCTTGTAAAATATTCTATAGAATTTAGAACATAAATCTAGCCTTTTAATGGTGACACATTCAGTGAATATAATGCATTTAGTAGTTTTTTACTGTGATCTGATAGACTATTTTAGTATATCATATTATTTGTAGATTAATGTTATTTTTATATTATTTCAGATACCTTAAAGTACAAATATTTTAATTTCTATAAATATCATATTTCTATTAATAAATAATTTTAATTTATTCAATGTAAAAAATTATTGAAATATATAATGGGTGTTGGGATTATCAAAACCAAGAAAAATGATTTTATTCAGATAATGGTCAATTGTATTTGATATATCCCCAAGGTTTTGAGGATCCAAAGGATGTAGTTAACATATTAAAATTCAAAATATCTATTTATAGTTTAAATAATTCTAATTAAAGTTGAACAACCATTTTTATAATGAAATAAAAGTGTTTGGTTTTATTAAGAACCTAAAAGATTCATGGGCATACAATAATAATAGTTGAACTGTCATGGTGATTATTATGTTGTATATGGATGACATACCACTCATTGGAAAAGACACCTAAAATTTAAATCGTTCAGTTGTATTATTCATAAGACTCTTCTTAATGAAAGACATTAGTGATAAAAACCACATATTATATTTGATTATTTATAAAGGAATAAGAAAAATTTTACTTGGTTTGAGTTAGAACACATAAATTAGTAAAGTGATTTAGTAGTTTAGCATATTGATTTTTAGGATGGAGCCATTATCTTTATTATATGGTTTGAGTATTTTGATGGATCAGTTTCTTTCTAATAGTTTAAAAAATAAAATTAATGGAAGAGGTTCCTTATTCTTCGGTAGTTAGATCCAAAAAGGTTTCTTATACTCAACCTTATATCATGTATGCTTTGGGAATTATCTATAAATACTAATCCAATCCATGTGAGAGTCACTAGATTATAGTGAATAACTTTGTTTAAGTAATCGATAATTATTAAGAATTTTTATGGGTATTTAGAGGAGAGGGGTTCTCAAAATAAAGGGTTACATTGATGTTGGATTCTGAACTAAAAAATAGATTGAAATCCCAATAATTTTTCATTTTTTCATCAATAACAGATAAATTATTTAGAATATTTCCAAAAAACAATGGTGGATAATTTGAAAACATATTAAAAGAAAACAAAATTGATTATATACCAGGAAATAAGGTATTTATATGTTTATTATTTTACTTGGGATGGCTATAAAATTATTTAGAGTAATATAGCTCTACTGTGAAAATAGTAGAGGTCTCTCTTATTCCATGAAACTGTGGTATCCCTAAAGGCTCACTCCGCCAAAATTAGCATCTTATTAAAGAAAAAAATTTGAAGGGTGGTGTACATATTTTTTGTGTGCGTAGATAGGAAAATTAAGTGTATCTATTAATGAATCCATTAACATAATATAATAATAGATGTTATGAAAATTCTATGCATATCATATAATTGGAATAAAGGAAATAATTTTTTTTGTTAATGAAAATGTATCATGATTTTAAAATAAATAAAATAACTATTTATCAATCATTTGTGTCTGTTTTATATACTATAAGAATAGTTTATTTGTAAAATTCCGTCAAATTGTGACATTGATATGTCATTCATCAATGATCACAATGGAGTATTAAGGGTTATGAAGATATGTTAATATTATCATAATAAGAGTCTCTTAGATGATACAATGTAGACTCTTGAGATAAAATATATTGGCTTATTTACAAGCCTATACCACAAAAGTATATTTCATAGAATGTCTTATAAATTTTCATTGATATACTTATTGTTTTTTGTTTAATATCAATCAATGTTGCATCAATCCTAATTCAAATATCTAAATATCACATTAATCATGATTCCATCGGCCCAAATGTCATATCATGATCTTAAGGGGCTGGTGATTAGGGTTAAAAATCTTATTATAACATTGAGAAATGATTTACCCACTTTGTTAATATTGATGATCGTGGCCAATGTATGCCAAGATTCTACCATGTTTCCTTTTTATATCAAATATAACACCCAAATATTTTACAGGATGTATCCTATTAAATAAATTCAATTCATTTGATAGCTTACACTGCACAAAAAATTATTTCATAATGTATAAATCCTATTAAATCATATAAATATATAGCACAAAAAGAACAATCTAAATGAATAATGAACGAAATAATAAGTATTTCTAGAAGTTAAGTTACCAATACTGATGAAATAGTAATTTGACCTGAGTACTAGTAATATTCCCTTTATGAATAGTAAAAAAACATATAAATAGTAACCTCCCTTGAAACTATAAATAAAATTTAGTAATGTTATAAATTAAATTATGATATAATTATATCATTGTATAGGTAAAAGAATATTTTAAAAATTAATAATTTAGTGTTGGAATTTTTGTAAGTTATAAATATTTATTAGTAAATTTTATAATGAATAAAATCATTGAATTTTTTTATTTTCATTAAATGTATTCATAAATTAAAATTTTGTTTTAGTATGATATTTAAAAAAATAGATACATTAGTTAATTTTTAAATGCTTTATAAAATTAGTTATAATTTTAAATATGTATTTTTTAACTAAATGATAATTTTATTTAAAAATTAAATTTATAAAATTTTTAAATTTCTATTGACAAATTGCAAAATAAAAATTAGAATTATAAACATTAAAAAATGGTTAGGGTGAATTTTGGAGATTTCTCTAAAATACTTGAATTCTTGGTTAATTGTGAAATAAGACAATTTATGATAAATGCTAAATACATGAATTATTTAGTCATAGATGATTTATAGATATTTTATGTCCATAATATCTTACTATCATTCATTATATTCATGGTTTTGGTGATAATGCTCAAACTATAAAGTAATTGATAAAATAATGAGAAAACACCCCTCCCTTCCACTATATATACCACCACTTCTCATCACATATTAAGAGATTTGATAATTGTCCAAATTCTATTAAATACTCCTTTCAATCCCCTCCCCCACGTACATGATCTTTTTGTCTAATAAAAATATCAAAACTGATACCCTTAGGGAGGCTCCCAAGGAGTAAAATTCAAGCTGTAAAACTGAACATTCTTTTCTTTTGTCTTCTTCTAATTTTTTTTTATTTTCTTATCTTTCCATAATATTCCATTTTTTAAGAGACATGATAACTCTAGTATCATTAATATACTATAATTCTATCATTTTTATTAAATACCAATCATCAAACTTCATTCTCTCTCCCTTTTATTTTATAAATGAAAACATCATCTGTGATGTGTTAATTTACCAATGTCACGGACAATGCATTATTTTTTCCACTAAAGCCTTCATGTATGGTCATAAAACCATAATTATTGATGATATATATTTTATTACACATATTATAAGATATTTAGTATTCTAAAACAATTATATATACATGATACTAATTAATAAGACAAAAGTTTTTGTGACGATCTAAAAGCTACCAAAATGATCTCAACGATTATCATTAATGTTCTATCTCATGAATAATCATAATATATATAAATATATATATATAAGAACATTAAATGTTATATATGTTCATCAATATCATATAATTCCCATTTGGGGTAATTATACCCATTTTTCATGAACTTCATTACTTATAAGCAAGGGAACTAGTCATGAAAACCAAAAAAATAACCACTCCTGACTGATGAAGTTGTATCTCATTAACTAATATAAAAGTAAATAAATGAACATAATAATATTATAATAAATAAAATATAATTGGTATGGGTATTAATTAATTATTAATATTTGTAATCTGATTATCCTTGACATTGAGATCAAGTGCAGAACACATTCAGACATAAGGTAGGGACTTCATATTAATATTCCATTTCATTGAGACTAACATGTTATGGTGCACCTAATCATTTTAATGTGGTGTATCTACCACCCTTTTGAGGCCTTTTTACAGCTAAAATTATATTTTTTTATTAATTATCCATATTCTTTTATCATGTATATCATTATTGTATTAGTCGAATACCATTTACATACGGTGTTTATTTTTAATGTTGTTTTAATTGGGGAAATATTGTAAAATATGTATCCTCTACTAAATAAAAATATTGATAAGGAAAATTATTCTTAATTTAAATATATGCATGGAGAATGATATGGATGTGATGTCTTGGGTGAGGCATGCTACGTCTCGTCGATGCATCAACATGTCGCATTGGACAAAATAATTGGTGAAAAACCCCATTGTGTTTGTTTCTAAAAAACGGACAGGTTTTCAACCACAAAATTAAATAGCCTTGAAGGTATAACGGTTCATTTTCCAAATACCTGATGTCCAAAAAATAATCTTTTTCTTCATCTAGTATTCAGTTGTTACTTTCCATTATATTCTCACTATGAAAAAAGTTTATGGATGCATTTTCATTCCTAGTTTATTGATGGAATGTGTTTTTCAGATTATTAATAATTACATAATGTATATACCTTATTAAATTAACTTCACTTGTCATTGCCTTATATAACCCTTATGGAGAATTTTATATCACCCTTATTAGGCTTCCTTTCCCCATGTTATAAAGAATAAATCATTGAATAATATTTCAAGGATGCAGTTTATTTCATTTAATTATGTATCATGTTTTATTTTCTTTGACCAATATATTATGAGTATAATGTATATGATCTGTTCTTGAAATAATAATAAACTGATCGGCCCTTAAGGATTTTATTTCTTATTATCAGTAAAATTTAATAAAATAATTCACCATCTTTAGGCTTCTATGGTCGAGGTGTTACAATTGGTATCATATGAAGTTTCATGGTAACATTGGAAGCTAGATTTAGAAAATATAGGTTAGATAACATAACCCTATGATATAATTTGAGTAAAATTATATAATAACACCTTAGAAAATTATTAAGGTATATATTATATGGGACTTCCTATAAATACATCCATGTCTGATACCAAAAGTGAATGTGGTTCTGAAACAAATATACCTTGGAGTAACAACTCTGACAAGGTGTTGTAGGTCTGACTCTAGGTAACCTAGTTCATAAAAACAAGACTTTCTACGCACCTAGTTCTTCACTCCTAAGGGATATGCTTCGGATAATTCACATTTTCCTTACAAACCATTGTTAAGGGTTTAAAATAAATATATCCTTAAAGAAATAATTTTTATAACTATGATATTAGTTATAAATAAATTTTCCATGCAATTTAAGTGTTTTGCTATTTCAAAATTTTTCATTATGATTTATTACTAAATTTAATATATTCTATTATTTATTGATGGTGACTACTAGAAAAATGGGAACCAATACCCGTAGATAATTGAAGTATTTCTCCACTTGGCCAACTCAGCATAGTTAGTGTTGGAGATAAGTAGATCATGTCCACATTTGGACAACTTACTCGTGTTATTATGAATAACCATACTACACATATGTTGTATTGTTTCAAGTTGTATAAGTCACCATATTTTAATGGGACTATTAATTTAGTGGTATCTGATCATTGGATCAAGTCCCATGAAAATATATTTCATGCATGGGGATGAAATGAAAATGAAAAGGTAGTACTAGAAGAATATTTCCTCAGGGGATATTTGGATCAATGATGGTCATTGATTCAAAATAAAAAGGATGAGTATTAAATATAAGACATGGATTGGATAAATTTTTAAAAAAAATTCATTGACAAATACTTCCCTCGTGAGCAACGAACTGAAATAAAGAGAAACATTTTTTCTTAAAGAAAAATTAAGAAGAGAGTATTATAGAGTATGAGGCTACCTTCAGAAGACTATCCATATATTATATATATTATTAAATAATTTATAATACAAGATTTATCATTTAATTTAAGGTCTTAATAAAATTATATAAATTTAAATGGATTCTTAGTCATTTTCATCATATGATAAAGCAGTATTAACTTCCATCAAAACAGAGAAGGAATTTTCTAGATTTGATTTGTTTAAGGTAAATCAAGAGATGAATAATTCTTCTTATAACCATGGAAAAGCTGAAGTTTTAAAAAAATGGAATGAATTAATTCTCATTACGAATTTTTTTTTGAAATAATCATCAAGGAAAATTATAAGGCTTGGGAGTTTTTTAAAAGTGTGTAGATAAAGGTCATCAAGAAAATGGATGCAAGGGGAAGAGACAAATAAATGTTCTTCAATGCTACAATTGTAAGGATATGGGACATTATGAAAATGATTGTCCTAATTGTTAAGGAAATTTGACTCAAAAAGGCCAAGAGATAAAGGCTAAGATTAGGCGATCACTACTACAGAGGTTGAGCTTCCTAATGATGTGGTGGATGGTCCTTTAATAATTCCCTCAAACATAGAAAATGCTTTATTTCATTTTGGATCATCTCATTATTTTATATCTTTCCGGTTTTCTAAGAAAATTAGATAATTCCCTTTTGATTTGATAAAGTAGTTGTCAGTAAAAACTCATAAAAGAATGATCATTGTAATAAAGATTTATCATTCAGCCCCCTTTATTAAACGTAAAAGTTATTTAGTTACTAACCTTGTCATTGTACCTATTATTGGAATTGATATAATCCTTTATATGAACTAGCTTTCAAATATTGATGCAAAAAATTTATTTCAAGAAAGGAAATTTCCAATTTTTGAGAAAGCTATATAATCCATTATATTAATAGAATAATCCTTATCATCTAATTCTTATCTAGATGCACTTCCAATATCTCTACTAAATAATATTCTTGGCACAGAAGAGAAAAAAACATCTAGGTACTATGAAATTAATCTTCAAATTGAGAATGTACTAATTCTGCTAGAATATATTGATGTATTTCTAGAGGATTTACCTAGACATAATTCAGAGTATGAATTCAAGTTCCCTATTGATTTTATTTCTAGGTAAATACCTATATGAAATACTCCCTATATAATGGAAATTATAGAATTATTGAATCTAAAGAAACACTACAGCAATTGAGTGACAAGGGATTTATTCTCCATAGTATTTCTTGATGGGGATCCCCTATTCTCTTTGTTAAGAATAAATATGGATCCATGAGTTTGTGTATTGATTATAGAAAAATCATTGCTATTATAATAAAGAAGAAGTATCTTATACCTTACATTTATGATTTATTTGATCAACTTCATGGACGTCAATATATTTTTAATATTTACCTTCACTATGGATATCATCAATTATGTGTGATGAAAGAAGAAATTCTAAAGACAATATTTCAAACACATTTTATAGTAATTCTATTTGGTCTAATTAATGCACTATCTATTTTCATGAATATGATGAAATTTTTTTTTCAAGGAATGTCTTCATGATTTTGATGTGGTAATTTTTGATGATCTCTTAATATATTCCAAAATATTTTATGACCATGAGAACCACTTTTTGGTTGCTCTAGAGACTATTAAAAGAAAATAATCCTATGGGATGTTTAGAAAGTGTGAATTATAGTTTCAAAAAATTTCTTTTCTTGTCCATATTTTCACTATAGATGAAATCTCAGTTGATCCAAAGAAGACAAAGGAAATCCAAGAATCTCATATACTAATGAATATAACTGAGGTATGTAGTTTTATTGTCGTAGAAGGTTACTGTCGGAATTTTATCCAGAATTTTATCTGATTGGATAACTCTCCAACCATGATCACACGTAAATGGGTTATGTTCATATGAGAAAAAATAATGCATATAATTTTTTGAACAAATAAAGAGAAGATTTTTCAATGCTCAAATATTGACTCTTCCATATAGAAATGATGAGTTTTTGATATACATTAATTCATCAAATAATGTACTGGGTTTTATTCTATATGAAAAATGATAATGTTATTTCTTATGAGTCACGAAAATTGAAGATACATGAAAAAAATTATATAACACATGATCTTGAGTAAGAATCTATAATATTTTCTTTGAAAATATGGAGACATTATCTCTATGGTGAATGATTTGGGATATATATGGATCCCAAGAGTTTGAGATACATATTTATATATAAATGACTCAACATGAGTAAAAGGATATGGCTTAAGTTACTCAAATATTATGAATGTTTAATACACTACCAACATTTAAAGGAAAAAAAGGTAGTATTTGAATTAGTTGAGAGGAATCATATACTTATAAATAAAATGAGGATTAAGAACTATCTTATTTTCATATATCTGGTAAAGATGGATATGGGAATTTTTATGGAAGGGGGAACATCTTTCCTTTTTTAAATAATTTATAAAGCATATTTACTGGAGAATATAAAAATCTCTCAATCTGATGATGAGAATCTATAAAATAAAAGTAAATTCAAAAAATATGGAAGATTGGTATACATCATGTATAATGATGGAGATTTGAAATTCAGAAAGAGGTTACGTGTTCAATCAATACCTATGCTAAAAAGGGAACTATTGGATGATTCTCATTGCTCAAATTTCTAAGTATGCCCAAGTCATACCAATATGTATATATATATGAAGGAAAATTTTTGGTGGGATAAATGAAGAAATAGATTTCAAACTGTGTGTCAGGGTTTCTTGTTTGAAAACAAGTGGGTGCAAAGATACAACATCCTATTCAGGTCATTAGAACTATACATCTTCCTATATGAAAGTGGGATGACATTATGATGGTCATTTAGCAGGACTACCAAGGACACTAAGAATGAATATAGCAATATGGGTAATTTTTGATCATCTTAAAAATTCATCACATTTACTTACTATAAGAGAAGATTTACCACTTGATCACCTATAAATACTATATATTAATGAAGTTTTAAGACTTCATGGTGCACCTCTATCGATTTTGTCTTATTGAGTTCCCTAATTTACATAAAAATTATGGAAGATTCATCAAAGTCATTAGATATAGAGCTTCATATGAGTACTACTTATCGCCTTCAAATAGATGAATAATTAGAAAGGAATATTCGAACATTGTAAGACATATTGAGATCATGATCACTTGAATTTAAAGGTATGTGAGATTAATAATTAAATTTAGTGGAATTTTTCCTACTATAATAGTTTCCATTTAAGTATTCAAATGGAAACATATGAAGCATTTTATGGAAAGAGATATCAAACTCCAACTTGTTCATATGATGTTTATGAGAGGAAACTTATAAGACTAGGAATTATTGAAGAGACAACAAAAATAGTTAAGAAAATACAGGATTGTATTAAATCATCTCAAAGTAGGGAGAAGAGTTATACTGAAAACCAGATAAAGGATTTTTAATTCCATGTGAGATATCATTTATTTCTGAAAGTATCACTATGGAAGGGTATCTTAATGTTTTATAAGAAAGGTAAGCTGATCCCTATGAACATTGGACATTTGGAAAATATAGAGAGAGTTAGAGTTGTTTCTTATCATTTGGAGATACCGCCTAGCCTTTTTAATATACTCAATGTGTTCCACATATCTTGGTTAAAGAAGTACATGTCAGAACCAATGCATGTCCTAACTTCAGATAGAATAGAACAAGACCTTGTTTTTTTACTGTGAAGATCCTATTGATATTCTTGACATAGGAGAGAATGTATTGAGAAATAAAATGACTTAATGGTATAATTTATTTGGAGAAATCATAAAATGGAGGAATAAACATGGGAACCTGGTTAAGTCATGAAGAGGAACCATTATCATCTTTTTAGAATGCATTGTTCATAAACATTTTTAGCATGAAATTTCTATAGGAGGGAATAACATAATAACCCAAGATTTTATGATATGTATCCTCTTAAATAAAATAAATTTATTTTATATCTTACATTGTGCACAAAATTATTTCATATAGGATTAATCATATTAAATCATATATGTAATACACAAAAAAACTATGTAGATGAATAATGAATGAAATAATACATATTTCTAGAAGTTATGTTCCTTATACCAATGAAATAGTAACTTGACCATAGGAATAGTAATATGAAATTTATGATGAGTAAAATGGTCATATAAAATGTAATCTCCCCCAAGAAAATAAAAATAAAATTTAATAATCTTATAATTGAAAGTATGCTATAATTATATCATAGTATAAGTAAATGAAAATTTTAAAAAAATATTAATTAAGTGTTGGTATTTTTATAAGTCATAAATATTGAATTGAAATCTTTATAATTACTAGGAAACATTAGAAGAAAATTTATTTTCATATAATATATTCATAAATTAATATTTTGTTTTATTTTTATTTTAAGATAATTTTATGGGACCATAGTTAATTTTTCAATGTGTTATAAAATTAGTTAAAATTATAAAATATATATTTTTCAAGTAATTGATGATTTTATATGAAAAATAAATTTATCCTATTTAGAAATTTATATTCATAAAATAGATTTCGTTTTTGGAGTCTATATGTTAAAAAATTGTTAGGGTGATGTTTTTGGATTTTTCTAAAATAATTTAATTCTTGGTGAATATAGAAATATGATAACTTATGATAAATGCTAAATACATGAATTTTTGATTCACGGAGGATGTGTTGATAATATGATCCCATAATATAAGACTATCCTTCATTATCGTACTATATATTCTGATTATTATAAAACTATTCATAGTCTTAATCTAAAATGATAAACTAATAATGAAAATAATGAGAAAACACCCTTCTCCTCCACTATAAATACCAACCCTCGCCACCTCTTATCCCTAAACCTTCTATGATTTGATCCTTGTCAAAATATTTCCCAATACTCCTCATAATCCACTAACTCGCATCCATGATCTCTTGGTCTCATAAAATGTCCAAAATGAATCCCCTTATGGAGGTTCTCATGGAGGAGAATTCAAGATGTAAAAATCCTCTCTTTTCTTTTATTTTCTTCTCAATATATTTTATTTTTGTATCATTCCATCATCTATATTATACAAATAGACATGATAAATCTAGTATAATTAATATTCTATAATTATTTCATGTTAAGTTAAGATCAATCATCAAACTCATTTCTCCCTCTTTTATATTATAAATGAAAACATCACTCCTGATGTGTTAATTTACCGACATCATGGGTGATTCAATTTCATTGGCCATTAACACCCTTAAGGCTGGCCATAAAACCATAATTATGATTAAAAATATTTATTATACATATTATAATTTTTTAGTATTCTCTAACTAGTATATATATATGATATTAATTAATAAGACAAAACTATTTCGTGATGATCTAAAAAACATCAAAATGTTCTAAAAAATTATCATTAAAGTTATATATGATAAATCATCCCCATATATTGAAAAGAAATATAAGGAAATTAAATATTTTTTATTTTCATTAATAACATATTATTCCAATTCTGTAGAAGTATACCCATTTTACAATAACATTATTTCTTATAAAAATGTGAACTGATCATGAAAACCAATAAAATAAACACTCCTAAATGATGAAATTATATCTCTAGAACTCATAAAAATGGAAATAAATGAACATAATAAAATTATAATAAATAAATTACATGTATTAATGGATATTAGTTAATTAATTAACCGATTTTATTTGATTTTCCAAGACACTTAGATAAAGGGAAGAACACATTCATACATAACGTAAGGTATATCATCCAACTTTTCCATTTTGTTGGGACTTACATGTTATTGAGTGCCTAATAATTTTTATATGGTGCATCTACAGACCCATTGAGATAATTTTTCACTCAAAATTATATTTCTATTAATTATCCATATTATTTTACTATAGATATGATTATTTTTTAGTTGTATATCATTTAAATACATTGTTAATTTTGAATATTGTTTTAACTAGGTAAATATTGATAAATATATACCCTCTACTGAATCTCGATATTGATAAGGCATATTTTTTTTAATTAAACCTATGTATGAATTTATTTTTTGACTTTTAGTGATATATGGGGCCTTCTATAGCCTCTTGATTCATCGACGGGTCTCATGAGACAAAATAGTTTGTGACAAACCCTTCATTTTTGTTTCCAAACAGAATCAAATGAGTTTCTACCCACAGACATAAACCATATTGATGGTTTCATGGTTCATGTTATTGATATATGGGATCCAAAAAATAATCATTTTTTTAGTATTCTGTTATTACATTCCATTATATTTTCACTGTGATAAAACATATGGATGCTTTTTCTTTCCAATTTTATTGATGACATGTTTTTTCAGATTATTTACCTTCCCATAATTTCTATTCTTTGTTGAGATTAATTCACTTATGATGGTTTAAAATACCCATTACTGATCATTTAATATCACCCTTATTATGTTTCACTTCACCATGTTATAAAAAATAAATCCTTGAATAATTTTTCAAGGATATAGTTTATTTCATTTTATTATGTATCATGTTTTATTTTCTTTTTCCAATGTATTATGGGTATAATGTATATGATCTAGTATTTTAATAAATCTAAACTAATATGTCCTTCCATACTTTATTCCTTGTAATCATTCTGAAGTAATTAAATAAGGAACCAGTTCTAGGATTCTAGGGTCGGGATGTTACATGAAATGTTACATAACATTATACAAACTTTCTTGATTTTATAATATCATATAATATGAAATATTATCTCCATGTGATTGGATGTGTACATGAATAACAAGACATGATGTAAAAAAACATATAGATTAAAGTAAGATAAAATATTCTAGATACAAATAAAATTTAAAATAATCTATGTTTCAAAAAATTTATCCATCCAAACATTGTCTTCATGCTCTAAATCACCAAAAAACAAAACCATATCCTATTAAATTTAGTAATAACTGACCTATAAAAATATAATTATAAATAATCTATATATCTATGCTTGAAATATAGTAAATGTTGTTTCAAATACATTGGTGTTTCTATGTTGGGGTGAACATAATTACAAAGTAGATCACTACTAATGGAATCTCAACTCAATTGTAAATAAACTTGTGTATATACAAGTACATGTATACACATTTATATAAATATATCATGTATTTCTTAATGTATTGATCAGTCAAATCATGGATGAAAAAATGGTAAATAGAAGTATCAATTAGTATCAATTAAATCTAAAAACATCTTATAGAAAGAGGTTTCATACCTATATTACATGCATTAATCCTATACTTGGAATTTGTTATGACACAATATGATATGTTACGATGCAACTCCTATACAGGGGGAATGTTTATTTGTTTATAATTAGTAGTGTCATCGCCCATCTTATTATAATAATTACAGATCATCACTCATCCCAGTGGAAAGGGGGATAATGTATAATAAGCAGGGATGTATTATTACACATATCTTGGGAAAAGGGGAAGGTTTATATTCATTCAAGGTGTTTTAAGCCTGTCCCAATACATTAAAATATGGTATTCCTTCTCAGGAAGTCTGTAAACATTATTTATTGCAACTTCCACATGAACAATATACCAATGAAATAGTTATACATCAAGTTATAAACATGCCTTATACTATGAAATAGTTTAAATTCAATATACATTCCTCCTTAGTATTTTTATGAAAGTGTGTACCCATGAACCAAATTGAATAGTACTTTTTAATTACTATATCATATATAAAATGAGTTATAAATTATATATACATTCCCTAATTATGTATAAAATTATGTTTCAAATATTCACATGATAATTTCCTTATATTATTTTTCAAATAAACATGTTATAGTAGTTCCAATATATAATGAGAACATAAAGATATTATGAAATTAATATTAAGCATATTTCTAATATTCTAGAAACATCAATAAAATAGTACATAAATGATGTATAACTATCCGGTGATGGGGGATTATAATCATTGAGACTTATTCTCGTGAATTTTTCACTTAGTGATCAAAAATAGAGGATATCATGAAGACTGATCACGGATATGAATAAAACATGTTTTGGAAATCATTAGTAGTTCTTATCTGGGAGAAATTCTATTGGTATCTAGAATTAAGATCACTATCAGTGCGTATCAATTGATTATATTCTTTTATTTATCATAAAAACTTTGTAATTTGTGTCCCGGAATGTTATCTTGTATTGGGTGCATCATTGGTGTTTTGACACTGATTTAATGGTCAAAGAATCTTTTATCATTTCGAAAAGGATGAGATGCCTCAATCCAAATTGACCATGATAGTAGTTCATCTATTAAATCTAGGGATATTGTGATTAATGTTAAGTTTATATAAAAAGGTAATTAATAAATAAATCATGAAAGGATGGTGACAGAAAGAGTGTTTCCCCTTTTATGAGATATCACGAGATAAAGATATTATATTACATGGTGTCTGTTCATATGAGTTTTTTATTATTTTGACTAAACAATGTCTCCTTCTGTACCTTTATAAGTTGTCATAATAAACATCTACTATATGGGTATCACTCAATAAAATCAATATAAGTCCCTAAAGGGTCATACACAAACCATATTAATAATATTTTTCAATTATTTTAGGATATGATAGGCCTCAGGGTGGGGGATGAGTAATGTCATAGTTTTTATTATCATAAATAAAAAACTATTATTATTCACGTTTAGAATAAGAACTATTTAATTTATTTTCATATTATATTCCAAACTTATTTCATGAATGTAATAAAAAAATATTATTCAAATAGATATTAAATATTAAATACTAAAGGATAATTTAAAATTTATGGGAGAGGTGAGTCAAGTAATTTACTCCTATTTTATCATATAATACATTTTATGATTCACAATTATGTGATAAAAGATTTGTAACATTTTCTTTAAGTTTTGTGTATTTTTTGTGTTGTTCATGGGGATTTTTAAATGGTAAACTTCCACAAGTATCTAAATTAAATTAATGGAATTGATAACACAATTATATAATCATTTATAAGAACCAAAATGGGGGAGATAAGGCTTTGATCTAGTTCTCCCCCCCCCTCTTTCTCATGTCCGAGAGATTAAAATCATTAGAAAGGTCAAATATATTTTTATCCTTGTTCAAAGATCGTTATTTTGATCTCCCACAATCATGATGACATCAAAGAGCCTTTGATTCTCTAAGACAGAACCCTTATTTCATATAAACACATTTGATCAAGATTTTGAAATGCGTATGGATGACCTTGAGGGTTCTGTGTTTTGTTTATTTTAGATACAATCACCAACAATGAGTTAAATATATTTTCTATCAATATTGGATGAGGTGTAATTTTGATTAAATTTTTCTTTTTTAATTCATTTTGATTAATTAATTTTTATATGTTTTTTCGATGAATCTAGGTTTGGTTATATTAGATATGATATTTTGATATAAATCTTGAACAAAAAATTTTAAAATAACATTATTTATCCTTCCACTAGATCCAAGATCCTTCAATTCATATAAGAGGGGTGTGAATTTAATTTTGAAAAATTTTAAATTATATTTTTATTTATTTGAGAAGGGAAAAGTTTCATGATATCTCTACCATAAATAGTGCATTGATGAAATATCAGATGACCAAGTTATGGTCATCCTAACATTAAAATTATTATTGTTTGGACATAAATCCATGAACTAAAATATGATTATATATATATATATATATCACTGTTGTGGAATTATATAACCAAATATCAGAAATTTTGGGTTGAGTGAAATGGATGAAAACTAACCATTATGTCATCTATCCAACCAAGCTGTTCATCCAGAAAAGTTTGAGTCATTGCAGACTTAATTGAGAATTCATTATTAAACACACAAACATACATATATATATACATATATTTATAAAGATATATATATATAATAATAATAAAATATTCCATTTATATGTCTGTTTTATATGTACGTATAGGTGTTATGGGGGTGCGAATATTCCTTCCAAGCTACACCATAAGAAATCTCAAGCCTTGAAATATTTTTTTATTGAAAAAAAATAAATAATATGGGTGGATATATATGGTATTATATAATCCTTATATAGGGAATGTAAGAACACTGTGGGGTATCAGTTTCGCGGGCGGGGGTCGTCTGTGAAAAATGGCCCCAGGGGCGTTTTCGTAATTTGGCGGCCTCGGGCGCTAAGTTTAGTAACTTATGAACGGAGTCTTGGAATAAAATTCAGAGACCGCCGTTGCACTCAGAGCATGGTTTTTATCCTAGGGGAGGCTAAATCTTGACCATGTCGGGAGTTCGGGTTCAGGGATGTCGGGCGGGCGTTTAAGTGATTTGTACTTAAACCCCCCCCCCCCTTATTCTTCTTCTTCCTCTTCCTCAAACCCTCCCCCCCCCCCTTTTCACCTCCAGCAAGGAAACTCCGGCGAGGCGAGCTCCGGCGAGGCCCCCCCCCCCAGAGGTTTGACGGCGAAGCGACGGGCATCGCCCAAGAGGTAGGAGTTACTTCATTTTCGTTTTGAAATTCCCGAAATTTTTTAGCCCAATTTATATTGTTTAATTGCTGACCGATCTTTGAACCAAGCCCATAGTCGCTTAGAGCATGTTCTAAGGTTTCCGACGCTCTTCTCGGATTGAAAATCTGAGTCTCGGTGTGCCTGGGGCAGTCCCGGGAAGTTCCGGTCGGAAATCTGGATTTTCGGCGGATACTGGCGTCGGACGGTGGTTCCGGGGAGGCGGCGTGGCGGAAGGCCGGCCGGCCATCCGGCCGGCTGGGCGGCACCTCCACGGTGCGGGGCGGCTCGGTTCGCCGGCTGAGGGCGCCGGCTGCGGGAGCCGGCGAGAGAAGACGAAGGGGTCGCAGGCGCGCGACCCCGCGGCTGGACAGAGACCCGCGCGGCGCGGGTCTCCATATGGAAGGCTGACCGGCCGTGTCGGCCGGTCGGGGGAAGAGGCACCCGCGTGGCGTGCGGGCAAGGCGGGCTCATGGGAGGCGGCTGGGCCGCGGTCCCAGCGGGCCGGCTGTGGGCGGACCGGCCGGTCCGGCCCAAGGGGGGGTTCCCCCCTTATAACTTTCGACGCCCGTAGCTTTCGCTACGGATGTCCGTTTTGTGCGTCGTATGCAGTGACGCGGGCCTGGCACAGAGGCGAATCTTTTGAGATGGTTTTGGGGATTTTTAATTCACGAAACGAGGGGCCACAAAGGCGCGATGCGTCTTTAAGTAAATTTGACGTTTTCCCAGGAGTTCTTGTTTTGGACGGCGCAGACGCGTCCGATATCCGTTTTGAGCGCCGTCAGCGGCGTTGGGGCCCTGGCACTGAGGCAGAGGTTTCCAGGGCGGTTTCGAGCATTGAATTCAGAGTTGAGGCATGGGCCCCACGGGCCGTCTCTCGAGCTGTGTGTAGTGTTTCACGACTTTTCCATCGAACGTCCGTTCGGGGCATGCGAGTAGTCGTTTCTGGATGTTTTTCCGAGGGGATTGCAATGGTGCAATCCGCCCGCTCAAATTCGGCACGATGGTGCGGGGCCCACGAGGGCCATTTCGACGTTGACAGTGATTTTTCTATCTTAATCACCGTCGACCGTTTTGGACAAGTTAATAGTCCATCTTGTGTACTTTTTCGAGAGGATCGCAAGGATGCGATCCATTCGTTGAGTTTCGGGACCGAGATGCGGGTCCCACGTGGCACCACTTGTGTGCGGTGCGCCGGAATGCATCTTTTTCTTCGGATACCCGTTCCACACAAGTAAGCAGTCAGTTTGACATGCTTTTTCGAGAGAATTGCGATGGTGCAGTTTGCCCGATCTTTTTCAGGGACGATGTGTGAGTCCCACCCGACCCGGCTACAGTAAATAGTTCCCTTTTCACCGGGTGTCCGTTTTGGGCGATTGAGTAGTCAATACCATGTGTTTTTCCAAGGGGATCGTCGTTGCGTGACTCATTGGTTATGTTTTGGGATCTTGGGGTGGGCCCCACACGGGTTTGGTTACAGTGAATAGTACTTTTTTCACCGGTTGACCGTTTTAGGCGAGTAAGTAGTCTATCTCTCGTGTTTTTTCCGCGAGGATTACAACGGTACGATCCGTTTGGTGGTGCGGAGCCTTATACGTGATCTTATTAAATGTGGAGGCATGAAAGGTACTCTGGTGGCGGTTCGTCCTACCATGTTTGTAGCGAACCCTTGGCATGTGGTCGTGCACTCTTGGGAGAGTGATATGAATGGTCCACAAGATGTGGTTGGTTGTGCCTGGGCCTTTGAGTTGGAGATGTTACGTCACATCTTCGCGTTGACATTGTGTGCTGTGTGCACGATGGCCCTTGGGCTGAGACTGTGTATACTCTGGAAGTATACGGAAATTCTTGGAGGTACATGTGGTTGTTCGTACCTGAAAACGTTGGTGCGTTCAGTTGGGGTTGATATGGGGCCACACGTTGTGTGGCCCCCACATGCGTGTCAGGTTCTGCTTTGCGTACTTTAACCTCTCTCGACGTAGAGGGTCCCTCTGTGTGTTTGTTTGACCAGCATGGTGGAGTTCTTCCCCTGGCTCTGTACTCGTTTGTTTGACCAGCATGGTTGAGTGGTCTCCCCCTGGTTTCGTTCTTGATGGATTGGCCGGTAGCGGGGCCAGTGGCACCCGGTGATGGAACATGCACTGAACTTCTTTTGGTTGAGTTGTTCTGGAGTTGGGTGGTTGCACGATACCCACTCCGCGTTTGGTTGGCCAGTGTTGTACCCTCTAGTGGATGTGGCCAGAGCAGTTCTGAGTTTTACCCTCCAACGGGGCTGGGCAGTGGGTTACTCATCAGCTTCTAGGGTCTACCCTCTAGAAGAGACTGGGCAGTGGGTCACCCGACACTTTTAGGGTCTACCCTCCCGCAGATACTGGGCAGGGGGTCACCCGACCCTTTTAGGGTCTACCCTCCAGCAGAGACTGCGCAGTGGGTCACCCAACACACTTAGGGTCTACCCTCCAGCAGAGACTAGGCAGTGGGTCACCTGACGACCTCTTAGGGCCTACCCTCCCGCAGGGCTGGGTAGTGGGTCGCCCGTCATCTAGTTCCAGGTCTACCCTCCAGCAAGGCTGGGAAGTGGGTCGCCTGTCGACTTATTCCAGGTCTACCCTCCAGCGGGGCTGGGTAGTGGGTCGCCTGATGATGTATTAGGGTTTACCCTCCAACAGGGCTGGGAAATGGGCCACCCGATATCTGATTATGGTTTACCCTCCAGTGGGGCTGGGCAGTGGGTCGCCTGATGATGTATTAGGGTTTAACCTCCAGTAGGGCTGTGCAGTGGGTCACCCGATATTTGGTTATGAATTACCCTCCAGCGGGGCAGGGCAGTGGGACACTTTTTGGCATTCCAGACTCAGTCCTCTCGACTAGGCTAGTATGTGGCTTACCTCCGTGATTACTGGAGCGGGACCCTTGGTTGTACGGGTCGGTGATGGAACAGCTTCAATTTGAGGAGACCTCTCGACTGCGGGGCAGTGACGAGTTGTGGTTTAATGTTCCCCCAGAACTCTCAAGTACGAGGGGCGCTTTCCCCACCGAGACGCGTTCTTGTGACGCGATCTAAAACCGTGCGGGCGAGTCAGTGTCGCCCAAAGTGGACAGTGTCAAAGTGCGGTGATTGAGCCCCTTGGCATGCAGTTTGGGGAGGACATACGGGATAATAGCATCGAAGGAGTTTACTCCTGGGACTGTTGGATACTTTTTCTTGGGCTGATCTACAGGACGGAGATCCCCTTACGACGGTGTTCGGGTTTCTGGTTGAACATACAGATATGTATATACCTTGTTCGAGTACCCACTTCTTGGGCCTGGTTACTCTGCCTCCAGGAGAGGAAAAGACGCGCGGGGTGTGCCACATGCTTTCCGTGTCTAGATTCTCGTGTTTGGATGAGTCTACACTCCTGCTATAGGTAGCGAAGACTCGACGGGAAGTTCATATTCTCACTGTTTCCAGCTCCTTGTACCTGTACGAGTCTATTTCCTTTCTCTTGTTGGGTTGAGCTGGACTCTCTGATGTGTTGTTACATTTTACTGCACCCTCGGTTGGACTCCTTTACTTTCCATGTTCGCTCTACTGCTCACCCTTCGGTACCTCCTTTTTTGCTCCCTCGAGCCTTCGGGGTATCCTACTGAGTATTTTTATACTCACCCCTTCTTGGGCTTTTCCCGCACTTGGTGTGCCCATGCAGATGATGGACAGTTGGGGCGTGGCTTCAGTGGAGTGTAGGATCTTGGGAGCTTGGACCGCGTGCGGTGGTCGTGGCCGGGTTCCAGGTGGGAGACCCGTCAGCTGTTTCTTTTGGATTACCTGTTGCTGGGCTGTGGCACTTGTTTTGGTTGGGTGCGTGTTTTTCCCTTTTCTTTTCAGCTTTTACCTTGTACTGTTTAGAGGTCGATGCACTCTTTTGGTGTATTTATAGCAGTTTCCCTTTAGTTTTCTTTTAACTCTGCACTTTTGCATTGAGTTTGCTGCATGTGGGTGTGTACAAGTGCTTAGGCAAAGGCCTCCCCGAGTTTTTGTGCCCTCGGCGCTGGCCGCCAGCCCCTTGGCCTATGGAGGCGGGCTTGGGGTAGATGCGGCTCGAGCCCGGGTAGGGTCGGGTCGTGACAGGGAAAAAAATTAATCCCATTTTCAAGGGATGATTTAGTGAAACTTCAAAAAAACAAATATTTGGGTGGCTTAGTCCTAACATCCCTAGTAAATAAAGAATAATATATTTTCATATTTATTAATATTTTTGAATTAAATATTAACTTTAAATTAAATGGGATTCCATGTTCGATGGAGAACTTGATACGCAACAACGAGTTTCTTCAAAGTCTTACATTACACACAACGTTAAGTTATGCCGAAAAATAATATAATATTATAATATTATTTGTAATGGTAGTTATCGCCTAACCATTGTAATGGAAGGAATGAAAACAACTAACTACAATATAAATATACATGTTTGTTAAATGTTTTCTCATTTATCCATTAAAATTTAGAGGCTTAAAATGTGAATGAATCTAATTTTAAGCATAAATACTCTAATATTTTTTAAATGGTCGATTTACTGCATTTTGATGGCAAACCCACATTAAATCTAGTTTTGGTAAATTTTATATGATCTATTTGAGAAAATAAAATTTTTCTTTAGAATTAGGAAATCAAAATTACTTTGTGTAAACTTTGAGTATTTTTCTGATAAAATTTATGTTATAATGAATAGTGAAACATAATGTATTTTAATTCAAAACTGCCTTTTAATATAATCTATTTATATTGTTTGATTATATTTTTAATTTATTTTAAAGTTTAATTACATTATATAATTTCCATTTGATCCAATTTAGGTCATTGGATGTAATTTCACTTTGAAATTGGACATAAACAGGTGTCAATCTTTTGATAGTTATTATTTCTTAAAAAGACGCTTTTTGTTTTGACATCGGAAATTAATTTTAAATTAATTAATCCAACTTATATGTTTTTAATTTGTTAAAATAGACATCATTTTTCAACTCGGAATGTCAAATATAGCTTATCTGAATTTTTGGTATTTTTCTGAAAAACTTCTATTTTTGATGAATAGTGAAAACACTATATAGTAGTTAAAGAGTGACTTTTTCATTTAAATGAAAATTTTCCACTTATGTGAATTGAATTTTAAAAAATATGACATATATGGTTGTTATTAGTAATTAAAATGTTGTTCAATAAGGTGAAAATAATTTTTGGTGAACACTAACTTTTGACTTTTATTTATCATGATTAAAGGTAAATATGGTAATTAATGATAAAAACAATATTATAATAATATAAAATTACATTAACACTTGTCCTAAACTTATTTTATAAGTAATGGCCGACCAATAAAATCCTTTCGTGAATCTGTTGGCCTTTTAAAGACACTTGGTTAAGATAATGATATTAATAACTTTTTATTTAAAGTAAAAATAAAAATATCATAAACATGTATTATTTTGCTAAAAAATTTAATATGTGGTTATATAATTAATATACATGACTATAAATATTCATTGAAATATAAAAATATTAACCAAATCATGTTATTTAATTTATAATTTTTGGACATCATATAAATAACATTATTTATGACACAATAAGGTTGGAGTGATTACCAAATTAATGAATGATTTAAATAAATAAGTTTATAAAAATAAAAAAAATCCAAAACCTGTCTAATTTTTCTAAATGATTTTATTTCAAACAATACTCATTTTCTCTTTTACTTTAATAAGTTTTGGACCTATAAAAACTGAAAATCATTATATAATAAAATAATATTTTCAAACATTCCTAAAGAGCCCCTCCTCCCCCTTATAAAAAATCTTCACCTCTAACCCATTATTCACACCTCTCATGCCCATTGGCTCATACAAACTATTCCCAAATAAGCTCTAACGATCCCTCTCTTCCTCCTAAAATAATTAACTTAGGCAGAAGTTACTTCAATAAATCCTTTTGGTTCAAACCAAAGGGAGTTACCTGATTTAAAGGTAACATCTTCTTTTAAGTTCTTTTCATTTATTTTACTTATCCAACGTCATAACACATTTTTTCATTATTTTCTAAAAAAAGGTATCCCCAATATACTAGGTCATTTTTATGATAAGGATTCAAACTACACTTACACACACCTCCATCTAATGCGTAAAGAACATACTATTTTTGTGGACGTTGAACTACTGCCTCACGAAGCGATGATTGTTCAATCTTCTACTACCACCTTTTATGGGGTCCATTGTGGTAGAAAATTATTTATATGTGATATAAATTATATTTTTATTGTATATATACTTATTTGTTTTAAATTTTTATCACACATTTATGGTTTCCATAATGGGTAAACGTGATATTTTCATTTGAGGAAGTGCAGACTACCGCCCCCTCAAAAAGATATGACTCGTTCATGTTATATGTGGTATGTATAAATGATGGATTTAATGAAATTATATATTATATTATACTTTAATTATAATATAACTATTTATAATAAGGTTTCATTCCATTAAAAATACAAAATAGAAATGAAAGTAGTGTTCATGCGTACGTACGACTTACCATCTCCATTAATGGTGCATTTCATTTCTTACCTCCAAATGTTATGTACTATTATAAATACATATATATACTGGATATATATGATATCTAAATCATGAATAACATTCTATATATAATGAACTTCTGACCACATGGACAACTTGTAAATATAATAAGTTCATTTTAGACTAAAGTACCAAATATTGACAAAATGGCCATTATTAACTTAAATGATTACATAACATGGAAATAAGTGATTCAAAAAGAATAATAAACTTCATAAAGGTTGTTAAGAAAGTATAAATTAACATTAGTTTATTATTCATGAGATTAAAGAATGAATGTTTCTAGTCGGACATGAGGTAAGGGACTTCATCTCAATCACCTTTCATTGAGGCATATTTTTTTTATACACGACATTATTTTATACTGTGTATAAACACCTTTGAATTTTCATTTCATTTAAAGGGAATATTTTCTATGAGTTGTTTTACTAAACAACAAAAAAAATGTTTCTTTTATCGTAAGCAGTGAAAACAACCTTTTTCGACGCCGTGAGAATTATTTGATCTATGGATTCCTTAATAAGTCCTAATGTTTTTAAAAGGAAAATAAATACCATATAATCTGTTATGTATTTTTGTATTGAAAAAGGTTTTGATAATGGATTTGTTATGTCAATATATTTAAATGATATATTTTGATTGAAATGTGCAAATGTTATATTTCCATTATGTTTGATTTCTGTGTTATAAATATGTTATAGTTCTTGGGAATTATTTACGTATATAGGTGGTTCCATGATAAACATTGGGTGGGTGATATTGAGATATCTCTCCAATGCATTGGGTAACGTGATGGAGGTAAATGTGAATGTCTCTCCTAAGAGATTTTGGGAATATACTATGATGGGTATTCCAAATGTAACTCCCTACGTGGTTGTGAAAGCTACAACCTATGTTTGTTATGGATTCCACTAGTTACCTTTATGATTTGTGATTACTATGTGTTATTAATAAATCTTATGAATTCATGAGGTATGTTAAAAGGCTAGTGTTTTGATGAACTAATTTTTTCTTTCTATATTTTATACACATTACTGACATTTTTGTTCTCATCGCTTGTTTTAAAATGTTTTTCATAGAACTTAAAGATAAATACAATCAAGGATAGGATCAAGGAAAACTCATGTTGTCTAAAACATGGAATTATATATGGATTTTTTTAAGAGTTATTATTTTATGAAAAAATGGAAACTGCGTAGAAGTGTCTACTTTGTAATTTTTTAGATGTAATGTAATAGTTATGTCCTAATTCTCTAAAACAATAAACCTGAAAATATCTTCAATATAAATTATCCATTTAATTCAAGGTTATGTAATGTTTTAAGTCTGGGTCCTTATAGTTTGTATCAGAGTTTGGTTTAGATAACTTTAGAAGTTAGGATATTGTTAAATTAATATCCAAAATTTAATTTATGTTAATATTGAAATGATATAGAATTTATAGATTACCATGTTGCTTCACCTATGATATTTCTATGTTCAGAATGGTTTTCTGCATAGGAAACAGTGCAACTGTGATGGGACGACATCAAGAGGGAGACAACCTTCCAAATCAGCAACCTGAGATATTCGGAATTGGAACTGAACAGTTTGTTACAGTGATGGAATAGTTGAATCAGGCTATAAATGGTGGTGGTATCTTTGCATGAGATCATATAGATCAACCAAAGAGGGACATGTCAGTAGTGGAGCATTTCATGAGGTAACATCCCCCGCCATTCAAAGGATCATCTGAACATGTGCTAGATGAAGGGTGGATTAAATTACTGTAGATGATTATTGATGCCATGGGGTGTTCAGAACATCAAAAGGTTAGTCTCACTATATACAATTTTGATGATGAAGCTGATTAGTGGTGGTCGATGGTGAAAAATATCAGGGATAGTGAGGAGATTTATGCTCCTGTTCTTGATGATTTCAAGGTATGTTTCTTGAGAAATATTTTCCTAAGGGTGTTTTTCTTTGGGTGGAAAAACAAATTCTTAGAATTGAGGTAGGATGATGACTTAGTGGTAACTTATAAAGAAAAATTCACTTGACAAGAAAGGTATTATCCAAATTTCAAACGAGATCTTGATAGAAAAGTCAACCATTTTTACTAAAGATTAATGCCAAAGTATTGAAGGGCTATAGCTTCTTGTGAGTTAAAAAGATATGAAAATCTTTTTTGATGTGAGAAGAAGGTTGAAATTTAGTTTACTGATGATCAGTTGTTCTTTTACAAACAATAAAATTAGAGGTCGAGGTGGTAGAAGAAAGGGGAGAACTCTTCAAAAAAGTCTTATAGAAAGAAACATAAGTTTAGAGTTTGTGAAAATTGTTGTCAAAAGCATGTTGGGGAATGTATTTTGAATTCTGGTAAGTGATTCCGTTGTGGTAAAATGGTACATAAGGCTCGTAATTGCACTAAAAAAGATCAAGGTAATGGTAAGAAAAAAATTTGATTTACACTGAGTAAAATGTTTTAAGTGTAATGAAATGGGTCATTATAAAAATGATTGTCCAATGAAGAACTCAACTGAGAGAAAGCAGCCATACTGCAAGCTGAATGGGGTGGTGAAATCATTTTCAACTACTTCAGTAGATGTTGTGCCATCAAATGAAGTAGTATCAGGTACAATGTTTGTTTATTCAGATTATGCCAATGTGTTGTTTGATTCAGGGTCTACAAACGCTTTTATTTCTAACAAGTTTTTTGGTAAATTGAAAATCCCATATCAAGATAAGAATCCTGAACTTAACGTAAAAACATCTGGGGAAATGTTGAGATAAAAAGAAATTATAATAACATTCAGGTCCTTGTGTGTGTAAAAAATCGACCTGCAAACCTTATTGTTTTTGCTCTAGTGGAGTTTTATGTTATTTTGGGTATGTATTGGATTTCTGTTTACCATGATAATATTGACTAGAGAGATAAAGTGGTTTCATTCAAGAAAAATTATCATTTTGTGTACAATAAATAACCCTTAATTTTGATAACATATTGGAAACTGAGAAACTAGTAAAATATGGAAATTAATGTTACCTTTCACATATTGCTGAAAACAAAGGAATTGTATAGATTAATGATGTGCCAGTGGTAAATTAGTATCTTGATGTCTTTCCTGATGAGTATCCTAGTATAATACTTGATCGGGAAGTTGAATTTACTATTGAATTAGTTCCTGATGCTAAGTCAATTTCAAAACTCCCTTATCGAATGGCTCAAATTGAACTTTTAGAGTTAAAGAAGCAATAGCAGGAGTAATTAGATAAAGGTTTTATTTGACCTAGCACATCACCATGGGGTGATCTTATCTTGTTTGTTAAAAAGAAATATGGTTCATTGAGAATTTGAAAAGATTATAGAGCATTGAATAACCTCACTGTTAAGAACATATATCCTTTGCCTCATATTGATTATTTTTTTGATCAACTCTAGGGAGCATAGTATTTTTCGAAGATTGACTTGAGGTCGGGGTACCATCAATTGAATGTAAAGGAAGTAGACATTCAAAAGACCATGTTTCAAACTAGATAAGGCCATTATGAATTTGTGGTTATGCCTTTTTGATTAACTAATGCACTTTTTGTATTCTTGGATCTTATGAATATAATTTTATGTCAGTTATTGGATAAGTTTGTGGTTGTGTTCCTTGATGATATTTTGGTTTCTTCTAAAAGTAATGATAAACATGAAAGTTATTCAAGGGTTGTCTTTTAAACCATAAAATATAAGAAACTGTATTGGAAATTCATAAAGTGTGAGTATTGGTTATTAAAAATTTCATCCCTTGGTCACATTGTTTCAAAATATGGCATTAATATTGATCCTTATAGAACAAAAGTTCTTGAAGAATGGTCCAGACCCACTAATATAACTAAGATCCATAGTTTTCTTGGTTTGGTAGGATATTACCAGAGGTTTGTTGAGAATTTTTCACCGGGATCTATCCCAGTGACTAAGTTAACTCGAAAAGGTGTTAATTTTATTTGGATAAAATAATGTGATGATTTTTTTTAGGAATTGAAAAGAAGATTGGTGAATGCTCTAGCTTTGGCACTGTCTTATAGAAATGGTGTGTTTGTTATCTACAATGATTCTTTGTTGAAAGGACTTGGTTGTGTCCTTATGCAGAATGATCAGGTAATTGCTTATTCTTCACATCAGTTGACACCTCATGAGTTAAATTATCCTACACATGATTTGGAATTATCTTTTTTTTTCTTTTAAAATTTGGAGGCATAATTTTTGTGGATTAAAGTGAGAAATATTTACTCATTAAAAAAATTTTAAGTAGATATTCACTCAGAAATAATTAAACATGATATAGAGAAGATGGTTGGAATTATTCAAGGATTATGATTGCATGATCCATTAACATCCGAGGAAAGAAAATAAAGTGGTTGATTCTTTAAGTTGAAAAATTAATGCTTCATTAACCATTCTATATTTGGAATGATATCTTTGTTTTTTGATTTTATAAACATTGGAATAGAAGTTTTTGGTCTAGGAAATTCCTCTTCTTTTTTTCATGTGTCAGTGAAATCATCTCTATCAGACATAATTAATAAAGCGCATGAGGAAGATAGTGAGTTTTAGAAAAAGGTATAGTTCATTCAGATGTGTATGTTTCCTGATATTATCATTGATAATGATTGTGTTTTGAGTTTTGGGAAGAGATTATGGTTTCCTTGTGATTCAATGTTGAAGAAAGAGTTATTATGTGAAGCTCATAGTTCTCTGTTTTCAGTTCATCCACGAATTACTATGATATACAGATATCTTCAAGAGTAGTAATAGTGGGATGGAATTAAAAGAGATATTGCTGACTTTACTATGAAGTGTTTGACATGTCAAAAGGTTAAATAAGAGTGGTAGTTACTAAAAATTACACTTTAGTCTTTACCGGTTCCAGAGGAGAAATGGGAGAATATATCCATGGACTTCGTTGTGGGATTACTAAAGACATCTCGAGGTAATAATGCAATCTGTTTTATTATTGATCAATTGAATAATCTTCTCATCTCTTTCATATTCATGATATTTTTTCTCTAGATCATCTTTCTCAGTTGTATGTTAAAGATATAGTGAGGTTGCATGGATTTCCCCTCTCCATTGTATCTGATCATGATCCCAGTTTTACTTCTATCTTTTGGAAAGGCCTTCACAAGTCGTTAGGTATTGAATTAAATTTTATTACAACTTTTAATCCTCAATTAGATGGGTAGTAAAGGCGAAAAATTCAGACCTTGGAGGATATGTTACGTTCTTGTTTACTGGATTACCAGGGAAGTTGGGAACAAAATATTTCTTTGGTTGAATTTTCTTATAATAACAGTCTTCATTCCATTATATAGATGGCTCCATTTGAGGAATTATATGGGAAGCAGTGTTGAACTCCAGCTTTTTGGGATGGAGTAGGTGAATGGAATCATATTGGACCATAATTGATAGAAGAGATGGAAGAAAATGTTCAGTTGATTTAGAAGTAGATGATAATGTCTCAGATCTGGAAGAAACGATATGCGAATAATCGGAGGAAGGATCTTTCTTTTGATGTAGGTGACCATTTCGTTCTCAATGATTCTCCATGGAAGAGTGTGATGTGTTTTGGTAGGAAGAGAAAGTTAAGTCCAAGGTTCATTAGACCTTATGAAAACCTAGAGAATGTTGGATCAGTTGCATAAATAGTGGATTTTCCTCCAATTTTATCCCAAATACACAATGTTTTTCATGTTTCAATGTTGAGAAAGTATATTACTGATCCATCTCATGTTTTGAGCCTAGTGGTTGTTCAGTTGGAAGATAATCTCTCTTATGAGGAACAACCAGTCCAGATTCTTGACCTAAGAGAGAAACTATTGCAGAATAAGGTAATTCACAAGGTAATAATTTTTTGGAAAAACAGTATGGCTAAAGAGGCAACGTGGGAATCTGAAAATGCTATGAGGGATAAATACCCCCACTTATTTGATAAATGCATAAAAATTGTGAGGATGAAATTTCCAAAAGTGGGGAAGGATGTAACATCCCAAGTCAATAAAGAATAATGCATTTTCTTATTTATTAAAATTTTTGAATTAAATACTAAATTTATTTTAAATGGGATGCCTTGTTAGATGGCGTACCTGATACGCAACAATGGGTTTCAATGAAATATTTTGTTACAAAAAACGTTATGTTGTATCAAAAAATAATATAATTATATAATATTATTTTCAATGGTAGTTAACACCTAGCAATTGTAATGGTTGGAATGAACAGAACTAACTACAATATGAATATACATGTTTTTTAAGTTGTTTTACATTTATCTAATAAAATTTAGAGGCTTAAAATGTGAATGAATCTAATTTTAAACATAAATAGTCTAATACTCATTAAAAGGTATATTTCTACTCTTTTGATGGTGAACCCCCTTTAAAACTAGTTTTGGTAACTTTTATTTGATCTATTTGAGAAAATTAAATTCTTATTTAGAATCTGGACATAAAAATTTACTTTGGGTAAATTTTTGGTATTTTTCTGATAAAATTCATTTTTAATGAATAGTGAAAAATAATGTATTTTAATTCAACACTACCTTTTAATTAATTAATTTATATGGTTAGATAATCTTTTTAATTGGTTTTAAATTTTAATTAGATTATATTTATATCATTTAATCCAATTTAGGTCATTGGAAGTAATTTTACTTTGATATTGGACATAAACAAGTGTCAATCTTTTGATAGTTATTATTTCTTAAAAACGTGATTTCTGTTTTGACAATGGGAATTAATTTTAATTTAATTAATCCAACTTTTATGTTTTTAATTTGGTAAATTAGACATCCTTTTTTATTTCATAATATCAAATATATCATAGGAAGAATTTTTTGTTTTTTTCTGAAAAATCTCAATTTTTGATGAATAGTGAAAACACTGAGTAGTAGTTAAAAAACTGACTTTTTCATTTAAATGAAATTTTACCACTTATGGGAATTTAATTTCAAAAATCCTACATACATTGTTTTTATTAGTAATTAAAATTTGGTTCAATAATATGAATATAATTTTTGGTGCATAGAATCTTTTGACTTTTATTTACCACGGTTAAAGGTAAATAGGGTAATTCAAGGTAAAAAAATATTATAATAATAAAATATTACCTTAACCCTTTTTCTAACCATATTGGATAAGTAATGGACAACCAATAAAATCCTTCAGTGAGACTTTTGGCCTTTTAATTCCACTTGTGTAAGATAATGATATTAATAACTTTTTATTTAAAGTAAAAATAAAAATATCATAAACATTTATTGTTTTTCTAAAACAATTTTGATGTGCAGATAAATAGTTTATATATTGAACTATAAATATTCATTATTAATATAAAAATATTTCCTACATCATCGTATTTTATTTATAATTTATAGACAACAAATAAATAAAATTATTTATGACACAATAAGGATGCAGTGTTTACCTCATTAATGAATGATTTAAATAAATAATATTATAAAAAAATCCAATACCTATTCAATTGTTATTGGATTATTTTATTTCAAAAAATAGTCATCTTATATTTATATTTAATAAGTTTTTTATTTTTAGAATCCGAAAATAATTATATAATTAAATAATATTTTCACACTTTTCTAAAGAGCCCCTCCTTCCCCTTATATACAACCCTCGCCTATAACCCATTACTCACATGTCTCAAGCACCTTGGATCATCCAAACATTTCGTAAATAATATCTCAAGATCCCTCTCTTCCACCTAGAATCCATAACTTAGGCATAAGAAACTTCAAGAAATCGTTTTGGTTAAAACCAAAGAAAGTTACCAGATTTAAAGGTAATGTCTTCTTTTATGTTCTTTAATTTTAATTGACTTCTCCAACCCACTAAACTCATTATATTACATTATTTTATAAAAACAGCTTTATCCTAAATATACTTTTTTGTCATTATGAGATGTATTTGAACTACACTTACACACACCTCTATATAATGGGTAAAGAACATACTATTTCTGTGGACGGCGAACTACTGCCTCACAAAACGATGATTGTTCAATCTTCTCCTACCACCTATTCTGGTGGAAATTATGTAGAAATTTATTTATATGTGATATATATTATATTAATAATTGCTATATGCTTATGTATTTTTCATTTATATCATACCTTTATGGTTTCTATAATGAGTAAACGCTGTAATTTCATTTGAGGAAGTGTGGACCACCACCCCCTCAAAGTGATATGACTCGTTCATGCCATACGTGGAAAGTATAAAGGATGGATTTAATGAAATAATATATGATATTATACTTCAATTATATTATACCTATTTATAATTATGTTTTTATTCCATTAAAAATATGAAATATAAATGAAAGTAGCATTCATGTGCACGTAGTTTTTTTCATATCCATGTACAGTGCATTTCATTTCTTATATCCAAATGTTATGTACTATTATAAATATATATATATATATAATGGATATATATGATATATATTATATCTAAATCATTAATATAATTCTGTAAATAATGAAATTTTGACCACATGTACAACTTGTAAATATAGGAAGTTCATTTTAGACTCAAGTACCGGATGTGGACAAAATGACCATTATTAACTTAAATGATTACATAACATGGAAATAAGTGATGTAAAAATAATAAACACGATAAAGGTTCTTATTCAAGTATAAATTAACTTTACTTTATTAATCATCAGATTTAATAAATAATGTTTCAAGTTGGACATGAGGTAAAGGACTTCGTCCCAATCTCCTTTCATTGAGGAATATTTTGTTTTATACATGAAATTATTTTATATGGGGTATAAACACCTTTGACTTTTCATTTCATTTAAAAGGAATATTTTTCTGTGAGGTGTTTTACTAAAAGACAAAAAAAAAATAATGTTTCTTATAACGTAAGAGGTGACAACGACTTTTTATGCCGCCGCAAGTATTATTTGATCTATGGCTTCCTTAATAAGTCGTAATGTTTTTACAAGGAAAATAAATACTATATACTCTTTTTCTTATTTTGGTATTGAAAATTGTTTTCATAATGGATTTGTTATGTCAATATATTTAAATTATATATTGTGATTTAAATGTGGAAATTTAATCTTTCATTTATGTTTTCTTTACGTGGTATGAATATTTTATGGTTCTTGGGAATTGTTTAGGTTTACAGGTGGTTCCATGATAAACCTATGGTGGGTGAGCCCGATATCGCTCTCTAATGTATTGGGTAACATGATGGAGGTAAACATGAATGTCTATTCTAAGAGATTTAGGAAATATACTATGATGGGTATTCCAAATGTAACTACCTATGTGGCTGTGAAAGCTACAATGTAAGTATGTTATAGATGCCACAAGTTACCTTTATAATTTGTGATTACTATCTGTTATACATAAATATTATGATATCATGAGGTATGTTAAAAAGCTTATGTTTTGATGAACTATTTTTTTTCTTTCTTTATTTTATAACCCTTAATGAAATTTTTATGCTCATCCCATGTTTTGAAATGTTTTTTCACCAGACTTAAAGATGAATAGTGTCAAGGATGTGATCCAGTAAAAGTCATGCTGTCTAAAACATGGAATTAGACATGACTTATTTTTTAAGAGTTTTTATTTTATGGAAAAATGGAAACTGGGTAGAAGTGTCTCATTTTTAATTTTTGAGATATAATGTAATAGTTACGACCTAATTCTCTTAAACTCTAAACCTGAAAATATATTCAAAGTGAATTATCTGTTTACTTCAAGATTATCTAATTTTTTATGGCTGGGTCCTTATATTAGCTGCCCCACATCTTGATGAAGGCCCCATGTCTTTGTGGTGAGAACAAAAGCACCAAAAGGGGGCGTCATAATAAATAAATATATATATATATATATATATATATATTAAAATACTCTATTATATATATATATATATATTAGTGTGCACCATGTTAGATTCCCTCCCAACTCTCGTACACAAATCACATGAGTGCACATGTGCCACCAATCTGGAACCCCTGGTAGAGCGGAATAGGTTATACCCAACACATTATACCCATTTTGGTTTTCCCCCAGGACAAGTGTTTTATAAATAAAAACTGTATTTATATTAATTCCTGAAATATACCCTCATGATTAATTTATAATATTTTTAGATTAATTAAATAGTTTTAATGAATTTCAACAGTTCATGATTCCTAGACCAACCAATGCTTGTCTGGTTTGATTGATTGATTTATTTATTTATTTATTGTAATGTATTTATATTTAATAATTATTTAATAAATGTTCATTTATGCATCGCCTCATTCCTCATATTTTTTATAATATATTTTACATCAAAAACAAATTTTATTTATTCTTATCCCATATACACAAAATCACATCGCATATAAGCGATTATTATTGTCAAATGATGAAGATGAAAGGTGGTTCATTTCACGTAATCACTTGGAGAGAAACTATATGGGACTTTGATTCATTTGATGGGTGAGAGCTGCAACATGAGTCACATTAATTGAGACTCAATAGCCCTTGGGGTCATGGTTGATACATTATTGAATCAATGGATAAACTATTTTTATTGGATCGTGATCATATTATTTAATTTTATTTATACATGGTTTATTATTTTATTTATGTGTTGTTTTTACGTAGAATCAAACAAAATAATAAGAAAGTATGTGTTGAAAAAACTAACATGAGTGGTGAATATTTTTATTTTTATATAATTGTAAATAAGTGAGTATTAAAACATAGAAAACTAAATTTTAAATATAAATGGACTATTTTTAACAATAATAATAAATAACTTCAAATAAATAATAATTCATAACGCCTTCCATTATATAATTTTCAATAAAACTGATTGCACGAGGTGCTCAACATCCCTAGTTTAGGTTTTATCCTACTACTATGGGTTTTTTATAAGATAATTTTGTCAACCTAAGTGAAGTTAGAAAAAATGAAGTGGCTATAGATATCTTATTGAAACATTAGAGGTAAACTATTGAGGAATTTTGGGTTTTTCTTTATTGAGAATGAGACATCACTCAATAAATCTAAGATCCATGAGTTAATGTCATTGTCCAGCTAAAATACTATTTTGAGACTATGTGAGTAGTGTAATATCCATATCTTTGACTATAATATGATTTTTTAATGATCCTTACCACTATAATACTCAAGAGATTTAATATTCCAAATATAGTAGTTGAGGGATAAAATAATTTGATAAAATAATTTCATAAATTTAAAATAACAGAATCTATAATTTCTAATAATAGTTAATTAAGAAAAAATTAATAATATTCTTATGATTTTATTTATATAAAAATGGATAATAATACCAAATACTAATTGGGATGAATTTGAGACAAAGAACATATCCAAAACGGCATAAATTTCCAAGTGTAGGATATTCCCTTTCACAAAGTACTACGATGTGAATAAAAATTATATATATTTGAGTCCCCACTACCAATTGTGCCACCTGAGGAAGTGAGGTTGAAAACGAATCTTATAGGAGAAACATGGATGACACATTAAATTTTTCTATCATAATTCTATCATTAATTTACATTATGTTATTAAAATAATAGAATTAAATAAATGGTTACACATATTATCTCAAATATGATAAGTATTCAGGGAGAAAGTGAAGTGATAAATGAATGATATGATTATTACACTAAACATGTGTGATTTTAAAGATGTATCACGATGTTACAGTAAATCCATTTCTAATATATCTTTATCACCCAATTAATCATTTTTAGGATTATATAGAATGTCCAAAATAGAGGAAATAGTTCATTGTATTTTGGTTTAGGATCACCAAGAATATAAGAACATAAATAAATTTTAATATTTAGTTATTATATTGAATAAGCTAAAAGATGAGGTGAAAAGAGCAATGGAAAGTATAACACCAAAGCCACCTTCATTGAAGCCTTCAAATAAAATAGTAAAACCCTCATACATGAGCGTATTTACATAAAATATCCCAAGAAAAGTATATGGATCATAAAATAAAATGAATTAAATTAGAATAAAGTAAACTATTTATCTTAGTTTATATTAATCATTTCATGTGAGGTTTCGATTTTACCTTTTGGGTTTTAGATACTAAATGTGTCTCGCACATTTTTATCAAAATAAAGTAACATTGTGATTATAGAAATGTTACACATAGTTAGGTGAATCCTTTATGAGGCTAAGTATGGGTGATTCTTAATTCAACTATGAGATATACACAACATCTAATTTCCATGTTCAATGATACTAGTTGAACTTTTATTGAGTATTTCCCAAAAAATTATCTCCCATTTTTATTGGACATAGGAATTTATTATTCCATTTTAGAGTAAATATTGTTTCTATTACCTCATAATAAACTAATAATTTAGTAATTCTTCAATCATTAGTAACATTTTGTGAATATAAAATATAATACTTCAGTACCATGTTGTGGTGATATTTTTCATTTTCTAGTAAAACTGAAATTTTTTATCAAGGATATACTCAATATTGTCTTTAGACACGTTGTAGCTAAATACCAGAGGTATTATATACACATTTAAATAATTATTTTGGGGAAAATAAACCTTTATAAATAATGGTAATCAAGAAATATTTATAAATTAGTTTAGCTATAGAGAATCAACTATCCCAAGGAGAAGTTAGAGGTAAATTCATATATTGTATGATATTCCATTAATAGTTCTATGGAATATAAAAGATTAGAATGGAGTGTTCACGGTTAGAATATATGAGTTTCTCTAGGATGGTAGTCCTAATAATATCTTAACCACGAATTCATTGATCATTATAAATGTAGAGTGGATTTAGTCCTAAAATCTCATTTATTTATGCACATTGAAGTTATACTGTTAGAAGTGGTTTGATTTTGAGGATTATATGAAAATATTTATTATTAAAATATAGCGTGGAGAAATTCAAGAATTCACCTTTCTTTATAAATATCACATCCATGATGATAGTAAAAGGATGATCAATGACACATCTTTGATGTCTTGTAATGTATTCATTTATATTTTTAATACATGCTTCATTAATAATAGAGTTAATCCATAACTATGTTGGAATTATTATGAAAATAGATATAATCTAAGTTATAATATAAAAAATACATTAAATTATACTCAATGTGTTTAGATGCAAGGAATTTTTTAAGGCCAAGACAATAAATAAACTTTCATCATGAATAACATAATGTTCATTTATTGTAATTATTCTAAACATTTATACAGATATTAAATAAATTGAAATAGAAAAGGTATAGAATATTGAATGAATAAATTTCAATAAAAGGGTCCACATATCTATTTGAGATAGTGGGGGTGATTTACTTGGGTTAATTCAAGGACGAACATGTACAAAGCGTTGGCATAGGAAGAATTTCTACAAGTTATCTTCAAAAATTAATTTTCTAGAGAAACATAATGTGTACAAAAAATAAAACCAAGATATATGTTTTATATTCACTATGTATTGTGATATATCATTTGTTAAGAATAATTGATCCTATAAGAAAGCATTAAAAAATTAGATATGATTATACAATTCATATGAATATAGAAAAATGGATTTCATGTACCAAAATAAAGTCTGAATATTAATGGTTTTAATAATTGTTATAAAATCATTGGTGTGTAATCAAGAGAAACTATACATGGGTGGTACAATCTTGGTACAAATAAGGCTTGATTGGTTATAAAAAATAATCAAGATTAAATAAATTTCAATTCAACTTGAAATCAATGATTTATATTATATTTATATTATTCATTTGATGTCATTACCACCTTACATGGAAGGTGTCTATACAACGCAAAATAGAAATGGCTCAAGACAAAAAACAATCCCAATAAAAAATAAAATTTATAGAGTTCTATATATGGATTAATGCAATCATTGTGATTGTGGAATATTTATTTGGAATGAATGTATGTCACGTTACTATAATATTTTAGTGGTATTTTCATAGTTCCCAAGTGAAATATATTGATAATATATGGAAAAATATTATTAGTCTTATAGTTAGTTAATATTGGGTTGAAAGAAACTCTATAATGACTGAATTAAGGTAGAAAACCAAGTTATAGGTAACATGGTTTTCTATAGTATATTTATGGGCTACATATAATAAGTCAATTTATATATGCTAACAATGTATTAGAACAATTATAGAGAGAATTGTTTCTAATGTCACATGGCATAAATATATCTAATAATACATGAATGAGACATTTGTGGAGATTAAAATGGTGATTATATTTCAAAATATATATATGATGGATATATCACATAAGTGAGGCTATGTACTAGATAATTATGATATATAATTTATTGTAGGTAAATATATGTCACATCTAAAAGTAAATCTTGGGATGTAGCCAGAACTATGTAATTATACCTGAGAACATATGATGCATATGTACCATGTTCTTGGAGAGGAATGGAAACTTGTTATAAAGGGACAAAAACAAGTTTTATTGTGGATCAATAAGATCTAAAATCATAGTTAAGATAAGTTAATGAACAAAGGAATGTCATTAAATCCATTTATTGGTATGTTTTTCAAATATTGAGTACATTACAGATTCTGATGTTGCTAAATAATCCTAAAATACAAAGTGATTTTTTCTAGTTCTTGTAATTTCACTAAAGGTACTACCAATATATCAAGATAATGATAGAGGAAAACTAGTTTTATTTATAGATATCATCTCTAAGGAAGATTTACTCAAAAAGGTGATGTCATAGAAAGAATAATTATTATATAGAAAAATGTAACAAGTCCGATGACTATCCACTTTGTCAGGACCCTTCCCCCAAGGCCCATGCTATGACTATGCCAAACTCACCTTCCATAGGCCAGGGTCAGGTGACTTGCACTGAAAATGAAAAACCCAAAAAGATAAGGCATTTCCTTTAAACCTATTCACACACAGACAGGGCACCCTGCGTATCAGTAAAACATAACAGAAAAGGAAATGCAAAACCACAACTAAAAACCACCACTCAGGGTAAAAGTAAGTACTGAAAGTAATAAGGTGCTGGTATACAAGCCCAATAGAAAATAAAGTACAAAAAAATTTGAAAAAATGTTCCTTGAAGGTTTTCCACCAAGGATCCCACCATAAGGGTAAGTACTTCTCGTCATCTGTCACCACTGACACTCACCGTGTCTATCAATCACCTCCAAGCACCATCTAGCCCTGGCTCCCCAAGACTCAGTCAAGCTGTCCATCATCTACACAAGACACAACAAGGATTGGGAAAAGCTCATGTAGGGGTGAGTATATCAATACCCAGTCGGGACCCCGAGACCCCTGGAGGTCTCCCAGAATTCCACATAGTAAATATCACAAAGCATGATCTCAATCACAAAGCATGAAGAAAAAAAACTCACACCAGGTATACAACTTAGATTATAGGAATAAATATGATTAGTCTTAAGCTATATCATTTTATTCTATTAGTTGTGTTGACAACTAATCCAAAAACGGTTTCTCTGATACCGATCCACAAAGTTTCTCTCTACCACTGATCCTCGATAGGCCGCTCTATGTTTGTTCCACATTGAGTCGAGCCACTGCTGAAACATAAAGGGTTGCACTATTTCTGCTCCACAGAGGGTCACACTACTACTGATCCATGGAGGATCTCTCTCATTCTTATCCATGGACATTTTCACTATTCTTAATCCATGGAGGGTCACACTAATGTCGATCCCAGGATGGTATCCCTCTTGTCGATCCATAGATGGTCACACTAAACTTGACAGTAATCCACAGGGTTCCCGTACTTGGTGTGCTAGAGTTCTAGAGATTTTACTCTTCGTACCATCGTCCATACCTCAAAAACAACGTAGTCCAACTTATAAGTAACCTAAAAGTAATGCCTATTACCAAGGGTCTCAACGCCATAGACAGTGCGCCAATCAGACTCCCGGTTTGCGAGATACGTTAGTTTTAGTGAAATGGGGTCGATTGGTTCCGGGTCCGGTAGAGGTCCGACCTAGCTGGCATGTCCGACCTTGGTAGCGGGTCTGACTCGGTGGGTGGGTTCGTCCCAGTGGGTGGGTCTGGACCGGCTGGCGGGTCGGGACCGGCTCGCAGACCTAGCCCGCCTGGAGAACACAGCCTACTTGGATGCGAACTGGTCGCACCAAATCGGACATTAGGCATCTAGTTTCCCATAGATGGTGGCGCTAATGGGGTGCCTCCTCGCCTCTCGAAATGGACGGCTAGAGCCAAGTGTTGCATGTCCGCCGAGCGGGCCACACTGTTCCTCATGGGGCACGTTGGCTCCATGTTCTCCACTTGATGCGGCCCTCTGGCTATAACATCACGTTTTCATGGCGCATGCGGGTGCTGCTTCTCCACGTGGTCGGCATTGGCATGTCGCCGCAATGCATGGTGGTTCCGCACTGGCGGATTCTTACACAATCCACTGGAGATGCTCTGGTGATCTTTATTCCTTCTTTTTTGTGGCTACGGACCTCTCGGATCGCTTCCTGCACTACAAGACCCTTGGATTTGTCTTTCCGCCACATTGCTCAGTCTCCCACAACGTATGCAAAACTACCAAGAATGGTGGGGGATTCAGGCCTTGTTAGGATGGGCCTTCACTATCTGCGTTAGCATTTTAACATGGTTAAAGAATAAATCTTCAAAAATCTTATGATTATCCCAAAATGAATCCCACAACAACCTTCCATAGTGATGTATAAATCGAGGATCAACCTGTTAGTCATTTGATCCAAGTTCTACATTATTTTCCAAGAATGAGATAAGATAAAATTATTATTCACCTAGAATAAATTAAATTCCATACCTGGATTCAGTGGAATCCTCTACAGACGATTGAAACAATTCTTCTTTTTTTAACATTTATCATCGTTTGTTACCCTCTAGATCGAATCCTCTAACAGACGTCGTGCGATCCCCGTCATTCCTTAGAGGGTGACATCGTCAGAATTTCATCAGATATTTCCCCGTGTTTGTGAATTCTCTTCCCAATGGTATGATTAATAAATAATTAAGGAGCTCAATGATAGGTTCATTAATGTGGTTCATTAATGAACATTAATTAATAAACCAATTAATCACATGAGTGTTGTGGTTTCACAAACAAAGTAACATGTCATTTAATGATCTCCATTTAATTTTTGTCAATAAACTTTGGTTCCGCCAACCATCCCTCAATAGTTGAAAAAGAATAAAATAACTCAATGAGTTATTTTATTATATTTCTAAAAATTCCAAAAGATATTCTTTTTTTCCTCCCCTTGTTGATCATAATTAAGCTTTTCTTAAGTGAATCTCAGCATTACAAATTCAACGGTGCCCTTATATTTTCAATCTGATCACCAGATCAAAAGATAAAAAATCCCACTCTAACGTTTACTAAATGTACCTTAAAAAAAGTTCAAAATTTACCTTTAAAAAGTTCAAAAATTCAATTTGGACTCTCCGAACCATGGAATCGCACGGCATCAAATTTTTCAATCTCGTAATAATTCCATATAATTAAAAATATTATATGGAATTTCTCGGTCTTTACATTCTCTAAACCATTTGTCTTTACATCCCTAAAATCCACAAAAAAAAGCTAAGAAAACAAATGGGGTTACTGAGCATGAATCTGAGCCTCCCACTTCCATGTTCACTCCTGGAGGTCCTCATAGTGAAACCAATCTTGAACTAGAGGTATTGACCATCCATGAAGGACCCACTTCGGTCGATCCTTTATAACCACTAGGAACTCCATAAAATTCTCCCTATTGTCAATGTCCAGATCACCCCAATCGATGACGTGTGATCGATCATGCACATATCTCCTCAGATGCCAAAAGTGGAAAGCATTATGCACCTGGTGAATAATGTGAGGGAAAAGAAAGGTGGTATGCCCCCTCTCCAACTCTACTGAGAATCTGGAATGGTCCGATGAACCTCAGATATATCTTTCTTCCATGTCCAAATCTGTGGAGTCCTAGTCAAGGTGAGACCATTAGGAAGACCCGGTCTCCCTCCTTCACCTCCCAGGGTTTCTGCCTCTTATTAAGATAAAACATATGCATGCTCTGTGCATTCTTTATTTGATCCTGGATGATCTGCATCTTCTCCATGGTAGCTTGTAGAAACTATGGACCCATATGTTTTGACTCACTTAGGTATGTCCAGCATAGAGGTGATCAGCATGGTCCGCCATACAAGGTATCAAACGGTGTCATATCAATGGTGGGATGACAGATGTTTTTGTATGAGAACTCCACCAGTGGAAGGTGGTCCTCCAAACTCTGGCCAATTTCTCGGACGCAATCATGAAGCATGTCCTCAAGTGTCTGTAGGGTCCTCACAATCTGACCATCTGTATGTGGGTGAAAGGTGGTGCTCAATCGTAGCTGAGTCCTAAATGCCTCATATAATACCTTCCATAATTGGTATTTAAATGATTTTCATGATCTAAAATGATCATCGATGGTATCTCGTGAAGCCGTATTATCTCCTGGATGTATATGTGTCTCAATACCTCTAATGATCCCTACTCTTCGATGGGTAGAAAATGATCCGACATGGTGAGTCGGTCAACGATCACCTAGATTGAGTTGTGGCCCCTAGATGTGTGTGGTATCCTAGTCACAAATTCCATCGATATACCATCCCACTTCTATTCTAATACCTCTAGGGGCTGTGACAAGCCTGCTGGAACCTAATTCTCGGCCTTCACTTGATGACAAGTGAGGAATCGTGAAATAAACTCCACCACTTCTTTATTAATCCCTGGCCACTAGTATTTATATCAAAGGTCCTGGTACATCTTCTCCACTCCAGGATGTAATGCCAAAGGGGATGTATGGAACTCCATCAACACCTCCTCTTGAAACATCCCTGGTACCATGGTGTGTCCTCTAAAAATAATAGTGTCCTCCCCACCTAATTAAAATCCATCAGGAACCTTCCCTGAGGATATTTGAGCACATCAGGACTAGAAATCAATGTCACCAAGCTATGACTCCCAAACTCGCTGAAGGAGTCGGAGAGTGGAAATCATAGATTAGAGGTATACTTCTCTATCTCTATCCACAAACGATATTTGCAATGTAGCTAGCTACTTTTTCGCCTCACTCAGCAGCTGTAGACCGGACCTTTTTCTGAGTGTGTCTCCCACCACATTTCTCTTCCCATGAGTGTAGACTATCTCAAAGTCATATTCTTAGAGAATCTCCAGCCATCGTCATTGTCTCAGGTTCAGGTAATTCGGTGAGAAGATATACATGAGACTATTTTGATCGGAGTAGACAGTAAATCATTCACCGATCTAGTAGTGCCTCTACAACTTCAATGAAAATACCACTGCTATTAACTCCAAGACAAGGGTATCCTAGTTTTTCTTATGTTTCATCAACTGTCATGAGTCGTAAGTGATCAATGCTCGCTCCTGCATTAGAACACATCACATTCCAGACCCTGATGTGTCGTATTATACTATATACCCAACACCATCTGTAACACCCCATGCTTCCACGGTATGTTTCCCTTTAAATAATGCAATAGTGTGCATTGTACGCAACATGGAGTTTTAACACACCACGACCAATCAAACCAGCCGCTATGAATAGTAATACCCACTTTCTAAAATTTTATAAATTTTATTTTTTAGAATGTACTTCATTTTTGGATTTGGAATATAAAAATTATCTTTGGCTGAATTTTGGGTATTTTTCTAAAAAATTTCAATTTTTTGAGGAATAGTGAAAAACACAGCGTTATTGTTTAAAACTGGCTTTTTATTTCAATAATTAGTTATTTTATTTAAATTTATACTATGAAAATACAGATATATAATACCTATATATTTTAAATTTTATTCATTGGATTCATTTTATAATAATATTAGATATATAAAAATTTATTGAACTTTTTACCAACTTTTACCCACCTTCTAGGCGCATTTGCAAATTTGCATAAAATGTAATTTTACCTCTTATGTGAATTGAATTTTAAAAATTTGGGAGACAAGGTTGACATCATTAAGTAAATTTTGGTTCAATAAGATGAAAATAAGTCCTGTTGAATAGTACCATTTGACTTTTATTTACCACGGTTAAAAGTAAATAGGATAATTAAAGGTAGACAATTATATTATAATTACCCTAAAAATGTCATAATTCTATTGAATAAGTGTATTTAAAAAAACAACCTTAGGATTAAAATATGATTCTTTTGGTCCACATGTATTAGATTAGGACATTTATTATTATTTCATTTAAAGAAGAGATAAAAGTGTTAAACTCAAATTCTCATAACTAAAACATTTTTAATATAAGGCTAAACATAAGATAAATTTGACTCTAAATATTAATTATAAATATAAAACAATTTCCTACATAATGATATTTTAATTATAATTTTTAGAGATTATATAATTAAATTTATTTATGACACAATGATGCTGCAGTAATTACCTTATTAAAGAATGATTACAATAATTGGTATTACAAATATCCAAATAAAAATAGATTTAATCTTTTGATGCGTTAAACTAATTTTATAGGTTAATATGACATGTTAGGGTTTATTAAATAAATTTTCTTATAAGTTATAAAGTTTAATTGACTTTCACAAAAACAAAATACCCAATAGTGTCAAAATTAACATAAATGAGTTTTAAAAAAAATACTATATTATTAATTGATATAATATTCATCAAAATAAAATCTTTTGAAAAAGGACTTAGATAAGGTTAGATATATTAATAATAAACCACATGGGGTTCTCTTGGATTTTTATAGTACGTTTATTAACTATATAATATAAAGATACAAGAAGACATGGTAAAATTTAAGCTATTTAACAAAGAGTTAAAACTATAAGATAAGGATAATATGGTGACCTAAAACTGTCTAAAACCTATTGGTTGAGAGTTTTGCAACCCACCCTTCCTTATACTCGAAATAAATCATTTTGAAGCCATTAAAAATCTAATATTATTGTATAATAATGTAATATTTCAAGCTTTTCCTAAAGTGACCCTCACATCTCTTATAAAAGGGTGTGCCTCCTTCTCTCAAAATCACACCTCCAAATCCATTTGGCTCATCCAAAACCTACTATAATATCCTTAAAAATACCCTAAATTTGACCTGTAGGCCTTAAGTTTATCATAATTCCATCTTAAGGAGCCCTTTTGATCAACTCAAAAGGAAACTCCCAAACAAGAGATAATAATTTCACCACCTATTTCCATGTTCTTTTCTTCTTCCACTTCCTCTTTCTTTGTTTCTTCCATGAAAAATTAATAACCCTAATACCATATACATATTTTGATATTATTATAAATATGTTACAATAATATTCATTATTCCATCCATCCTATGAATGACAAGTCACCATATGTGTGTACACACAGCTTATTGTCTCCACGTCGTGGTGTAGTTTGTTATTCAAACTCTTCATTATTTTAATGGGTATAATAATGAGTATAACTGATTAAAATAATAAATATAACATGTAAATGATTCATTATATATGATACACCGTCCAATTACATTGGATTTCTATATCAACCGAATTATATTGTCGCTTGTACGTACGTACGGATTACCATCTCCACGAACGTGATGAAATTCGTTCCCCGTCATAACAATTCAAGAATAATTTTCATTTTATGATTAACAATAATCTTTAAGAACATAATATCATTCTGTATAAGAATAAAATAAATCCTATCCATAACAAATATGGCTTTCATAACCAATCCTATAAAGTAAAACGAATCAGTTAACACCCAAAAAAATGATACTACTAAAATATTATTAACAAAGAAATATTAAAAGATCATATTTGATATCATATTTATGTATGTGGTTCTTTTATAATTTAATAAAAATTATTTATCTAATATATAGTAGGTTAAAGTACCCTCGACCAAGTAAAGTTGCATGGTAAGGGTTAATTCTACAATCTCTTCATTATCCGCGGTTGTTTATACGTGAGTATCTACTGGAACCTCTTTATCATCCACATTCGTGTTTCCTAAAAACTTATTTCAAAACATTTTTACTATTTATAATACTATGGGTTAAATTCATTGATATCCTCGTTTGAATTTTTATAAAATGTTTTGAAATGAATCTTTTGGTCTTTTTCTAAACAAGTTACTTTATGGCCTATTTGACAAATTAAAGTAAGAATGTTTTTTAACTTATATAGTGGGTCCGGCTATTTTCGACCATTATAACACCTTTGAATCTTCTCTTACAAGATTATAAGATTATTTTCAAAATAAATTTTTTCTTGTATAATTATGCGATTTTTAAATGATTTCAAAATAAAAATAGGTATTTCTCTCAAATTGTTTTGATTTCATCTATGTCAACATCCTTTGGTGGATTTTACACTTGTTTGAAGTTGATTTATTATGATAAAATATTCAATATTGTATTGAAGGTTTTGTGATATGATTGACTGTTGATGTGTTATTTTTATACCATTCATGGTTTATGCTTAAAGTATTAACATTTCATATGCTAGTTTTAATACAAATTTTATGTTATTTTTAAATGATTTTATATGAGGAATGCATTGGACTTAGTAAGTGATGGGTGGATCCCACTATAGCTTCGTGATGCATCAGCGGGTATCATGAGAAAAACTCATGTCTTGGCACAAGACCTTGAAAAAATCTAATTTTTAGTCTTGGCACGAGGCCTTGACTATGTGGTTAGGATGTTTGACATAATGCATTCCATCATTATTAAATTGGCTATTGATGTTGCATGTGATTATTCGACTAGTATAATATCCATGTGAATAAGTAAATGGAATTATTTGATTTATTTTTTCCATATTATTAAGAATTTTTGGTTTAAAAGTCTTGTGTTTTAGTCTTATACATTTCTATAAATGTTCATTCTTATTTATGAAATTTTCTGCTATATTGTTATGCTTACTGAGATTCTAAGCTTATCCCTTTCTATGTTTTAATTTTCACAGGATGTGAAACTATATAATACGATTAATCTACAGGAATAGGCTAAGGGATATAAGAGTGTTCAAAAGGGGAAACAATGTTATTTTTTTTATTTCATTATGTAATATAAAACATATTTATGTATCTAGTACATCCAAGGATACTAAACTGATCGGTATTTCGGGAAAACATTCTTAGTTCCATGCCAATGTTATGTAATAATGCACCGACTCTGGGTGACTGGGTTTGGGGAATTATAGTTGTTATAAGATAATGTTTAGTACAAACCCTAGAATCTATATTTTTAAAAACTCTATTTAGAGAACTTTACCCTAAGATAGATTTTGAGGATTAGTATATAAGAACTTCCTAGAATTTTGGTAATGTAGAGATTTTGTGAGTTTTCCAAGCAATACATCCCTGTTTAGATACATGAAGGTAGAGGCGACTCTGGAACAGATGTACATAGGAATGAAAACATCGACAAAGAGTTTTAGTCTTGACCCAGGCTATCCTGGTACATAACAATTGGCCTTGCTACACTCTTGGTTGTGACACTCCCAGGGGATATGCTTTGGATAATTCACATTTTCATTAAAACCCATTATGAAGGATTTATGAGTATATATCCCCTCAAAGAAAACATTTTTATGATTATGTATTTTATCTATTAAATGTTCAATTTATGTTAACTATTTTACAATTTGGGAATTATGTATTGTGATTCATAAACTAATCTAGTGTATGCCATTGTTTAGAAATGGTGCCTAGTAGAAGGAATGGAAACTATATTAACGCATGTTATCCATATAGGGATTTACCTCCTAATAAAGATAATTATAGTGGATCTGGTGATGAAACTCATACTGATCAGCTTATCACCATACTAGGACAACTCACTCAGGTTATGAATAATAACCTTACCTGTATGGAGCACCTTGATCCCCGACGTGGAGGATCAATGTTAGACCGATTCATGAGGAAACAACCACCAACATTAAATGGGACTAAGAGTCCATTTATAACTAAGAAATGGATAATATACTTAGAGAAAATGTTTCATTCTTTTGGGAGTTGTGAAAGGGAAGAAGTTTTCACGGTAGTTTATCGCCTCACGGGAGATGTAGATCAATGGTGGTCATTAATTCAAAACAAAAAAGAGGATGAAGAAGTATAAAATATGGAATGGATGGAATTTAAAGATATTTTCTTAGAAAAATACTTTCCTTGTGACCATTGAGTGAATATGTAAAGAATATTTCTGAGTCTAAGGAAAAAAAGGACGAGAGTGTCACAAAGTATAAGGCTAACATCACATAGTTAGCAAGGCATGCACCATATTTTATCCATAACCCAAGGGGTAATATTGGACAATTATTTTATGGGTTAAAACCATTTCTCCATCGAGCATTACTCTCAAAATCCTTTTCACCGTACGAAGATATGTCTCATGTCCTATCCAGACAGAAAATAAATTCTCTATGTCTTATGACTTTAAATCAATGAAAGAGAAGAACAGATCTGCTGAACACTCTGGAAATGGAAATAAGGGGAAGAAGTTAAAAGTTGAATTTCCACCCTACAAAAAATGTGGGAACAAACACCTTGGTACTTTCTTGAAGGGAATGGGAGTTAGTTACATGTCTTGTGAAAAAGGACACTATGCTCGTCATTACAAGGGAATGAAGTATGAGGTCAATGTTGAATGCTACAATTGTAGAGAAATGGGGCATTATGAAAATGAATGTCTTAAGGGCTAAGAAAACATACCTAAAAAAGTACAAGGGAGAAATTCCAAGCTTATGTGATAACTACTAATGAGTTTGAAGCTCTAAAAGTTGTGGTGGCAGGTAATTTAATGGCTTCCTCAAGTTTAACCAATGCTCTATTTGATTCTGAATCATCGTATGGTTTCATATCTTCCCAGTTTTCTAATAAAATTAAATACTTCTAATTTAATTTAACAAGGGAGTTGACAGTCAAAACTCATAAGTGATGTATCCTTGCAACAATGTTTTGTCAATCAATTCCCTTTGTGGGATATAAATGTTATTTATATGATGATCTCATCATCATACCCAAGATTGAATTTGATATAAACCTCTGTATGGATTGTCTTTCAGACCATGATGCGAAAATTTATTGTAAGAAAAAGCAGGTTACAATTTTTAATGATGATAAGGAATACCTTATCTTTAGAGAAGAAACTTCACCACCCGGTTCTTATCTAGATCCACCCCTAGTAGCTCTACTAAATTTAATTATTGGGGAGGAAGAGAATGAAATAATTATGGGTGAGGAAAATAATGCTCGAATAGAGGACATACCTATTGTACAAGAATATGTTGATGTGTTTCCAGAGGATTTACATGCACATCCTCTGGAATGAGAAATTAAGGTTTCCATTTATTTAATTCTTGGTTCGAGGCCTATATTGAAGACCCCTTATAGAATGTCCACTGTGTAGTTAGTCGAAATAAAGAAACAACTATTGGAATTAGGTAATAAAGTATTATTTCTCCCTAGTGTTTCTCAATGGGGATCCCCTGTTCTTTTTGTTAAGAAGAAATATGGATCTATGAGGTTGTGCATTGACTACAGGGAGATCAATGTTATAAAAATCAAGAAGAATTATCCCCTACCTCACATTGATGATTTATTCAACCAACTTCATGGAGCTAAATATTTTTCAAAGATTGACCTTTGATCTGGATATCATCAGTTGTGGGTAAAGAAGTAAGACATTCCGAAAACAGCATTTCGAACCAGGTAAGGGCATTACAAGTTTACAGTAATGCCTTTAGGACTAACTAATGCACCCTCTATTTTCATGGATCAAATGATTTGATTTTTCAAGGAATATCTTGATGACTTTGTAGTGGTATTTTTTGACGATATCTTGGTTTACTTAAAAAGATAATAAGATCATGAAAATCACTTGTGCGCTATTTTATATACTCTTATAGGAAATGAATTATATGGGAAGTTCAGAAAGTGTGAATTTTGGCTTCAGGAGATTTCATTTCTTGGCCATATTTTCTCTAAGGATGGAATCTTAGTGGATCCTTTAAAGACCAAGGCAATCCAGGAATGGCCTGCACTGGCATGTATAATTGAGGTATGTAGTTTTATTGGTTTAGTAGGTAATTATTACCATTTTGTCCATAATTTTTCCTAATTGGCTAACCCATTAACCAAGTTCACACATAAAGGGGTTAAATTCATTTGGACAAAAGATTGTGAAGAATGTTTTGAATAACAGAAGATAAGAGAAGTCAATGCTCCTATATTGACTCTACCATCGAGTAATGATGGGTTTATTATTTATAGTGATGCTTCAACGAAAGGACTTGGTTGTGTCCTTATGCAGAATGATAGATTTATTTCGTATGCATCACGACAGCTAAAAATTCATGATCAAAACTATCCAACGCATGATCTTCAGTTATCATCAATAATATTTTCTTTGAAGATATAGAGACACTATCTCTATGGTGAAAATATGAGATATATACCGATCACAAGAGTTTGAAGTATATTTTATCATAGCAGTAACTCAACATGAGGCTAAGGCAATGTCGTGAACTACTCAAAGATTATGATTGCACTTTATACAACCACCCTGTAAAGGAAAATAAGGTGGTAGATTATTTGAGTAGAAAGAATCAAGGAGTTTTGAACAAGATGTGAGTTGAAAGGGAACCTATGTTGATGGATCTAGTAAAGATGGATATGAGAATAATCATGGAAGGTGAAACATCAATACTTTTTCAAATGGTTGTTAAACCATATTTACTAGAAAGGATAAAACGCTCTCAGACTGATGATGAGGAGTTTCAAAAGAAAGTTAAAGCTATGAATGATGGGAGATTGATCAACTTTTTATATCAAGATGAGATTTTGAAATTTGGGAAGAGACATTGTCTTCCTGATATACCTGATCTAAAAAGGGAATTGTTGGATGATGCTCATAGCAATAATTTCTCTATACACTCTGGTAGCACTAAGATTTATAGATATTTTAAGGAATGTTCTTTGGGACAACATGAAGAGAGAGATTTCTAATTACGTGTCATGATGTATGGGTTGTCAACAAGTGAAACCTGGAAGACAACATCCAAGAAGAGTCTTGCAAACTCTTTCCATACCTAAGTTGAAATAGAATTATATTATGATGGACTTTTTCATGGGGCTACCAAAGACTTTTATAAGGAATGATGCAATATGGGTCATTGTTGATCATCTTACCAATTCAGCACATTTTCTTTCTATAGGAGAAGATTTACCACTTGAACTTTTAGAAAGACTATATATTAATGATGGTGTAAGACTTTGTAGAGTACCCCTATCGATTGGATCTTATCATTATCCCCATTTTACATCATGATTCTGGAAAAGTCTTCAGAAGGCCTTGGATACTAATCTTTGTTTGGATACATCCTACCACCCTAAAACTGATGGACAATCAGAACAGACTATTCAAACCTTAGAATACATGTTGAGATCTTACTCACTTGACTTTCAAGGTATGCGGGATTAGTATTTACCTCTGGTAGAATTTTCCTATAACAATAGCTTCCATTCAAGTATTTAGATGGTGTCAGATAAAGCATTATATAGAAAGAGATGTCACACACCAACTTGTTGTGATGATGTAATTGAAACAAAACTTGTAGGCCCAAAACTTATTGAGGAAAGAATGGGAAAGGTGATGGTTATCCAAACCCACATCGAAGCAGCTCAAAGTAGGAAAAAGTGATATACCGATAACCAAAGGAAGGATTTGGAATTTCATGTAGGATATCATGTTATGTTGATGGTATCTCTATGGAAGGACGTTATACGATTCGGTAAGAAAAGAAAATTAAGTCCCAGGTACATTGGACCTTTCAAAATTCTAGAACGAATCGGAGTTGTAGCTTACCAATGTTCATGATGTGTTCCACGTATCACTGTTGAGAAAATATATGCCTGATCCAATACATGTACTCACCTATGAAGAAATAGAACTAGAACCCCATCTATCTTATTGTGAAGAGTGCATCAAGATTCTTTATGCAAGAGAACAAGTGATGAGAAACCAGATGACTCATCTGGTAAAAGTTCTATGGAGAAACCATAAGAAAGAAGAGGCAATATGGGAACTCGAGGAACTTATGATGAATAATCACCAAAATCTTTTTATGTAGTAATATTATAAAAATTTCTAGGAAGAAATTATTTGAAGGAGGGGATAATGTAACACCCAATATTCCACGGTATGTTTCCCTTTGAATAATGAAATAGCTTGCATTCTATGCAACTTGGAGTTTTAACACACCACGACCAATCAAACTAGCTGTTATGAATAGTAATACAAAATTTTTGAAATTTATAAATTTTATTTTTTAAATGGAATTCATTTTTGGATTCAGAATATAAAAATTCGCTTAGGATGATTTTTTGGTTTTTTTCAGAAAACAATCAATTTATGATAATTAGTGAAAAACACTATGTTATTGTTTAAAACCGAATTTTTATTTAAATAATTAGGTATTTTATTTATATTATTATTAGGTAAAAATAGATACATAATACCTATATATGTTCAATGTAATTCATTAGAGTCAAATTATAATAATATTATATAAATATAATTTTTTTGAACTTTTTACCAAATTTTACCCACCTTCTAGGCGCATTTGAAAATTTGAATAAAACATGATTTTACCACTTCTTTTAATTAATTTCGAAAATATGAGAGACTAATTTGGCATCAGTAAGTAAAATTTTGTTCAATAATATGAAAGTAATTTTTGGTGAATAGTAACATTTGACTTTTATTTACCGCTGTTAAAAGTACATAGGGTAATTAAAAGTAAAAAATGATATTATAATTACCGTAACACATGTCTTAATTCAATTGGACAAGTGTATTTCAACCAAAATCAACTTTAGGATTAAAATATTATCCTTTTGTTCTACTTGGATAAGATTAGGACATTTATTATTATTTTATTTAATGAAGAGTTAAAAGTGTTAAATTCCAATTTTCATAACTAAAATATATTTAATATAGGGTAACACATAAGATAAGTTAGATTATAAATATAAAAATATATCCTACATAATGTTTTTTTATTTTTTATACATTAAAAAATTATATTCATTTATGAAACAATGATGATACGGTAATTACCTTATTAATGAAAGATTAAAATAATTGATATTATAAATATCCAAATAAATATAAATTGATACTTTTAATGAATTAAACTAATTTTATAGGTTAATATGAGATGTTAGGGTTGATTAAATAAAATTTTTCTAATTTATAAATTTTTTATGACTTTCACAAAAACAAAATACCGAATAGTGTCCAAATTGATATAAATGAGTTTTTAAAACAAATACAATATTATTAATTGATATGATTTTTTTAAAAATATAAGGGTCTACCAAAAAAAGTATATAAGATTAGATTTATTAATAATTAACCACTTGGGGTTCTCTTTTTTTTATAGTACATTTATTAACTATATAATATAAAGATACAAGGATACATGGTAAAAGTTAAACTATTTAACTTAGAGTTAAATCTAAAAGATAAGGTTAATATGGGGACCTAAACCTACCTAAAACTATTGGTTGATCTTTTTTCGACCCATACCCACCATATACTCTGAATAAATAATTTTTAAGCCATTATAAACCTAATAAGATTGTATAATAAAATAATATTTTAATATTTTCCGTGAGTGACCTTCACCTCCCTTATAAAAGGGTACTTACCCTTCACTAAAAATAACACCTCATAAGCCATTTGGATTGGCCAAACCCTGGTAAAATATCCTCCCAAATACCATATATTAGACCTAGTGGCCTAAAATTGATCATAAAGCCTGCCTAATGATCCTTATTGATCAACTCAAAAGGAAACATTCAAAGAAGAGGTAATAATTTCACCACCTCTATAAAAGTTATTTTCTTCTTCCACTTCCTCTTTCTTTGTTGTTTCCATAACAAAATAATAACTCTGGTACCTTATACAAACTATTAATTTATTATAATTATTGTACAACTATGTTCATTTTTCTATCCATCCTATTAATGACAAATCACCATACATTCGTACGTATGGCTTACCGTCTCCACTTCGTGGTGTAATTTTTTATTCAAACACTTCATTATTTGGATTGGTATAATAATGAGTATAAATGATGTAAATAATAAATATAACATGTTAATTATTCCTTATATATGATATACCATATAATTTCAAATGATTTCACCATCAATAGAATGATATTTCCTCTTGTGCATACGTACGGATTACTGTCTCTATGAATGCAATGAAATTCTTTCCACATCATAAAAATTCCAGAATAATTTTAATTTTATGAATATAAATAATGTCTAAGAACTTAATATCATTCTGGATATGAATAAAATACTTCCTATCCATAACTAACATGGCTTATGTAACCAATCAAATAAAGGAAAACGTATCAACTAACATATGAAACAATGATACTACTGAAATATTATTAACAAAGAAATATTAGAAGATCATATTTGATATAATATTTTAGTATGTGGTTCTTGTATAATTTAATAACAATTATTTAACTATTATATAAGAGGTTGACATACCGTCGAACAATGAAAATTACAAGGTGATGTTTAGTTCTACAATCTCTTCATTATCTGAGGTTGTTTATACGTGAGTATCTTCTAGGACCTCTTTATCATCCACATTTGTGTTTCCTAAAAAATTATTTCAAAACAGTTTTACTATTTATGACACTATGGTTTAAATTAACTTATACCCTAGTTTGACTTTTTATAAAATAGTCTGAAAGGAATCTTTCCACCATTTTCCAAACAAGGTACTTGATCACCTTTTCGACAAATTAAGGTAAGAATGTTTTTTAACTTATACGGTGGGTGTGCATATTTTCTGCCGTTATAACACCTTCAAAGCTTCCCTTACAAGCCTATAAGAGTATTTTCAAAATAAATGTTTTCTTTTATAATTATTTGGCTTTTAAATAATTTCAAAATAGAAATAGATGTTCCTCCCAAATAGTTTTGATTTCATCTATGCCAACATCCATTGATGGATTTTACACTTGTTTGAAGTTGATTTATTATGATAAAATATTCCATATTATATTGAAGGTTTTGTGATATTTTTTACTGTGTATGTGTTATTTTTATTCCATTCATGGTTTATGGTTAAATTATTAACATTTTGTATGCTTTTTTTAATATGATTGTTTATGTTATGTTTCATCCTTTTCATATGATGAATGCATTGGACTTAGTAAGTGACGGGAGGAGCCCGCTGTAGCTCCTTGATGCATCGGTATGTATCATGAGAAAAACTAGTGTTTTTGGCACAAGGCCTTGAAAATTTATTATTTGTAGTCATGGAACGAGGAATTGACTATGTGGTTGTGATGTATGGAATTATGCATTCTATCATTATGAAATTGGATATTGATGTTGCAAGTGATTATTCAACTAGTAGAATATCCATGTAATAAGTAAATTTCATTATTTGATTTATTTTTTCCATATTATGCTGAATTTTATGTTCAAAAGACTTGTGTTTTAGTCTTATACATTGCCTTAAATTTGTATTCTTATTTATGAAAGTATTTTCTATATTGTTATTCTTACTCGCAATCTAAGCCACCCCACTCTAGGTTTTTTTTCCTAGGATGTGAAAAAGTATGTTATGATTAATCTTTAGGAATAGTCTAAGGGATATAAGAGTGTTCAAAATGGGACACAATGTTGTTTTTTTATTTCATTATGTAATATAAAACATATGTATGATTCTAGTAATTCCAAGGCTACTAAATTGATCAGTCTTTTATGACAAGATTCCTTGTATCATGCCAATGTTATGTAATAATGCACCAACTCTGGGTTACTGTGTTCGGGGCGTTACATATGGTATTAGAGAAATTTTAGTACAAACCCTGGAAGCTAGATTTAGAAAAAATCTTATTAGAGAACTTTACCCTAAGATAGACTCTGATGATTAGTATAAAAGAACATCCTAGAATTTTGGTAATGTAGAGATTTTGTGAGTTTTCCAAGAAATATATCTCTATCTGGATATGATATGTTAGAGGTGGATCTAGCACAGATGTACCTAGAATTGAAAACTCCGACAAGAATTTTAGGGCTCGACCTGGGGTATCCTGGTACACAACAATGGGCCTTGCTGCACTCTTGGTTACAACACTCCCGGGGGAAATTATTAGGATAATTCACATTTTCATTAGAAACAAATATAAAGGATTTATGAGTACATACCTTATAAAAGAAAACATTTTTATGATTATGGAATATATCTATAAACTTTTCAATTTATGTTAATTGTTTTACAAGTCTGTAATTATGTATTGCAATTCATAAACTAATATAGTGTATACCATTATTTAGAAATGGAACCTAGTAGATGGAATGGAAATTGTATCAATGCACGTAATCTATGTAGAGATTTCCATCCTACTCAAGATAATTATTGTGGATATGGTGGTGCAACAAGTTCTGATCAGCTCATCACCATACTGGAACAACTCACTCGGGTTAGGAAGAATAACCTTACCTGTATGGATCACCCTGATCCACAACATGGAGGATCAAGGTCAGACCTCTTCATGAGGAAACAACCACCAACATTCAATGAAACTAAAAATCCATTTGTATCTGAGCAATGGATAAGTTCCTTAGAGAAAATGTTTCATGCTTTGAGGGGTAGCGGAAGGGAAAACGTTGTCATAGCAGTTTATCACATCACAAGAAATGCAGATCAATGGTAGTCATTAATTCAAAACACAAAATAGGATGAAGAAGTATCAAATATGTAATGGAGGGATTTTAAAGAGATTTTCTTATAAAAATACTTTCTTCATGATAATCAAGCGGATATAGAAAGACAATTTCTGGGTCTGAGGAAAAAAAAGGATAAGAATGTCGCAAAGTATGAGGCTAACATTACAAGGTTAGCAAGGCATGCAGTATATTATATATATAACCCAAGGAGTAATATTGAACTATTCTTTGATTTGTTAAAACCATTTCTTAGTCGATCACCAGTCTCAAAATCCTTCTCATCATATGATGATATTCTCTCATGTGCTATCAAGAGAGAAAATGAATTCTCTAAGTCTTACAACTTTAAAGAAAGTCCTGAGAAGAAGAGATATGTTGAAAACTCTGTAAATGGAAAGAAGGGGAAGAAGGTAAAAGTTTAATTTCCATCCTACGATAAATTTGGGAAGAAACACCTTGGTACTTTCCTGAAGGAAATGGGAGTCTCTTTCAAGTGTAGTGAAAAAGGCCACCAAGCTCGTGATTTCAAGGGAAATAAATAGGTTGTCAATGTCAATTGATACAATTGTATATAAATGGGGCATTATGAAAATGAATGTCTTAAGCGCCAAAGAATCTTACCTCAGAAAGGGCCAAGGGAGAAATTCCACGCTTATGTGATCACTACTGCTGAGGTTGAAGCTCTGAAAGGAATGGTGGCAGGTAATTTAATTGTTTCCTCCATTTTATCCAAAGATTTCTTTGATTATGGATCATCCCATTGATTCATATATTCCTAGTTTTCTATGAAAATTAGATATTTCCGATTTTATTTAACAAGGGAGTTGTCAGTCAAAATTCCTAAGGGAAGTATCATTACAAAAAAGTTTTGTGAATCAGTTCCCATTAGGGCATATACATGTTCTTTATCTACTGATCTCATCGCAATAACCCTAATTGAATTTGATATAATCCTCATCATGGATTGGATTTCAGACCCTGATGTGAAAATTTATTGAAAGAGTAAGGAGGTTACAATTTTTGATGATGATAAGGAATAACTTATCTTTCGAGGGGAAACATCACCACTTGATTCTTATCTAGATCCACCCCCAGTATCTATACTGAATTCAATTATTAGGGAGTAAGAGAATCAAATAACTACGAGAGAGGAAAATAATGTTTTAATAGAGGATGGGCATGTTGTACGAGAATATTCTGATGTGTTTCTAGAGGATTTACCTTGACATCTTCTAGAATAAAGAATTGAGTTTTCAATTGATTTTCTTCCTAGTTCAACGCCTATATCGAAGACCCCTTATAGAATGGCCACTATAGAATTAGTGGAACTGAAGAAACAACTAGGGGAATTTAGTAATAAAAGATTTATTCTCCCTTGTGTTTCTCCATGGGGAGCCCTTGTTTTTTTTATAAGAAGAAATATGGATCTATGAGGTTGTGCATTGACTATAGGGAGATCAATGCTGTAATAATAAAGAACAAGTATCTCCAACCTCACACTGATGATTTATTCGACCAACTTTATGGAGCTCAATATTTTTAAAAGATTGACCTTCAATCTGGATATCATAAATTGTGTGTGAATATGGAATACATTCTAAAAATACCATTTTAAACCAGGTACGGGCATTACTAGTTTATAGTAATTCCTTTTGGACTGAATAATGCACCCTCTATTTTCCTGGATCTAATGAAAAGAGTTTTCAAGGAATATCGTGATGACATTGTAGTGGTATTTATGTATGATATCTTGCTTTACTCAAAAAGATATAAAGATCTTGAAAATAACTTGCACACGATTATAATGACTCTTAGAATAAATGAATTATATGGGAAGTTCAGCAAGTGTGAATTCTGAAATTAAGAGATTTTATTTCTTGTCCATATTATCTCTAAGGACAGAATCTCTGTTGATCTTTCAAAGACCATATAAATCCAAGAATGGCCACCACCAATGAGTATAACTAAGGAACACATTTTTATTGGTTTAGCAGGTTATTATTGGTGTTTCATCGAGAATTTTGCCCAATTGGCTAACCCATTAACCAAGCTCACATGTAAAGGGGTTAAATGTTTTTGGAGAAAAGAGTGTAAATAATGTTTTAATGAATTGAAGAGAATATTAGTTAATGCTCATATATTGACTCTACCATCGTGGAATGATGGTTTTATTATTTATAGTGATGCTTCAAAGAAAGGACTTGGTTATTTAATTATGTAGAATGATAGAGTTATTTCCTACGCATCACAGTAGCTAAAAATTCATGAGCAAAACAATCCCACTCATGATCTTGAGTTAGTAGCTGTAATCTTTTCTTTGAAGATATGGAGACACTATCTCTATGGTGAAAAAAGTGAGATATATACCTATCACAAGAATTTGATGTATATTTTCTCACAAAAAGAACTCAACTTTAAGAAAATACAATGTCTTGAATTACGTAAATATAATGATTTCACTATACAGTACCACCTGGGAAAGGCAAATAAGGTGGGAGATTCTTTTACCAAAAAGGATCATAGAGTTTTGAACAAGATGAGTGTTGAAAGGTATCCAATGTTCATGGATGTAGTAAATATGGATACGGGAATAATCATAGAAGGTGAAACATCATTACTTTTTCAAATGGTTTCTTAACCATCTTTACTTGAAAGGATCAAAATTTATGAGACTGATGATGAAGAGTTTCAAAAGAAAATTAAAGCTTTGAATGATGGGAGATTGATCAACATTGTATATGAAGATGGGATTTTGAAATTTCAGAAGAGTATTTGTGTTCTTGATAAACCTGATATAAAAACGGAATTGTTGGATGATGCTCATAGCTCCAATTTCTCTACACACCCTAGTATCACTAAGATGTATATAGATTTAAAAGATCTTTTTTGGTGGGACAATATGAAAACAGAGATTGCTAATTATGTGTCAAGATGTATGGTTTTTCAACAGGTGAATACTAAAAGAAAACATCCTAGAGGATTCATGCAATCTATTCCCATACCTGAGTAGAAATTGGATGATATTACGATGGGATTTTTCATGGGACTACAAAATACTCTTAGAATAAATGATGCAATATGGGTCATTATGGATCTTCTAACCAAGTCAGTACATTTTCTTACTATAAGAGAAGATTTTACACATGAATGTTTAGCAACACTATATACTAATAATGGTTTAAGACTTCATGAGGTACCCCTATCGATTGTTTCTGATCATGATCCCTGTTTTACATCAAGACTCTAGAAAATTATTCATAAGGCCTTGGATACTGAACTTCATTTGAGCACTTCCTACCACCCTCAAACTGATGGACAATCACAACATACTATTCAAACCTTAGAAGACATGTTGAGATCTTGGTCATTTGACTTTCAAGGTATGTGGGATCATTATATTCCTCTGGTAGAATTTTCCAATAACAATAGCTTCCATTCAAGTATTTAGATGGTTCCATATAAAGCATTATTTGTAAAGAGATGTCTCACACCAACTTGATGAGATGATTTTGGTGAAAGAGAACTCGTAGGCCCAGAACTTATTGAGGAAACAATAGGAATGGTGAAGGTTATCCATATCTATATCAGAGCAGCTCAAAGTTGTAAAAAGAGCTATGCCGATAATTGGAGGAAAGATTTAAAGTTTCTAGTAGGAGATCATGTTTTCATGAAGATATCTCCATGGAAGTGTGTCATAAGATTCAGTAAGAAAGGAAATTTAAGTCCCACGTACATCGGACCTTTCGAAATTCAAGGAAGAATTAGAGTTGTAGCTTACCAAAGTTCATGATGTGTTCCACGTATCACTGTTGAGAAAATACATGTCTAACCCAACTCATGTAATCACCTATTAAGAAATAGAACTGGAAATCAATCTGTCTTATTGTTAAAAGTCCTTCAAGATTCTTGATACCATAGAACAAGTGTTGTGAAATCAGACAACTCGTCTGGTCAATGTTCTATGGAGAAACCATAAGATTGAAGAGGCAATATGGGAACCTGAAGAACTTATTATGAATAACCACCCAAATATTTTTATGTAGTTATGTTCTATAAATTTTGAGGACTAAATTATTTGAATGAGGGGAGAATGTAACACCACAATCTTCCATGATATGTTTCTCTTTTAATAATGAAATTGCTTGCGTTGTACGTAACTTCTAGTTTTAACACAAAATGACGAATCAAACTAGACGTTATGAATAGTAATACCCACTATTCGAAATTTTATAAATTTTAATTTTAAAATGGACTTCATTTTTTGATTTTGAATATCAAAATTGTATTAGTGTTAATATTTGGTATTTTTCTAAAAACTTGCAATTTTTGACGAATAGTGAAAACCACTACATTATTGTTTAAAACCGAATTTTTATTTAAATATTTAGTTATATTATTTAAATTTATATTAGGTAAAAATATATATATAATACCTATATATTTTCAATGTAATTCATTGGATTCGTTTTATAATAATTTTAGATATATAAAAATTTATTGAACTTTTTGTCGTCTTTACCCACCTTTTAGGCGCATTTGAAAATTTGCATAAAACGTAATTTTTCTGCTTCTATGAATTGAATTTCAAAAATCAGAGAGACATGGTTTAAATTAGTAAGTAAAATTTGTTTCAATAAGATGCAAATAATTTTTGGTGAACAGTAACCTTTGACTTTTATTTACCACGGTTAAAAGTGAATAAGGTAATTAACGTTAAAAAATTGATATTATAATTATCCTAACACATTTCCTAATTCTAATGGATAATTTTATTTCTAATAAAATAAACCTTAGGAATAAATTATTATCCTTTCGGTCCACTTGGATTTTATTAGGACATTTATTATTATTTTATTTAAAGAAGAGTTAACGGTGTTAAATTCAAATTTTCATAACGAAAACATATTTAATATAGGGTTACACATAAGATAAATTGGACTATAAATATTCATTATAAATATAAAAAAAATTAATACATAATGGTATTTTAATTATAATTTATAGATATTAAATAATTAAATTTATTTATGACACAATCATGATGCAGTAATTACCTTATTAATTAAATATTAAAATAATTGATATTATAAATATCCAAATAAATATAAATTGAGACTTTTGATGAATTACACAAATTTTATAGGTTACTATGACATTTTAGGGTTGATTAAATAAAAAAATATAAGTTATAAAGTTTTTATTACTTCCACAAAAACAAAATACCAAATAGTATTAAAATTGACATAAATGGGTTTTTAAAACAAATACTATATTATTAATTGTAATAACATTCCTAAAAATCTAAGGTTTCACCAAAGAACGTAGATAAGGTTAGATATATTAATAATGAACCACATGGGGTTATCTTGGCTTTTTATAGTAATTTTATTAATCATATAATATAAAGATACAAGGAGACATGGTAAAGTTAAACTATTTAACTAAGAGTTAAATCTAAAAGAAAAGGTTAATATGGTGACCAAAACCTGTCTAAAACATATTGGTTGAGTGGTTTTAGACCCATCCCCACCTTATACTCTAAATAAATCATTTTTGATCCATTATAACCCGAATATTATTGTATAATAAAATAATATTTCATTCTTTTCCTAAAGTGACTCTTACCTCTCTTATAAAAGGGTACTTCCCCTTCCCTCAAAATCACACCTCAAAATCCATTTGGCTCAGCCAAAACCTGATCATATATCCTCCCAACTACCCTAAATTCAACCTATAGGCCTTACCTTGATCATAAATCTCATTTAAGGATCCCTTTTGATCAACTCAAAAGGAAACACCCATATAAAATGTAATAATTTCACCACCTCTTTCAATGTTCTTTTCTACTTCCACTTCCTCTTTCATTGTTGTTTCCATATACAAAAAATAAATATAGTACCTTATAAATATTGTGATGTTATTATAAATATGTTACAACCAAATTCATTATTCTATCCATCCTATGAATGACAAGTCATCGTATGTGTGTACGTAAGATTTACAGTCTCCACGTCATGGTGTAGTTTGTTATTCAAACGCTTCATTATTTGTATGGGTATAATTATGAGTATAACTGATTCATATAATAAATATAACGTGTTAATGATTATTTATATATGATATATTATCCAATTACATACGATTTCACCATCAATAGAATGATATTTTCGCTCATGTGTACGTATGGATTACCGTCTCCACAAACGCGATTAAATTCATTCCCCATCATAAACTTTCAAAAATAATTCTCCTTTTATGATTAAAAATAATGTATAAGAACATAATATCATTCTAGATATGAATAAAATACAACCTATCCATAACAATAATGGCTTACATAACCAATCATATAAAGGAAAATTAATTATTTAACACCCGAAATAATGATACTACGGAAATATTATTAACAAAAGCAATATTAGAAGATCATATATGATATCATGTTTATTTTTGTGGTTCTTGTATAATTTAATGAAAATTATTTAACTATTATACAAGAGGTTAATTTAACCACAACCAAGGAAAACAAAAAGGTAAGGGTTAATTCAACAATCTCTTCATCATATGAGGTTGTTTATACGTGAGTATCTACTGGGACCCCTTGATCATCCACATCTATGTTTCTTAAAAATTAATTTCAAAACATTTTTATTATTTATGAGACAATGGATTAAATACATTTATACTCTCTTTTTACTTTTTATTAAATTGTTTTGAAAGGAATCTTTCTGTCATTTTCCAAACAAGGAACTTTATGACCTTTTTGACAAATTAAGTTAAGAATGTTTTTTTAACTTATATGGCAAGTGCGGCTATTTTCCACCATTATAACACCTTTGAAGCTTCCCTTACAAGATAATAATATTATTTTCAAAATAAATATTTTATTTTATAATTATGTGACTTTTAAATTATTTCAATATGAAAAGAGATATTTCTCTCAATAGTTTTGATTTCATTGATGTCAGCATCCTTTGATGAATTATACACTTATTTGAAGTTGATTTATTATGATGCAATCTTCTATATTGTATTGAATGTTTTGTGAAATTTTTGACTGTGGATGTGTTATTTTTATACCACTCATGGATTATGGTTAAATTATTAACATTTTTTATGCTATTTTTAATATGAATGTTTATGTTATGTTTCAACCGTTTCATATGAGGATTGCATTGGACTTACTAAGTGACGGGTGCAGCCTGTTATGGCTCCTCGATGCATCGGTAGGTATCATGAGACCAACTAGTTTCTTTGTAACGCCCCCAAATGATAAAGGGTTAAATGACTAAATGATAAGACTCATGTCAACAAGGTGCACCTTCCTTTTCGGGAGTCTGTCTGATTAGAACTCCACAGTTAAGCATGCTTGCCCTGGAGTAGTGATCAGGATGGGTGACCTCCTGGGAAGTTTCTCATAATGTGTGTGAGTGAGGAAAAAGCACACTGGAAGGGACATGTGTTGGCCTGTGGGGACAATCATTATTCAGATGACCCGTTAGGGCATGTGGGTGGACCCTGGGGTGGGCCCCACGTGTCTGCGGGGCAACTGGTGGTACCTGGTGGGTTAGGACCCGACGGCCATGTTAAGGCTGTGTGGCTGTGATGTCACCAGGACCCGGTTGTCACATTTGGTATCAGAGAAGGAACCCACCCTTAAGTTTGGTGTACTACCTGGGTTGAGATGTAGGGCCCACAACGAGGACGTTATGCTCTAAAGGGGGGATGACTGTAATGCTCCTAAATGATAAAGGGTTAAATGACTAAATGATGAGACACATGTCAACAAGGTCCACCTTTCTTTTCGGAGTGATCTGGATGGGTGACCTCCTGGGAAGTTTCTCAGAATGTGTGTGAGTGAGGACAAAGCACACTGAAAAAAGACATGTCTTGGCCTGTGGGGACAATCAATAGTCAGATGAACCGTTCGAGCACGTGGGTGGACCCTGGGGTGGGTCCCACATGTCTGCAAGGCAACTGGTGGTACCTGGTGGGTCAGGACCTGACGACCATGTTAAGGAGGGGTGGCTGTGCTGTCACCAGGACCCGGTTGTCACAGTCTTGGCACGAGGCCTTCACAAAATCTTATTTGTAGTCTTGGAACGATGCCCTGACTATGTGGTTATGATGTCCGGCATTATGCATTCCATCGTTATGAAATTGTCTATTGATGTTGAATTTGATTATTCGACAAGTAAAATATCCATTTGAATATGTAAATGGAATTATTTAATTTATTTTTTTAAATATTATGGTGAAGTTTATGTTTAAAATGCTTGTGTTTTAGTCTTATACATTTTATTAAATGTTTATTCTTATTTATGAATGTTTCAGTTATATTGTTATCCTTACTGAGAATATGATATCACACCTTTCTATGTTTTTTTTTTCCAAGATGTGAAGAAGTATATTACAATTAACTTGCAGGAATAGTCTAATGGATATAAGAGTGTTCAAACGGGGACACAATGTTGTTGTTTTTTATTTCATGATTTAATGTAAACTGATGTATGTATCGAGTACTTCCAAGGTTACCAATCTGATTGGTCTTTCAGGAAAATATTCCTAGTATCATTCCAATGTTGTGTAATAATTCACCGACTCTGGGTAACTGGGGTCATGGCGTTACACCATCGATCAAGTTAGGGATCCTTTTTGACAACCGTGAAGCTATATCCTCCAAAAAATTTATAACTGAAATAATCTAACCGAAAACCCTTGAACCATCATAAGGTGAAAAATACTTGGTCGTTATCCTTGAAAAACCCAATCATCATAATCAAATACATCCTTATCCTACTAGTTGTGGAATGAAACTCTATCCATTGACAACAGATTATTATAACATGGGTTTGGTATCCTAAATTATCCTATTTTTATGTGTATCTTTACTTATGGAGAAATTATTATTACACCATGGGTGTGTTCATTCTCCTTTGGCCATTTTTTACAATAGTACCACCTATTAACCATGACCACCTTCAGATATCACAATAGGCATATAGGCTCGCCCTTTTTCCATCGGTGCAATAGAAGATAGATAGAGGGACCACGATGTCCATTTTTTTCCTTAGATGTTTTGCACAAGAACACTGGGAAACTACCATTGGAACTCCCACGGTATTGGTCCCTTTCCTATTTTCTGTTTTGGTTATGGAAATCTCAACACACCCCAAACTGTATTCATGGACTTTCTTAGAATCTTTAAAACACCTTACACCATGGATTTCACCCTCCTGGATTATCCACACAATCTATTGACTTCATTAATATACATGAAAAAGGCATGAATCAAGATGAACCAATTCGGTTGTTTATAAAATTAAATATCATTTCACATGGAACTGTCTGATTTAGGTTTGAATACAATTTATGTACTCACAACAAAATCCAACATAATCAACTATATCATCTTCACCAATTATTTAACCTCACTTATCACCACATCCATATCATCCCTTCTTAGGCTCAATAATTTCCCCCATTTTAATTTTATTGTTAAAAAGGGAACATAAAAAACTATTAAATTCCTAAATATTAATAATGAAAAACTATCTGATAATTATAATACTACATGATAGAACATAGTGTATGAACACAAATATTGGATAAAAAAATAACATTCTTTCCAGAAGATTGTGATCTAAATGCAAATTCCTTAACAAGGACCTAAAAATCTACAAATATTGATTCATCATCACAAATTTATACATTGTATGTTTACCTAATTTTTGATAGATATAAAATGGTACCAAAAGTGTCTCATTTTTTGAAAAAATGTAACATCTTGCACTATATCTAGTATTGAACCTATAATGTAATGTAATCATCCAAACATATTTTGAAATTATCTTGGAGAAACTTGTTTTTATTTTTCACCTTTATTTAGCTTTTTTTGATGAAATTGGTGTAGAAACTCGCTTGGAGTCCTCAATTATAAACATATTAAACATTTCATTAGCATTAATTTCTTGAGATAGAAAATTTTAATCATTTTCTTTAGAAATTTGAAAACCTAAGAAATTTTATTATCACACCGATCATAGACATTTCAAAAATATTATTCATTTATTTTAAAAAAATTATTCAAAAACTTCTCTTTGATTTCTAGAAAAAATGATATCATAAAAATAAATGATAAAAATTAAAAATACCTCTTTATTATATATAATGTAGATATCAATGTCAAATCTTCATTTAATAATTTTCAAATTCTTTAAAAAGGATTCAATATTAAAATATCAAGGTCTTGAGAATTTCTTTATCCTGTATAAATCAATTTTAACCTCAAAACCCACTTATCATCTTCACCAAACAATAAAATAAATGGTTTTTCAATATATACATCCTCTTCCAATTCACCATTGAGAAAGGATAACCTAAAATCCTTTGAAAATATTTTTATTTTCCATTCTGCAATAATGTAATTAAAAAATATTATAATTTAAAACCATGAAACCAATTCAAATGATTAGTATAAGTCAAATCATTAGACCAATTAATATCATTTACATGCTAATATTGAATTATGCTTCCTCGCTTCACCTTTTTCATTCAACTTTTTTCAAAACACCTACATTATCCTAATATTTTTCTTCTCTTCGGGATTGATTGAAAACTCCAAATTCTTATTATTGTATATTAGATAAAACATTAATCCACTCTTGATTTTCCGTATCTTCTTGCACATCTATTGGTTCAACATGAAAGAACAATGAGATATGATAGGTTTTCCTTCTAGTTTTAATCTACTTCCATGATTTACAATGTAATATTAGACTTTAACTTCCCCTAAATACATATAATTATGTGAATAATGTTTTTCCTTGTCATTTTTATTTTCTGAATCAACTTATTCATCATGAACATCTTCAAATTCTCACCTTTTTTTCAAATTCAACTTGTTTTTTCATAAGAATAAATTAATTTTCATCACTTATGAAACTTTATTCTTTATTTGAGTTTACATTATTTGTGTGTTACATCACTTTCACATAAACAAGGTCAAAAATATTCCTTATACCTTTTTTATAACATTGATATCCTCTTACAATTACTAGATAACCTAGGAAGATAGCATCCAAACATCCCTTTTAATTTTTTTTGCTAATTTTCACCTTAATATTGATAATAAAAGGGATTCCAAACACTTCTATATAATTAAAAAAATGAGACTTATTCTAATACATATCATGTAATTATATATTAGAATTTTACCTCTAAAAACAATGATATGGAAAATGAATCCTTTCCCCAATAGCATGTATCCATAAATAATGAGACGTTTTATGATCTAAAAATATTATTTGATCCATATCTAGAAGAAATATATTCTCTATTTAAACATCGAAATTTTATTGTGGTTTTTATGGTGCTCTTATTTTATAATGGATACCTTATTTTTATATATAGGCTTAAAATAATCCACCAGTATACTCAGTACCATTATATGTTCGATTATTCTTCAAAGAGATACCACACTCTTTCTATACACTTCTCATAAAACTCATGAACCATTTTAGATTCTTTTATTTATGCTCCATATACATTTTACATGTAGTAAAATTAAATACATCAATAAAGGGAATAACTAATTATCTCTATTTGTTGATTGCTTCCTCGTGTGCCTGAAAATGTCGGCATAAATTAACACCAAAGGATGAGTATATTGTATTTGAACATTCTTGTGTGTTTTATTCACAATCAATCTATTTTATAACATGGTACACATGGAATTAAATGTTCTTTTCAAAATTAGAATATCATGAACATTGTATCTATGAATAATCTCACATGTATTTTTTTGGATAAGATGACCAAGTCATTCGTTCCATGATTTGTTTTCTTTTTTAATATTAAAATAACAATAATTCCAAGAATCACAAATAGGAAACAAGTTACCTCTTTTTCATTCCACTCTTTTCAACATACATCAATAATTCAATCTATTCAAAAACATACCTTTTTGAAAAATCACCTTATTTTATTCCTCACATAATTAATACACACTAAAAATGATATGTTTTAGTCCTTCAACATTCAGTGTGATCTTCAATTTCAATTTATCTTTTCCGATCAATATTGATCTAGCACCTTTTATTTGACTAAACCATAATTTTCCAAGGACAAATTTTCTTCTTTAAATTTTCTAAAATCCTTTAAAATATTTAAATATCATATCATATGTGAGGAACATCCACTATCCCAAATCCATGGACATTCTCCTTTGAACACTTTATAAGAAACATCACAAGTAAGATCTTCCTCTTTTCATTTCCCAGGAATCATTTTAAACATATCATAACTATCTATTAAGAACATTTGAGATGGTAAAACAACAAGACTCCCTTTTACCAAATGAATAGGTTTATCAATTTTTTTCACACACCTTTTAATTGTTGAAATTTATTTTTATTTTTTAATAGATATTTGTTAAATTTATTCTATATAGTAATATTTTTAATGGGGTTACTCTCCCTCAATTTGAGTATTCTAAACCATAAGAAATTATCATTGTATTTGTAGTTAAAAATTATACTTCTATTTTTCTAAAAACCTTCGTAATTCCAATAATAACCATAAAATCATTTTTCAATTAAAACAATCATGTTGTCTAGAAATGTGAACATGTATATCATTATTATTCCCACCATTAATAATGGATCATTTTTTTGAACCAAAAATTTATTTAAATTTAGATTCATTATCCTCTACTTATGACTTCATTTCAATATTTTTTACTTCAATAATTATAATATTTTATTATTAAACTAAATGAACTCAAAATTTCCAAAATCTATAAAATTACATGATTTTTTTTAAAAATATGGATTTCTTGATTGGATAATTATTTTCAAACATAGAATAAGTTCAATCAGTGTTTTTCTATTTTTTTGGGAGTAATATTAAGTATTTTCCATGAGAATCATCTTTACTTAATATTTCCCCAACTTAATTTATAGAGTTGGGGAATTTTAATATCAATTTTTGGGGTTCATTTTCTATACTCTCCAATTGTTTTTGTAAATGCTCAAAATAATTATATTTCTATTTCACTAATTATTCTATTTTGATTCTTGAAATTTTTATGTTCGAAAAAAATATTATTGAATTCATCAACATCATTTTCCAACTTTTTTTCTCTCTAATAAAAAAATAATTCATCACTTCAAAAAGATTATTTTTCCTTATTTATATATTTTTTATATATTTTTCAAACATAGATGTAATGAATCAATCAATTATAAATGAAATTTGGTTTTTAAATCCCTGAATTCCTTTTTAAGAGACGAATTTATCCAAAAAACAAGCATTAACATGGTTATTATATAGTCTGTAAGGTCTAAAATAATGTTACACATCATATTCAATTATAATATACTCATTGTACTATAAACATTAATATGATTATATTAAGGGATAGGATAAATTCTAATCGAGACATTCGAAATAAGGTATGGTCTCTACTAGTTCGATCATACCCTATGAATCCCATTAATAATGATTCTATAGAATATAAAATCACTAGGATTTTCACTTGACCAATCCCAAGACAATATTTGAAAACTAAATCTTGAGGAAAACTGATTATGGTATATGTTTAACCTTATCAAGATCTTATCCAAAACCATGGTCATTGAACCACCCCATAAAAATCTCACCATCACACACCTTACCCTTAGGGAATATTAACGTGTAACAAATGGATATGTATCTCAACCTTATTAGTATAATATTTAATATTTTTAATCTTAATAAAATAATAATTATATTTATTCCTTTTTATTATTACTTTATAGAGTATTAAATAATTAGTTTCACAAAAAATATATTTTGATTTGATGAAACACAAATTGTATTTTTGGCAAATATATAGTCTAAATCAAGACAATATTTTTGATAAATTAATTAATTTTTGAAATAAATTTTATTTTAATAAACTATTCATATTAAATAATATTTATTTAAACATAAATTATAATTTAATTTGATGAAGTCAAATATAATTTATATATGGGTCAAAACCCATTTTGCTTAAAAAACAAGTATTTTTCAATAAATGGGTATTTTTTATTTAAAATTATAAATTTTAATATTTACAGAATTATATTGATAAAATAAATATCATCTTTAAAATAGTAACATCAAATTTATCCAATGGTGAACTTTTTATAAATTTATGAAATAAACTGATTTTTTGCTTAAAAATAAACAGTGTTTAAATATATGGAATATATTATGACATGATAAAATCCCAAAAGTGATGTGATAAGTAATAAAAATATTATCCAAGACCAAAATTATGTTTACCCTTTAAAATATTGTTTCTTTAAGTTATTTGATTAATTTTAAAAATACATAATGTATCCTCCAAAACTTATATTATATTTTAAAGTTTTAAAATGAATTATTCATAAACATGAGTCACTTACACAACAATAATGGTATTATTTTCAAGTCTTAGGTTCTTATAATTATAAAATAATTAAACACACTCTTATTTTTTGGACACCATCTTCAAAAACCATAGGATGGTTTTTTGTTTGGATTAATTTATCATATATGGTCCAAAACCTAAGTTTAGAAATTAATAAATAATTCCCATCTATTTCACTAAATAATCCCAAAATACCTCTCATTAATCTTAACTAAAACCCCTTATAGAATTAAGTTACAGTTGCCTTACCTCATTAAATCTCTCTAAGGATTCCCCCATTCTCTTAAGATGCTCCTCCCAAAATTTTAGAAGCTCTATCTCAAGGTAAGGGGTCATTTCATTCTCTTCAGTATTCAAGAATGTACATTATATTAAGCCTTAATTCTAATTTTTCATATTGATATATTATTTTACACATCCCTCTTACTGAACTTATAATATCAAAACGGTGATAGAACTCATTTACACTTTTTAATCTATCATATGAATCGTTGTTTACCACTCTTATGTTATCGAAATTATCCATCGATTTTCCATGCCAAATTTTTTTCTTATGAATACTCATCCCAACTTCAACTCAATGGTATTCACCCATATGTACTGATAATAAATTTATTTGGGGTTCATAATTATTAAAATATATGAAATAAATTTTAATCATGGTATTAAAATTGATGAAATACATCCTTATCTTGAATGATATATGTGGCACACTTATACATGTACACGATATGAATGTGATGGTTGGGGATGAAATTATATAGTCCCATAATGCATTGGTTAAAAATTTTATCTCATTTTATGACATGTATTTTTCATGAGAGTTTTTCCTAAGAATACTATGTCATGATTTCTTGGTAGTTATCCTTAACTTTTTTATGATCCCATGTTTTATGTTATTGCCACACTCTCATTTTACCTTTAAGTTATCATTACATATCATGCTTCTATGTTCCTGATTTACATTATAACTCCACCTATATTACCATGATGTTCACATTGAATCATATATAATAATTTACCTTATGATATACATTGATTATTCATTTACGGGTATTTATAGCTCACCCATTTCTTATATACGTCCCTATGTTGTCCCATGTAGCTTTAGAAGAACGACTGAGTTTTAATAAAATTTTAATGAATTTTCAATAATTTTGGTTAGCCATGTTTTAATTTATTATTTCATTTACCTAATATCTGAAATACACTAGGCCTCATGATCATCAAGGTTTTTATTAATTGTACATTTATGTATAAATCATGAAATAAATTATATTAAAATTATATGCTTTTTCATAGTTGGTATTAGTGGTAAATCAAGTTATTTTTTAGGATTAGAATTAGAAACTCTTGTTAAATCCTTATGAATAAGACTAAACATAGTAAAACATCCCTAAATTTTGTTAAAGTATATATTTTATTTTCTTGAAGAAAATAAATCTCTGTCTAGATATTACAAGTGGATCTGGATGTAGAACAGTAGTACCTATGTGTAAGAACCCTAAAAAGGGTGCATTAATCTAGACTCAATCATATCATGGTACACAAAAATTGGCCATTATATACACCTAGTTTTACACTCTTAGTGTCCATGCTTTATTAAATTCACAATCTCTTTATGAACCATTATGAAGGGAAAAAATGTCCATAATATTTTATATTTTAAAAAAGAGCATGGATTACTTAGATTGAATCATATAAGTTCATAGGTTAATAAATTTATTTCATCAATTATTTATCCTTTTATTATTCATTTTTTTCATTTATGTGTTTAATAGATTGAAAATAATCATCCATAACATTCCTTTTATTATAGTCAATGTCCGAAAATAGGTGGAACTGAGTCGAAAACCAATGTGAGGGGAAATGTGATGAGTTACCAAAAAAATTCCTGGATAGAATGGATAAATAATCAGGTATTTCATTAAAATACTTTGTAAAATGAATCATATTTTGAAACAAAACGTGAATTAGGAGGAATTACAACATCCCCCCAATAAATGGAATGTAAAATTTAGACTTTTAGGTGATAAAGGACTTCATCTTTTAGAAGATGTTATAATACTTTGATCACGTAAAATGGATCCAATTTAATGAAAATATATTCTAAATCCTTTAATTATTTTATAAATAGATTTTTTTTGTTGGTTATTTAACTTAGGTAAGTAGAAGTTGATCAATGGTGGATGTTTTCCAAAAATATGATGTCCAAATAGGAGATCAATGCGATGGAGTTAAAGAAATTTTGGGAAAAAATCAACCAATATTTTCCTCTCTCTCTCCAAAATAAAATGGAGAGGGATTACCATATCCTAAATAAAAATTATGATGAATCCATTAGGATATGTGAATTGAACTTCACAATAATTGCATGATATGCCTCAAGTATTTCATCTCCCCAAAAAGTGAAGATGAAAGTTTATTTGGTGGGATAAATTTAGGTCTATAAAATATATGTAGATTCAGGTTATTAAAATCTATAAAAAGATTTTCTGATGTTCCCTTAAGGTAAAATATGATATCACAAAATATCAAAGTTCTCAAAGTGTTGTGAGAAGAATCCAAATAATTCGAGGAATGTGATGATTAAATTCTATAGGTGTGGGAATTAAAATAACCTAGCTAGAAATTACTGATTGGAGAAACTTACTAATTTGATGAAGAAAGGAATTCTTCAATCAACCCATATCATAATTTTTAATTTTTCAAACGAAAGGAATGAGTAAAATATTTGAATAAATGAAAAAATCTATGGGTTTTTTATAGAAACTAATGTTAACAACATCTAAGGCCTAGAGATCAAGGGTGTGCTAATAAAATCACAACTACTAAGGTGGATCCCTAAAAATGACGATAGGTAAGGTATTTATTAATTAAAGAATAGAATGTATACTTTTTCATTCTCATTTATGAATTATTTAATATCATGATATTTTAGTAAAACAATTCCAAACCACCACAAATCAGGGATGTGGAGTTATCAATGAAGATGGATAATGGTTCAATTATAGAATCAAAACAATATAACTCATCCTCTATCCATATTTGCGGGATGAAATTATGATACACTATTTAGTGTAATTTCATGAAATTATGGGTGTGTATAGAATTTCTTTATATAAATCCAACATATGTTTTTGAGAAAAAGAAATCACCTTTCATATCATGAATAGACAGAAAATTATATTTAAGTAAGGGAGGAGGATAAATATCATTTTGAATAATCATATCAAGTATGAATATTGTTTCACTATGAGTTATATTCAATCAAAAAACTATTGATACTGATAAAATATCATCCTTTAAGACATGTCTATTATGGGGGAATATGATGATGTGTCTCCTATGGAATTTACTTGTATTACACTTAGCTAAATGTTTGAGTTCTCAATTTATTCTTAGATATATTACACTATCGAAGACTCCATATATAATATACACTTATGAACTGGATGATATAAATAATCTACTATAGGAGAAAATGGATAAAGGGTTTATACACCCAAGTGCTTCACAATATGGGGCATTGGTCCTATTCACCAAGAAGAAGGATGGGTCAATGCGCCTCTGAATTGATTATCATGAGATCAATAAGATCATAATAAAGAACAAGTATCCTTGTACATGGATTTATTACTTGTTTTATGAACTATTTGGATCCAATTAATTCTATAAGGTGGATCATTATTTGGTTTAATATCAAGTAAGTGTGAAGTGGGAGGATGTCTCTAACACTGGTTTTCATACGAGGTATGGGTACAATGAGTTCATAGTGATTCCTTTTGGACTTACTAATTCTCTAGATATCTTCATCAACTTTATGAATATATTCTATAGGTATTTCCTTGATAAATTTATGGTATTATCTATATATTATATTCTTATCTACTCTAATATAAAAGAGGAATATGAGGAACATTTGAATGTTGTACTGAAGACTTTGTGAAAGAAAAAGTTATTTGTAAAGTATAGTAAATGCATGTTTTTGATGTAAAAAAGTATCTCTCCTAGGGAATATTGTAACATGTAAAGGGATTTCTAGGGATCCATAAAAAATTATGGAAATTAGAGGATTACTAAGACCAATATATATGATGGAAATACATAGTTTCCTTAGATTAGAATGGTTCTATCATCAATTTTTGACATAATTATCATGATTTTCAATCCTAATAACCAAGATAACTAGGAAGGGAGAAAAGTTTTTATGGACTAATGTATATTAAAATAGATTTAAATAGTTTAATAAGAGTCACATAACTGCACTTTTGTTCACATTACCCACTTGTGGGGATGGATTTATTATCTACGACGATGTTTCCAAAAAACGTTTTGGTTGTGTACTCAGACAATTTAACAATGTAATAACATACGTGTCTCACCAATTGAATATAAATGAGAAGAATTACCCAATATGGGATCTATAATTGGATATATTGATATTGACATTGAATATTTAGGGACATTATCTCAATAGGGAGAAGTGTAAAATATATAAAGATCATAAAATCCTCAAGTATATATTCATAAAAAATGGGATTAATATAAACCAAAAAAGCTGGGCATAAAGAATTAATGATTATGATTGTTCAATCTATTATCATCCTATAAAGGTGAATAATGTGGAATATTCTCTGAGTATAAGGGATCCCAAAACCTTATCCATGATGAGGATTCAAAGGGATCTAATCTTCTTGAACATGAAAAAGAATAATATAAAAATAAAAAAAGATATGTATCCTATATTTCTCAAATAACATTTTAACCATACATTATTGAGAGGATCAAGGAGGTATATAAATATCATATAGTGATACATAAAAAAGAATCTGAATCTTCCAGAGTTCATATTTTTTAAAGATCTAGTTATAAGGTTTGGATCTCGAATATATCTCACATCAAAACCGAAAATGAAGTGGGATCTTTTTTATAATGGGCATAGATTATCCTTCTCTATTCATCTAAGAAGATCTAATATGTAAAAATATTTGACGAAAACTTTTCTAGTGAGACAACATGAAATATGATATTTTGGAGTTTTTATCTCATTGTTTGGTATGGAAACAAGTCAATGTGGAACAACATAAGTCTAAAAAAATAATGCAACCATTTCCCATACCAGTATAGAAAAGGGAAAACAAAACCATTTATTTCATTATAGGACTCCCCAAGACACATAATTGAAATAAATAAATCTGGTTGGTTGTAGATCACATTGAAAATTCAACACATTTCATTACTATCAAGGAAGATTTCTCTCCCAACAAAATAACTAAGATATACATAAGATTGTGGTAAGAATGCATGTAGTTACACTATCTATTGTATATAATAAATATTTAAGATTTAAAATGAGGTTCTATAGAAGCCTTTATCAAGCATTGGATACTGAGATGAGATTCATCATTGCTTATCACCCACATAAGGATTGTTAATCTAAGAGAACCATTCAAAATTTAGAGGATATGAGGAGACAATGTTCAATGGATTTCCCTTTATTTTGGAATCAACACCTTCCAATAGTAGAGTGGCCATATAATAATAGTTTAGATTCTATCATTAAAATGGAACCTTATGAGCCTCTATATGTGAGCAGTTGTTAGACTCTAACATACTACAATAATGGTGGAGAGTGGAATATGATGGGGTCTAATCTTGTCCAATTGATGATATAGAAGGTTCAAACCATTCATTTTCATATAAAATCCACACAAAGATGAAAGAAAATTTATATGGACAATCGTTGATGAGACCTGGAGTTTGGAGTTAGAGATAAAGTGTAACTTTATATATTAAAATGGAATAAGTTTATGAGGTTTGCGAATAAGGGAAATATTGGTCCTAGATATATCAACCCCTTTGAGACCATCGATCATATCGGAGTGGTTTCATATCCAATTGCACTCCCACCAAACCTATCTCATGTATATGATGTGTTATATATACCACTTAAAGAATTACATACAATACCCATCACATATACTAAATTCATGTTTATCGTTGGATAATTATCTCTCATATGAGGAGCATTTTGTGAATATATTACATTATAGAGAAAATTTTATATTAAACAAGTCGACTGTGACAAACCTGACCTAGATACCCTCTCATAATGGTACCCAACGTGAATTTCCATAGTCCTGAAGGTAATTCCCCATCCCTATGGGATAGAGACAAGCACCTGGGAATCAAAAAAACATGTAGAATTATTTCTACCAATATGAAGAAGAAAAAATAACATATAAACATATATTGACATAAAATGTGAAACAAAACATGAATATATATGTCATAACTGATATATAAAAATGAAATTGATATATCTAAAATAGTAGTAAATTATTTTTACAAACCCCAAGTCCAACTACAATGGAAAAAATCAAAAACCTACTTCAACAATATCCATGTGATAATGTCAGAAACCACCCACCATCTCACAGTAGGTAACCAAACCCATCTAATTGAAGACACCATCGCCTCACTATGGTTTCTTACCTTTCCCTGCATCAAAATACATAATAAGGTTTATGTACCACTGAAGGAGTGTTCAAGGTGTGATGTAACAAGCTAAATATGATCCCACCCTGGTATTCTATAATAAATATCTCTTCAATAATCCAAGCATGTTCAACATTAATGAAAACAAGGCATGATATACAATTTAAGAGTTTTATATCAAAACCATGGGAAAATAATTTAATTTCCCCCTTTTCCACATTTTAAAATAATTTAGTCAAATCAATTTCAAATAAGAACATGTACATATATCAAAGGATATATATAAAATTATACAAATAATTTATCACATATAGAATGATATTCATGTCAGTATAACCATAACATTACAAGTCAAATAATTTTGAATTGGTCAAAGAACATGTAACATCATGCCAAGGATCACACAAATTAAAGATAGCTAGGAAACTCAAACCTAACATAGAAATAATGCACATCAAGACTCTAAAAATATTCATTAAACCTAGAAAGAAGAAGAACACCCAAGAATGTGAACCCCCCAGTGGAACTATCACAATCAGTGTAAATAAAGAATCATAATGTATTAGTCACCCAAAGCGATGAACTGCAATAGTCTCGATGATCAATCACTGAACGAATTGATCTAGAATGAACCGAGGTTCCCAATATCCCTATATAATTATTCTAGGTAGAAAAGGAATATGGATTCATAAGAATGAAATATTAATCAACCATACAACATTCTAAAATAAAAACACGGAATGATTACATGGTGTGTAATCCATTTAAACATCATTTATCAATTGGATTCATATATGATTGAAATTTGATCACATTTTTATTAATAATATAATAATTAGAATTACATGGCATATTATCCTTACATGGTTTTTAACTGTTCAAGATGTTCACAAAGATCACAGCTTCTTTCTAAAGAACAATAGTGTAAATTTAATCCCTTTACATAGTGTGTAATCACCCAAAAAATAGAAAAATTACAATATTTTAGTATAAAAATACAAAATGCCTTAGTTATTATCAACATTCTGGGTGAACCATGTTCAAACATTACACATTTTTACTTTGACTCCATTAATTAAAATAAATATACATCCTTGAACTATAAGTCATTTTTTCTAGTAAAACTCCTCCATCCTCAAGTGTCTCAACATGCACCAAATTAAAGAGGAAAATAAGTAAATAGGTGGGAAATTCCTGAATGATGTTAACAGGATGTTAAAAACTCCCCACAAAATGACTTTATGTGACTGGGAAGTTATGTTGGAGATTTTTTTCTGGTAAGGAGGTGAGGCCACTTATCCCTCATTAATGACTCATGCCCTCAATTATCATGAGATAATGATCCCTTTTTTATAACACTATGAACAATGGAATTAACTTATCATGAAAGGCTTTCATTTTAGAGTCAAATATATCTATAGGATTCTCCACAACAAAAAACATATATCTCTAGATCAATCTCTTCCCAAATCTGAGCCAAAATTACCTTTTTTCCAAGTCGATGCTGACCTAATTGAGGATAGACATTCATGAAAGCCTAGTAGGTAATGGAAAACTCTAAAGCATGATTTCGTTGATCTGTAAGAGATCTATGTTGACCCTAATCTGTAACTATCCATCAATTTATTTCATGAATCGCCACATACATCTCATGAACCAAACTCAGCCCCACCAAAGAAGGTTCACCCACCTCTTCCGAAAAAAGAGGTTATATGTACATAAAATCACACAAATCCCCGAAATGATCCATTTTGATCAATAACTAAAAACTATTGTTATATAAAAACTCAATAAGTCATGGATTTCTTTCCCAATATCCACTATACTCCAAGATAGATGCTTAAAGAATGACCTCCAAAATCTAAATAGCACGCTCTATCAGACCATCTATCTATCGATGGTAAGTTATAGTCAACCTGACTTGAGTCCTCATAGCCTTGTGGATATTCCTTCAAAACATCTAAGTAAATCATGGAACATTTTTTTAAAAATAGGTACAAGGAACCCCATGTGACCACATCATTTTCTATACATACATCTTACCCCAGATAATCAACTTTTTTGATGTCCCTATTAGGAATAAAGTGATATGACATTGTCAACTCGTCAATCACCACCCATTAAGTATTCCTCCCTCGGGGAGTCGTTGTTAATACAAAAAACAATGTCCAGGGATACCTCGTCCTATTTTAAAACAACCATAAAAATATGATGAAGAAAACTAGAAGGCTTAAAATGCTGTTTCTTTATCTGTTGGCAGGTGTAACAGTGAGACACATATTTAGCAATGTCACTCTTCATACCCAGCCACTAAAATTGTTATGTCATCTCATAATACATCTTCATAGATATCAAATTAATAGACAATGAAGAACTATTATAGTCAAATAAATATGATATCTTCATAGATACTGGGTTGATAAGATAATCCCCAAAATAAAGTATTTCATATAAAGATAGAGACCAACTAGAAATGGTCTCTCCACCATATATGATTTCTCAAATTCCTCCAAACTTACATTCCTGCTACTTCCTCTATAGAATATACTCATTGAGATGTTATGATAACATAAAATTGGCTAGAACCATACCTGATATATCCTCTTGAGCATCCATATGAAACTGAGTAAAAATCCACATAAGGAACCACTCTTCCTTTGATCCTAAAACATCCTATGAGAATAATTTCTAGCTAAGAGGATTTGCAACTGCATTCTCCCTTCCTTGGGTATAGGTGATTTCAAAGTCAAGTGTCTGAATGTATTCTAGCCACCACATATATATGATATTCAAGTATGTCTGTGAAAATATATCTCCAAACCATTATAAAAATAGAATATTGTGAACCTCTCTCAAAAAAGATACAGTCACCAACACTTAACTGCATGCATAACTATAGAAAGTTGTAAATCTTGAGTGGGGTAATTATTCCCATGCATTAAAAGTTTACGAGAACCATAATCCACAACATGATAATTATTCATGATCACATACCAAACCCAGTTCTAGATTCATCACAGATAACAGCATTTCTTCTACCAGACTCAGGTAGTATCAAAATAGGTTCCGATGTTATAAGTAATTTTAATTTAATGAAAGAAGACAAACACTTTTCATCCAATGTTAATTTCACCACATTCTAGGTAAGATTAGTCAAATGTGAAGACAAAATAAATAAAACCATTGATGAACCGTCCATAGTATCCAAAAAGACCAAGGATGCTCTAAATCTAAATGACATTTTGTGGATCTCCCATGAAAAGGATAACTTCACCTTCTCAGGATCCATTGATAATACATGCTTTGAAAACACAAACACTAATAGATTATTTTCTTGAATCTGGAAATTTTATTTTGAAATCATTCCAAAAAAATGATGATTACTCAGGATTTCAAGATCAATACCTAAATAGTACCCGTTCTCACACTAGGATCTCAATTAAACTAAACAATCATCCGTTATCACTACAATAAAATTGTTAAGATACTATTGTGATATATAATTCTTCAAATACATAAAAACTTTATGATAATTGGTTATACTAAAGGACATCACAATATATTCATAATTTTCATACCTTCTCAGGAATTCTATATTCGATATATCAAATTCTCAAACTCATAGATGATGAAAACCTGACCAAAGGTTAATATTATAAGACCAATTTTTCCACTTTAACTAATAAAAAAATCATCCACATGTGGAAAATGATACTTGTTCTTATCTATTACCCAACTAAATTTGTGATAGTCCACACATAATTAGAGTGAACTATATGACCTCTAGGAAAAAGGTACTCAACTACCAAATGAGAAATAATCGGGTGAACAAAACCATTTTCTAATAGGTTATCAAAAATAAATCAGGAGATAATGATTCTCTGCTAGTTCTATATGATAAGAAGTTATCAAAAAAATTTGTATACCTGCCAGCCGTTTAATAGTAGAATATACCTCCCTCTCTGGAGGAATCCAAGATAAATCATTTGGGAAATTTCATGAATGTTTCAAACAATAGTAAGAAGATAAATAACAAAATAAATTCAATCATTATGAACTGCTACTTTAGAAATAAAACATCTTAGTTCATGGTGGAATGATCTGTTATGACTAGACCTCGTATCCCACTCTCCCTGAAATGCCTATGAACTCCCATCGGCTATAATAAATGAGACCCCCTGTTGATAATAATCAACCTCAGTATGATGAGAAAAAACCCAATCCATTCTAATGATGACATCATAGAGATCCAGATCAAGAACCATAAAACCCCAAACTAACTCTATATCAGCAATATATAGCCCATAAGGACACAAAAACCCCTACTCTTTCCTCTTCCCAAAAGGTGTAACTGACTCTATAAAAAAGGACATGAGTTTCATTGAAATTTTAAGAATATAAAAAAATTGAAAGATATAAATAATTGGGAATCACGAGTATTAAAGAAATAAATCACTAATAAAGATGATATAAGTATGGTACCTATCACCATCACTAGATCTACATCTTCCTCCATTAGAAACTCATGTACTAGGTAAATGTTCTTCACTCCTAAGGCTTGTGGATGAATCCATAATGTCTTTGAAGCATATGAATTACCCACATTATCCTTTGGAGATAACAATATCATAATCTATCAAGGAGTATACCCATCCTGATAAAAATTCTCCAGTTGACCATAACAACCAGAGATATTGCACATCTTTGTAGGTGCAGGAAAAGAATATCAGGGGTGCCCAAACATTCCAAATTGATATCAAGTCAGACTCACACAAAATTTTGTAGCTGGAGTTTCCAAATAGTCTTAGGGTAGAGAACCACCTCCACCACTCCTACAGTGATCTTTCCACTTTCTCTTTTTCCCTTGTGCGCCACTAAAGCTACCATTGGGTTTAAGAGAAGGGGAAGAATAACCAACCATATTCATCTCATCCATCACAGAGCTTTCAATTATCTCTATCTAGGTCAAAATATTCAGCATAAGAACCTTTGATCTAGTATCTTATTGAAAATCTTACATGTACTTTTGAGCTTTTTCCCTATTATTCTCTACAACCTCTGGTGAAGAAAAACCAAATCGGCAAACTGATTAGTGTACACTAACACTGATTACTCTCCCCTCGTTAAGGTGATGAACTCCAGGTAATTTTCCATCATGAGTGACTCTGTAAAAAACTACTGCAAGAAGTGAGTCTTGATACCCTTCTAGTGCAAGCCCAAGTGTTTATCCACCTATACCAGGGAATCCCACTATCACTTTTCAGAACAATCATGTCATAATTTTCACACTTCACCTTGAGACTCTCAGGTTTCTCTAGGAAGTCAAAGATTTGATCAATTTTTCAATCCATTCCTTCTATTCTTGAGGTTTATTCATACCATTAAAGTATGGTGGCTTCTCATGAAATAACTCCCATGATTGATCCCTATCTCCTAAATATTCTGGTTGTGCTGCTACAATTTTTTATGAACATGAAGTACATCCTAATCGATAGTATAAACTACCCACATGATATCCTCAACACAATTCTGATCGAGGGGCAGATTCCCTTGAGTACTATCAGCTTCATCCTCCTGTGGAACACATGGAAGCTTTCTCAGAGACATACTATTACACACAGAAATAGAAGAAATGATTAAACAAAAGAAAATATCATTTAAAATTATAAGACCTATGAGAAAAAAACTGATATTTAGACTAAAACTCAAAATAGAAGACACATATCCTAATATCTCATGGTACCTTGAGTATCTTCATGATAAGAGCTGGTCAGGAACTCACAAAAACTGACCTCTAAAATTATGATATTTCTATCTCTAGTCAACCAAACATTCCAAGACAACCATTATTATAGATAAAACACCTTTGATAACAAACTCTGGTGAACCTAATCCAGATACCCTCTCAAATGGTACCTGAACCAAATTTCCACATACCTAAATATAGTTCTTAATCCCCATGGTATTTTGACTATAACCTCAGCATCAACAAAAAAATAAATGGAACAATTTCATCCAACATGATGCAGAAAACATGACATATATACATATAAAAAATAATTAGAGAAAGAAAACATGAATATATTCCATACTAGGTACGAAAAAATGAAGGTGATATAACCAAAATAGTAGAAAAATATCTCCAAGAGACAAGTCCAACAATAAAGGATGAAATAACTAAATTGATATTATAATAGTCTCTATATGATAACATGGGAAAACTCCCACCATCTCACCACTAGATAACCCAACCCATCTAAGAAAAATCATCACTACCTCATTGTGGAACCTTGCCTTTCCTAGTATCAAAAGACATAATAAGGCTTGTGAACCACATAAGGGGTATGTAGGATGTGATCTAGTAGGCTCAAAAGGATCCCTCCCAGGTGTTACATACCAATTCTTTAAACAATAATCCAATAATTCTCAGTTTTAAGGAAAACAAGTCATGGTATATAGTTTAAGAGTTCTATATCAAAGGCATAGAAAAACAATTTAATTTACCTTTTTTCCAAATTTCCAAATAAATAAGTTAAATCGGTTTATAATAATTTCATATACATATATCAAAGTAGATATATCAAATAAAAAAATCATTTATCACATATCATATCAAATCCATGGTAGTACAACCAAAATAGTATTAGAGAAAGTGACCCAAGTTGGCCAAAGAACATGTAACATCATGAGAAGGATTAAAATAGTTAAGGATATCAAGGACAATCATTCCTAATAAATATAATCATGTGTGTCAAGTATCTAAATATATGCATCGAATCTAGAGATTAGAGGAACATCCTAGGAGGTGAACTGCTTAATATGTAAAAAAAGTCTCTAAAACAACAAGACTTTGGAGAAGATGAAATATACCTATGAAAATACCCCAATAGTGTATGAGGCATGTTATCAAACTTTCCACATAAGTACCCAAGTCTTACAATGAGCTCTATTTTCCAAACCAATTCATCAAAACCATGCTTTGAAAACCGGTTCAAAAATCCATTTCCAAATGATTTATAAACACCTTTTCATTTAACAAATCTAAGGTAAAACCATATTTTATCGAAAAACCATTTCCACACACACAAATAATATATTTAAATCATTCAATTTCATTTTAAAAAAATTTATAAAATAACTATAGAAATATAGTTGAAGAAATTTTTAATGATTCAGAACCACCTACCTCAAAATGCAGGGCGCTCATGCCAATAATAAGATCCACCAACAAGATGAACATAATAATGAAAAAGGAGGCCCTAGAATAAATTCAAATATATCATAATTAATTAAATTTAAGTAAAAGATTATTTAAGAAGAGGAAACAACATATATCACAATAACGCACACTCATCACACCACATCAAATAAAGAATCAGCCCCTAAAAAATCACCAAACGTATCTAGAAAGTAATCAATATAATCATGACCATGGGTTAGTGAATCTAATAACTCAAAAAAATGTTGTTATAGAGGTAAAATTAAATGAATAATAGTAAATTATTCCATACCTGGAGAGATAAAACACAACCATCCTAAAGATCAATCAATGAACAAATCTATCTGGAATGAATAGAGGTTCCCAAAATCGTCAAAGAATGCTTCTAGGTTAATAGGGTAGAGGGATACAAAAGAATGAAATAAGAATTAGTCAACGATCATACTAAAATCAAAACACATGATGATTATATAGTGTTTAATCCCTTTAAATGTATTGTAATCCATAGAGTTCATATACACTGAAAATCCTTCAATTTTTTTATTAAAAACCTGATATTTACCATTACATGGAATGTAATCCTTACGTGGCATGTAACCATTCATTCTATATACCAAGATCACGAATTTCATCCAGTAAACAATAAATAGTGTGTAATCTCTTTACACGATGTGTAATCACCCAATAGATAGTGAAAATAGTTGATTTTATTAGAATACTCTGAAACATCTCGAGCGTTCTCTAAACTATGGGAGAACTAGAATAATCCATTACATGTTTATACCCAAAACAATTAATTCAAACAAACATACATCCTTGAATATTAGTCTGTTTTCCCTAGATAATTATCTCCATCCTAGTGATTCCAAATACACACCCAATTTAATATGAATACAAGTAAAGAGATGGGAAACACATGAAAATGTTAATAGGATTCTAAAATAACTCACCAAATAAAATTGTTGTGGTGGAACCAAAAGTTTAAGGAAGAAGAATGGGAACCAAAATATGTGATGAAACATAATTATCATCATCTATTTTAGTGTATGAAATAAAAGTTTTGATGGAAAATGTTATGAAGTTGAAAATAATATAATGACAAGAACATTTATAAATAAAATTCCCTTTTTAAATGAGTAGATTCATTGTTAAGAAATGAATTTATCGAGAACATATGCACTAATTTATTTATTAAATAGTTTGTCAGATTTAAAACAACGTTAAGACTCTATTTTTAAAATATAGACAATGTACAATGAATATTAACATTACTATATTAAATATTACCAAAAATTATATTAAAAAACATGAAATAATTGATGGTCTCTAATTGTAATGTAATAACCTATAAATCCCATTTTTTAAAGCTTCAAAGAGAGATAACATCACATAAAATTTCTCTTAACCAAGCCAAAGAAGGGATTATAAAACTAAAGCACAGGCAAAAAAATTATGGGATGACTTAAAGATCATCAAGATCACATCCCAAACATTGTTCACCAAACTACAATTGGTAAAACTCACCATCACACACCATGCCCTTAGGGAATATCCTAGTTTAACAAAGGAATATGTATCTAGACCCTAATAGTAAAAATTTGGAATATTTTTTATTTTAAATAAAATAAGAATTATATTTAATTAGTTGTATTATTGGTTTATAAATAATTAAATAATTAGTATGATAAAAATTACATTTTGATTTGATGAAACAAACATTATATTTTTGGGAATTATATAGTTTCAATTAATAAAATATTTTTGGGGAATTAGATAATTGTTTAAATAAATGATATGTTTAAAAAATATTATTATTAAATAATATTTATTTTAATATAAATAATAATATAGTTCTAAAAAGACAAATATAATTTTTATAAGGGTAAGAAAGCCATTATTGTCAAAAATAGTAAATTTCAATAAATAGGAATTTATGATTTAAAAGTAAAAATTATCAAATTTATAGAATTATTCTGATAAGATTAATAATATTTTTAAATTTTACATTTCTAATGTAGAGAATGTTGATTTTTTAATAATTTTCTAAAACTGCTGATTTTTTGGTAAAAAATTAATATGGTATAAATATACAGTATTTATTATGTCTTCATTAAATCACAAAAATGACGTAATAAATACTATAAAAATATACATGAAAAATTATGTTTCCCCTTTAAAAAATTTATTTTTTGAACAAATTTGATTAATTTTATAAACCTATAGGGAATCATCCAAAACATATATTATATTTTATGGTTTTAAACTCAATTCTTCATAAACATGACTCTCTTTCACATCCCCAAGTTATTATTTTAATGAGTCTATTTCTTAGAATTATAAAATAATGAACTAAATTTATAATTGGTAGAAACCATGTTAAAAAATCATGGGATGGTTTTTAGTTTAGAATTATTTATCATATAGGTTCCAAAACATATGTTTATAAATTAATAAAAATTACTCTCTTTTTTCGATAAACACCCCCATTATATTCACTCAAAACCCTTGGAGCATGAAATTAATCTTCTCTATCCTCTCAAGATACCTCTCAAGGTTCTCCTAATCTCTTAAAAACTTCCTCATAAACATTTTGAATCACTCTATCAAGGTAATAGATCCTTTCCTTCTCTACTCTATTCGAGAACCTCCTTTATATTATGCATTTTTTCTGATTTTTCATATTGGGATATATTTTCACATGTCTTTATAACTTCCCTTGAGATTTTAAAATTATTAGAGACCCCATTAAATCTTAATAAATACTCCCATGAATCTATATATACACCCCTTATGCTTCCAAAATTATCCTATGATTTTCCATGACGAATTTTTGTATTTTTTATAATCATCCTTATTTCCACTCAAGGGTATTAACCTAGATGTACCTATAATTGTTTTATTTTCTACTTATATTTATATAACCCTTAGTCCATAATAATGAGATTATAACTTATGAAAGAACTCTTTATGTTGTATGATCCATGTGGCACAATGTTTCATATAAATGAAATGAATGTGATTGGTGGTCCTAGAATTATATTTCTATAAAATGCATTGTGTAATGTTTTTATCTCATGGGATGATATAAATGGTGCATGGGAATTTATCGTAAGAACACTATGTGATGATATCTTGGTGGTTAGCCATGAATTATTTTTACAATGTCATGTTTTTTGTTGTTTCCACATTCACATGTTTCTATTGTGTTATCATCGTATATTATGTATCAATGTTCAAGAGTATAATTATCACCCATATTATGTTACCTGGATATACCTATTGAATAACAAATAATACTTTACCTTATGTTGTGATTTTTTTATTACCTTAATGGTAAGTATACCTCACCCCTTTCTTATGTACTCCCTCAGGTTATCCTATGAAGTTTTATATGAATAGTTGAATTTTAAGAGCATGTTAAGGAGTTTTAAATAATGCTTTTGTACTCATGTTCTAAGTTATTATGACATGTACCTGATTTCCAAAATACACTAAGACTCATGATCTTTTGGGGTAGTATTAAGTGTAGATTTTTGTTGAAATAATTATATAATATTTATTAAAGATATGGGATTTTATAATAGATATCATTGACAAAAAAACATTGAGTTCTCTTTCCAGTAAGAATTTCAACTCAGTTCCTTCGTTATCTTTTATTTGAATACAGATCTCATAATTGAATTCTTCTTTATTCACCTTATCTATGAAATATTTTTCATTAGTATTTATTAAAATCAATATTTCCTCTTTTTCATCACTACTATCACTACTTTAATCCATTTAGAATAAATTTTCCATCTTTAATTTTGAGAAATTAGTTTCTCCTTCATTTATAAAAAACATCAATTCTTTTAAAATTTAATGATCCCTTCTTAAAGAATCTCTTTGGTTCCCTTTCTTATTCATCATTGAGTCCATTATATTTTAACTAAAGAAAATTTGTATTAGAATTTATAAATCATCCAAACCTAAATAATTTTACTGAAGGATTACCTTAAGCCAACCTTTTCTCTTTTCACGTTTCTAGATATTATAAACACCATTTTATCAAACTTCTAATCTAAATCAGAATCAAAATAAAAATAATCAACATCTTCTTCTTCAATATTCGTCTTATGATTCTATTGATTTTAGGCATTAATATATATATTTTTTATAACTTCACATTGTTCTTAATAGCATTATATTTTATCATTTTATAAGATATTAATACATTATTAGATTTATCAAGAGAAATATCACCTTTATCCTTCTATTGTAATGTAATGACCATTGAATCAAACTTATCTATAAATATACATAATATATTTTCAACAATATCAATATCATCCAACTTTTCACCATATCCTCTGACTGTTCTCATAATTCCATTCACCCCTGTGATGAAACTATTAATATTCTTATAATCATGCCTCCTGAGATCTTCATAATTAAGCCTCCAAAACATAAATTTAGATCACTTCACTTTGGTATTTAATTCATAGATATTATTTTAGTTTCTCTATGATAACTTTTGTGGCTTTGAGTCCTTTGAAATTCAACAACTCACTTTATAACAGTGATAACGTAAAATCATTCTTTTCTTGACCATCATTTTATAATTTCCTCTTATATTATCATTATAGAGAAACCCTCATATTGGGGAATAAACTCATCAGTTGTATCTTCCAAGACATAATAACTAATATATAATTGGTATGGAAAGATCCTTTATTTTCATATGTGATAGATTTTCCCATGAAATGTTGTAATCCCCTTGTTGTTCATTGAATTATGACTATCCATGACATACACCATGAATTCAATGGAAAATACTTCTACCAAAGGGAAACTAATTGTTTAAACTTAGAAAATCACCAATTTGGGAAACCATCACTTTGATAGAATTAGAAAAGTAACCTATTACATCAGTGAAGAATCACTGAGAATGGGGGGAATCATGGATTCATTTTTTTATTTATCCTTGGTAAATAAACCCTATTAATCAGTAAAAGTGAATCTTGATCACTTTCCAATAAACTCAGATTAAGTGAAAAATATTCAAAAGGTATACATTTTAAAAAGTGAAGACTAGTTAATGTAATGATCTATATATCCCTAATACCATACTCCACACTAGTTTTAATATGTTGGTAAAACAAGTAGGGATTATCCTTATACTTATTTCTCAATAAGACTCCCATCTGTGATAGTGATTTCTATACTATTTAAATGATAAATAACTAGATATAAATAAAAATAATGGATTCTAGACATTGGATCTATTTTTTTCTTCAATGTTTTTGTTCCTCTACATCTTCAACCTCTAGAAACTCTAGTATTATATCTTCAATATTTTCCAGTTTTGACAACCACTTTTTCTTTTTCTTCTTTTCATATTATTTCTCTCTATACTATTTGTCATTTCTTATATCTAATCTTATACATCTATTATTAAACACATACATTAAACCTTATGAATAGAACAGTATAATATCAATTTTAAATTTATAAATTTGAATTCAAACCTACAACATCCTTCAACCAACTCAATAACTCCCGATTTATTTTGAGACATTGAATCTTGTTAGATCTTCTAGATACAGTTGATTCTTCCCAAAAAGATCTCACAAATAAATTTCGATATCCCAAAATTCACCCATGAATCAAAAACATTAAAGTTTCTTAAAATATAAAAATACTCTTGACACATGTTGCACCATGGCCTGGTATAAAATACTTTTTCATTTTTTTTTCAAAACGCTAAGTACAACGGTCATAGTTATGAAAATTATACCAATTATATCACAAAGCTCTAACTTTCGACCATGGATTATTATACAATATGGATGGTCAACTTCCCCATCCCATTTTTATCTTCATATTTACCTATCAAACATATCTTTTGAAACCATAAGCATTGTTCTTCTCTTTTTTTTGTACTACGATGCCACCCTTCAACCACGTCTATTTTTAGACACCACCACTGGCATAGTATCTTTCCCTTTTTTCATAAATATAAGGAAATATCATCATAGGGACCACCAAATCCATTTTTGTACTTTTCTGTTTCACACATGAACATTATAAGACCACACCAGAAACCACCATGGTCACGGTACATTTTTTATTTCCCATTTGGGAATTTAATTATCAACATGCCCCATGATATGTGTATAGAAATTCCTAGTCTCTTTAACAATCCATCCACTATTGGCATAGATTTCCTAAATTTTCTCTCAAATATCCATCCTTCTTGATTCTTCATAAAAGAATTATTGATTCATGATGATCCAATAATGATGTCTTAAACCATGAATATCATTTCAAAACAAATTTTATGATTTTTCACTAAATATGATTTATGTATTGAAAACAAATTAAAAAAACTGAAAAATACCCTCTCCCCCAATTCTTCACCCTCATATATCAAAACAAAAATGTCATCACGTCTTAGGATTAAGAAATTTAAAAATTACTATGAAACATATTGTACTTATTTCTTATGATAGTAACTTATTGATCCCACACAAGGGAGACACTTTGATAGGGGTGAATCATTGTATGTCTATATCAAGAAACCCTTCCAACATTATTTTAAAAATGTTAGTCAGAACACATATACCTCCTTAAAAATAAAAATATAGATTTAATAAATTATAAAATATATATTAAAGTGAGTTTTATTTTGTTCAACCACACTGTGTTATGTTAAAGGATCAAATAATTGTGGTTTTCCGGTGTACTGAACTCTCTAATCATGCTGATGTTTAATACAATTCAAAGACATCCCACTAACTCTCAAGGTTTTATAACCCCCAAAATAATAGTGAACTCACACCTCTCCTCACTCATAAACCTCATTAATCCACCAAGTGATGCCATGGTCTTATAAAAACTATGTGAATGGAAGAAGAGAACATTGAATAAATTCATGGATTTTAGGAATTATTTAATACACATTGATTATTTTATTTTTTGTTAACAAGGATTTCAAATTTTTTGTGAGTTAATTTTCAATGATTTTGAAGATCTCATGCAATTTTTGAAGTGATTCTAATCACTAACTAGCTCGGGTACACTAGTAACCTGATAACTGAGGCTCCATTGACATAGAATGAAAAAATTTACTAATCTCTATGGGTTGGAAACTAGCACCTAGCATCATAAAAAAAGAAAGTGGGAATGATTTTTTCACAAGCATTGTGGAAGTAAAGACAAATAATTAATTATTCATATAAAATAAATCCACTTGGAGAAGTGTACCAGAAATCAAACAGGTAAGAAAAGAACCAGAAAATTGATAAAAATACTCATGTCTCAATGGACACAACTCGCCATCTCCATGGATCACCAACTATAACCATCTCCAAGTGGTCATTTATCCCTATTCAATCATGGAATGAGAAAATCTACAAGCTCCTAAAGGAAGAGGTAGAGTATGGCCTAAATTCATAGTAGGGGCTCACCAAGGATTCCATAATAAGATTACAATGTTTAATTATCCAAATAAAGAGCATTAAATTTTAAAATAAATAATTTTGTCATTTGAAAATAATATTTAAACAAATCATGTTTTACATATCAAATGATGGGAGTAATTTTATACAAAAGGATTATTAAAACATTATATAAAAAAATATTAAATTATAAGTCATGTAAAATAGATCATAAACATTGGAATACATTTATATCTCATATATAAATAAGTGATAAAAATGTTCATCTTCTAATAGGTATGATAGGTCCATCTTATGGGATCCTCACAAGGAGTAATATGTTCTAAAATAATTTTTTTTAGTGATGTAAAATCATAATCCTATGCTCGGTCATTCCCATATGAGCGTTTTTGTTCCAAATATCTCACCAAATACATAGGCTTTCATGTGCTCAAGTAAAATTAAATGATGGGTAATTTATTTTAAATAATATTAAAATACAATTAAATCTCATTCTACCATTTCACAAATTCATATTTCCATTTAAAAACAAACATGGGTTTTCGATCAAAACATGTATTTTTTTTTCAAAATAAAACCCAAAGGTTTATATTAAAACCATTGTAACCATTTTTCTCAAATATGAATTCAAAATCAATTCGAAATTAAATTTAAAAAATAAATTACACACAATAAAATTAAAAAATTTAATAGAAACAATTTATAATAATTTTATAATTTAAATATAACAACATCAATTTCCACAACATTTCCCTCAATTTCACAATCACATGCCAATTCAATGGAATTGGTTTTTTTCCCAATTTCATGGAAAAAATCAATTTAAAAACCCTAATTAAATTTAATTGGGTTATAAATCAATATATTGAAATAAATATCACTGTATAATATCAATTGGATTTAATAAGTAATTTAATTTAAATCGTAAAATTTATTTTTAATAAAAATTGAGCATCATGGAGGAACCACCTACTGTAATCGCTTGATCTAGGAAATTTAAACCCTAATTGGTATTTTCCAATAGAGAATGATGAAAATAGAAATCAGGAATCAATAATAGGTTTTAAATCCCAAAACAGAGGGTATTATATACACAAATAAATATAGGGATCAACAAAACCCAAGGGAGGAGAAGAAAGATAGTGAAACAATGAGAATGGAAAGAGGTGAGTAGCTGGGAGATGATCAAATATAGTTCTCAAAGAATTTATTTTCTTATAGGAGGGTTTTTAGGGGATAAAACTTTTTCTTGGGATGTTCTAGGGAAGGAGAAAATGATTATGGTTCATATAGGCTCATCAGGTATTTTAAGTGGGGGGGTTTAGGTGTTTTCAAAATTAATTTTCAAACTAAAAATCCCTTAGGCTTGGTTTTTTGTTAAGGGTAACACGGTTAGATCAAACCATGCACCCAGGATATGTGCCTATTATAAATACATTTCACGGTTTCTCCAATGTTGGTGCATAGTTTTTTAAACCATGTGAAAGATGTACAAAACTCAACTGTCTGGGTTAGTATGGTTTTCCTTGAGAGGGAACATGATTTGGGAAAATCATGGGACAACCATGACCTAGCCTATAAAAATTCATAACTTTTAAAATTTCACCCAAAACAACCCCAAATGAAACAAAACCATGTAATGATTAAAAATATTCTTTTATGAATACCTAAAAATAATAATTAATGCTTCAAACTACCCACCATAAAAACTTTATATCCACAGGAAGCCTTTGAACAAGCTTCCACACCAAAAAGATGAGGCCAATACTCTATTATTAGTGCATCCCACTCCCACATCTCATGATTATCAGAACTATACTGCCATAGAACTCGAACCAGAGGTATCATCCTCCCATAATGTACTCTGGTTTTATAATAAACTATCTATACTGGCCATTAAGTCATGGATAAATTTGGCATGACATCGAAACCACTCCAACTCAGAACATGAGATAGATCAGATAGATACTTTGGTAGCTAAGAAATGTGGGACATGTTATGTATCGACATCAGTTGTGGTTGAAGTGATAAATGGTAGGAAAATTTCCCCACCTTCTCAACAATATCAAAAGGTCCCATAAAACGATGAGAATGTTTCTCATCCTTCCCAATTAATCGATGACCCAAATGGGGTGAAACATTCCAGATATCACCAACTGAGAATTCTAATGTTCTACAATGATGATCAACATAATAATTATACCAGTTCTATTCCATCAATATTATATTAAGAATAAATTGAATATTTACTATCATATCATAAACCAATGTTGGTATAACCAAGGAACTTTCACAAAACCTCGACCAACACAATGAAGATCTGTAATGATAGGCATAAAAGGCCTCAAAAGGAGACATTAGAATCATGGACTAGTAACTAATGGTATATTAAAACTCAACCAGCCCCAATTTATCATCTTAGACCCCACCAAAGCCAAGAACATAAGTGCGGAGCATATCCACCAAAATTGGTATTGGTCTTAATGTATGTACATTCGACTGTAGATGGTATGTTTTGCTCAAGTGGGGTTGAGATACCAATGCCTCTTGGAGGCCTCTCTAAAATATAGAAAGGAACCAAGAATCTCTATCAGAAACTATAGTGTATGGAACTCTATGTATATGAAAAATGTAAAACCTCGGGATGTTTTGAATTATTTTTTTCAAATTAATTTATATTTTTTATATTTTACACTTAACATAACCCGAGAAATAAGTGTGTGTGTATATATATATTTATTAAAACACTAAATCAAAAAAATTAGTTCACATAGAACTAACATGGCTTGTGTGATAAGAAATAATGGCTTGGCTTGTGCTGCATGCAATACAAACTTGTCCTGATCTACACACAACAACCACTTGGCAAATGTTACATGCCACACTAAGTTTTTGTGAAGGATCATTTTATTATAATTTTTTTAAAAATTATATAATTATAACCTATCCATTAAAATTAGTGATATGAATATTAATAACTACTTTTAAAATATTTTTTATAATGATTTTATAGAAATATAACATATTTCTAAAGAAAGATATAATTTTTTGTAAAGTCCTTTTATGCTTAAAAATATCATTTTATCAAATAAATGACTTTTAATAATAAAATTAACTTAAGAAACATTTATAAATTTAATTTGATAAAATAATCTTCATTTTTGAATTTATAATGTTGATATTATATTATGGTGAATTTTTGAGATTTTTCTAAGAAACTTCATTTTTTGCTGAATAGTGAAAAATACTACATTTTCATTTAAATACTTGTTAATGTTAAATTATATATTAATTTTTTTAAGGTCACATTAAAAAAATTACACATATATTAATAAAATTTAGGTCATTATAATCTATTTCACTTTGAAATTAAATATAAAAACTTAATAAACTTTTGAACTTCTTTCTACATTAAAAACCCATAATTTCGTCATGTCTGTGGGATTAGCATTAATATTAATTTTTTTTCTTCTATGAATTGAATTTATAAAAATATGAAAAAACACCTTGAAATCATTAAAATATTTATAATCTAATTATATCATGTTTTTTTGACCAAAATGATTAGTAAAAGTTAATAAAATTACTCACAAAAATTAAGGTCAAATTAAGGTTAATTAGGGATTAAACCTTAATCTTATGGGGCCAAATGTCCTAGACGCTTGTCCAAAACCCATTGGATGGACATATTTTTTCCATAAAGCATTCATTATTTATTTATTTATTTGGGGGTGTTTATGACTTTTTTGGGTAATATCATGTTTACACCTAACTTTTTTTCAAAAATTCTTAGTGAGTCATTTTCCTTCCCTGTGAAAGGCCACCTCCTCTCTCACTTCTTCACACCACTCAAAAACTCTTAATTTTGGCCAAGCTATGCCCAATAAACTCCCATGAAATCCTCAATTCCTCCTTGAATCCTTCCCTTGGCTAGAAGGAAATCCTAGAAAGAGTTTTGGAACAAACCAATAGGAGTTACTTGAATAAGAGGAGGCTTGAATGAGTGTGACGATAGTAAAGACACAAGGTAAGGGGATTTTATCTCACTTTTTATTTTCGTGAGATACATTCTATGTTCACCACTCCTTAATTTTGTGTGGTGTATATAATTACCCTGATTTTAATATATGTATATTATAATTAAATTTATAGTTATTCACATATCTCTTTTATAAACATTCTTTCATGGGGATTGACTTTCATAAGTTATGAAATTAGTGAAATATTTTTGTCTCAATTTTCTTTCATTGAGACTAATGTTTTTTTATGCACCTAAATTTTCTTTTGAGGTTTATATACTTAAATTGTAAATTTTATATCATGAATTAATTTCTTTTAATGATATTTTATGTTTCATTAAATTTAATTTTCTTACATGGACAGCATGATCCCTAGTTTTCATTTGATAAGAGTTTATTGAAACAATATTATTTCTTTTTTAAATTTTTTTTATTCTTTATTTGATGAAATATTATAACCCAAATATCAATACATTAATAAATTTTATTCCCCTATGTTTATTCAAGCTTGATTCATGTATTGGTATGATAATTCTACTCTTTGGTACATAAGATAATTAATAAAGTGTTTTTAGGAATGCCTTGAATTACTTTATCTTCTGTCAAAAATCTATGTTTTATAAGAAGGGTACCAAGAATATTATACCATTATCTTATAAAAAATAAAATACTATTTTTACTATTTTTTTCTTTTACAAATATTTTCATTGGAATCATATTTTCCCTTTCTTAATAAGAAATGTTTATAAAATTTCTATCATGCCAATGAATGTTCTTTTACCTCGTGTGGCATGTAAAAATTTACCCTCTATCATTTCATTGAAGAATTATTTGCATTTTAAAAAGGTTAATTTTTAAGAAAATGTTTTTTTTAATTATTTTCAAAGAAATTATTTTCAAAACATTTTCATCCTTCTTTATAAGTTTTTAATGTTTTATAAAAGAAAAAGGTTTTGAAGCTTATTTTAGATTTTTTCAAGGAAATGGTTTTTCAAAATTATTTTAAGCCGTATTTCTATGTTTTCAAAGTCTCTGTTAATAAAATGGATTAAAAAAGTTTTAATGATTTAAAAATAATTCTTCAAAGAATAAAGGATATTTTCTTCAAGAATTTTTTTCAAAATATATTTCTATGTTATTTTCCAACTAAGATGACATCTTTTGATATTATTCAAGCCCTTCAATGAAATGATATAAATGTTATATTAATATTATTTCTTCAATGTTTTATGTTTTCAAGGAATAATTCTTACGACGTGTCTTTCCCTTCCATGGGTTATATACTTTTGAAACCTTCTTCTTTTCATGGGTTATACTTCGATCAAATGGTTATGAAACCTATCTATTTATATAGGGTATGATGTGATGAAATGTTAATGATACCCATTTCATTTTATGGGTTATGATTTTATGTTTATAAAACTGATGCCTTTTTATGTGTCATGGTATGATGAGTTTTTTTATTATCTAGTGGCACATGTATGAATGGATTTATTATGAGATGGGTGGGACCAATATCTCCCTCTAATGAATTGGGTAATTAAGGATGAGGCATGAGTGTAAGTGTTATTTTTGAACCTTATTACATGTTGAAAATGCTATTCCAAGACCTGGTTTCATGTGCATAAGTTTTTGTCTGAACCTGATTACATGTTCACAATGTTATGCATGGACCTCATTACATGTCCATATGTTTATTCATGAACTGGATTACATGTTCACAATGTTATGTGTGAACCTAATTACATGTTCAAGATATTATGCACGGATCTGGTTTAGTGTTCATAAAGTTATGCATGAAATTTATTGCATATTCACAATGTTATTCATGGACCATGTTTCATGTACAAAAGTTGATGTAGGAACCTTATCTCATGTCCTTAACTTAATGAGTGAACCTGTTTCAACTTAAATATGTTCAAAATGTTATAAAATAGTGTTCATGCCAAAATGTCGGGTTTTATTCCTATGTTATTCTTACATGGATTATGTTCTCTATTTTCTTATTATTTAGGAATTATGATCTACCAATATTTTTTATGATCTCAAAAATGTAAGTTATTCTATTCAAATTTTATCCATAAGTTCCATACCCTTTTGTTTATGTTATGCTTACGTATTTCTTTTACCTACCCTTAATGAGTGTCTGAAATCACCCCTTTATTATGTTTTCATCCCCTAGGTTATGAAAAAGTTTTTAGCTAGATGTTCTAAATGTGGAAATATTTATGGGAGATGTTGATGTTATTTCACCAGGATAGAAGATTTTGTTTCTATGTTTCCAAAGATAGTAAACTATTATGGTCCTTAGGAATTTATTTTTGTAATACTAAATGTTCATCTAAAATTATGTACTATCAATGAAAGTTAAGACTGGGTCAATATAAAAAATATCTTTTACATAGAGATTTATAAACTCCTCAACTTAGGTTGTATCATGAATACGTATAAAGTGAGTTGTTTTAGTTTGTTGATCAATCACCATCCATATTGAATTCTTATTTCTCTTTTTATGTAGAAACCCAACCAAAAATTCCAAATATAACTCATCCCACTTCCAAGTAGGGACTAGAAGTGGCTAAAGCAAAACCGAAGGTTTTTGGTGGGCATCCTTAACATGTTGGCTTGTGTAACATTGATATGAAAATTCAATAATGCCCCGTATCATACTTCAAAACCAAAATAATTGATGCATTTTATAGAAGGTATTCACGGTTCCTAAGTTCACTACCCATTGGGATTCATCTAAATCCTCCATCATAACTTTTCTTACCACTAATGGCACAACAAATTGATTATGAAAGCACAGAATGTTCTCTTCAGAGAACATCCAATTATAAAATTTTTCCCCATCATAAAGATATTAACTCATACATCGGAACTCGTCATCAAGATGATGTTCCTAAAGAATCATCTCGAGAAGATAATATGTTATGTGAACACAGGACAAGGATACATTGGCCTCTGATTCCTAGACTCTAATATACAACTATGAAAAGAGATCTATCAAGTTCCACTATTTTAAAGATTCTTTTATGGTTTGATTCATAATTTTCTTGCTCAAAGCATCTGCAATGATATTACCTTTCCCTAAGGTAGAGGAAATGTCAAAATAAAGATACTTTAGGTATTCCACCCAACACATCCAATGGAGATTAAAATATTTTTTTTAATATATAAGTCAGTCTCTTGTTGTTTGAAAACATGGTAAACATTTATCTGTAAAGGTAATGTGGAAAATCTTAAGTGTGTGCATCACAACTACAAGTTCAAGGTCATAGGTTGGGTAATTCTTCTCATGTTTCCTCAAATGATGAGATCTATAAGAAATGATATGATCACCTTGAATAAGAACACAGCCCAAAACAGAACTGAATGCATCCCAGATGACCACATACCCCTACTCAGCTTCTGTAAGAGTCAACTCCAGGGCATTTGTCAAAAGATGATACATCTCAAAAAAGGAATAATGATATTTTTCATCACAATTAAATATTTCTCCCTTCCAATTTAGATTAGTCATTGAAGGATCCAACATTAAGAATTCCTTAAAAACCGGTGATGATAACCACCTAGACCCAAGATGCTCCAAATCTCGAAAACATTTCATGGTTTATCCCAAGTTATAATATACTTCACCTTCTCAGGATCAACTAATATTCCATGTTCTAACACAAAGTGTCCCAAGAAATTCGTTTTCTATATCCAAAAATAATATTTCAAAATCCATTCATAAATTCGGTGATTTCCGAAAAGTCTCAGAAATATTCTCTGAAGATTTCCATGATCCTCCTCAGACCTAGATAAATAATGATGTCTTCTATAAAGACTACCACAAAGGTATAAACATGAACATTTAATATCATATTCATTAAATCCATAAATAATATAAGAGTATTTGTTAGACCAAATGGCCTAACAAGGTACTCATAATGGTCATACATACTTCAAGATGACGTTTTTAGAATGTCAGATTATTTTATTCTTAACTGGTAGTAACTAGATCAACGATAAATATTTGAGAACCACCTTTCCCATTTTGACTGATCAAATAGATCATCAATACACTGTAAAAAATATTTTTTATTCTCTATAACTCAAACTAGTTTCTAATAATAAACATATAGGTAGATTTAACCATCATCTTTCTTAGAAAAGTGATTCGGTGCCACCCAAGGTGACACACTAGACCATAATAAGCATTTCTAAAGAAGATCATCCAATTAAGACTTCATCACTTTAATTTTAGTTAGTGCCATGTCGTAAGAGAGAATAGAAACTAGTTGATTATTAGGCACTAAATAAATAAAAAAATCGACCTCCCTTACCAGTGTAAAATGAGAGAGGTTGGAAGGAAAGACCTTGGGAAACTCAACAACAATTGGAGGAGATCACCATGCAAATATTACCACTCCAAATCAATAAAAAAACATGTATATAACTTTCCCCAACTCTAGATAATATGGTTTGGCTATGCTCAAACTTGGGTCTCGTTACCCTTGGAATACAAGACACACACCATCAGGTGTAGTAAAGGAGACCCATCGAAGATAACAATCAATGAAATATTTATTAGTAATGAGCCTATCCATACCAAAAATTATTTCAAGTGGTTTCATGTTGAGAACCCAAAAACTCCAGGAAAGCTCAACATATGACAGAGAGAAAACACAAGTGATACTATAGATATCCTCCTCTATCTTCATACTAGGGGGTTTATTGATATCTATTATATAAGATAAAATCTCTATATAATGATTTATCATATTAAAAAAATGGTTTGAAATAAATTATTGAGATACACTAGTATCAAAAAGAGAGTTCACTAATGATGACGTTATTTTAATGGTACCTCTCATGGTTGTTGGACCCGTATTCTTTTCCTCTAGTTACTCTTCCACTTTGTGAAGAATATTCATTCTAGATTTGAATGGATATAACCCTTTTATATATGAATCATATAATTTCACTATAGTTTTAGAAGGTTTTGATGACCATGTGCCACTATGTGGAGTGGAATAGATGTGGAAGAACTTATAAAGGTGACCTGAGTGTCTGCAAGAGCTATATATCTTGGGTGCCTAATTGAAACCCTCTTTGAATTACCAGGCTTCAAAAACTAGTAAAAAATAAAAGGACCACTTCTGGTCACTAAAGGAGGTTTATAAAAACCCTATAATTGAGAAACACCATGAGAATCATCATGCTTTTACATTATTTTGAAGGAACATGCACTGCCAATGTGAGAGAATGAATCTCCAGATAATCCTAACATTCTAGATAGGTCTATTTCCACCATCATCACTCTATCCATCACTTTAGAATAAGAAGGAAGTCTTAACAAGAAAACTTGAGAGAAAATATCAGATACAATTATCAACTCATACCTTCAATCCATCATATTTTCATTTGATATTATCTTAGGTGAAAACTACAGGACCTCACCAAAATGGTTTTTATACACTATCATGGTCCTTTTAGCCTGCTCAAGATTGAGAAACTATATAGCCTTCTCCAACAGCATCGAATCTGGATAGAACTAGTCATTAAAAAAAATTAATGTGTTTCCACTCTAAGACCTCATTCTTCTTCTCTGTCGCCATCATGTTCCATCATCTCCAACTCAGTCCTTCTAGTATGATGGTGGTACACATCACCTTGATTTAATTATGTTTCTCGAAGAACCCAAATAAATGTTCCATACTTATCAACCATTTTTCAGCTTCTTGATGGCCATTTGATCCTTTGAGCACTTCTAGATTCTAGTGAAGGAATTCTTGATATTGATTTCACAGATCAACGCTTTCATTTTCCATAGCTACATCTAGAAAGGGAGCTGGTGTAGGTGAATGTTCCTAGAGAATGGACTGTATGCACTATCACCTCAACTAGAATTGGGTAAACAAGAGTATTTTCTTACTGAGGTTTAGAGGATGATTTCCCATGTATCTAATTCACACGTCTTCTCAAATGCATGATGTTACACAACATCATTAGAAGACAAATAAGACATAAAATTAACACTCAAACTAATTAATGATGGAAATCAATCCCATCGAATATAAAAAAAAGATTTTGATTTTAATTTATCTAAATCAAAAGTAGTGAAAAGAGTAAAACTAATCCAAAATACAACACTCCCAAACCACCCCTGGTGACCTAAGGATCATTGTGGTGAGAGCCGACTAGGCACTAAATCGAAACAAACTCATAAGTTCCAAAAAGATTACAGAATTCATACTAAATTAAGGGAGAAAAAAGCTCAACCTGGAGATCTAATACCATTTTTTCATGAGCCAACCTGGGTACCAAGGTAACCCAATAATAGAGTAGCCACTGACATGGCCCGAAGGGCATTCCAGATCCCCATGTGTTTCTAACTAGCACCTGGAATCGTATAAAATGAATGTGGGAATGATTTTTTCCCAAGAATTGAATAAGTAAATATGAAAAAGTCAGTATTCATATAACATAATTTTACAATGAGAAGTGTACTATAATTAAAACTGGTATAACAACCCAAATTATAGCATCAAATCACAAAAAAATAACAGATAAAACTTCCCATGTCCCGACGGATGAAACTCACCAAGTCCATGAATAAATATCCAGAACCACCTCAAAGTGGTGATTAATCCTTGCTCGAACTTAGAAGGCTAAAATTTAAAAACACTTGAAAGGAAAGGGTAGGGTGTGATCTAAAATCCTACTAGGGCTTTACCAAGGATTCCATAATAAGATTCCAACATTTAATTTTCCAAATAAATATCCTTCCATTTTAAAAAAAATAGGTTTGGAATTTCAAAAACATTTTTAAAGAAATCATGATTTACATTTCAAAAGATGGAAGTACTTTTAAACAAAAGTCTTAACAAAACTTTATATAAAACCATTTATATAAATTCATGAGGCATGTAAAATAGTTTGAAAATAATTTTATGCATTTATATATAATATATACATAAGAGAGAAACATAATCATCTTCCAAGAGGTACAATAATTCTAGGTTATGGAATCCTCACAAACTCATGTGATAATAACTGCAGTGTTTCCACACGTCCCCCAACATTATAAAGAGTGGACTCATATATATCCTATTGAGTTATAATATGTGCTAAAAGAATGTTTTTTTTGTGTGGTAAAATGTCAATATGGAGTTAGGTTATTTAAATCCTAGCATGTTTTTTCCAAATAACTCACTAAATACCTAGGTTGGCATGTGCTCTAGTACAAATAAATGACCAAAATTTTATTTTAAATAACCTTAAAATAAAATTAAATCACACTCTAAAATTTCAAAAATTTCAATTTTCCATTTAAAAACAAAAAATTGGTTTTTAATCAAAATATTCCTTTACTTAAGATGAAACCCAAAGGTTTTTACAAAAACCATTTTAATCCATTTTTTCCAAATAATAATTTTAAATCACTTTACAATTTACTTACTAGAATTAAATTCAAAAAATTATTGAAATAATTTCCAAAAAAATACAATTTAAATTAAACAATTTAAATTTACACAACTTTTCCATCAATTTCATCATCACACCCCCAATTCAATAGAACTGGGTGTTTTTTAAATTTCATTCCAAATTATAATTTCCAAAAATCATAATTCAATGGAATTAGGTGTTTAATAAACAAATTGAAATAAATTACATTGTATAATATTAATTTAATTCAAAACAAAAATTTTATTTAAATAACACAATTTAGGGTTAATAAAAATTGGGCATCATGTTGAAACCACCTACCAGAATCATTTGATATCAAAACACCAAACTCTAATTGGAATTTTCCAATAGAGAAAGAAGAAAATGGTAACCAAGAATCAAAAAAAGGTTTAAGATCCCAAAAAATAGGTTATTAGTTCCACAAATAAATACGAGGATCCATGGATCCCTAGGGAGGAGTAGATAGATAGTGGGGGAAAGTGGATGGGGAGAGGATACTAACTGGTAGAGGATCTGACGCCATTTACCTAACATAGATTCACTTATGGGAGGGTGTATGGGGGCCAAGAACATCTCTTTGGAGCTCTTAGGTAAGTAGAAAAATATTATGGGATATACATATCTATCGGGTATCTTAAGTGGGGGTTATGTTGTTTTAAAAATTAATTTTCAAATTATAAATATTTTATGCATGGTTTCCTTTGTAGGGCCACATGGTTTAACCGAACTATACAACCTGGTCATGTACATGTTTTAAATGGGATTCATGGTTTCTCCTAAGTCAGCACATAGTTTTTTAAACTATGTAAAAGATGTGAAAACTCTCATTTTCTGGGTTAGCATGATTTTCCCTAAGAGGTCACATGGTTTGGGAAAACCATTCCCCAACAATGCAGTAGCCTATAAAATTTAAAAACATTTAAAATTTCATGCAAAACAACTCCAATCTAAACCAAACCAAGAGGCATGATTAAAACAATGTGGTTAAGAATTCCAAAAAATAGTAACATAGAGTTACAATTATGGTGATATATCATTAATTCTTTAATTTATTAAGTGAATATAAAAATAAAAAAGTCCCTATCAATGTATTAGTTTCTTAAATAATGGAATTTAGCATATGTGGAACCAGGTAAAAGGATTCCTAAGTAAGGAATCACATGAGGTGATCAATGTCTTCTTTGGGATTTACATAAATGAATTTTGAACTAGGTATGTGGAATTGATGTAAATGGATTAAAATGACATAAAGGGATTCAAAATTGTGTGGTGGTCGAGATAAGGGGATCAGAGATGGATATTCATATAAGAGGACCCATGTATGTTGATTTTTCTTTCTATTATGACTAAAATATCTAAAATATAATCTTTTGGGGGAAATGAAACTTAATCATTCCAAATCCAATATTTAGTGATTAAAATTTCCCAAATGAATTTACATTCAAGTAGTATAAAGAATTCATGAACCTCACATAATAAATTACTTGAATACAACACACATAAATAAGTTGAAAAGGATCTTAAATGTCATTATCTATTTCAAAGAATACTGAAAATATAAAAGGAATGATACTTCACTTATTCTTAGTTCCTAAATCATATTCTAAAAATGTTATGGAATAATCTTAGACTTATTAATTATGGAATATTTTTATTCTGGGTTTTCAAGAGCTGTTGTGTCATGACTATTGGTCTATTAGAAATTTCAGTATGAAAAAGTAAAAAATATTTATATTGAGTTTTAATACAGATTAAAATTGTTTGATCTTGGTAATTTTTGGGTTTTCTGAAGATATTATTTTGAGTATTTTTAAATATATGGTATTTTTTATCTCTTAGTGGAGATTCCTTCCAGATTATAAATCTTATTTGAATCGTATATTTTTTCATAGTGAAACCAAATCTGGTTATTTTAAGATTACTCTTTTGGATGTTCTATTAAAATCCTTCTATGTTTTATATATTTAAATTATGATTTAGCTGAGTATTAATTAATTCTATTTGTTAGATATCTTTTTATTTTACCAAGGACATATTTAAATTTTTTCAAGGTAAAAATATTTATACTATACATAATGTATTTCAGGTAGAGGAATTGAGTATTTTGAATAGGTTTGTAGAAAATAGATATCTTAAATTCGAGGTTGTGTGTTATCTAAAAACAAATTTTACCCAATAATATAGTTTTGGGTTAAGAAATATAATAAATATACCCTTTATGGGTTTTCTTTTAGTGAGAAAGAGTTATCTAATGGCATTATTTACTTACTAATTAACTAGGGTTTTCAAGATATATTTTTTCAATATTTGAGTGGGAGTTATTACGCGCTCAATATACTAGATTAAATAGAAATATCACTAACTGGTTGTTTATATAAAATAAACTTATCAAAGGTATTTCGTAGGTGGTGGGGTTAATATTAATAATGAATGTTATGAGAAAATAGAATATTTGGGAGGTAGTGCATGTGATGGGAAGCATGGGATGTAGGATGGTACCTGACCCTACCACTTGTAATTGATAACAATATTCTAGTAGAAAATATATAGTCTAGGATAACAACTGACTGTATGAAAGAGAAACCCATAACATTGAGTATGAACATTATAAAAATTGGTGTGTTCCTTGTTTACATTTATTTTCACAATTCTTCATGCATGGTTGTGAGTAAATACTCAATATAGAGAACTAAATCTTAACCAGTTATAGAGGTTGATTTATATATAAGAAAAAAGTTGTAAAAATGAATACTATAGTGATTTACACCACCCCCTCCCCCTCTTAGTGTATTTATTCAGCCAACTGAAACTAATAATTGGTATCATAGATGAAGGTTCCCCCAATTATATTATTTCATTGATCATAAAGATGAATAATATAAATTCTATGAAAAAAATAGGTGTTCCTATATTTTATGGAAATAATTTTCATAGTTGGGTAAATTTAATATATTTATATTTTATTTATCTTAGTATTGATGTGTTGGATGTAGAAAAAGTCATATATCTACCCATTCAAATAGGTGAATAAATATTATTTGTTGATAAAATAAATCTCATTATTGATGATAAGAATAGTAAATTCATTCATATAAACATTTTGAAAATGTTTTAACCAATATGATAGGTTAGAAAACTGATTAAAAATATGGGATAACTTTTAAAGTGGTTATAAAGGAAAAAATAAAGAAAAAGTGGAAAACCTAAAGAATTATAGAGGTATATTTATAGATATAAATATGGATGAGGAAGAGTCCATTGATAATTACTTTACATGATTTAATTGGAATGTGAGAAACATAATAGTATTTATTGAAAAACTAGATGATACTATTATTATAAAGAAACTCATAATGAAATTACCAAGATTATTGGTCAAAAAAATTCTACCCTAAAAGGAAAGGATAATTTTTTACATGATGAAAGACACAATATCCTCATTTCTTTAAAATGAGAAAAATTATTGCATTAAAAAATAAGGTAAAAGATTATATATATTTTGAATCTATCATAAAGATTAAGTCTAAAGAAGAAGAACCTAAAGAATATAGAGATTTAGATGATGATGATGATAAGGATAAATATTACAAGTATGTAATATCTCTTATCTCTAAAAATTTTATGAGTAGAAAACATAAATATAAAGAAAATATACCCAGATAATGTTTCAATTATGGTGACGTAGGATAATTTCCTATAAAATATCACTATGAAAATTCTCATGATAATCTTAAACATAAAAAGTTTGAAAATGTCTCTAAATTAGTAAACAAAATGGGTGAAATGAGAAATAAGTTTCAAAGAAAGAAGATAAGGAAATGTGTGTGTAAAGAAAATGATAAGGACTCTTAATCATGCATCTAATATGATGATGAAACAACTATAGATTTAAAAAATTTATCACATATATGGAAATTTATGAAACCACCTCAATTAGTGAATAATAAGTTGAATAAGAAACATGTATAGAAAACATATTTAGATCAGAATTAAAATAATTTCATGATAAAAACCAAAATATCATGAAAGATATAAAAATTATAAAGAAGGGAGATAGTAAGAAAACAGAGTAAAATTAATGGATTATCAAAATATAATTTAATATTACTAATAAATTAATATATGAAAATTAAAATTTTCTATGAATGAAAACTATTAGAATATCTTGAACCTAAAATAGTTTTCAAATTAGATGAACTGATTAATATGGAGTCAAATATTATTACAGATGAATATTAGTTATGAAGGGTGAAATAAGATGTTAAATATATATTAAATTAAAACAACGATTAATTACAAAAATGGAAATTACTAAGACGTAAAATTAGGTTAAAATAATACCAAAAATCTCACAAAAAGCCTAATCTAGTTTGATTAATAGAGCAGGTCAAAGCTCCAAATCTAGACAATGTTAGATTAAAAATGATTAAAAATACTATTCTATATATAATAAAATAGATAATAATATGATAAAAAATATAATTGATGAATAAGAGATGTCAATGTATATTTTTAATTCAAAGTAAAGAATACAGAATGCGTTTTCTAGATAGATCTATAAGAACATTCATATTCAATATATACTATTGGAACTATTGAATCTTTAGAAAAAAATTAAGCATTCTAATATAATGTTTTTATACCTTGAATGATATATTAATCATGTAGGAAAAATTATGATGTAAAATATAATGAATATCTAAAAAATAAATAGGTTGTAATAAAAATTTATCAGGACTTATTACCAAAAATAGGTTTGAAAGGTTAAAAGATGTTCTCAGAAAAATTGAGAAACATGGGAATTGTACTAATATGTGTATGAAAATGCACCCAATAAATTTTTACTATAAATAACTGGGAAAGAAATTGAAAATAAGAAACATGAATATAATATATTTATCAAGGAAGTGTAATTGAAAATAAGAAAGTGATGATGACCATTGATCTTTGATAGTAGTTGTTCAATACACAAAACCAGAGACACCAAAATCTTGAATAATTAAGAAGAAGGTGAATTAAGAGATAATAAATTTGGAAATTGTATCTCGTGGATAATAAAAGGCTTTGTAATAGATTATATTGATTCCAAATGATTGAAATCAAAATTGGTGTTGTTTTTGGAAGGTTGAAAAATAATTTTCTTTTTATTATCCAATTTTTTATGTAGTAAAATAAGTTCCTGTAAAAAAAATTCATCATTAAAAGTATAAAATATGGAATAGGTATTATGAGATATGAATGAACAAGTGGAAACTTGTTTCAAATAGCTGATCTATTTAACTCATGTTACTTGATTTCCATGGATAAAAACAATAAATGGTACGGAATACTTTCCTATCTAATATAAAATAACGTGAGCACTATTACTGTACATTATGTAATCATAGACCTCCACAACCAAAAATGGGAAATATAATTAGTTTTGAAACATGTCAAAATGGTAAAATAGTTTAAGGGACACAAAAAAATTGTGGATGTTCAATCCACTAATCCATAGGAACTCATATTTTTATATGTGTGTGTTGATATGAGAAACAACTCAACCAAGGGTGTTATTTATTTCAGTACATTAACTAATGAATACAAATATATTTCTAATATAATTCTCAAAAATCAAAAATCAGTGGATTTTGAAATATTTAAAATCCTTAAAGAAAAGTTAAAAAGTAGATTGTTGTATATACAAATATGTTGTGGTTTGAAAACCAAAAAGAATATAAATGCAATGATTTTGAGTTATACCTATAAAATTATGGTATAAAGAATCAAAAAAACACATTGTATACTCTCTTGAAAAAAAATAGTTGAGAGGAATAATAGAATAATTGCATATATTTTAAGACACGTGCTATTTAAAAACAAACTACCAAATTACTTTTGTAGAAAATTTGATTAAACTATTGTGAATATTTAAAATATCTAATTATTGATAATTAAAAACAACATTACATCATATGTGATTTGGTATAATAGAAAACCCAACTATCAAATACCACGAATTATATGAAAATATTTATTAAATAAAGAAAATGAAAATAAACCAGGGAAAGTTTTAAGAAAAAAAGTATAAGGGATATTCAAGGGATACGGAAGTGGATAAAACTGATTGATAAAAAATAACACAAACTGGTAGAATGTATATTTTTCAAAATCACTAATAATCCACACAACTCAATGTGTTTTTTAATCCAATAATGAAACAACTGTAACTAGTAATATGAACATTACTCAAAAAATATATTAATAAATCCAAAATGAGTAGTTAGTGGTTGGTGTTGACTCATATGATATGAATGGTGAAGAAAATAATAAAACTAAGAGGCATAGTTTCAACACCCTGATAACTATTTGAACTTTTTTCAAATAAATTTAATTTCTTTGATATCTTTCACTATACACAACACCGAGTTTTAATAAGCCATTGAAATCAAAAAATATTATTATTTAAACATGACCATTATTACCTAGCTGTAAAAATTGTAGTCATGAATAGGATTAACCACATTTTAATAATTATGTATAATTGTTTTATAAAAATAAATCATAATGATAAAAAAGTACATAATTTTTAGAAGTCTTTTTGTGCTTTGAAAAATACATTTCTTCTCCAAAAATGATTTGTATTATTTTTTATGAACAAATGATAAAATTATTTTTTAAAACATTTTGAAAATATATTTAAAAAAATTAACATTTTTTTAGAATGACAATTTCAAAATTAGAATAGGGTTATTTTTTGGTGTTTTTCTAAAAAGATAACATTTTTGATGAATAATGAAAAATACGCATTTTTATTAAAAACAGAAATTCCATTTAAATAACTTATAAGTTTATATATTTTATTTAAAAAATTTAAAAAAAATATCTCAATTATATTATAATTAATCTAATATAATTCATCATAATAAATTTCATATTGAATTTTTATAAAATGATAATTCAAACATTTGAAAATTTTCTTTTTCAAAAACCGCTTTTTCATCATGTCTCCAGTTTTAATTTAAAATTGAATTTTTGTACTTATATGAATAGAGTTTATAAAAAAGTTATCCATAATTTTAATCATAATAATTAATATGATATAATAAGGTTAAATTATTTTTTGTTCAGTATAAATACTAAAAATAGTAAAAATTAATTATCACAATTAACGTTAAAACGGAATTTTTAGGTGTTAAAGTAAAACATATATAGGTTTAAATGACCATGAACTTGATTAAACCCAATTTTATTGACATATTTAGACCTTATCACCTCTAAGGTTTAATAATGACCCATTTTGGAGCCTTTTATAGGTGAAAATTTTGGTTACACTTTATTCTTTTAAAAAATTCCATCTATGCGATCTTCCGTACTTATAAAAGGACACCCACTCCCTTATCCTCTTCACTCTTCCAAAATCCTTTGGATTTCAAAATACCTTTAAAAATATATTTCCTACTTCTCTAGCTACTTATAAAGGACTTTTTTATTATAAAAATCTCCTAATAAGGCTTTGGGTATAAACATAAAGAGGCTCTCCAAAGAAGAGGTAAAATTCTTAACCTGGAATTTTGTTTTATTTCTACCTCCACATCCTTTTAGGATTATTAAAATAAGATTATTTAATTTAAAATTTTATCCCTTATACTCGGATTATATCATATTAAATTAATAAACTATATTGGTCTCCTCTCTCAAAAAATGGGAAACAAAACTGTTAATCGTGTGTACGGAGGACTACCACCTCTTAAAGCGATGTTATTTTTTATCCATCACAACCTCTCATGACTAGATATAATTATGTATGTAATGATTATATTTTATATTCATGATATTATTATACATCTATAGATATAATATCACATATAACTTCCTACTTTCCATTTTGTGGGAATATGATATTATCGCTTTTGTGTACGACGGACTACTGCCTAGCGAAGCGATGTGATTCATTTTTCACTTACGCTTTACATGAAAGATAATAATGGTAAATTTAATGACTATTTCTGAAATATATACAATTAAAATGATTCAATAAAGTTAATATATAATTTACCTTCTTTTATTTTAATCCAATGGGAAAATGGAAATAGTGTTCATGCGTATATAGACCCACCCTCCTTATAAATGTTGTAATTCATTTTCTATATCTAACATTAATTGATTACTATAAATACAAATACAATTAATATATATAATATTTATATTATTGTGAAAATTATATATATTATGAAAACATGATCAAAATTAAATTATAGAAAAAAACCACCAAAACATACATGAAAAATGAGTCATTTATTACCCTAAACATGATTTTAACAAGGAATTGTTAATAAATTGGTAAAAAAAGTAATAATAAAAAATATATGGAATTATATAAATAATTATGGTTATATAATATATTTATAATAAACATTAATTTATAATAAAAAGGGTAAAAAATGTATGAAGGAAGTCGAGACTTAAGCTAAGAGGTTTTTGTCTCAAATTACCTTCTTTGGGACATATGTTATGTTATGCACATAAATTATTTTATGTGGTGTATATACAAACAATTTTATATGTTATATCATTAATTTATTTATTCTCATGATATTTAATGTTTCATTTTATGTTTTCATTTTACGGGTCACATTATTCAAAAGATGACAAAGCATGTAAGGGAACTTCATCTCACTTTTATTTCTGTGAGACACATGAATTATATACCACTTGTTTCTTTTGTGCGGTGTATATAATGACCATGATTGAAATTTATGATATGTATCATGAAATTTATGGGATATAAATATCTTTTTATTTTTATTTCTCTCATGGGTATTATGATTTAAAATAGACCAAAGTAGTAAAAAAAATTCGTTACAATCACATGGTTTATCGAGATTGTTTATGATTAGGTTTTAGATGATGAATTATTATGATCTATCTCTCAGGAAACCCATGAATATTATTTTCCATTGGTTTTTTGTAATTAATATATGTTTTCTATTTATTTTCTTTTCATTATGTAATCAATATTCCAAAATAATTCCTTTTAAATAAAACCATCTACATTATTCTCTTCGATTGAAAACCCTTTTTCGCCCACATCCGTGTTTTAAAAAAATACTTTCAAAATGTTTTCAATATCCTTATATGAATGTTAAAATCAATTTTTACCTATGATTTATTTTTAAGAAATTTTTTTAAAATCAATCTTCCTATATTTATCAAAACAATACTTGTTTGGATTTATGAAAAATTTGAAATGAGTATTTGTTTTAACATGTACATTGTGAACATCATTTCCTATGGAAATGATTAATCAATGATTTAATATTTACCTTAAATTGGTCTATGGTTATTTTCAAAGAAAATTATTTCTTTAATATTTTTGAAATTTTTATATTTTAAGGAAATTAGTTTAAGTTAAAATGTTATTTTTCTTAAGAAATGTTTCAAGTGATATTTAAAAATAATTTTCCATATAAGATGACATCCTTTATTGCTACTTAATATTTATTGGGGATATGATCCAACTATAACATCATAATTACTTATCTAGATGGATTTTATCTATGATGACAACATGTTTCTGAAACTCATTCCTCTTTCATGGGTAACGCTATAACAAAATAAAAAATTGTTTTTGAAACTTATTTCATTTACATGGGTTTTGCTATGATGAACTATTTATGAAAACTCTTTCTTTTCATGGTTTATGATATGATGAATGTTTTCTGATCTTGGGGCTCAAAAATGTATGGTTTATGTGAGAGGTGGTTCCTAAATTATTATCTAATGAATTGGTAAATGATTAATGTTATATGAGCTCAAATGGTACATAAGAAGTTTCCACAATCCCAAAAGAGGGTACACAAGAAGTTATACCAACCTTAAAAGAGGGAACCTATGAGGTTATCCCAATACTAAAGAAGTGAATTGGTGGTTATATCAAGCCTAAAGTTTGGATCTTAAGCCAGGTTCAACCTCTTGTCACAAGGCCCCCATCTCTTCATTTTAATGGTTTCTATAATTTTTTGGAATGCATGTGGACTTGGTGTGTGTGAAAAGACTACCTTCATTCATAGAGTGTATATTCAGATTCAGTCATCATTTTTTGTTTCATTATATCACTAAAAAAATATATATTATCTCCCTACCTTGGCCAAAAATATGGTTTTTCTAGAGCACATGCATGCAAGCCCGCACAACTCTTATATTGTGATTTTATGGAAATCAAGGGTTTTAGTGTCATCAGTAGAATATTCTCATCAGCATATCATGATTAAAGTGCTCTTAGGTGGCTTTGATTTTTTCTGCTCATTGTTCTATTCTAACTTTGATATATATGAGAGGAGTAAGTTCTGGTCTCAACTTAATAATTTTCCACCAGGGAGTCTTTTATGGTTTGTTGGGGGAGACTTCAACACTTATCTTGAGATATCTAAAAAGAAGGGAGGTGTATAAGTTTATAGTAAAGAAATGAAATACTCGAGAGATTTTATATATCTAAAGGGAATTTTTTAACTGGGTTTTTCAGGGAGTAGATATACATGGTGTAATAATAGAATGGGAGTTATCAGGATTTGGTGCAGACTAGACAGATTCGTGTCCAATATGCCAGGCATCAATACTTTCTCCCAAACTAGTGTGGTTCACATAACCAGGTATTTATCTGACCACTCAACAATAATGGTGAATTTTGGAAGAGGTGATAAAAATGAAATAAGTTTTTTTTATTCCAAGAATTGTATGAAGATAGAGGGGTTTGAACAAATGATTAAATCTTCCAGAGATAATCCAGAATCTAGTATTTCTTGGTCTGGTTTAACACACCTATTGGAGTAGATAAACAAGGATATCCAAGGGTGTATGGAAGAAAATACTTGAAATTAAAACTCTATTGAAGACTTAAAATATAAATTTATAGATTATAGTATCTCATTCAATTGAAATGGGATGATGACATGTCTGTGGTTACGGTTGAGAACCAAAATCTATTGTCAGATAAAATTCTCAAATATAAATGAATATGAAGAGAAAAAATCAATAAATATATGGCTCAAATAGGGTTACAAAATCACAACCTTCTTCTAAGCATGTTTCAAGGAATGGAATGTGGGTCCTAAATTTAATCACAAACTTATTGATGGGTCATATACAAGATAGATTGAGGTGGCTGGAAAGTTGGCCTTCAACCACTTCATTGATATTCTAGAAGGTGATAGAAATTTCAATGGGGGAGACCCACCATGGAAGATAAGATGGAGGAATTCTTGTTTTATATTTCAAGACAGGTTGATGAATCTGTAAATAACATGATGGAAACCTTACCAGATGATAGGGAAATTAAATAGGTAGTTTGCAGTATGAATACGGAGTGCACTGGGTCTTGATAGTTTCCCAGGATATTTTTATATGGATTCTTGTTATATTATTAAAAAATAGTTGGGGGATTCAATAAGGGATTACTTCAGTGGTGGAATCCTAAGAAGGGTAGTGTGTGCTTCTAATATCGTATAGATTCCAAATGTCAAATAACCCTTCTCAATTAACAAATACAGGCCTATCCGTCTATTTAATTTTTCCTATAAAATTATTTCATGTCTTCATGACAGAAGGATGAATCAATTTATCGTCATATTAGTCTGATAAGAGTAACATGGGTTTATAAAGGGATGGATCATCCCAAAAAATAATTTCATGTAAAAAGCGATGGTTGAGGATATTAATAAAAAAATCCATGCATCCAACATTATGGTCAAAGTAGAAATGGATAAATCATATGATCGGATTGAATGGGGCTTCTTGATTCATGTTATGTGAAAGTTTGGTTTCAAATAATGTGCTTGTGATATATTTCTTAGGTGTTTTTCTTCACCATGAATAACTATCTCAATGATAGGGAGAGGTTTCAAAAGTTTTTGAGGTATATGAAAGTGTGATCCCATTTAACCAACCCTCTTTATAATGGTACAACATTATCTTTCAAAAAATATCAAGGTAGTCCTTGATGAAGGAAAAATTATACCATGTCAAAACAGATATGTTAATGGCTTCATCTCACATCTTATGTTCGCGGATGATATAATCATTTTCTTTAATGGTAAGATAAAATGTATCAATGGTCTAAACAGGGTCACAGAAGATTATGGTAAATAGAGTTTCAAAGAGTTAATAAAAGGAAAAGTAATGTGTACATCTCTAACAGATGCCCATATAGTCATAAAACATAATATACAAGAAAGGATGGTAATGAAGGGAAGCTACATGCCATGGTTTATCTAGGAAAACCCATTTATAATTCCATAATTAATAAAAACCTTATTGCGGACATTATTGGTCAGATATTATGAATAATATGTAGCTAGAAAAATGTTTTCCTATCATTTGGTGGTATAATAATGTTAGTTAATAGAATTTCATCTTCCATATCAATTCATATGCTATCTAAAAAATCCTCAGAAGGGAACTATTAAAAATATTAAAAAAATTATCAACTTTTATATGGGATTCTAATCAAGAAAGGAAGTGTATTTAAGAACCCTATAAAAAATGGATAGACCAATCATTAAATGGGGAGTTGATTTAATAATTATTACAGTCACTATGAATGGCATGAAGGGGATATTGGACTAGGACAACATTGAAGGAAAATATTTATGGTCCAAGTTCATGAAGAATATATTTGGAGACATATGGTATATGTGGAATAAGGTAATAGATGTCTATATAGTATAGAAAAATAAATGATTAATCACTTTGATGTTCTAGAATACAAAGTTAGATGGATTGTGGGTTTTTGAGAGATTTTTTACTGGCATGATAACGTGGTAGGTGACCCTCTCTTTCTTCCAGGCTACTAGGTACCTTGAATTTATTTCAAGGAAGAAAGTAGGTTTTACAATTTTTTCGATGCCACTCTTGATTGACAACAAGAAATCATATATGAAAGTATTACCATTACAAAAGAACCAGAACTGTTTTTTCTCCAAATCAATAGATGGGCACTTAAATATGTGATACTTCTAAGCTATGGTTAGAATCATTCATGGTAATGATGACCGGGTGTCCAAAATGTAGTGCAAGGAAATTCCAATGGAGATTAATTTCTTAATATAGAGACTATATCATTTGGGGATGCCCAAATATAATAGTGTGAAAAGGAAAGATATCATCATATCCTCACAATGTAGATACTCTGAAAATCCTAGTCAGGAATATGTCTAGAATTTATTCTTCAAAATAGATTAGGCTATTAGTATCTGGAGTGTTTTAGAGAAAGAATTGGGTTTATAAGAAGGCATGGATTCCATCAATCAGTTCATGGACACCTATTTTCATGGGGTGGAGAATAAGGGTGTGGATAGAAATATTATAGTTATGTTATTTATCATTGTGTGTTGGGTCATATGGGAGGTGAGGAATAAGGTTATAGAAGAGAAAATGATATCAGATTTTATTTAAGGTTTAGTGAAATCATGGATTATGGAACTGGGGTATCTCATAAAGGGTGAGTAGCTATCAACACTGCTTAGAAAACTCATTCCCAGATTTGGTTCTAGCATGGGGAGTAGGGGAGTCAAGAATCTAAGTCGATGGGATAAATGGATTCTGCCCTGTCTGGGTTTTAACTTAAATGTGGATGGATCTTGCACATTAGGCATCATGATGGGGGAGGGCTTCTGTGGGATAATAATAGTTCAGTGGAAATGGTCTTCATCACCTACTACAGGTCAGGAAGTTCATTGGGAGGAGAGGTAAATTCCATGGTTATAAGACTCTCTATTTGTAGGATTTTCATTATCAATCTCGCAGTGGTGGAATCAGACTCAAGATTCCTAATAGGTCTTCATCAAGGTAAATCGAACTGCCCATAGGACTTGGTATATCTAGTTAAAAGGTGCAATAATTTCATTTCTATAGGTATTCATATGAGACACACATCGAGGGAAGGGAATTTCACAATAGATGACTTGGCCAACAGAGAAACTCCTAGTCATGGTATCTATGTTTATTGTTGTATCAGCTCTTTACCTTCTGATTGCTACCATGTTATTAGGGGTGATGCCAATTTTATGATACCATGGATCATGTTCTTTGATTCCATTTTAATTCCAGTCTTATGAACGTCCATGATTTATTCCATTACATGATTTTATGATCAGTGATATGCAGGGTATGGTTTATAAATTTTATTATCATGTTATCATGACCTTATGCTCGTGTTAAATTGATATCTCCCTTTTTTTAACCATACTGATCATCTGATATCACCCTTTATTATATTTTCTTTCCCATCATTATGGAGATAGCTATTATATGTGATATGTATAATAAGGTTATAGTTATGAGGAACTAAGTGGGAGATGATGTAGATCTCTTAGGAAACAGTTGTTTATGTTTCCAAGATTCCAAAAGCACTATAACTATATAATTATGTCATAGATTTTTATGTTATGTAATTAATATTCACATATTTAGATGTAATATTTATATATGTCATCCCTAGTTATTTGTTTAAGGATAAGTCTAAGGATAATTCATAGTATAATAAAATATCCTGGAATATTAATGAAGGATAGAGAGAATGGTTTCTAAGTAATTACATACCCATCTAGATACTAAATGTGAACATGTTACTAGTATAGATGTATATTGGGGTAATAAATCCAAAAAATTAATGTGTGGAATGACTTAATTGTTACCTATTTCATGGAAATGGACCATACTCGGCACCTAGTTTGACACTCCTAAGTGATGTGATTTGGAAATTCATAAACTCTTTATGAACTGTCATTCTGAATTTGAATAATGAAAAGGAATGAACAATGTTTATAATATGGTTTCAATTATTGAAAAGATAGTTTCATGATTTAGACACCCTATAAAATATTTTCTCTGATTATTTGGTTTCCCACAATGATTAGTGTTTCTCACATGATGATTTGGTCGATGGTTGGAGCCTGAAATAATCATGTTAATGTTAAATTTAATGAAAAATGCATTGATTTTCCTTCTAAGAAACCAAATATTAGGGGAGCGATAATAAAAAATAGAATTTGTTTTCTCACAAAACATTATATGAATCATGATAATCTTCAAACTGAGAAAATGAGGTAACATCATTCTATTGATTTGTTTGTGAGAAAATTTCCACCTTCTTTTAGTGATTTCATTGATCCACTATTTATCGAGCAATGGATTATTACGATTGAAAATGTATTTTCCTTTATATAGTGTTTGGAGAAAAAAAATCATTTTTACTATCTATAGTTTAGAAGGTGAAAATGACCAATGGTGTAATATCATTAAGAATATGTGTTAAAAGGAAGATATTAACTCCATAGAATGAGATGAGTTAAAGAACTTACTTTCCATTTAGTACCTTCCTCATTTTATTTTTACAAAAAGAAAGAATAAATTCATTAAGTTAAATTATATGGATTATGAATCTATTGTTTAATATGTGGTAAATTTTATAATTTTGAGGTATGCTTTTGGTATTATCATCCAACTTAAAAGCAGGGTTGATCGATTCTTCAGTGTCTTAAAAGAAAGTCTATAATTTTCCCTCTCCATAAAGTAATTTCATAGTTATGAATAAGTAATTTTATTTTAAATAAATGTGGAAAATATATTTTAGTTACCTATCAATCTTGTTGGTCGGAGTGGACACTCAAGAGGGGGTGAATTGAGTTCCAATTATAATTTCGGTTAAAAATATTTCAGTTTAAATCCAACTATTTAAAAAAAAGTTAAACTGTAGCCAATTTATACAGATTGTGAGTGTTCAATTAGTTTCTCAAATATTGATTTGGTCTCAGTTAATTTAATCAAAAGATTAACTTAACTTTTGAAACCAACTTACTGGCTCACAATAAGTATAAACACTTGCTAATTTAACTATCAAAGTAACTTTAAAACAAATTGAATTTCAAAGTAATCAGCAGCAGAATATAAAATATATAAAATACATTAGACTTAAAATAAAATTCACAGCAGATGTAAACAAGAGGTTCAATCTCAATTAGAGACTTGGTCCTCTCAAGCAATTTATATAAATTTGATCCACGCCCTAGATCGGGGTAAACAACAGTACAATAGACAATCCAGGTCCTAATACCTCTACCACAGTTATACGTGGGAACAAAAACAATAGCACACAAGATATCCAAGTCACACTTGACCTCTTCCACAGTTCACAGTGGGATACAAAAGAGTTATGGAATGTTTGGTGTGGGGATTTAGTCTCCTCCAGTTCAGCACAGGAGTCAGTGTGTAAATACACTGCTCAAAAAGAAAATGAATGAATGACAATAGAGCTAAAAATATATAGATGAGTTCAGAGTGCTCTATGTGTTGTGAGTGATGATCTGGACTCCTTGGATTGATGTAAATGAAGCTCTGAGTCCTTCTCTGGTTTTTTTCTAAAAAACAGAGGGTTGTTTTCTTCAAGATCAGTTTGATGAGATTGAATGCATGAAGAGTTCATTGTGGTTCTTCACTCTTGATTGAGGTGTAGCTTCTATTCTCCTCTAGAAATTAATGGCTTCGTGTATGTCCAGTGCTCTTCAAGTATGAATGTAGCTTTTTTCGTGAATGCACCACGTTTTCAATGTTGTTCAGCCATTTTTTTACACCCTTCTTGTGCCTTCTTAGTTCCTGATTCTTCTGTTGTGTGTATTGTATCCCTCTACCAGCCTGGTCTTTGTCCTTCCTTTTATAGCTGTCAACTCTGGTAAAAATAATGATAACCTTTTTCTTGGGTACTAGGAATGGTTCCCTGACATGCCAACACATATCATTAAATAACATTGATTGAATTAAAATCATCAAAAAATAACTATTTCATAATAAATAATTAATATTGAGATTATAGAGTTTGACTGGTTAGGCTTTTTTTAGTTGCCTTCTATCGGTATAAGTGTAACAGTGGTCTTTGTATAGAAGTGACCTTCTGTCGGTGGCTCTTGGTCTATCTGTAGCTCTTTGATCATGTATCAGTAGCTCCTTGTATCGGTAGCTATTTGATCTTATATTGGTATCTCTATATACCGTTGAATTCATCTATCTGTAGCTCTTTACTTCTATCGGTAGCTTCATATTGGTATACTTTCCTACATCGATAGACTTACTCTATCGGTAACTCTGATGTAACAGTAGCTTACATCAGTAGCTTGATCAATCAATGATTATCTGTATCGGTAGCTTCACTTATGTACCAGTGATGTAAGTATCGGTAGACTTATTCTGTTGGTAGCTCATCTTCTATCAGTAGCTATCTATATCGGTGGATTTGATCTATCTGTGACATGTGCTTACCAGTGGACTTATACATATAGGTAGCTCTGCGTATCGGTGACCTTTGCCTATCGGTGACTATTTCTATCAGTAGACTATGTCTATCGGTAGACTAAGTCTATCGGTAGCTATAGGCATATTAGTGATTTAACACTTCTGTTTTATGTAGAACACATCTGACTGGGTTAGAATAAATTCAAAACTCATATAAACATAGATAAACATTGATTAGCATATTTCAAGGATTATTTTAATATTATTATCATCTTGATAATAGAATATCATAGAATTAAAGAATTAATATATTGATAAACATTATTTGAGATTATAAAAGATTGTGAAAGCATAATTGGGATTGTCAAAATAGGTGAGGTCAACAATCTCCCCCTTTTTGATAATCACAACTTATGATATCATAGTCCTAATATAATTATTAATGAATCAGAGGTTATATCATTAAATCCAATTGTTTCAGAGAAAAAAATATAAGATGTGAAATATGCAATGTACCAGAGGTAGAATTGAATGCAATGGTATCAAAGGTACAAGTTAAAAAGCATATTAGCTCCCCCTTAGGACATATTTCTCCCCCTTTTGCAAGAAAGTTATTAGTCCCAGATATAATTTTTCTCCCCTTATAATTTTTCTCCCCCATTGTGATAATCAAAAAGTGGGAAACAAAAAAGAGAAAAAGGAACAAAATGAGAAAGAAAAGACAACCATTTGTATTTAATATTGCAAAAAGGTACATGAAAAGAAAACAAAATACAAGGGATTCCTATCAAATATTTTAGCCACCGATTCAATCCACGTCCTCAATGTGAGATTTTTCATTTGGATTAGAAGAGGATTCATATTTTATGGATGCAGGTGAAGGCTTAGAAATTCTAGAAATGATCACAGGAGGCTGAGTGACGGAAACTATTCCTAGTCTGTACTGAGTAGCCCCCTGAGTGATCAAAGGAGTGAGGCTTCGAATAGCTTGGTCTGGATTCATCTGAATAGGTAAAGCAGTAGAGGCAGAGGGAGGTAAAGCTGGAGGTATAATCATTGTCCTAGCATTGACATGCAAGAAAGGCAATAAGAGATTTCTGAAATCCATAATTATTCTTCATCCTCTTTTCATAGCATATATGAAATAATCCTTGTTCTCGAAGAATTTGTCCAAGGCTGGAGTCAATTCTCTTAGCTTGCTGACTTTCTCTATGAAGGCTAGATTTATAGGATGCAGATTCATATTTTCTAGCATGAGCTTGAAATGATTATAGAGCTGGTGTTTGGTATAAATCCTTTGAAAATATTAGTTAACCTTTTCTTTCACTTCTTTCTGAGAGGGAGAGGCTTCTCTCATATAGTCTTGGACAATATTCATTATTTCTCTAGCTGAATCTCTAGTATAAATCACCACTTTGCTCAGGTTAGATGATTCTACAGAGCCACTTGTTGATGCTGAACCAAGGTCCTCATTCATCACAGCTTGAAACTGATCCAAATCTACTAATGTTCTGGAGGCAAGATAACCAACAAAGAATGTTAATGTTTCCTTGATGTTTTTGGTCAACCCACTGATGAGATTTTTGACATGGTAATCCTAGGAGCTTATATGATCTTTCACAGAGGTTTAAAAACCTTCAAAGATGGATACCATCTGTCTCACAACACCTTTGACATATACAAAATCTTTATCTGCTTGGGATTTAGAACACATATAATATTCTAAAGAGATAACAGATTTCTTAAGAGCTTCAATGCTTTCATCTAGTCTAGACAACTGATTTTGAAAAGCTGTAACTTCATCCACTATCTCTGCCACAAAGGTAGAGACATTACAGCCGAGAGGGAGTTCAAAAGACATTTCCAAATTTATCAACTCTTCAACAAATCTGTGCTTTAACTTGGAAATAGAGGCAATAGAAGACTCGTTCAGCTCATTCTTTAATGATTCAAGATCACCCCTGGTGATCATATCAGTAGGTAAAAGCAAATCAGGTTCCCTTTTAGATACTATACTGGTCCTGAGTTATTCATAATCTATTGAATTAAAGATACCAGTGAAGCTTCCCTTTTGCTTATTTCTTCCACAAAACTGATATTGAGATCATACTTGAGCTTGTCCAGATCATGCATTCTGACCACATCTTCAGGTAATAGTTCAGTCTGAATATCATAATTGATTTTTGGTTTATTTAGGGATGCTTCATTATCAGAATCTGGATACTCTAATCCACAAACCACAAAACCTAGGTCTGCTACCCAATCCTAAATTTCAACAGCCACTGAGACATTACCAAATCTGGTTTGATGCTCCCCCTTAACTGGTGTATTCTCTTGTACAACATGAGCATTCTCAATAGGTCTTTCTTCCTCAAAAGAATCTTCTACAATCAACTATATCTCTGCAACAGCTGTAACAACAGGAGGTTCCTCTAAATTAGGCACAGGTCCTTCCATCTCTACCACTAATTCTTCAACTTGCAAAACTGAGCTTCTAATCAATGGACTCAGACTTAAGCAAGAAGAATCAGATGCTCCATAATTTTTCCTTTCTTCTTCATTATCAGGAACTGGTTGGTCTTCCTCATTAGCAGGAGTTTCTTCTTCTTCTAAAGTCTCCTTTCTAGAAGATACAATTTCAGGAATAGGACTTGGGGGAAATTCCAGATCCCTTCCATCAGCTATAGAAGTCTCTTCTTCATCAGTGTTATCACTGTATTCAGGTTCTTCTTCATCAGGTCCTAGACCTGGATCCCTCACATCCTTAGGTCTTAAAGGATGATTCACAGGATTTAATTTATCATAAACCTTCTTGTCATCATTAACCCACTCTCCTCTCCATGGGTTCCAGTTTATCTTTATATATTTGCAAACTGTGCTTGTGATACCAAAGTTATTCTTTACTACCACTGTCTCATCTTGAGACTCATCTACTCCTTTCACTTTGATCATCACTGAGATCAACTTGGAAAAGAATAGGGCATTGGTTTTTGACTTTGGTATGATCATATCCTCCATTTTAATCATTAGAAATCTACAGAAATTCACTTTTACACAATGTCTTAAGACATGTAGGAGATAGATATATTGATATCTTAAATTCACAAAGTCTCCTCTCTTGGTATTAAGACATGCTGAAAAAATTTGCACAGTAATTTGTTCTCTCCAACCATTTCAGCAGCCACCACCATTATTTGATTTCTACTACCTTTGAGCTCCTCTATGGCAGTTTCATAATCGAATATATCACTTGTAGGTGGTATTTATTTTGAGAAAAATCTAGAAACACCTTCGTGTGGAACCTTCAGGCATTCATCCCACTCAACATATGAAAAATATATCTTCTTTCCATTCACAAAAGAGATCACTTGGTTCTCATATTCAGATTTCTCAAAACTCACAAACTCATAAAAAATTTTCACTAGCTTCTGATAGTAGGGTCCATTGTTGTTCGAAAAGTAGTCTACCCACTTTTGATCTTCTAGTACCTCGAGCACTAAGAATTTTCTAGCCAACAACCATTCCACGTATAGCTCTTTTTCGATCACAATAACCATATTTTTTCAATTACGGTTCACTGGTCACCTTCCTGATCTTGTTCTACCAACACTACCACTTTATTCTGGCTCAGACTTCTAATTATTTTCATTTGGCTCATCAAATTCATCTCTGATGGTAGGATGTTTGGTTTTTTCCATCTTTGGTTCAAGGAACTTAGGGTTTTCAAGAGATTTGGGATCTAACGTTTGAGGGTATAGGATTTGAGGCTCAGTGGATTGAGAAGTAACTAGGACATTGTTTTATCATTTAGGAATCATAAAATAAATAAATAGACTAAAATAAAGTAAAAACGATTCAGATTCTGGTAGTAGACAGGAGTTTAAAATAGCGCACTCGTCGATAGGGTTTATGGGTGAGAATTCCTATCAGTGAGGTCCATTGGTGAGGTTTTCACATCAGTGAGGTTTTGACATTAGTGAGGTTACATCGGTGAGGTTACATCGGTGAGGTTACGTCGGTGAGGTTACATAGGTGAGGTTACATCGGTGAGGTTACATCGGTGAGGTTACCTCGGTGAGGTTACATCGGTGAGGTACCTATTGATCAAGATTAATCATTACCAACTCATGCCTAACGTAACTTAACCTATCTGAACTTAAAGGTTTGGTGAGAATGTCAGCTAATTGATGTTCAGTACCAATAAATTCAAGAGTAATATCACCTTTTTGGTAATGATCTCTCAAAATTGGTGTCGTACATCAATGTTTTGGTCCTGGAGTGGGATACAGGGTTCTTTGAAATATTTATTGCACTAGTGTTATCACAGTTAATTGAAACATGCTTAAAATCATATCCATAGTCCAAAAGAGTGAGTTTCATCCACATAATTTGTGCACAGCAACTGCTAGCAGCTATATACTCGGCTTCGGCTGTAGATAGAGCTACAGAATTCTTCTTCTTACTACACCAAGATACTGATGATTTTTCCAATAAATGACAGGTTCCAGATGATCTCTTCCTATCTAACTTGCAACCAGCAAAGTCAACATCTGAATAACTCATTATCTCTAAATATTTTCCTTTTGGATAAAACAAACCTAAATTTACAGTGTGTTTAAGATATTAGAAAATTACTTTAACAGCAAGCAAATGATATTCTTTAGGATTAGCTTGAAATTTTTCACACATACACGCACTAAATATAATATCTGGTCGACTGGAAGTAAGGTAATGTAAGCTTCCAATCATACCTTTTTAATTGGTTTGATCCACTGGTTTCCTAACTTCATCTACATCCAATTTACAAACAATACTCATAGGAGTATCACTTTCCTTAATACTATCAAACCAAAACATTTTAAAAGATCCTTTGTATATTTACTGTGATTCAAAATAATACGACATTCGTTTTGAAAAACTTGAAATCCAAGAAAATATTTGAGTTCTCTTGTTAAACTCATTTCAAATTCATTTTGCATACTATTTGAAAAATTAGTACATAAAGAATGTTTAGAAGATCCAAAAATAATATCATTAACCTAGATTTGTACTATTGAAATATCTTTAGAAATTCTTTTAATGAAAATATTTGGATCAGCAATCCCTTTAGTATAACTTTTTGAAATTAGAAAATTACTAAGCCTATCATACCGAGCTCTTGGAGCTTGTTTTAGACCATATAAAGCATTAGATGGCTTGAATAATTTATTTGGAAAAAGAGGATTAATAAATACAGGTGTTTGTTCAAAAAAACATCTTCAATTATAAAACCATTTAGAAAATAACTTTTGACATCCATTTGATATAACTTGAAATTCAGATGAGAAGCATAGGCAAGTAGGATCCTAATGTCTTCTAATCTAGCTACTGGTGCAAAGGTTACCTCATAGTCTATACCTTCCTCTTGACTATATCCTTGTTCAACTAACCTAGATTTGTTTCTAACTATATTTCCAGACTCATCAACTTTGTTTCTAAAAACCCATTTAGTGCTTATTTTCAAAGTGTTTTTTAGGTCTGTCAACTAATTCCCAAACTTTGTTTCTTTCAAATTGATTTAACTCTTCTTGCATAGCCATTACCCAAAATTCATCATTGATTGCATCATTGACATTTTTAGGTTCTAGCTGTGAAAGAAATTCCTGATGTTCAACCTGGTTTCTTAGAGAAGCTTTAGTCTGTGTCCCTCTATCAAGATTACCAACAACAGCATCCAAATGATGATTCTTTATAATCCTAGTTGATATAGTAAAGGTAGGACTACAAATTTCATTTTCATCTATTGTTTCGGGTTCTATTGAAGCAGATTCTAGAATATGTCCAGAACTGGATTTTTTTAGAGTAGGTTCTTTAGTTTTATCATTAAGGTTCAGAACAGTCAAATCTTCTTCGAGATTTTCAAGAGAAGACTTAGGTTCATGTGGATCAGTTTCATCAAACTTGATGTGAACAGATTCTTCCACACATTTGGTTCTTTTTTTGAACACTCTATAGGCTTTTCTAGTTATAGAATATCCTTAAAATATTATTTCATCACTTTTGGATGAAAATTTGTCTAGATTATCTTTAGAATTGAGAATAAAAACATTGTAACCAAAGAATTTAAAGTAACGAACTTTAGGCTTTCTATTATTCCATAATTCATAAGGGGTCTTCTTGAGAACTGGTCTAATCAAGAATCTATTGATGACATAACAAGATGTGTTGATATCTTCATCCCAAAAATAAACAGGTAGTTCATATTCATTAATCATGGTTCTTGCTATTTCCTGAATGGTTCTATTCCTTCTTTCTACTACACCATTCTGTTGAGGTGTTCTAGGGACCGAAAAGTTATGACTATAGCCATTATGTGAGCAGTAAGATTCAAACTCATGATTTTCAAACTCACATACATGATCACTTCTTAGGGTTTTAATCTTAATTCCACTATGGTTTTCTATAGACTTAGAGTATTTAGCAAAATAAGAACAACCTTCCCTTTTGTGAGCTAAGAAGTATACCCAAGTATATCTAGAAAAGTCATCTAATAAGACATAGACATAATGATTCCCATTTAAACTAGAAACTATAGAAGGTCCAAAAAGTCCATGTGAACCAACTCGAGAGGTTGAGAAGTTGAAAATTCTTTCTTTGATTTAAAAAAAACTTTATGTTGCTTTCCCTTTTGACAGTGATTATAAACTTTGTCAGTTGGGAATTCAAGTTTAGGTAGGTATCTAACTAAGTTTTTCCTAGTCAATTTTCTAAGTGAATGTATTTTGCAGTGTCCTAATCTTCTATGCCAAAGCCAGAATTCTTTATGAAAAGCATTTAAACAAGTAACATTTTGTCTGGATAAAGAATTTAAATCAACAGCATAAACAATCTCATTTCTCAAAGCAGAAAATTCTAAAACATTTTTAGAGTTAAAAACATTACAGGAATCATTTTCAAATTTCACATTAAATTCATCATCACATAATTTAGAAATACATAACAGATTATATTTAAGTCCATCAACAAATAAAACTTTAGAAATTAAAACTGAATTAATGTTACGGATCTGGCCTAGACCGAAGATTTTTCATTTAGAATTATCACCAAAGGTGAAATAGCCTCCATCAACCTTTATTATGCTTTTTAATCATGAATAGTCTCCAGACATGTGCCTTGAACATCCACTATCCAAGTACCATACTTTCTTGTGAGAACTCTTCAAGCAGGTTTCTTACAAAATAGTTCTAGATAGAAAATGATTTTGGTACCCAGGTCTTCTTGGGTCCAGACAAGTTAGAAATAAAATATTTAGGTATCCAAATTTGTCTTATTGGTCTCATATAATTAAGAGATTCAATGGATTTTGAAAGATAAACTCTATTTGATATATAACTGTGTGAATAACTAGTTGAGGCATATGAATTTCCAGAACTGTAACTAGCTGAATTTTGTCCAGATTTAGGAATAAATCTATTTTTGGTAAACTGTCTCGGTCCAAGTTGGTATCCCAACCTAGTAGTGTACTTTGGTGCCACTTGTTTTTTAAAGACCCGTAAAATTCAAGGGAAATTTTTTTTCTTCTTAATTTTCTTTGAGATTTTACAAGAGCGCAGTTTTTGACGGCACCTGATTCCGAGGCCCGGTGTGCCCGGAATCAATTTCCGAAGTTTGGCTCGGGTACGTTTAGTGAACGAACGAGCAGGTTTTCTTAAATTTTGAACCGGTGCTCGGAAGCAAATTTCGAGGGCACTGATGGAATCGCAGTGCCTATAATTGCTTAAGAACACCTTTTTCGGAGTTGTGTTTGCTCGGGCGAGGTTTTTAATTAGTTGGGTTAACTAAAGAATAAAAAAATAAAATCTTGTGCTACAATTTTATTTTTTCTATGTAATGATAACCCAGACATGGCGGTTGGAGTGGGACCCACTAATACCCTAACTCCTAAATAGGATATTAGGGAGGTGGGGCCCACACAATCCCCACCCCCTTTATTTCCTTTACCTCCCACGTGCATTTAATTATGTAACTCCCCTGCACCCCTTCTTAAATGCCAAGTCAACTCTCGTGTTTAATTAATTATTAAACACCTCATTAATTGGTCAACACTCGATAATTAATCGTGATTTAATTTTTAATTTCAAAACAAATGGCATGAGTAATAAAATAAAGAAACTCCTTATTTTATGAGGGTTGTTTCGTTGTGCGAGAGGAATTGGGGGAGGAATTACTCGAAGCCTTGAATCTTCATCTTCTTCGTTGGAGAATGCGAAGAACGACAAAGAACGTCGGCCTCTGACGGAAGACGACGATGAAAGCTAGTTCCCCAGAGATCGACAACGCGACGATGTGTACCGCGATGCCGATGATCCTCCTTCCGCAACGCCGTCTTCCGCGACGTCCCTTCCCGCGACAAACCTTCGTTCAACAATGCTTGAGGCAGGGGGTTTGGTTTCATTTAATTTATGTGGATTATATCCTCGGTATATAATTAAATTGTTGGAAGTCGTCGGAACCACTAACGCGGTGGGTGAAAACAAACGAACAAGTCTGAACCAACCAATTCTATGTTCTTGATGCGCGGAACGTTTGGCTGCGATGAAACGGGACCGTTGAGGGAATTCTAAGACTCCGCAAATTGTTTATTTGATGGCGGATCGATGGGAAATGACAGAACGGGCCACAGATGTGGTTTGATGTTTCCGCAGTAAAGTACAGGGCCCGAGATGAACACTGGCGTAGACGGAATTGAAAACGGACCACCGGAGCAACTCCGGTGGCCGGCAGACTCCACGGGCGGCATGGGTCGTCGGGGCGGCGGCGGCGGCGGCGTCCCGGCGCGCCGCCAGGAGGGACCGCCGCGGCTGAAGCCACGGCAACATGCATCCGGTTCCGTGGCCGCGCGGGACCGGGGGGGGGGGGGGGGGGGGGGACGCGGCGCTGGGCCACGTCTGCTGGAAAGGAGTGGCCCCCACGTGGGGGCCGCAGCGTCAATCAAGGGGGCAGCCGCCCCCTTTGCGCGGCCGCTCGGCCAGCGCTGAGCTGCCCCGAGCCGCACCGGCCGCACTGGGCCGGGCTGCCCAGGTTGGGCCGCGCCCTAATGGTCTGGACCCAAACCCGGTTCGGGTCAAACCAGTTCGGGCCAACCCATGGGGGTTGGGCCGGGTCGCCCCGGGCCCAGACCCCCCCATTTTCAGACCACTTCCGGTCTTTTGCCCATATCTTGGGCTACGGACCTCCGAGTCACGCACCGTCAGTTGCGATGCGATCCTTGTATTGAGAAGGGCGTTTCGGTATATTACACTTAAGGTTTCGGAGAACTTTGAGTACGTCCGGGTTGGTTCGAACACGAAACGAACCAGGCCCTCAGCGCGGAAACGCTTATAACTTGATCTCCGGACATCCGATTGATGTGTTATCGATTTTGTTGGATTCCTCTTAGTGAAAAGGACCTTTTGGATTACTTCGCTCAAGGTTTGGATGTATTTGGAGTGCGGTTGGGTTGGTTTTGACTTAAAAACCAACCGGGCCCCTCGAACGAAAAATGCAATAACTCTCAGACCGGGCGTCCGATTGACGTGTCGTCTGTCACGTTGAGTTGCTCTTGTCGAGACGGAACATTCAGATACATAAACTCCGGACTACGTGTCATTTGATGTATTGACCCCTTGGCTCATGTAGCGGACCCTCCCGGAACGAGCATGCTGTGTGCGAGAACCCTAGAGCTATCTGTGACTGCGACTGATAAAGACCGTACTGAAATCCTATGTGGGTTCGACGGTGATGAAGACTGCACTGAAATCCTATGTGGGTTCGGTAGTGATGAAGATCGTACTGAAATCCTATGTGGGTTTGATGGTGATGAGGACTATACTGAAATCTTATGTGGGTTCAGCAGCGATGAAGACCGTACTGAAATCCTATGTGGGTTCGACGGTGATGAGGACTGCACTGAAATCCTATGTGGGTTCGGCAGTGATGAAGACCATACAAAAATCCTATGTGGGTTCGATGGGGATGAATACTGCACTGAAATCCTATGTGGGTTCGGTAGTGATGAAGACTGTACTGAAATCTTATGTGGGTTTGACGGCAATGAAGACTACACTGAAATCCTTTGTGGGTTCGACAGATTGGCTGGTTTAGTATCCTACATGGGTCCCATCATAGATGAATCAGTGGCTAGATCTGATCATCTTTATCACCTTATGAAGAAGTATACATGTGTGAGATGATTCTTGACTTTCAATCATTATCTTCGATATGATTGACTTGCTTTCCTATGTGGATTGGGTTGTACTATCCTGTGTGGACGTGATCGAACTTGGGCTCGGGTGTTGGAGCCGAACTGGAAATGATGACTTAGGTATATGTATGGGAATATACCTAAGTAGTGTTGGTTTTTACTTCTTGATTGTATCTTTCTTTTTTTAATTATCCTTTGTGGATTCCGGGAGACCTTCGGGGGTCTCGGGGTCCCTACTGAGTAGCATATACTCACCCCTACACGGGATAGGCCCACACTTCGTTGTGTTGGATGCAGATGACGGATAGCGCTGATTGTGGTAGAGGCTAGAGGAGCAGTCGGTACCTGGAGGTATACCACTGGGCGGGACATACACGGAGCGGATGGTTGGACCCGAGAAAATGAGATGGCTATCTATACCCACCCTTCATATGGGACTTCCAGTGGACAGATCGACGTTGCTACTTTAATTTCAGTTACTGTACTTTCTTTCCAGTTGTACTTTATTTTCAGTTTGGGTTTGTATTCAGGCCAATTTACTTTCTGCACTTAATTTTGTACTCGGTTTTACTTAGTGTTTACATCTGCTGGCTTACACTGTGGTGTTTGTTTAATTTATAAAGGCAATGCCTTCCCATTTTTGTCGGGATTTACGACTTGGTGCTAGTCGCCAGCACCTGGCCTATGGGAGGCGGGCTTGGGGTAGTCATGGTACGGGCCCCTAGGACGGGTCGTGACAAATTGGTATCAGAAGAGTTCGGTTCTACCGCAGAACTCAGGACTCTGATCTTTCTTCTATGTGAAGCAATAGTGTTAAGGGTACTGAGTATGGTTATCAGTCCAGGGAGTCCAGTGTTGCTGCGGCGGCCAACATATCCGTACACCAGGACCCTGACATCTGATTTCCGACTCAATGCACGAAAACATTGATTGAATGTATGTTTCAAAAGATTTCATTGTGATTACTTTGTCTCAGCTCACCAGGTATACTATTTGACCGTGGCTCACCTGTTTCTTTTCAGGATGGCCCCACGACGGCAGCCAGCTAGGGTTACGAGCGTTGTGCGAGACGATAGCCCACCAAGCGACGAGGCCTCGGTGCAGGGCCCTTTGACAATGGAGGCATCGGCGATACCTCTACCCACCAAGCCACTGATGCTACCATCCCCAGCTGCTGAGAGTTCATGTTGCCTTACTGCACTGCATGAGTTTCTGTGTCAGAGACCACCCAAGTTCCGTGGGGAGACGGACCCTCAGGCAGCCGAGGATTGGCTGGAGGCAGTTGTTCGAGTTTTCAGGTTAGTGGGGACACCAGCTGACCTCATGGTGATCCTCGCAGCGAGCCTCCTGCACGCGGCAGCTGGCAGATGGTGGAGCTTGATGCTCTAGGTGCACGATGAGGCATCACTCCTCTGGATGGACTTCGAGATCCTCTTCCTCTCGGAGTTCGTCCCATCCACCCTCTGTGTGGTGTGCATACATGAGCTTCTACATCTGCGGCTGGGAAGCATGACGGTCACCGAGTACTCGGCGAGATTTACCGATCTCTTGTGCTATTCGATGGACATGGTACGAGACCCATTCTTCTGGGCCTGGACCTTCGAGTAGGGACTGAGGCATGAGATCAGGGCGTCAATGATCTCCCTCATCATTCCGACACAAAAAGGAGTATTGGAGAGAGCTCTTCTCATATAGATCTTTCTTGCCAAGCCTACGCTAGCATTGAGACCTACCGCAGGGTGGCACGTAGCAGAGTCGTCTGTAGCTGGTAGTCGACAGATGTCATAGGGGTCCAGGTGGACCGGACCATCAGGCAGATAGCCTCAATACACTGGCTCAGAGGTGCAGGGAACAGGGCGCAGAGCCAGCCTTCCGAGGAGCATACAGTGCTACGCATGCGGTTGGCAGGGCCACATGGCTCGTGACTACCCGACCCGCCATGCAGAGGAGCAGCAGACGGTTGAGGTTGCACCCAGGAGGAGGCAGAGGGTCAACCATGGCAGTCCGTCGAGAGTAGGCGGACGAGGCAGGGGAGTCGGCCGAGCAGCAGGTGGTGGGAGACGCTTTGAGGCTTTACCACCACCACCACCAGGAGGCCCACCCTGACCACAGGGAGCTAGAGGGTAGAGACAGGCTCATCTTAAAGTAGCAAAGTCCTACCACCACGGCACGTTAGAGATGATTCAAGGTACTATCTGTGTCTACTCCACCCTTGCTGCAGTTCTTATAGACACATGAGCTAGTCATTCTTTTATTGACGCTGCCCTTGTTCGAATCTCGGAGATTCCAACAGAGTCGTTACCTCGATCCTTATGGATAGAGACTCCTATGGGAGTAGACTCGACAATTACACACCAGTGCCAGTAGCGTGAGCTTACTCTAAGAGGCTAGAGGTTCGTATGGGATCTTCTTGTAGCGGCATCGAGGCCTTACGACGTCATCTTGGGCATGGATTGGTTATCTACAGTCCATGCTCAGATCAACTGTGTTAGGCGCAAGGTGCGGTGTGTACGCACCGATGGGAGCAGGCTTACCTTCCCTGGTGAGAAGAAAGCCTTTATAGTGCAGGATGGACTCACACAGAGGAGAGGACAGCCCATCACTCATCAGTTCGCAAGCCTCATCCTAGGAGCAGTTGACGTGTGGAGTCCGAGTTTTCCTGTAGTGGTGGATCAGTATGCAGACATTTTCCCCGATGACATCCCAGGACAACCTCCTCGCAGAGAGGTAGAATTCTATATTTACTTGTACCCCGGGACAGCCCCGATATCCACTCCAGCATATCGGATTTCCCCCGCTGAGCTTCAAGAGCTACGAGTACAACTGGAGGACTTGCAGAGAAAGGGATTCATCTGACCCAGTGTTTCACCCTGGGCTTCCCTGATACTGTTCGCCAAGAAGGTGGACGGGAGCTTGTGACTTTGTGTCGACTATCGTCGCCTGAACCAGGTGACCGTGAGGAACAAGTATCCGCTACTGAGGATTGACGACCTCTTCGATCAGCTCAAGGGAGAACGGTAGTTCTTGAAGATAGACCTTAGATCAGGCTATCATCAGCTCAGAGTTCGGGATGAGGACGTGCAGAAGACGGCCTTTAGATGTCGGTATGGCCACTATGAGTTCTTGGTTATGAATTTCAGTGTAACCAACGCTCCAATTGTGTTCATTAGTCTCATGAACAGGATCTTTCATCCATACCTCAATTGATTTTCCGTGGTCTTCATCGACGACATTTTGATATACTCGACCACTAAGGAGGAGCACGCCTACCACTTGCGTGTTGTACTGGACACACTCCGAGAGCACCATCTTTATGGAAAGATCTTGAAGTGTTAGTTCTGGTTACATGAGGTCCACTTCTTGGGACACGTCATCTCTGATGTGGGAGTTGCGGTGGATCCTGCAAAGTTCGAGGCAGTGCTAGCTTGGGAACCACCCAGGAGCGTGACGGAGGTGCGGAGTTTCTTGGGTCTAGCTGGGTACTACCAGAGGTTTCTGCTAGACTTCTCCAGAGTTACGGCACCACTCTCAGCATTGACGAAGAAGGGGAAACCCTTCGTGTGGTTAGACATATGTCAGCAGAGCTTCCAGGAGCTGAGACAGAGATTGACTAGCACGTCTATCTTGAGGCTACCGGAGGAGGGAGTAGGGTACATAGTCTACTATCATACATCAGGGACCAGACTCGGATGTGTCCTGATGTAGGAGAAGGTCGTGATTGCCTATGGATCACGTCAGTTGAGGTAGAATGAGCAGAACTATGCTACCCATGACCAGGAGTTAACACTAGTAGTATTCGCCCTGAAGATGTGGCGACATTATCTGATGGGCGAGCACTTTACATTCTACTCTGACCACCAAAGTCTTAGGTACATATTCTCACAGAAGAACCTGAATTTGAGACAGTGGCGATGGCTCGAGTTCCTCCAGGACTATGACTTTGAGATAGTCTATACTCTTGGAAAGGGTAATGTAGTAGCCAATGCTCTCAGAAGGAGGACGGGCATCCAGCTACTCGGGAAGGCGACGGAGCAGCTAGCCGCTTTGCAGATATCCTTCGTGGATAGAGATGGAGCAGACTTTCTTCAGTCACACACAGTCACTCCTCCACTACTGTAGTGGGTCAGAGAGGCAGAGAGTGGGTACGTTGACTGTGAGACGTAGCGTGCGTAGTTATCCTTAAGAAAGGCACCTGATGGATTCTCCATAGGAGGAGCGCATGATGTCCTTTTCAGAGGACGTACCATGGTACCAGCTGCTTTGTAGAAGGAAGTGCTGAGAGAGTTTCACACTTCCCCTTTAGCGATACATCCAGGAGTGGCAAAGATGTACCAGGACCTCAGATGACAGCATTGGTGGCCGGGTATGAAGAAGGCTATGGTAGAGTTCATTTCTCAATGTCTCACCTGCTAGCAGGTGAAGGTAGAGCACCAAGTACCAGCCGGATTGGTACAACCCTTGGAGGTCCCAGAGTGGAAGTGGGAAAGGATATCTATGTAATTCTTGACTGGACTTCCACACACTTCCAGTGGTCATGACTCCATTTGGGTGATTGTCAATCGACTCACCAAGTCACCTCACTTCTTACCCATCACAGAGCAGGGCTAAGTAGAGATCTTGGGACGTGTATACATTCATGAGATTATACGGATTCATGGTGTGAAATCATCTATAATCTCCGATCAAGATTCTCTCATTACTTCTCGGCTTTGGAAGGTGTTGCAGGAGCCATTCGGGACACAGCTACGTCTGAGCACCGCCTTTCACCCTCAGACGGATGGCCAGATGGAGAGGACCATTCAGACTCTCGAGGACATTCTCTGCACATGTTTCCTCAACTTTGGTCGCAGCTAGGAGGACCACCTACCCTTGGTGGAGTTCACATACAACAACAGCTACCACTCCACCATCGGGGTGGCACCATACGAGGCATTGTACGACCGACCTTGCAGATCACCTTTGTGCTGGACAGACCCTGGGGAGTCAGCACTTGTGAGACCAGAGATGGTCCAGGCCACGATAGAGAAGGTCTAGGTCATCCAGGAGCAGATGAGGACAGCTCAGAGCCGGCAGAAGTCTTATGCTGACAGAAGGTGGAGGCCACTGGAGTTTGAGGATGGCGACCACATCTTCTTGTGGGTCTCACCTCGACGTGGATTACGGAGATTTGGCCGGGGCAGCAAGTTATCTCCATGCTTCATCGGACCATTCCAGGTCCTCAGCAGGATAGGTGAGGTGGATTGTTGCATAGATCTACCACCTCAGTTGCACCGGGTGCACGACGTCTTCCACATATCTCAGCTAAGGAGATATGTGCATGACCCGATGCATATCATCGACCATGGGGAGTTGGACATTGACGATGGGGAAACTTTTGCGGAGGTCCCGGTGGAGATCTAGGATTGACAAGAGCGGGTCCTACGTGGATGGTCGATACCTGTAGTGCACATCATATGGAAGCACGGAAACCTCCAGGAGAGCACTTGGGAGCGGGAGGCTCAGATGCATGCTCAGTACCCACATTTGTTCCCCTAGTTTATGATGTATCTTTATAGGGACATAAAGACCTGAGGTGGGAGTAATGTAAAGACCCATAAAATTCAAGGGAAATTTATTTTTCTTAATTTTATTTGGGATTTTAAAAGAACGCAGTTTCTGACGGCACCTGATTCTGAGGCTCGGTGTGCCCGGAATCAATTTCCAAAGTTTGTCTTGGGTACGTTCAGTGAACGAACGAGCGGGTATCCTAACGTTTAACTGGTGCTCGGAATCGATTTTCGAGGGCACCGATGGAATCACAGCGCCGGTAATTGCTTAAGAACACCTTTTCTGGAGTTTCATTTGCTCGGGTGAGGTTTTTAATTAGTTGGGTTAACTAAAGAATAAAAAATAAAATCTTGTGCTACAATTTTATTTTTTTCTAAGTAATGATAACCCAGGCATGGAGGTTGGAGTGGGACCCACTAATACCCTAACTCCTATGTAGGATATTAGTGAGGTGGGGCCCACATGAGCCCCACCCCCTTTATTTCCTTTACCTCCCATGTGCATTTAATTATGAAACTCACCCGCACACCCTCTTAAATGCCAAGTCAACTCTCACGTTTAATTAATTATTAAACGCCTCATTAATTGGTCAACGCTCGATAATTAACTCGTCATTTAATTTTGAATTTCAAAACAGATGGCATGAGTAATAAAATAAGGAAACTCCTTATTTTATGAGGGTTGTTTTGTTGTGCGAGTGGAAATGGGAGAGGAATTACTCAAAGCCTTGAATCTTCATCTTCTTCATTGGAGAACGCGAAGAACAACGAAGAACGCCGGCCTTTGACGGAAGACGATGAAGAACGCTAGTTCCCCGAAGATCGACGACGTTATGCCGTGTACCGCAATGCCAATGAACCTCCTTCCGCGATGCTGTCGTCTGCGACATCCCTTCCCTGTGAAGAACCTTCGGTCAACAACACTTGAGGTAGGGGGTTTGGTTTAATTTAATTTATGTGGATTATATCCTCGGCATATAATTAAATTTTTGGATGTCATTTGAACCACTAACACGGTGGGTGAGGGCCAACGAACAAGTCTAAACCCACCGATTCTATGTTCTTGATGTGCGGAACGTTTGGCGGTGATGAAACGGGACCGTTGAGGCGATTCGAATACTCCGCAAATTGTTTATTTGACGGCAGATCGACGGGCGATGACAGAACGGGCCGCAGAGGTGGTTTAATGTTTCCATAGTAATGTACGGGGCCCGAGATGAACACCGGCGTAGACGGAATTGAAAACGGACCACCGGAGCAACTCCGGTGGCCCACGGACTCCACTGGCGGTGCGGGCCGTCGGCGGAGGGAGGTGGAGGCCTGCACCGGCCGGCCGCCCGGAGGCGGCGGCGTCCCGGTGCGCCGCCAGGAGGGACCGCCACGGCTTAAGTTGTGGTGGCAAGCATCTGGTCCTGCGGCTGTGCGGGACCGATGGGGGGGGGGGGGGGGGGGGGGGACGCGACGCTAGGCCGCGTCCGCTGGAAAGGAGCGGCCCACACGCGGGGGTCGCGGCGTCAATCAAGGGCGCATCCACCCCCTTTGCGCGGCCGCTCGGCCAGCGCCGAGCCGCCCCTGGCCGCACCGGCCGCACCGAGTCGAGCCGCCCAGGCCGGACCGGGCCACACCCCCTGGGCCGGGAAGTGCCCTAATGGGCCGGACCCAGACCCGGTTTGGGCCGACCCAGAGGGGTTGGGATGGGTCGGGTCGGGCCCAGACCCCCATTTTCATACCACTTCCGGTCTTTTTCCCATATCTTGTGCTACAGACCTCTGATCGACGTAGCGTCAGTTGCGATACGATCCTTGGATTGAGGCAGTCGTTTCAGTATATTACACTCAAGGTTTTGGAGAATTTGAGAATGGCCGGGTTAGTTCGAACATGAAACCAATCGGGCCCTTGGAGCGGAAACGCTTATAACTTGAGCTCCGGATGTCCGATTGACGTGTCGTCGATTTTGTTAGATTCCTCTTAGTGAGAATGACATTTTGGCTTACTCTGCTTGAGGTTTGGACGCAGTTGGAGTGTGGTCAGGTTGGTTTTTACTTAAAAACCAACCGGGCCCCTGGAACGAAAAAGCCAAAAACTCTTAGACCGGGCGTCAGATTGACGTGCCGTCTGTCACGTTGAGTTCCTCTTGTCGAGAGGGAACTTTGAGATACATCAACTCCGGAATATGTGTCAGTTGATGTATTGACCCCTTGGCTCGTAGAGCGGACCCTCCCGGAATGAGCATGCTGTGTTTGGGAACCCTAGAGCTGGCTGCGACTGCGACTGATGAAGACCGTACTGAAATCCTATGTGAGTTCAACGGTGATGAAGACTGCACTGAAATTTTATGTGGGTTCGGCAGCGATGAAGACCATACTGAAATCCTATGTGGGTTTGACGGTGATGAAGACGCACTGAAATTTTATGTGGGTTCGGCAGTGATGAAGACCGAACTGAAATCCTATGTGGGTTCGACGGTGATGAAGACTGCATAGAAATCCTATGTGGGTTCGGCATCGATGAAGACCGTACTAAAATCCTATGTGGGTTCGATGGTGAGGAAGACTACACTGAAATCCTATGTGGGTTCGACAGTGATGAAGACCGTACTGAAATCCTATGTGGGTTCGACGACAATGAAGACTGCACTGAAATCTTTTGTGGGTCCGGCAGCTTGGCTCGTTTAGTATCCTACATGGGTCCCAGCATAGATGAATCAGTGGCTATATCTGATCATCTCTATCACCTTACGAAGAATTATACCTGTGTATGCTAATTCTTGACTTTAAATCATTATCTTCGATATGATTGACTTGCTTTCCTCTGTGGATTGGGTTGTACTATCCTGTGTGGACATGATCGAACTTGGGCTCGGGTGTTGGAGCCGAACTGGAATTGATGACTTAGGTATATGTATGGTCATATACCTAAGTAGTGTTGGTTGTTACTTCGTGATTGTATCTTTCTTTTGTGGATTATCCTTTGTGGATTATGGGAGACCTTTGGGGGTCTCGGGGTCCCTAATGAGTAGTGTATACTCACCCCTGCACGGTATATGCCCGCACTACGTTGTGTTGGATGCAGACGACGGACAACGCTGATCATGGTAGAGGCTAGAAGAGCAGTCGGTACCTAGAGGTGGACCACTGGGCAGGACGTACATGGAGCGGATGGATGGACCCAAGGATCTGAGGTGGCTATCTGTACCCACCCTTCAGGTGGGACTTCCAGTGGACGGCTCGACGTTGTTGCTTTACTTTTAGTTGTTGTACTTTCTTTCCAGTTGTACTTTACTTTTAGTTTGTGTTTTTATTCTAGCCCATTTAATTTCCGCACTTAATTTTTTACTCAGTTTTACTTAGTGTTTACATCTTATGGATAATCTATGGTGTTTGTTTACTTTATAAAGGCAATGCCTTCCCCTTTTTGTCGGGATTTACGCCTTGGTGCTAGTCGCCAGCCCCTGGCCTGTGGGAGGCGGGCTTGGGGTAGTCACGGCACGGGCCCCGAGGACGGGTCGTGACATGTTTACCTAGCATTTTTGTAAGGGTATCTTTTCCATTTTTGAATTTTTCTAATTCCTTTCTCAGTTTCTCATTAGACAATTTCACTTTAGCATTTTCCTTAAGCAATTGAGCATTATTTTCCTTTTCAAAATAAAAAGCAGATTTAACAGTGGCAGGGAGAACATGCAATTTTTTTATGGATTTGTACTTGTCCTTATGTTCATTACACATCTCTTCTAGCATATTACAATATTCAAATAGTTCTTCACTAGAAATATTTTCAGATTTAGAATCATCTCGTGAATAATATGAATTTAAAGCAGGAGTGTCCAGTGTTACCTCAGATGTGTTTGTCATAAAACACATGATAGCTTTATGAGAATATTCATCCATAGCAGAATCAGAATCACTTGATGTGTCTTCTGAATCACTCCAAGTTTCTTTCATTTCTTTCTTATACTTGTTGTCAGTGTATTCATGTTTCTTCTTGAAATTCAATTTTGGACAGTCAACTTTTACATGTCCTTTCCTTTTGCACTCATAGAAGATGACTTCATCACTCTTATCAGCTTTCTTCCAGTCCTTTCTCCAATGACCTCTATTATCCTATTTTCCTTTGTAATTTGATTTTTTGAAGAATATCTTCTTCCAATATAACTTCTTGAATCTCCTGGCTATTTGAGTCATCACAGCATCACTATCAAGAGTCTGAACTTTCACTTTTTGAGATTTCATTTTGTATGTGAACTTTCTCCTCGTCCTTGCTCTTTGAGGTAGTGGACTTAAAATCCACTAACTTACTTTTAGGTTCATCGTCATCATCCTTATTCACCATGAGTTCTTCCTCATACATCATAAGCTTACCAATAAGTTCTTTGACAGGTTGAGCAACAATGTCACATGATTCTCTAATTGAAAGAGAAGTGCCTCTCTATCTTTCTGGTCGACATTTTAATATTCTCATAATTTGTTGCTTTGTTGGAACAACCTTTCTGAGAGAGCTCATGGTATTGAAAATCTCATTGAACCTGAGATACATGTCAGAAATGGGTTCATCGGGATTCATCTTAAAGTTATCATATTTAATAGTATAGGTATTCAGCCTCATTTCTTTAACAATGGTTGTTCCCTCATGGGAAATTGTCAAAGTGGCCCAGATTTCATAAGCAGTTTTGCAAGCAGATATTCTATTAAATTCTTCATCTCCTGAAGCACAATACAGGGCATTCATAGCTTTACAATTATTATTGTAAGCAGTCTTAGTAGGTTCATCCCAAATAGTTCTATCAGTTTCTGGAATTTTATATTGAGTTTCTATTGAAGTCCAGATATAAAATCTCATACTCTCTAAATGAATTTTCATCTTAAGTTTCCACTGAGCATAATTTATACTATTAAAGAAAGGTGGCATGTTAGTAGCAATACCTTCTAGTCTATTTTCCATAACTAGATTTTAGAAAATATATTTCAGGAGATAAAATTTAGAACAAACAGAAATTTAAGATATTTAAAGATGCAACTAAAATCACAGTTGAAAAACAGAGTATTTTGAAAACATGTATTAACAAAAACAACCCTCTGATACCAAATATTGGTCGGAGTGGACACTCAAGTGGGGGGTGAATTGAGTTCCAATTAAAATTTCTTTTAAAAATATTTCTGTTAAAATCCCCCTATTTAAAAACAAGTTAAACTGTAGTGAATTTATACATATTGTGAGTGTTCAATTAGTTTCTCGAAGATTGATTAGATCTCAGTTAATTTAATCAAAAGATTAACTTTCCTTTTGAAACCAACTTACTGATTCACAATAAGTTTAAGCACTTGCTAATTTAACTATCAAAGTAACTTTAAAACAAATTTTATTTCAAATTAATCAGCAGCGGAATATAAAATATAAAAAATAATTTGGACTTAAAATAAAATGAACAGCAGATGTAACCAAGAGGTTCAGTCTCAATCAGAGACAAAGTACTCTAAAACAATTTATATAAATTTGATCCACACCCTAGATCGGGGTAAACAACAGTACAAGAGACTGTCCAGGTCCTAAGACCTCTACCATAGTTATATGTGGGAACAAAAACAATAGTACACAAGCTATCCAGGTCACACTTGACCACTTCCACAGTTCACAGTGTGATAAAAAAGAGTTATGGAAAGTTTGGTGTGAGGATTTAGTATCCTCCAGTTCAACACATGAGTCAGTGTGTAAATACACTTCTCAATAAGTAAATGAATGAAACACAATATAGAAAAAAATATAGAGATGATTTCAGAGTGCTCTATGTGTTGTGAGTGAAGCTCTGGACTCCGTGGATTGATGTAGATAAATCTATGAGTCCTTATCTCATTTTTTTCTGAAAAATAGAGGGTGGGTTTTTTCAAGCTCAGTTTGATCAGCTTGAATGCATAAAGAGTTCATTATGGTTCTTCACTCTTAACTGAGGTGCAGCTTGTGTTCTCCTCTAGAAATGAATGAATTCGTGTATGTTCAGTGCTCTTCCAGTATGAATGTAGATTTTTTTTGTGAATGCACCATGTTTTCAATGATGTTCAGCCTTTTATTTTTTACACCCTTCTCCTGCATTCTTAGTTCCTAATTCTTCTATTGTCTATATTGTATCCCTCTACCTGCCCAGTCTTTGTCCTTACTTTTATAGCTGTCAGCTCTGGTAAAAAGAATGATTACCTTTTTCATGGGTACTAGGTACGGTTCCCTGACATGACAACACATATTATTAAATAAGATTTATTGCATTAAAATCATCAAAAATAACTGTTTCATAATAAATAAAAAATATTGAGATTATAGAGTTTGATTGGTCAAGCTTTTGTTAGTAGCCTTCTGTAGGTATAAGTGTAACGGTGGTCTTTGTATATCAGTGACCTTCAGTCAGTAGCTCTTAGTCTATCGGTAGCTATTTGATCATGTATCGGTAGCTCCTGGTATCGGCATCTATTTGATCTTGTATCGGTAGCTCTATATACTGGTGACTTCATCTATCAGTAGCTCTATGATTCTATTTGTAGCTTCATATCGGTAGACGTACTCTATTGGTAACATTGACGTAACAGTAGCTTGCATCAGTAGCTTTATTTATCAGTGACTATCTATATCAGTAGCTTCACTTCTGTACCAGTGATGTAAGTATCGGTTGACTTATTCTGTCAGTAGCTCATATTCTCTTGGTAGCTATCTGTATCGGTGGATTTGATCTATCGGTGAAATGTGCTTACCGATGGACTTATACATATCGGTAGCTCTACATATCGGTGACCTTTGCCTATCAGTGACTATGTCTATCAGTAGAATAAGTCTATCGGTAGACTAATTCTATCGGTAGCTATAGGCATATCAGTGACTTAACACTTTTGTTTTATGTAGAACACATCTGATTGGGTTATAATGAATTCAAAACTCATATAAACAAAGATAAACATTGTTTAACATATTTCAAGGATTATTTTAATATTATTATCATCTTGGTAATAGAATATCATATAATGAAAGAATTAATATATAGATAAACATTATTTGAGATTATCAAAGATTGTGAAAGCATAATTGGGATTATCAAAACAGTTGAGGTCAACAAATCTCATGGTTTTAATTAGTAAATAATGATGTAATTAAATTAAAACTCTAAAAATAATGGAGAGTCTATAATGAGATTTCCTTTATGCTTGAATTTTTTAAGGAAACTTCGAAGAAATTATCTTAAGGGGACTACTAAATTTTTCATGTGTGGAAATGAAGGTCAATAATTGAAGGAATTTTAAAGTGATGGGAAGAAGTTATCTAATGATGAGAATAAAGGAAATTCACCATATAATGAACCACCCACACTCTAGTGTTTCAAATGAATGTAGTATAAGGATTATGTAAATAAATGCCCCATTCCAAGTGAAAATGAGGACGATAAGGCCCAAAAACCTCTAAAGGAAAAGGGAAAAATGTAAATATTGTGCAATCAAAATGGTTGAAGTGAATAAATATAATTAGGTCACACTCATCCTCTACTCCTTAGTTGGGAATTTCATGTTTTATTTTGTATTAATGATCCCTATAAAAATCTTCTTATTAATCCTTAAATGAAATTTTATGTGATTCTAAACATTGATTACCACCCTCTATATTGATTCTAGAATAATGAAATCAAGTTTGATATTATATTGGTGAAAAGATAAACCAAATATTCCAATAGAACTTTTTTTGTATAAGATAATTTCTTATTTATGGAATAAAGGGTAAATTTTCTTTTCGAAGTGTATATTTCTCCATATAATATTAACACAAGAGTTATGGAAACCATCTTGGGGTTATCCGTTTAAAGTTTATCATATGTTAAAAGTCTAAGACTCCCAGTTTTAGGTTTTATGTGATGGGTGTTTATCAGGATTAATTATATTTTGGGCTATATTTATGGAAATGATACCCTTTTGTTTTGTATTTGTTTCAATGGAAAAAAATTTGATGTGGTATTCCCATACATTTTTTGGGAATAAGATTAAAGGTATTAGAAACCATTAGGGTTTATCTTATATTTTATGTTGAGGTAATTATAAGTTATTAAAATTTGGGGAAATTATAGGATTTATATTAATATATTTTAGGAAAAAATAACCCATATATAGGGTGATAATCGGTCTCATCCTAGAGGTTGGTGAGCTTAAACCCAAAATTGAAGTACCAAAAGGTTATAGAACCTACCACTGGCCTATGTGGAAGAATATTTTTACTGGGAAAACATGAAGAGAGATATTTCTGAGTATATATCTCAGTATTTAGTATGACAGAAATTGTTGTCTGAGAGATAAAATTATGGGGGGATGCTGCAGTCATTACCCATACTAGAATAGAAATGGGAAAACATCGCCATGGATTTTTTCATCAGACACCAAAAAACATCTAAAGGGAATAATTTTTTATGAGTTATAGTCAATCACCTTAAAAATTAAGAACACTTAATTAATCACAGATAATATTTCTATATAAATCATCTTTCCAAAATATAATTTTAGTAGTTCATAATTTTCCATGAAGTGTCACATTCAATTGTATCTGATTAGGATTTGATGTTTAACATGAAGTTATAGAGAAGTCTTCAACAATATATTGATATGAAGTTGAGTCTTGCCACTCTATATCATCCTCAGATAGATAGTCAGTATGAGGGAACAATTAAAACCTTATATGATATGTTAATATCTTTTTATATGGATTTCAGAGGTGGTTGGGATCAATATATTCTGCTGGTTGAGTTTCCATACAACAATATCTTTTACTCAAGAATTCAGAAGGAGCCTTGTGAGGCCCTTTATGGAAAGAAGTGTATAACTTCAATGTAATAGGTTTAATTTATAGAAATAAATATATTAGGACTATAGTTTCTAAAAAAATTCATAGAATTCTAAATAAATTCATCAACACATTAGGGAAACACAAAGTTGTCAAAAAAAAGTTATGCTGACATTCATAAGGGTGATCTTGAATTTGAATTTTATGATAAGGTTAGTCTAAGAATTTATCCATAGAATAAGGTAATTAGATTTCAAAAAAAAAGGAAAAAAAATCCCTATGTATATTATTCCATTAAAATTTTTTGATCATATCAAGAACATAGCTTACAGTTTGTCACTTCCTCCCAGCCTCTTTCAGATTCATGAAGTGTTCCACGTATCTCAAATAAGGATGTACATAATTTATCAATCACTTGTAATTAACTAAAAGATCATAAATATGGAAAATGATCTTTATTATAAGGAATAATTGGTGTAGATTCAGGATCTTAGAGATAAAGTGCTCTAAAACAAGACCACTCTCTTGGTCATAGCTTTGTGGTAAAACAACAAATTTAGAGAAGGTGTGTGGGAACCTGAGGATATGATGAGGCACAAGTATTATCATTTTTTTATATCAAAGTGCTTAATTTAAACGGATAAATTCATTTTAATGGTGGTATAATGTAATACCCAAAGAATTTTATGGATTTTTTTCAAGTAAACTTAATTTTTTAATATATTGTGTTACACACAACACAGAGTTTTAACGAACCATAAAAAAAGTTAATGTTATTATTTAAACATTACTATTATTACCTAGAATTAAACATGTAATAATGTATAGTAATAACCACATTTTAATGATTATGTATAATGTGTTTATAATAACAAATCATATTGATAAAAAAGTTCAAAAGATTTAATAGGATTTATATGCTCTGAAAAATATATTTCTTCTAAAAAATAATTTGTCTTTCTTTTTGTGAACAAATAATAAAATTAGTTTTCGAAACTTCGGTAAAAAGAATTTTAAAAATGAAATTTATTTTTTTAATAATAATTTCAAATTTATATTAGGGTTAATTTTTGTGATTTTTTTGAAATGATTATTTTTTTAATGAATAGTTAAAATGCTTTTTTATTGGAAACAGCCTTCTGTTTAAAAAATTTATAAGGTTATATTTGGTTTTAAAAAATTTTAAAACAAAAAATTAGATAAAATATATTATAAATAAACCAATATAGTTCATTTAAATCAGTTACATTTTAAATTTTTATATAAATACTTTTTAAACAATTGAAATGTACCTTTTTAAAAAAAATGTATCACCCCAAACATTTTATGATATGTCTCTATTTATTACATTTTATTCATCACTATGTTCCATTGAAACAACACTTGGTTATTTAGGATATAGTCAAAACCTATCCATTAAATATAAATTTTCCACTTCTATGTTTTGAATTTTTAAAAATGCCCATCTAGAGTTGTGATTAATAAGTCGTTTGGAGTCTGATAGAACAAACATGATTTTTGGTGAATAGTAACATACCATTATGAATAGTATTATGAATATTAAAATGACCCTTATGATTAGTAAATAATAAAATTATTTTATTTTCTTTAGGAAATATTATTATGGGATCTTAATTAATTTTTCAATGTCACATAAAAATAATTACACATCAAGATTGTTATTTTTTAAATTAACTATGACCTTATTTAAAAATTAAATTAATAATATTTAGAAAATTATTTTTGAAAAATGAATATCACTTTTTAATTGTACATGTCGAAAAATGGTAGGGATGAATTTTTGGGATTTTTCTGAAATTCTAGAATTTTTTGTGAATAGTGAAATACCGTAAAATACCGTATATTCAATTTATCAGTTAAATACACTATTTATGTTATCATGAGTGATGTAAGTCCACTTGATTATAACTCACATGATCTTATTACTATTAGGGGTCCCATGAAACAATGCTATTGGTTGTCTTTATGGAAATAATAAAATAATGAAATTAAATATTCAAAAATTACCCCACTCCTCTACTATAAAAAAACCCCCTCACCACTCTCACTTATCTTCACTCATCTAAGCATTGAATATCCTCAAAGTTCTTCCCAATAATCCTCCCAAGTCTCTTACCCACATCCTAGAGCTACTGGTATCACCAAAAGACCATAAACAAAATCCCTTAAGAAGGATATCAAGGAGAAGAGATCAAGAGGTAAACAACCTCTTTTATTTTCTTTCTTTTCTTTCATTTTATGTTATTATCTTCCATTCCCTTTGTCTTGTGTTGGGATATTTCATTAAATATTCCCCATTAATTTACATATTATTTATTAATGATGAGATATTCCATTCTTCTCATCAAACTATTTTTATGAAATTTTAAGAGACGCAGTTCAGATGCAGAATTTTCGTGATAAATTTATCAAGTTTTCTTTCATTTTATGATTCCTTTCTTTTCTTCTTATTTCCTCAACACCTCTTAACCAAGAGGAATGGATGCTCCAGAATCTTCTATATTCTGTATTTTATCATGTTTATGTAAAATTTCTGATCATTATTCTTCTCCTCTCCCATTTCTTTAAGGAATAAAAACATTGTCAGTGATGTGTCGAATTACCGTCATCGTGGACTATGTAATTTCAATTTCCATTAATTATTTCAAGTCTAGTCATGAAACCAAATTAATTGTTGAACCAGGCCATAATATATGTTTTTTATCTTGATTAATGTTCTGGAATATTTACACGTTCATAATATGGAATAATAATACAAAACAAGTTTACTGAGTACAACACTGCAAAGCCAAATTCAATTGTTTATTTTAACTCATCAAATGAGTCATTCTCATGGTATATAACCAGAATCATTATAAGGTCATTTATATCTCTTTAATTTCATTAATAATTTATATTAACAATTCTGTATGTTTAACCATATTTCAAACTAACTTCCATTCATGAATACAAGTAAATAAATCATGGAACCAAGTAAGAAAATGCTTCCAAAACAATAAGATTTAATTTCTTAAACCCATCAAAAAGGTCGTTAATGAACTCAATTAGGTTATATAATTTCTATTACATGTTGATTAGGTTCTTTAATTATTAATTAATAAATCTAAAATTGATTATTCAGGTCATTAAGAACAATCAAGAACACACTAGAGAAAAAGGTAAGGGGTTTCTCATCTCACTTTCATTTCTGTGAGATTTTCATTATTTTCCACTTATTTCTTGTATGTGGTATATGTTTACTGCCATTTGATATATAATAACATTATTATATTTATATTCATGTTATTCAATGATTCATTTGATTCTCATTAAGTTCCGGTCTTATGATTCAACTGGTTACATTGTGGTAAGGGACTTCGTCTCAACTACCTTTTCGTTGGGACTAAATTTGTATTGTGCACCTAATAATCCCTATTTGGTGTACCTACTTCCCATTTGAGATAGATTTTCATTTTTAATTTTATTTATATTAAATATCCATAATCTCATTCCAATGATAGGTTTTTTTTCTAAACCGTATACCATTTTACATATGGTGTTTATTTGGAATGTTATTTTAATTATGGAAGTATTGATGAATCTGTATACTCTACACCATACAGATATTAAAAATGCATATTTCACATGTATTGAATCAATGTATAAAGAATTCTTTGGACATGAAGTGGAGGGTGGGGACCTCTATAGCCCCTTGATGCATCGGTAGGTCTCATGAGACAAAACAGTTTGGTGACAAACCCTTCGAGTTTGTTTCCAAAAATCAGACGTGTTTCTACCCACAGAACTAAAACATTTCAACAGTATTATGGTTTCATGTGCCAGATACCTAAAGTACAATTAATAAGCATTCTATTTATTCATTATCAGTTATTATTATTATCCATGAGGTTTTCACTATGACAAAATCTATGGATGCAGATTCATTTTCAGTTTATTAATGGCATTAGTTATTCATTTATTCACTATGCCATATTGATTATGTTAGCTTGATTATGATTCTGTTATTATTGTACTCATGCTTCTGTTTTTTTTGTAACCCTTACTGAGCATTTGAGATCATCCCTTTTAATTTCTATCTTCAACAGGTGATGAAGAGAAGGCATTTTATTGAGTTCCTATGGATGCAGTTTTTTAGTTTTTATTATGTATTGTATTTTGTAACCTTTTCTAATATAATTTGAGTTACATAAATGTATCTAGTATCTTAAATACTAATAAAATGATCGTTCCTTTGGGATTTTCATTCCTTATAACCATTCCAATATCACAATTAATGCACCGGCTCCAGTCTAGTGGGGTCGGGGTGTTACAAAACATCTTTTACGTTGTGTGTGTGGGTTTAATTTTAAATTAAAATTTTCCACCTAGATGAATGGAATTTAAAAATAAAGAATTAATTATTTTTAATCATAATAATTAATATTATATAATATGTTTAAATTAATTGTTTTTTCATATTAAAAACTAAAAACAATAAAAATTATTTATCGTGGTTGAGGTTAAAATAGGTTTATCGGGTGATAATGTAAACAAATATAAATGTTAAAATGACCACGAAACGTGCAGAAAATCAATATGATGGAAATATTTATGTCTCAACACCTCTTAGGTTTGATAATGGTCCATTTTTATCCTTTTTTAATGTAAAAAAATTTGGTTAGACATTATTCTTTTCAAAAATTCCATGTGTATTTTATCCCCCACTTATAAAAGGCCACACACTCTCATATCCTATTCACACATAAAAACCATATGTTTTAGAAACCCATTTGTAAAATATATTCTCTAATTATATATCCAATTCATATAAGACTTTTTTTTATTATGAAATCATCCATATAAGTATTTAGGTATATACATAAAGATGTTCTCCAAAGAAGTGAGAAAATTCAAGACCTTGGATTTTGTTTTATCTCTTCCACAACCTTCTTTAAGGCCTCTTAAACTATGATTATATAATGAAAACAATATCTAAAAAATATTTATATATTTTTATGTTAATTTAATAAACTATATCCATATCCTCTTTCATCTATTAGGAAATGAAATTATCGACCGTGTGTAAGTAGAACTACCGTCTCACGAACCTATGTTATTTGTTTTCCATTACCACCTCTCACAGTTAGATATAATGATGTATATAATTTTTTTATATGATATTAATGATATTATTAGACTTCATGAACTATAATATTACATTTACCTTCTTACTTTCCATTCTATGGGAATATGATAATGTCGCTCGTGTGTACGGAAGACTACTACCTAGCGAAGCGATGTGATTTTTTTTCACTTAAGTTTTATGTGGATGTTAATAAGTGTGTATTAATTAAATATATTTGAAATATATGACATATAAAATTATATAAAGTTAATATATTATTTATCTTATTTTTTCATCTGTTGAGAAAGAAAATATTTTCTGCGTACATATGACCAACCCTCTCCATGAACGGTGTAATTCATTTTCTATATCTAACTTCACTAAATTACTAAAAATACTTATATAATGAATATATATGATATTTAAATTGTGTATAAAATTTTTTATATTATTTTTCCACGATCTAAATTAATTGAATGAAGATAACATACCAAAACATACCTGAAAAACAATTTAGTTGTTACACGAAACATTATTTTAATAAGAAATTGTTAATAAACCGGTAATAAAAGGTCATAAGAAACCCATTATGGAATTATATATATATTATTTTGGTTATATAATATATCTATATAATAAAATTATATTTATTATATATTAGGTTCAAACATGTACTAATGAAGTTGATATATAAGGTAAAGGTTTTTTTCTCAAAATACCTTCTTTGTTACATATGTTGTGTTATGTACCTATATTTTTTTATGAGGCGTATATACATCCACTTAAAGATTTTATATCATTAATTTATTTATTCTATTTATATTTTTATTTATTTTTTATTTTTTTCTTTCATGGGGCATATGATTCAAAGGTTACCAAATGATTTAAGCGATCTTCGTCACACTTTTATTTCTCTTAAACACGTGCCTTATACTCCACTTGTTTCTTTGGTGTTCTATATATACTTCCCATGAATGAATTTTATGATACATATAAAGATAATTATGGGACATACATATCCATATAATGTTATTTATTTCATGGTAATTGTTCTTCAAAAGATGCCAAAGTGGTAAACATTTTTTATTACAATCTCATTAATTATTTGGATTTTTTATGATTAAGTTTTCAAGGATTAAATATTATGATCTATTTCCCCACCATTGGTGGTGGGGTGGTAGGGGTTTAAGGTTGAGTGAAAATTTGTAGGGTAAAGTCCTCGGGCTTGCGATTTATTGTAATTTTCTTCCTTCCACCATGTGTCGCTTTTACGGTTTTACCCAATTTTTAAATATTATGATCTATATCTCCAGAATATATTGAATTTTATTCTCCTATAGTTATTTATTTTTAATAAATATTTTCCTTTCATTTTACTCTCTTTATATACTTAATATTCCAAAATAATGTTTTTGAGGAAAACTAGATCCATTCCTCTCTTTGGTTAAAAAACCCTTTTTCTTCACAACTATGTATTCTAAAAATGTTTTAAAAATGTTTTCACTAACCAAATATGATTTTTAAAAGTCATCTGAACACATTTTTATTAATTTTTTAATTTCTAAAATTAATATTCATTTAATTTTATAAACAAAACCCCTTTGGATTTTACCAAAAATGTGAAGGGAATAATTATTTTAACATGTATGGAATTAACTATATTTCATACCGCTATGATAGATCAATGATCTAAATATGACCTAATATTTTTCAAAGGTTATTATAATATAAAATTTTTCATTAATATTTTTGAAATTTTTAGATTTTCTAATATTAATTTCATGTGAGATGATTATTTTACACAAGAAATGTTTCAATTTATCAGTCAAAATAATTTTCCATCAAGGATGAAATCCTTTAATGTTACTTCATATTTTCTAGGTATATGATCAAATTTTAACATGCTTGTTATTTATTTGTATTGTTTATGTATATTATAACATGAATTTTATGAAACTCTTCATTTATCCATGGGTTATGTTATGGTGAAATTATTAAATGTTTTTGAAAATTATTTATTTTCCATGGGTTGTTAAATGATGAAGTGTTAATGAAACCCATTACATTTAACATATTAGGATATTATGAATGTTTTATGATCTTGAAACATGAAAATTTATGCTTAGTATGATAGGTGGTACCTATATCTCCCTCTAATTAATTGGTTAACGATTAATGTTATATGATCTCATAAGGTACATGGGAGGTTTTACCAAGACATAAAAAGGGTACATGAGAGGTCATCCCAAGCCCAATGTATGGTCATTAGTGGTTAACCAAAGCCTAACATGTTATAAACTTCATGGTGGATATCCTTGAAATAATATTTTTTATACTTATGTGTGTTCCAAACTTTTATATCTTATGCAAATTTTATGCTCGCATGGATCATGTTCTTTTATAATTTTATGATTCTAGTATTATGAACTACTAAGATTTATTCCATGAATCTATTTTATGATATATGATATGAAAGATATGTTTTTAAAATATTATTATTATGTTTTTATACCCTTCTGATAATATTATGTTGATATCTCACTTATCTACCCTCACTGAGAAACAAATATCACCCTTTCTCATATTCTCTTTCCCTAGGTTATGAAGATATATTTTACATGTGATATGTTTAATAAGGGTGATAGTTATTAGGAACTAAGTAGGATATGATATAAAACTTTTATGAACCAGATTTTTATGTTTCAATGCTTCTAATGGAAATAGAACTATTTGATTATAACATGGATCCTTATGTTATATAATTGATAATCTTCTACTAAGATGAAACATTTATGTATGAGATTCCTAGAGATATGTATAAGGATAATTATAAGGATAAATATATGTATATTAAAATATCCATGAATATTGGTGAAGGATAAGGAGAATAGTTTCCAAGAAATTACATCCCTGTTTGGATACCAAATGTGTTCATGGTTCTGGAATAGTTGTACCTTTTTATAATAACTCTGAAAAAGACATGTTGTCCTTGACTCAAGATTTATTGGTATATAAAAGTAGATCTTACTATGCACACAGTTTTACACTCCTAATGTATTTTATTTCTAAATTCACAATATCTTTATGATCCATCATGCAGTATTTGAATAATGAACACAAATGAACTATGTCAAATATAATGTTTCATATATTGAAAACAAAGTGTCGTGATTTAGACAAATTATAAATTATTTTTTCATGATTATATGGTTCCCCACTATGACTAATGTTTCTTACATGATATTTTTTGTTTTAGTCAATTTATGGAACCAAAAATAATTGTGTTAATAATGAATGTAATGGAAAATGAAATTACATAACTCCTCAGAAACCAAATATTATGGGATCAAGAATGAAAAATCTCATTATAATACTCACACACTCTTCTATGAGTCGTGGTGAACTTCCAAACGAGAAAAGGAGGTAACATTTTTTTATTGATTCCTTCATGAGGTAACATCCACATTATTTTAGTGGTTCTATTGATCCACAAGTTTCAAAAAAAAGTATCAGTACCATTGAAATGATATTTTTCATTCTCCAAATTTTGGAGCATGGGAAATTAATTTTTATTATCTCTCATTTTGAAGGTGAAATAGACCAATGGTGGAATCTTATCATGAATACAAGGAAACATGGAAAAAGTGACTCCATTGAATGGAAATATATTATGAACTAATATTTAAATAAGTAAATACCATTTATTCATCTTTAAAAAATGGAGAAGGAATTATTTAAGTTAAATTAAAAGGATGATGAATATGTTGGTTCCTATGAGGAAATATCTATAATAAATTCAAGGTATGATAATGGTATTATCATCCAACGTAAAATTAATCTTGATTGATTCTTAATTTTCATAAAACCAAGTCTCTTAAGGTATTTATACATAAGGTAACTATGTAGCTAGGAATAAATTGTTCGATGTACTATCATGGTGGAAATGGATATTGAAGTTACCAATCAATCTTGTGGTTTTGATAATAAAATAAATCTATAATTCAAAGAAAAATATAGAAATTATGGTTAGAAGAATAATAACATTCCATCATGCTCAATGTGTTGAAGATAACATGGAGGAAATTTTATTAAGAGGTATACTAAATGTTTTAAGTGTGTAAAGTAAGGTCATTGAGTGGATGAATGATGAAGCGATGGGAAGAAGTTAGCTAGTGATAAAAATATAGAGAAATATCCAAAGAATTAACCACCCACATTAGATTGTTTCAAATGAAAGTAGTATGGGAGTTATGAAAATCAATACCCAAATCCAAAGTCCAATGAGGTTGATAATCCACAACAACCTGTAAATATAAAGAGAAAAAGGAAATATTATGAAATCTTAATGGTTGAAGTGAATTTGGATAATTAGGGAACACTTATCCTCTACTCCTTAGTTGTGAATTTAATTTTTTTATTTTATATGAACGATACCAATGAAAATATTATTATCCATCCTTTAGTGAAATTTTTTGTGATTTTGAATGTTGATTATATCCCTAAATATTTATTCTTGAATAATAAAATCACGTTTTATATTATATCAGTGCAAGGATGAACCCGTGCCTCCAATGGAAATGAGTTTGGATAAGATAAGATTTTGTTAAATAAATAAAGGGTTGATTATAATTTCTAATCATATATGTCTCTATGTAACATTAAAATAAGAGTTATGGACCCCATAATGTGTTTATTAGTTCAAGTTTGATTGTAATAACAAAGTATTGAACACCCCTTATCAGGATCTTTGTGATGAGTGCTTATAACATTAAGGATATTTTAGTAGACATTTATTTAAATAAAACCCTTTATTTTTTTATATTATTTAGTGACAAAGTTATTTCAGGATGGATTCCTTTACATTGAATTAGATTAATAGAATTGGTAACTTTTTTGGTTTTGTCTTATCTTTGATGTTTAAGTAATTATAGGTTATTAAAATTTGGGGATGTTATAGGGATTATATTAATATAGTGTTATGAAAATATAAACCACATGTCCTATAACAACTTGTAACATACGACAATACTATATGGGCTGAAACAAAAATTGAAGGACTAAAATGTTATAGTTCCTACCACTATACTATGTAGAAGAGTATTTCTGGAGGGAAAATATGATTATAGTTATTTCTGATTAAATATCTCAGTATATGGTATATCATAAATCTATGGCTAATATATAAATTCTTATGGGGATTTTTCAACCATTACCCACACCATAATGGAAATAGGAAAACATCACTATCAATTTTTTCATCGGGCTCACCAAAAAATCTAAAGGGTATAATGTTATAAGGGGTATAGTCAATATCTTTATAAATTCATCATACTTAATAACTATTAAATAATATTTATTTTTGGATCATATTTCCATAATATATATTTAGGAAGTGATAATGTTTCATGATGTACCACATTAAATTGTATCTGATTGGGATCTGAGGTTTACCTCGAAGTTCTAGAGAAATCATCTATAATATCTTGATAAGGAGTTAAGTTTAAACACAATGTATCATCCTCTGAAAGATGTTCAGCCTAATAGAACCATTAAAACGTTTAATGATTTGTTGATATCTTTGTTCTACGGATTTCAAAGGTGATTCAGATCAACATCTTTTTCTAGTTGATTCTCTAATAATAATAAATTTTACTCAATAATTAATATAGATACTTATGAAAAATGTTATTGAAATAAGTGTATAACGTCAACGTACAAGGTTGAATTTTGATAATGAAATCAATTATAACCTGAGTTGTCTAAAAATCTAATATAATGTTAGATCCATTAAAAAATTCAAAATTGAATCAAAAATTTGAAAAAAAAATGTTATGCTAAAAACCAGAGTCAGGATATGGAATTTGAAGTTGCTTCTAATCTGTTTATAAGAATTTATCCATGAAAGAACATAATGATATATGGAAATAGGGGAAAACTAACCCTTAGAAATATTGGACTCTTTGATATTGATGATCATATAGGGACCATATTTTCTCATTTGGAACTTCCACCAAACCTCTATTGGGTTCACGAGGTGTCCCATATATATCTCTTGAGTAAATGTGTACCTAATCCATCACTTTTAATTAAATAAAAGTTTTTACCACTAGAGAATGATATTTATTATGAGGAAAAATTGGTGGATATTTGGAATCATATAGAGAAAGTTCTATGAAATAAGACCACTCTGCAGTTTATATTTTTATGGAGAAACCTACAATTTGAATAAGGTGTGTGGGAACATGAGAAAATGATGAGGTTAATGTATTATAATTTTTCATATTGGAGTGATGAATTTTGATGGAAATTTTAATTTTAAGTGGGATATTATTTAATACCACCAATAAATTTGTGAATCTGGTTTCTGAATAAATTTAATTTATTGGATAGCTTTACTTACACACAACACCAAGTTTTAACGAACCGTGAAAAATATTAATATTATTATTTAAATACGGTCATTATTACCTAGCCATTAAACTTGGTGGAATGAATAGGAATAACCAAATTTTAAAAATTAAGTACAATAGTTTTATATAAATAAATAATACTAAGAAAAAATAATTAATTTTTTGTAAAGTCTTTATATTCTTCGAAAATTAAATTTCTTCTCAAAAATATGATTTGTCTTTCTTTTAGTAAAAAACTTATAAAATTAATTTTGGAAAATTTTAGAAATTTTATTTTATTATATTAAATATATTTTTTAATCAACGTGTCAAAATAATATTGTGGGTGATTTTTTTTGTATTTTTCTAAATAAATTAATTTTTGGATGAATAATGAAAAATACTATTTTTTATTCAAAATTTTATTTTCATTTAAATAATTTATTAAATTAAATTTTTTTAAAAATGTTTTAAAATGTCAAATGATCTCAATTATATTATAATTAATTTAATATAGGGAACTTGAATCAATTTTTTCTATGTTTATATAAAAAATATTTTCATGTTTTGAAAATATTTTCTTTGGAAAACAACCTTTTTATCGCTTTTACATGTTTCATTTTAAATTAAATTTTTTTAATTATTTGAATTCAATTTTAAAAAATGTATTACATATTTTTAATCAATATAATTAATATTATAATATAATATCAACTTGATTTTTTTGTCAAAATTAATAGTAAAAATAGAAAAAATTAATAATCATGGTTAAGGTTAAAACAATTTTACTAGTTGTTAAACTAAAAATATAAGTTGAAAAATAACATAAAACTTTTAAAAAAGTAATTTTATAGACCTATTTTAACCTTTTATCCACTGATGATCTTCAATGACTCATTTTTTATCCTTTTTTTATATTAAAACATGGGTACATGTTATTCTTTTCAAAACAATTCATGTGTCTTCTCTCCCCAACTTATGAAAGGTCACCCACTCTCCTCTCCTCTTCACACTTATAAAAACCATTGATTCATATAATACCCACAAAAAAATCTTACCTAATTACCTATCCACTTCATATAGACCTTGTGTTTATTAGTAAAACCTCTTATGATTTCATTAGTTATAAACCTAAATAGGTTCTCTGAATATGAGGTAAAATTATTAACATTGTTTTTAGTTTTATTTATTCCTCTACCTACTTCAAATATTATTCAACTAAGATTATATATCAACACCATTATATATATTTATATTTTATTATTTTAATGTAATAACCTATATCTATGTTGTATTCCATCAAATACGAAATGAAATGTTCGATCGTGTGTACAATAGAATATCGCCTCACGAACTGATGTTATTTTTTTATTACCACCACTCACTGATAGATATAATGATGTATTTAATGTTTATATATGATAATTATGATATTATGATAATTATTTAATTAAAATATCATATATAACTTCTTACTTTACATTCCTTGGGAATAAAATAATATTGCCCATGTGTATGGCAGACTAACTCATTGTGCAATGATGTGATTAGTTATTCAGTTACGCATTACATGGAAGGTAATAAGGGTAAATTTTATTAATATATATGATATGTATAACATTAAATTTATTCTTTAAAGTTATTTTATTATTTAACATCATTTAGTTTCATCCGTCGAAAAAATGGAAACAATGTCTATGCGTATGTATGGACTACCATCTCCATGAACGGTGTAATTCATTCTCTATGTGTAACATTAATAGATTAATCTAAATTATTATATAACAAATATATATGATATTTATATCTTTTTTAAAATTCCTGAGATTATGTAACCATGATAAAAATTAAAGGACCGAAGATACAAAACTAAAACATACAGAAAAGTGAAGTAGTTATTAAGAAAACATGATATTAACAAGGAATTGTTAATAAAGGGGTAATAAAAGGTCATAGTATAATCATATATTATATGTTATATATAATTATTGTTTTGTAATTTATTTATAATAAACCTATTTTTTTATACATGAGGTTCAAGAATGCAAAAAATAATTCAAGACTTACGATAATAGATTTTTATGTCAAATTTCCTTCTTTGGGACATTTCTTATGTCATGCATAAATATTTTTTTATGATGTTTATATATAGACCCTTTAACATATTATGTAATTAATATATTTATTATAATAATATTTGAAGTTTCATTTAAATTTATTCTGTCATGGGGCTTATAATTCAACAGTTACGAATGTATGTAAGGGATGTGCATCGCACTTTTATTACTGTGAGACACATGCCTTATACACCAATTGTTTCTTTTGTGTGGTATATATACTGACCATGAATATATTTTATGATCCTTATCATAATAATTATGTGATATACATATCCATATAATGTTATTACTTTCATTTATCTTATGATACAAAAGATACCAATGTGGTAAAGGTTTTATATTTCAATCTCATCGTTTATCGGGATTGTTTATGATTAATATTTTTACGATGAAATATTATAATATATCTCTCAAAAAACACCTGAATTAATTTTATATTTCTATTTTTCTTGAGAAAAAATAATTTTTTGGTCTTCCTATCTTTTAGTACTCAATATTCTAAAAATCTATTTTTAAACAAAATCAGCTTTGTTCCTCTCTTCGGTCGAAAACCATTTTTCTTCCAAGCCCTGGTTTTCTAAAAATAGTTTCAGAATGTTTTTTCTATACTACTATGATGGTTAAATGAAATTTTTACCCATGTTTTATTTTTAAAAAATGTTTTCAAAATAATCTTTCTTTATTTTTCAAAATAAGGCAAGTTTTTATTTTACCAAAAATGTAAAAATAATATTCATTCTAACATATACAAAATGAAAGGTATTACCCAATACATTGAATGATAAATTGTTTAAAGCTTACCCTAAAGGTTTCCATGGTTATTTTCAATGAATATGTTTTCTTTAATAGTTAATAAATTTATAGATTTTTAAAAAGTTATTTCAAGTTAAAATGGTATTTTTCTCAATAAATGATCCAAGTGATCACTAAAAATCATTTTTCATCTAAAATGACATTATATGATGTGACATAAGCTCTAATTGGGATATAATCCAATTGAACCATTCTTATTATTTCCCTATATGATTTATATCTATGATTAAATTATGTTTATAAAACACATTACTTTTCCACGTGTTATGCTATGGTGAAATTATGAAATGATTATGAAACTCATTTTCTTTCCACAAGATATGCTATTATGAAATGTTTTAAAACCCATTTATTTTCATGGTTTATGATATGATGAATATTTTCTAATCTTGGGGAGCAATAATTAATGGTTTATGATATAGGTGGGATCTATATCCCCCTCCAATTCATTGGATAATTATTATGTTATATGATCTCAAAGGGTACATAGGAGGTTATCCCATTTACAAAAGAGGGTACATGGGAGTTTACCTCAATAATAATTTAGGTACATATGTTGTTATCACAAGCATAACATTTTATTAATGTCTTGTTGGATAGACTTTACATACTATTTTTTATAGTTACGTGTATGCCACAAATATATATATTACAAAAGTGTTATGATCTCATGGGTTACATTTTTTTATTTCTTTATGATTCATGTCATATGAACTGCCAAGATGTATGTCATGAATCATGTTTATGATAAATTATATATATGGTATGGTTTTTAAATCATATTCTCATTTGCCTATATCGTTTTTTTCATTATTTATTAATATCTCTCTTTTCTACCCTCACTGATCATATTATCTCACCATTTTTTATGTTTGTTTTTCTTGGGTTATGAAGATAGATATTTTTTATTATATGTCCAAGAAGGGTTCTTATTATGATGAAATAAGTGGGTGATGATGTAGAACACATATGAATTATATGTTTTCAATGTCACTAGACCTATACTATTATAGGGTGGATCGTTATGTTATATAATGAATATTAATCTATTAAGATTTATGTATGATACTTTTTGGTTTCTATAAGAGGAATTAAATATTAATGAAGCATGTTTATTCTTCCAATATTATTATCTAATAGGATGTTTCTGATCAAACTAGAAGAATGTTAAGACTTGGGAAACAAACTGATCTTATCTCCCAATTTGAACCTCAAACTATTTTCTAGGTAGTAGATAATGAAGAATGGATTTCTTCTATGAATGAGGATCTTGATCAAATGGATAATTTATCCACTAAGGTGTTGGTTTTAAGACATGGTAATAATAACACTATTGTCACTAAGTGGATTTTCTAACATAAAATAAATGAGATAGGTGAGTTAAAAAATAATAAGGCTAACATTTTTTATAAGGGTTATTGTTAGAAGGAAGGAGTTGAATTTTAAGAACACATCGCACCAATGGAAAGTGATGAGACCATAAGAATGTCCCTTTTAGTGGTATCTCACAAAAATATCAAAATTAACCAAATGGATATAAAATATTCATTTCTTAATAGTGAACTGGAAAAAGAATTATAGAATAACCTAAGGGTATTATCTTTGATATTGATGGGGTAGTGGTATGTAATGTTAACAAGGCATTATATGGACTAAATCAGACCCTTGGAGCCCAGTATTCCAAGTTGCATTGATTTTTTAGAAGCATTATTGTTTCAAAAACTTTTGTTGATATTAATAATTATATGAAGGAGTTGTCCACAGGTAATCTTATTATAAAATTATATATGGATGGAATTATTTTTTTAAGTAACAAATATAACCCCTATGAATAATTATTTAAGGAAATGTAGAGTCATTTTTGTGATGTATATACTGGATGAAATGTTGTATTTTTTGGGGTTACAAATCATATAAAAAGCTTATAAAACTTTATTATATAATGAAAAATTATCCAAAAAATTGTTCAATAGATTTGGACTACAAAAATTCAAAGGGATTTACCCCCTATAGCTATTGTGAAAAACTAAGGACATGGATGGGAATTGTGTGAATAAAAAGGAATACCAAAAACTCATTAGCATCATTATCTACTAAAAAACATTCAAACCTAACATAGTATTTTGTTTGAAAGTATATACCATATTTCATAGTATTAAAAAAGAATCTAAATTTTTTTCAACTAATATAATCCGATGATTTATCTACAATACATAGAGTATTGTTTACTATATAGAACTAGTTAAAATTTGATTATATAGGGGTTAACATATACTGATTGGGAAGAGAATTATATTAATAAGAATTCCACTTTGGGTTGGTGAAAGTCTTATGGCATGGAATAGAAAGAATAAAACTTACTAATTATTAGGAATGTAAAAAATGTGATTATATATCATCAACACATTCAAGTATACATATGACATGGATGTATGTATAGCTCATTGACTTGATATTTGAACTTGAAAATACACTATCCATTTACTATGATAATCAAAGTACTATATATCTTTCAAAAAATATAGTCCAACTCTTTAGATCAAATAAAACTAATAATAGATATAATTTTATCAATGATAAGGTGAAAGAAGGTTTTATGAGTCATGATTTTTTAGAACCAAAGAATAAGTTGAAAATGTTTTTACCAACTCATCTCTAAAGGAAATATTATCTATATTATGGAAAAAATCATTTTCATCCATCCCTTATCACTTAATAATGTGTGGAAGAAAACCCCAATATGGATTTGAATTATGTTGTTAAATGTGTAGAGAAAAGTGATATAAATCCTGATTATTTTTCAAAGGGGGTATTATTTACAAATGTGGAGTGTTCAATTAATTTTCTTTTGAAAAAAGTGTGATTTTTTGTGATGAGTTGAGGGAGATTATAAGAATATAATTTAAATTGTCTGTCCTAAATTTTCTTTTCACTGAGGGATGATATTATCTAAAAACACTACAATATAATATTTTGTGCTTTCAAGACGCATATCATTTGAGATATTTTGGGATGTAATGATTATAAAGTAAGATTAGTAAAATAAAAGATGAGTTTGAGAAACTTTAAGAAGAGTGTAAAAAGGGTTAATAGTAAATCCAAATATGGAGATTAAATAACCAATTGGAATATTGAAGAACTCCATGGATTTTTGTAATTATTAAAGACTTATTTATTATTTTATTTGTTTTTAATCAAGTGTTGGAAGTGTTTTTAGATGATTCTTAATTATTTTGATGTTCTCAAAGAATTTTTGAATTAATTTTTATGATATCTCATTATGTGTAGAATTTATGAAGTGAATATGAAATTGGAAAATGCCTCATCCATGTATGATTCATTTACATAAGAGAAATTTCACATATGTGGAACTATATAGAGGGATTCATTGTTTATGCATCACATATGTAATCGTAATATGGAAGTATATTGATATAAGGGGATCTGATATTATATATTATAAATTTATGTAAATTGATTTAAATGATGGAAATGTGTACACAACCATACAAATATCAATTTAAGGGAATCTAAAGTTAGAGATCCATGTAAGGGGATCCGTATAAGGGGATTTATCCTTACATTCTAATTGAAATTTATAGAATCTGATATTTTGATGGAAATAAAACATAATGATTACAAAGTCAATCCTCAATTATTGAAACATCCTAATTGAGTTGTGATTCAAGAAATTTAAATAATATTTGATCCCCACATAATGAAGAATAAGAGGCATTTGATAAAAAATAGAAAAGAAGAAACATAAATGTTTTTATCTATTTTTAAAAATAATGTCGATATAAATGGAATGATTCAATATTGAACCTATGTATCTAAATCAAATGATAATCACATTTTGATACAATTTGAGATTTTATAGTGTAGAATATTTTCAAGATGGGTTCATAAGAGATAGAGTGTCACTACAGCAATTCTACTGGGAATTTTTGTACGCATAAGTAAAAATATTTATGTTATGTTTTCTTCCAGATCAAATTTGATTCATCGTGTTGAGTTTTTTAGTGTTTTGAAGCTGTTGTTGAAAAGATTATGAAATATAGTTGAATTTTCTTATCTTTAAATTGAAGTTCTACATACATCATTAATATTTTAAGCATGATTTTTATCATGGGGAACCAAATGTGATTATTTTATTATTACACTATTGGATAGTGGATTAAAAGTTTGATATATTTCTCAAATCTCCATACTAATATTAATGGGTGTTATTTAATGCTGTCATTTATGGTGATTTTGAGTTTACTGAGGTTATTGAAAAAAGGAATATGATAAGGATAAAAAATTATTGTTGTATATGTTGTATTGCACATAAAAGAAATAATTTTTTTAAAGAGGTGAAAATATAATAAATATACTCAACTTGTGATTATATGTTATCAAAAAACTAGTTTTTTCAAAACATATAGTATTGGTTCAAGAAGGAGAATAAAATGAAAACTCTTCAATGGTTTTTTTACAGTGATAAAGAGAAGTCCATATGCATTTTTGTATACACAATAGGTAGGGTTTTTTGGCTATGTTTATTTCAAATGTGAGTAGGATTTATCGTGAAATTTATCTATTAACATGGAGAAGAAGATCATCCATCAATTATTGAATCAAACTAAACCTATCAAAGTTCTTTATAAAGTGTTAGTTTTATTTCCATTATAACTAAATAGAGATAGTACAATCCATGAGATGTAGTAAATGTTTTTGGATTAATGGATTATAGGATGATACCTAAACCTACCACTCGTGATTGATAATAAGATATTATTGGAAAATATATAAACTTTGATAACAACCAACTGTGGAAAGGAGTATCCTCTCACATTGAAGTAGAAATTTAAAAAAAAAAATCTTTCTTTAGTTAATTTTTATCATTCTTTAGGAAAGGATGTAAGGAAATTTTAAAGAGATAGAAATGGATCTTAAATATGTTTGGAGATTAATATTTATAAAAAAAATAAATTGTAAAAATAAAGACTGCATTGAATCACCCCTCCCCCAAGTTTTTTCATTTGATACACTGGGTTCAACAATAAGGATAATTATTACATGAATCATGTCATAGGAATATTCCTCACATACAACAATGTGATGAATCTCCACAATCTTCCAATATTAAACACATAAAATGCCTACCCTATTCTTTTTTACTTTTTAATGCTTTTTGGAATTCCCTCCCCAAAATATTATATCAGACCATGATCTTATTCTCTATCTTTTATAAAGGAATATATCTATAATATTGTAATAGAATAATAATTTTTCCATAAATATTATCTTATTTCTGGATTTCATTATGAATGGGAAATTTAACCAAAAACATCTTCCAAAATTCAGTCAATCATAAACAATTCAAATCTCTTAAAACATCTCAAAATATATGAAATTTGAAATTGATATATTAATTTAAGTTTGGTACACTATGGCATGTATGACTATCAATAATTACATTCTGATGTTAATCAAATTTTGACCCTATGAATTTTATCATTAAAATTTTAGTATCTCTATAGATCATTCCATTTAAAATAATAGATCTAACTTCCTCTATACCATGGATCACCTTTAACCAAAGAATGTCTATCTTCTAGGAAAAATTCCCAATAAAATACAAAACTCCATGTATCATTTCCCACATCAAAATAATTCTAGAAAACTCAATGATAAAAATTAATTGTATTGTACTTATCCAAATACACCTACCCATTTCAATTAATCATACTAGAGAACACAACAGTCGGTACTAAATTCACTTTTGGGTTCCTCCTTTATTAGAAGTGTTTTTAATAGATTATATAATGACTAAAATGCATATTTCATATCCATGAAGTCTTTTTCACATAGTATTATTCACTATGAAGTTTAGTATAGCCATAAAAACGTATTGAATTTCCATTTTTCTATCTCAAAACACCTACTAGTACATGATTTCTAGACTTTCTTATTTTATATACTGATCTAACCCACATGATACCCAATATTCCATGGAATAACCATTATTGGTTCATTATTTTCCAAACCAAAGTGAATACCTTGATAATATCATATAATACTCCAACCATTTCCAAGAATCATGGTCACCACCATATGGATCCCTAATTCCAAAACTCAATTCAAATTCCTCTTAACTGTCCTCTAATTAATCCAATACTCCATGAAATGATTATTTTTATATATTGTGAGTCTTTTAGAGTAAAGACACCTTGTTTTATCCAAAAAATGAAAAAACTCTTAAAACTATTTTTTCTAATAGCATACCCCTTTTCATTTGTTGAAAACCTAACATCACACCTATATCAACAAAAACATCAACTCTAATCACCACCATATCATTTATAATTTTACCCTTATATAGTGTAATATATTATTCACTAATCACCAGATTTATGTTCACACAAGTAATTATCTATGTGATAAACAAAACTAAAATGAAAATTTCCTCATAGAACAGTTTATTGATCTTCATTGTTTTCTATGTGATCCACTTCAAAAAAGAAATTATGCTTTCCAAACATTCATAAAAAAACTCCTCCTCCTGAATAAACAATAAATTACACTTCTCCAATGAATTATTAAGGAAAAATTTTCTCCCACTTAGTCAAAAATAAAATAGAACCACATTAGGTTTATTCATTGAGTTATATCTCTAACTTTGATGAAATATCAATCTTACACTACCCCATTTTCAATTAATATGAAGGTAAATTCTCTAACAGTTCACTAGAGAGAATAATAAAATCAATAAATTTATATATGATGTATATTATTTGTTTATATTAACCACTTGTTAATAATATCATTTTTAAATTAAATTTTGGAATGAAAAATAGATTTGGATAGTGGGGGTACCTTTTATAGACTATATAGGTAGAAGTAGATGGTTGGACTGAAAGATAAAAATAATTCTTCTTGAAAACGTAATTGTATAGGTACTTCATCATGATATATATAACATGAGTTTTTATAGAAACATATCCCAACATCACTAGACATTACTCAACATTCTCCTTAATGAAGTGATATTTTATCATAAAACTATTTATCCTTAAATAATGTGTTCATTGTTTTCTCAAATTATTTGAACTCTTGTAATAACACATGATTTCATTAGAATATTTCACCTCAACAACATTATCCTCATGTTTTTTCTTCATATAAAAAGATATGTAAATTATTTATTTTTCATAATGTATTCGTCTTTTATAGTTCTCAATGAGATATAATCGTGCCTCTTGGTCAATCAAGAAATACATAAATCTCCTCAAAAAATATACCACTTGGTTTTCACTTTCTATCGTCTACTAAAATGGCCCAATTCATGTCTATAAATCCCAATAACTCCTCATTTGATCTTCATTTATAAAGTATTCTGAAACCCACCATGAATTTTTCATACCATATTATTATTTACATTTTCTATAGGTGGATTTATTTGGTATTAAATTGGTACTATCAATATTATAAAGTGTAAAACCCAATGTCAAGTATAATTTTTTTTGGGAAAAGTAAGATTCTTATTATTTTCACATATTTTATCAAATCTTCTTATTTTACATCAGCATCCCTGGAAAACATCATTTTATTAGAGACTAGTGTTTTCATAGCCTTGGAATACATTATTATAAACCTTTTCAGTACCACCATGAAATATTTGGATTAAAAAATAAGGGTTCCATTTCTTTCACAAATTACATTCAATCCAATGAAAAACATCATCTCAAAAATAATTTTCATTTCAAACTCTCACCTTATGAATTTCAAAAATAGATTTCATTGTGCTTTATTCAATCCTAAAAAAAATTTATTTTACCCATATAAACGAAAACTGCCATCCTTTGATAATACTCCCTTTAAATATAGTGGATATAATCAACTCCTCCAATCTAAAATATATGATTTCTCATGCATCGATCAAGCCTAGAAACCATGATCTTGGGGTTTGGTTTGGTTCATAAAACACCCTAGTTGATTTTAGAAAAAATATCATCTATTTAAAAAAAACAAATCCATTATGATATTAAATGAATATATCATCCCCAAGAAATTCATTATGGAATTAAAATTTAATGACTATTTGTAAAACATCCAATCTCTTTTTAACCACTATGACCATGAATAACCAAATCATCTTCAAACTAACCATGGGATAAAAAATCACATTCACATTGATTCTACTAATATGGTAGTATTCTTTATATACAATACATGCCAAATTTTGAATTAAATTTCCTTATTCATTGATTTAATTTTGTAAAACCTATTTGGGTTTGATGACATTCTTATCTTCTGATCAAAAAAATTATCAATTCGTCTTCTTCATTATTTTTTAAAATTTACAATGTGTCACCTTCACCAAAAACCCAAATTTTTTATACTATTAAAAAATATTTAGACATACATATTATAAGATATACATTTTATATAGAGACTTAATTATCCTTGTTTTAAGTAGAGTTGTCTTATCACTAATGATCATTTCCTCGTTGACTTCATCTCTTCCTATCAACTTCTTCATAGATTCTAATATTGTAATATCTCCCTCATAATTGGTGTCTTTGTTAGAAATATCTTAATCCCATTGTGAACCCCTTGGTCTACTCGAATATTCATCAAATTCCTCTAAGAATTGGGAATTATTTTTTTAAAATTATTCTTATATTAAACAATAATAATATATTGCCATTAAATTATATTTTTATGTAATTTATTGAACAATTTATTTGCCATGATTTTAGATGTGTATCAAATAAATATTCCTTCATCTCCAACAAGTTCTAAATTTTAATGGTTCTTCACATTTTTGAGAATATAGTATATATGTATAATGATTTGAATGTATTTTATTTTTAGTGTCTTCTTATACCACATCTTATATAGATTATTTTCTTTACATGGACACAAAAAAACTCACTTTTTGAAATTGGAAAATTTCAAGCCCATTCTTCCAAAAAATTCTCTTATAGGGATTTGTAAATAAGTATAAACTAGTATACATTACTTGTGATCTAGTTTATTCTCTTTACCATGCAATTTTTTTAATTATTCTTTACTACTAATACCTGGTTCCTTACCCCATGCTTTTCGATATAATTATCCATGTGTAAATTTTTTTAACTCTATTCCATTATTGGTATATAATTTTATAATATTCTTCATAAAAATATTTTACCCCATCCTCCAATAATGGGTAATTGAATAAAACACTTTATAATTGTAGGAGATCACTATAAACCATGAAAATATACTATAATAGTTAATAAAATGCATATAAAAACTCTTCCCATCAATGTATATTGGTGATATCATCCCAAAAATATCAATTTGATCCAACTCAAGAAACCTTATCCACTTATCATCTTTCATTATGTAACTCTTATTAATGATATTAACCTTCTTCAAAATACATCATGTCTATCTATAATCATATTAAATTCAAGGGATTTCATGATATGCATTGTTATTTACTAAATCCTAAAAGTATTTTTACAAAAAGGTTCCAAGATATTTATATTACAACCTATTTTTATCTTTCATGAATAGTAATCATAAGTCATATTCTCCCATTATTATATAGATATTTCACTTCATTCATTTCACGTTTATTACAATTTAACCATATTTTACTTTGATGATACAATTATTCTTTGTAAAATTAATCATATTCCCTAGGTAAAAAAATTGTCAAAAACCTATTAAATTGTAACCATGTCCTTAAACTATAAATACATACATGAATATCATGTATTTTAATTCAATTATTTCTTTCTAGGAGCTAATGTTCTTCAAGATTTCATTTTTGATAACTATTATGAATCCTTATTTATCTACCAAATGCCCATAAGAAGATTATTATTTCATATCATGTGGAAAATTCATCCATTATCAAGAATAAAAACTCTAATTTAAACTATTTATTTCAAATAAATAATTGAAATTACTACCTTCTCAACCCTTTTCTTTTTAATCCACATATACTATTTCACCTATTTTGTTATTAATTTAATAATTCCTCATATTTTTATGATAGATCAACTCCATCTTATAAATTGCAAAATTTATTCGTTATTTTTGTACATCTTGATGATACCTTATACTGATAATAATTTCCATATAGAGTCTCTTAAAACATAAACCATTATATACTTGATGAGAAATGCATGGATTCGTGTCTATAACATTCACACACAAAAATATTATCCCTTGAAAAGAAAAAATATATTTTAATGTCTAATTTTATTTCATTATTTATCTTGTTTGTTAAAGTTCCTGTCAACTAGAAAATTCACATACTACATATACCCCATCATTATATGAAAATAATGCTAATTTTTATACTATTTAATATTTCATTATTATTGTTTGAGAAATATTATAGGAGTAGTGAGTGTCAATAAAATCATTCATTCTAAATGTATTGGGTTACTATGGATTAACATCAACTATGACCACATTTTACTTACTATAAAACCCTAAATTATATTTATTTTTTAATGTGTCTTTTGTTGATAAATAAAATCATGTTACTTATTCATTGGATCTCTATGTTTATCTTTCAATTTCACAGTAGTATACATAAAATTATTTTTTTATGCATCTCAGGAGTCAATATTACTTCATGGTCTTCCATGTTCTTTCATAATCCAGTTATTTATCCTTTTAGATCATATATTTTTTGGACACTATATTTTATTGAGTTAGTCAAAAACAAATTTAATTCAGATATTCTACTCAATATTGAGATTAAAATAAATAAAATTCTATACATATTCCATATTTTTTAATTTATGTATATCTTCCATAAAATCCCTTTTATCCTCTTATTTCCACTACATATAGGGCTTTTAATAATAAACAAATTCATTGGAATTCATAATTTTGGATATATAAACATCTATTTATTCAAGTGAAACATCCAAATACACTTTGAGGTATTGTATTATTTCAATTTTAGTATATTTTTTTGTTTATATCATCTATTTAAGTATTTTCTATTACAGAAACAAGAACTTATTAATTGAGGTCTTTATTTTTCTATATTTCATTCCCTTCAGTATCTTCTAAGATAACATCATCTTGTAAAATAAATTTCTTATTTTTATGTAATTTATTATTTGTAATCCTCTTTCCTTTCTAATCCTTGGATAATTTCTTCATGCTAACTTCATATTATTCTCTATTTTAGAACTTTATGGGACACTTGGAATCAATTTTCCAAATATTTCCATTCAAAAATAATTATATAGGGTCTCCCCTTTGAAACATTATTTTCCACTTTCAGATTTCAGGAAAATAATGACATAACATTATAAACTCTATTTTATTAGGATCATTTTTTACCATTATCTTATTTAAATACATAAATATAACATATTAATATTTATCTTTTTTAATATAATAATTTCTATTCCTCACTTCATATAAAATGATATTTTTATAAAGACTACCCAGTGTAGCCTCCTTTGAATCATTTTCATCGATCACTGAAACCTTCAGGTTAATTAATTTATAAAAATTCTTAGATTTATCTTTATGATATTGATTTCATTGATGGATTTATTTATTCCAAAAATTACTTCCCCAAAAATAATCATCCAGTCAAATAATGAATCAGTGGATTCATTTTGGTGTACCTTTATTCATTATATTTGTTCAAAAGAATCTATAATTTATCTTCACAAACATTTGGGTCACCTTAAAAGATATTAAGTAACTTTTAACACTTGTAATATCTATATATGAATGAAAGCATATTCATATAGATTTTTTGGGAAAAATATCCCACTAATTCATTGATTCCTTTAGTATAACCATTTATCTCTTAATGATATATTTTAGATAACGCTACCATTTCTATGTTAACTAAAATTCCATGTATAGAAGTTATATAAACTTCTATACCTGGTGATAGAAATTATTTTTTCATTATAATATTCTATAATTTGAAATTGTTTCCATTGAATATTTAAATTCCTTTTTGATTGAAAACGGTTCCATGAATTCCAAGAAAAATACTTCACTAATTAGAAAATTTCACATTGCTACCACTTGTTGGTCCCATACAAGGCAGATATCTTGAGAGGGTGTAAATTAGGGTATATTGATTTCAAGATTCCATCCCAACTATCTTTTCATAATTTTATTCATAACACATATCTTTCTCAAATAATTAAATTATAGAAGCAATAAATCATTAAAGGAAGAAAAAAAAGTTATATTTTCATGGTTAACCCACACTAGAATATGTCTAAGGAGCACAAAATGGTGGTGTAATGATGTAAAAAATTAACTAATCACTATACTTTTATGTTATAATTTAGTGTAATCCCACTAAAAATATTGTTTTATACCCTTAAAAATAGTATAGAAGTCACTACTCACTTCACATAATTTAGTGTAACCATTATTACTCCACAGATCGATGCCTTTATCATTAGTGAATCAATAGAAAAATGATGGTATATGAATATATTCTTCCTTTATGAATTTTATTAATATCCATGAAATTCAAAAATATAATGCTTTGAATTATATCACTTTTTTTCTTTCCTTTACAAAATGATATAGAATTACCTCTCTCAAATCTTATATCTAACCAAGGAATTTTTTCCCTATTGTTAGTCGGAGTAGATTAGTCAAGAATGGGGTAAATTTAGAACCTATAATAAAATTGTTACAAAATTATTTCTTTGAACACCTCCCCAATTTAAAAATAATACGACCCAGTTAATCAAGGTAAGAAGGTTATAATAGTTTTTCTAGTCAAATATATTCTCAGAAGATTGGTTAATTCTCATTAATATCAATGTGAGTTATTGATATAACTTTTAAAGTTATTATAATAAGGAAAATAGTTATTACATTTATCCAAGACAAAATGTCAAAGTAAAATCTAGTATTTTCTGAAATATGTAGTAAATAAAAGAAAAAATAAATTAAAAAACACAATGGATAAAACAAGTGGTTCAGCTTCAAGCCGAGACCTAATCCACTCCACTTGGTGATCACCTAACATAAAGAAGTTTATACTAATAAACTTTATCCACACCCTTGATTAGGGTAAACAACAGTGCACATGACTGTCTAGGTCACACGGCCTCTTCCATTGTTCTCCGTGGGTATAAACTATCAGGTCACACAAGGACCACTTCTACACTTATCTATGGGGTAAACATATTTAAGAAGGTATGAGAAGAATTAGATCTTGTACACTTCAGTTTAATATATGAGAGAGTGTGTGTTTTTGATACAAACACAAACACACTTCTCGAAAGCTAAAACCAATACACAATAGATCAAAGTTGATGAGAAAGTATTATAAGTTCTTTGAGAGTTATTCTATGCAGATCTGGGATTGTAGGATGAAGCAGATACAAGTACTGTAACACCCCAACCCCAGTTACCCAGAGTCGGTGCATTATTTTAATACATTGGCATGATTATAAGGAATCATGTCCCAAAAGACCGATCAGTTTAGCAGTCTTGGAAAATAGATTACATACATGAATGTTACATTAAACATTAGAAAATAAAACACAACATAAATGATCCTTTGAGAACACCATTAATCCCCTATATTAACCATTATTATCAACCATAATACACTTCTTGTAATCCTGGGAAAATAAAACATAAGAAAGGGTTGAGCTCAGATGCTTAGTGAGGTTAAATAATTTAGCGGAAGCTATAAACTTTTAAGGAAAGATGTGTCCTAAAAACAATATCCTTTTTAAACATAAACATGAAAATAATATGGAAACAAAATAAATCAAAAATTACCATATAAACATGCACATGGATATTCAGCTATTTGAATAATCACATGTAATAACTAGTTTCATAATGAGGGAATGCCTAACAGCGGACATCATTAAAACATAGTTAAGGCCTCATGCCAAGACTACAAATAAAATTTTTGTCAAGGCCTTGTACAAAGACACTAGTTTGTCTCATGAGACCTACCGATGCATCAAGGAGCTATAGTGGGCTCCACCAATCACTTACTAAGTCCACTGCATTCCTCATATGAAAAAGTTGAAACATAAAATAAACATTCGTATTAAAACTAGCATATGAAATGTCAATACATTAACCATAAACTTTGAATAGTATAAAAATAGAACATCCATAGGAAAACATATCATAACTCATTTAATACAATATGGCAGATTTTATTATAATAAATCAACCTCAGTCAAAAATAATATCCAAAAAAGGATTTTGTCATTATCGAATATGATGAGTAATACTTTTTGAGGGAAATATTATTTTTTGTAAAATAATTTAAAAGTCACACATTTATAAAGGAAGTAATTAAAATAGATTTTCGAATCAAAGTCTCACATACCACTTTGAAACTTTTTAAAAGAATTATCATTTCAAAACATTCATGTCCATATAAATAAATCTTTAAAAACATTTTGAAAACATGGACATTAATTAAAAAGATTTAGAAAGATTAATCTTTAAAAAATTTAAAATTTTGATCTTGATAAAGAGTAACTTTCACAAATCCTTAAAATATTAATTTTGAAATAATTTTTATGAAAAATGGACATCGATGAAAAAAATGTCCCAATAAATACTTACACATAAACAATCTCGGATAATAATGAGATTAAGGAATTAACACTTACCTTGAACTTTCCATTAGTTGAGGGTATGTTTAACCTCCTGTATGAAGATCGTAGTATGTTATTAAATTATACCAGAACCATATTAATGGTTATGATATCATACATGATTCATTTATTACTTTATACTACCCATTTAATAATAATTTCCATGATAAATTAACATTTCGGGTAATAATCACTTTCTTTATCGTACGTGTTTTAACTTGTTAATCTTGATTGTATCACTTAGATCAAGATTTAAATACTTCTAGAATATAAAACATGATTTATTATCATAAATATTTAGAATATAAATATGTATGATAAACATATATATGAAATGAAAAACACCATTTATGGAGACGGTAGTCCGCACGTACGCATAAACGCTGTTTCTGTTTTCATATCGTATTGAATGGAACTAAGTGAATAATATATATGTAAGTAAATATATGTATATATATAAATATATATATCTATAGTATCATCATTATTCCATATATTACATACTTATTAGTAATATAGATATATATTTATAATTGTCGATGAATGGTGAACGTGGAAATGAATCTCATCACGTCGTGGAGACGGTAATCCGTATGTACGCTTGAGCGACAATATCATTTCCTTAAAGGTATGGAACTGGATGGTATATTAAATTTACAAAGACATTATAATTTTGTTTGAATTATTTATATACATATTACTCATCATTATATCCATCCAAAAACCATAGTGTTGAATAACAAATTACACCACGGCATGGAGACGGTAAGTCGTACCTACGCACGCATGGTGACATTATCATTCTTAAGATGGATTGAATAATGAATATAGTTGTGCCATATTTATAATAAAATCACAGTATATAGAAGATACTGGAGTTATTATTTTAGAATTTAAACAACAAAGAAAGAGTAAGTGGAAGAATAAGAGAACTTGAAAGAGGGTGGTGAAATCATTATCTCTTATTCAGGTTCTTCCTTTTGATTTGATCAAAAGGGCTCCTTAGGTTGGATTTATGACCAAAGGAAGGCCTCTAGGATGAAGGTAGGATAGTTGGGAGGATATTTGGGACGGTTTTGGCTGAGCCAATTGGATATGGAGGTGTGATTTTGAGACAAGTGGAAGTTCCCTTTTATAAGAGGGGTGGGGGTCACTTGAGGAAAAGATTAAAGTATTAATTTATTATACAATCATATTCGGTTTATAATGGTTTCAAATGAATTTATTTCAATCCTTAGGTGTTTATGGGTCGAAATAATCTCAACCAATAGGTTTTATACAAGTTTAAGTTTCCATTTTATCCTTGTCTTTTAGATTTAACTCTTAGTTAAATAGTTTAACTTTTACCGTATCTTCTTGTATTCTTACACTATGTGGTTAATAAACTTACTCTAAACTTAGAAGAGAACCTCAAGTGGCTAATTAATGAGATATATAATATTATTTAAGACCTTTGTCTGAACATTACATTTTTTGGAATATTATACAAACCAATAATATAGTATTTGATTTAAATATTAATTTATGTCAATTTTGACACTATTTGTTATTTTGTATTTTTGAAAGTCATAAAAACTTTATTACATCAAAAAAGATACATTTAATCAGATATAACCAGTAATATACTTCTATAAAATTCTTGGATTTCATAAAAACTTTGAAATTATATTTATTTTAATATTTATAATACCATTTATTTGATTCTTTCATTAATAAGGTAATTACTGTATCATCATTGTGTTATTAATAAATTTAATTATTTAATCTCTAAATATTATAAATAAAATACCATTCTATAGGAAGATTTTTTATATTTCTAAAGAATATTTATAGTAGAATTTATCTTTTGTATAACCCTATATTAAAAATGGTTTAGTTATTAAACTTTGATTTTAACTCTTTTAACTCTTCTTTAAATTAAATAATAAAAAATGTCTTAATCGGGTCCAAGTGGACCTAAAGGGTCGAATTTTATTCATAACGTTGTTTTTTGTCGAATTACAATTATCAAATAGAATTAGGACATGTGTTAGGGTAATAATAATATCATTTGTACCCATAATTACCATATTTACTTTTAACCGTGGTAAATAAAAGTAAAAGTTACTATTCATGAAAAATTATTTTTATCTTATTGAACCTCGTATTACTAATTTATATTAACCATGTCTCTTGTATTTTCTAAATTCAACTAACAAAAGCAGTAAAATTAAGTTTTATGTGAATTTACAAATTCTCCTAGGAGGTGGGTAAAAGACGGTGAAAAGTTCAATAAAATTTTTATATATCTAAAATTATTATAAACTGACTCCAATGAATTACATTGAACTTATATAGGTATTATGTATCTATTTTGACCTAAAATAAATTTAAATAAAATAGATAATTATTTAAATAAAAATTCGATTTTAAAATATAACTCAGTGTTTTTCACTATTCATCAAAAATTGAAAGTTTTCTTAAAAATACTGAAAATTCAACCTAAGCTAATTCTGATATTATGAATTCAAAAAATGAAGTCAATTTTACTAAATTAAAAACAAATAATTTTCATTTATTAATTTAAAATTAATTCCCGTAGTCAAAACCAAAAGGCGTATTTTTAAGAAATAATAACTATCAAAACATTGACACTTGTTTATGACCAATTTCAAAGTGAAATTACTTAAAAAGACCAGAATTGGATTAAATGGAAAAAATATAATCTATTTATACTTCCCAACCATTATAATTTATAATTTAACACTATAAATTATTTTGATTAAAAAATTTGTCTTTAATTAAAAAATAGTATTTTGCACTATTCACCAAAATATTAAAGCTATAAGAAAATACAAAAAATTTATCAAAACTAAATTTTTAACTCCTTATTCTAAATAATAATCTTATTTTTTCAAATTGAATATATAAAAGTGTCATATATTGGATTTAATAAAGGTTCTCCCTCAAAAGGCGGTAAAATTGCATTTTCTGAAAAATACTTCCTTTATCTAAAAAATTGAATTTGTTTTTACATTATGTCTAAGTAACTAGTTATATGGATTCTAAAATTATAAGGATTATATAAAGTTCAAATTTCAGTTAATACTATTCATAATCACTTTTGAATGGCCAGTTTGGTAAGTCGTGGTGCGCTTAAACTCAGTGTTGTGTGTGGTGCAAGTTATTGAATTAATTTAAAAAAATAACATAATATGAAATATTAGAGTGTTATATTCTCCCCTCCTTCAATAAATTGCATCTTCGCAATTTGAAATTTTTCTTCAAAAATTAAAGGTTGAAAATAGAAAATACCTTTTTGGAGAACTCATATCGGAAATTGGGTTAATAAAATTTAGTCTTAATAAGTGGGAATATATATATATATATATATATATATATATATATATATACTTGACATGTAGAGTTACATCCTTTAACTAATTCCTACCATAAACTCTTCTTTCACTACAAAAGATTTCAAAAAATATATTCTATTTATCCTAATCATATATGGTTCCAAAAATAATGAATTTATAATTCACCTATCAGACCCTTTAAAAAACTAGATTATACCATACAAGGACTTCTTGTAGTCTTGTGGTAGGAGATACACCCTTGTCACCCTTCGGTTGCAGGTTTAAGTCTCATGGCCTTGCCGGATGTGACGGGTTGCTGCCCGACCTCCGGGTTGTCCTTTTTATGGCAATCCAAAAATAATCTCAAACTAGAATTATCCAGAATACTTCTGTCCAAACTCACAGTCCAAAATTTAGAAGGAAGGTAAACACAATGAAGATCCTTCTTTCCATATAATAACATGTGACCACCTTCATCATGTATTATTGTAAAACATGGTAACACCCTAAATTACCATAAAACCTTAATGATTACATTCATTCTCCCTTATTCTTTATATAATACTAGATATATTCCTTATATCCAAAAATTTAGAATATTCCAACAATCATGAAATAAACAAACCATTAATCAGTTCCATGATAATCAAGAATATCCAATATAATTTATCCAAATCAACCATCTCTTATTCCAAAATTACTACCTTAATATCAGGACCATTTAATCTCAAATTCCCAATGAAATAGTACTGCAGTACAATCCTTATTTATTGACAAAATTCATATAACTAGTGCATCGTTTATACAACACTCAAATGACATGATACTTTAATAACAACATAAGAACTCTTAATTATTTCTCTTCATCTTTAGTAGTATCATAACGTTATTCTTATCCAATAGCAGCATTTGGGGTATACTCTGATGATTTGGACATTGATTCACGTAGTGTCCCAACTCCTTGCAGATGAAGCATTGTACATTTGAAACTTTTTTCTTACCCTTGAAATCATGTAATTGGTGTCCTTTTTCTCCTCACTTATAACAAACTCTCATTCCCTTCAAGCATTTACCAAGGTGATTCTTTCCATAGTTATCACATATGGGAAAATCCTTCTTTTCCCTCTTCTTTTTATCCAACTTTCTCTCATCCATCCTTTTATTCACTTTCTTTCCTTCAAATCCATAGGACTCAGAGAATTCTTTACTTATCTTATTAACACATGATACTATTTCTTCATATGTTGAGAATACATGGGAGACTATTTCCCTTATAAATTTCGGTTTAATACCATGAAAGATATGATCTTTCTTACTCTTTGGATCATACGTATTGATGGAGTTCACATTCCTTCTACTGGGTGCCATTTCTATACCTTGGAATACACTAGGTCAAATTATGAATTGCAATGAATAACTCCAAACTTGTAAAATACCTAACGTAAATTGAACAGTTTTTTGATATAATCCATAATCATAAAAAAAAAATCTTTGAGGAATTATATACTTATAAACCCTTAATAATGGTTTGTGAGGAAAATGAGAATTATCCTAAGCATATGCCATGGGAGTGTCATAACCAAGAGTGCAGCAAGACCCGTTGTTGTGCACCAGTTCCCGTTCAAGTCTAGATCAAAGCGGTGTTTTCTGGTTTTACCCCTAGGTACATATGTTCCAGATTCACCTCTACTTGATCGTGTCTAGACAGGGATGTATTTCTTAGAAAACTCACAAAATCTCTACAATACCTAAATTCTAGAAAGTTCTTCTCTATTAATTCTCAAATTATATCTTATGTATATGTGTTCTAATCAGAGTTTATCTAAATCTAGCTTCCAAGGTTTTTACTAAAATTCCCCAGATACCAACTATAATGCCTCAACCCCAGTTACCCAGAGTCAGTGCATTATTTTAATACATTAGCATAATTACATGGAATCAAGTCCCAAAAGACCGATCAATTTAGCAGTCTTGGAAAATAGATTATATACATGAACAATACATTAAACATTAGAAAATAAAATACAACATAAATGATCCTTTGATAACACCATTAATCCCCTAGCTTAACCCTGCTTATCAATCATAATACACTTCTTGGAATCCTAGGAAAATAAAACATAAGGAAGGGATGAGCTCAGATGCTCACTAAGGGTAAATAATTTAGAGGAAGCTATAAAATTTAATGGAAACATGTGTGATAAAAACAACAGCCTTTTAAAACATAAACATGAACGTAATATGGAAAAAAATAAATCGAAAATTACTATATAAACATGCACATGGATATTCTACTATTCGAATAATCACAAGTAATAACTAATTTCATAATGAGGGAATGCCTAATGTCGAAAATCATTACCACAAAGTCAAGGCCTCGTGCCAAGACTACAAATAAAATTTTTGTCAAGGCCTTCTTCCAAGACACTAGTTTTTCTCATGAGACCAACTGATTCAATGAGGAGCTATATCAGGCTCCACCCGTCACTTTCTAAGTCCACTTCATTCCTCATATAAAAAAGTTGAATCACAACATAAACATTCGTATTAAAACTAGCATAAGAAATGTCAATACATTAACCATAAAATATGAATGGTATAAAAATAGAACATACATAGTCAAACATATTATAACTCATTGAATACAATATAGCAGATTGTATTATAATAAATCAACCTCAATCAAAAATAATATCTAGTAAAGGATGCTGACATAGTTGAATATGATGAGTAAAACTTTTTGAGAGAAATAAACTTTTTTGTAAAATCTTTTAAAATTCACACATTTATAAAGGAATTAATTGAAAAGTGATTTTTGAATTAAAGTTTCTCATACCACTTTGAAACTTTTTAAAAGAATTATCATTTCAAATCATTCATTTCCATATAAATAAATCCTTAAAAACATTTTGAAAACAGGGAAATTAATGAAAAAGATTTAGAAAGATAAATCTTTAAAAAATTTAAAATTCTGATCTTGATAAAGAGTAACTTTCACAAATCCTTAAAATATTCATTTTGAAATCATTTTTATAAAAAATTGACATGGATGATAAAAATTTCCCAATAAATACTTACACATAAACAATCTCAGATAATAATGAGATTGAAGAATTAACCCTTACCTTGCAACTTCCTTTAGTCGAGGGTACGTTTAACATTCTGTATGTAGATAGTAGTATGTTATTGAGTTATACCAGAACCATATTAATGTTTATGATGTCATATATGATTCATTTATGACTTTATACTACCCATTTAATAATAATTTCCATGTTAAATTAACATTTCATGTAATAATTATTTTCTTTATCGTACGTGTTTTAACTTGTTAATATTGATTGTATCACATAGATCAATATTTACATACTTCTAGAATATAAAACATGATTTATATATCATATATATTTAGAATATAATTATGTATAATAGATATATATATGAAATGAAAAACACTGTTTATGGAGACGGTAGTCCGTACGTACGCATAAATGATGTTTCCATTTTTATATCGTATTGAGCGGAACTAAGTGAATAAGATATATGTAACTATATATATATATATAGTATCATCATTATTCCATATATTATATACTTATTAGTAATATATATATTTTTATAATCATCGATGAATGGTGAATGTGGAAATGAATCTCATCGCGTTGTCGAGACGGTAATCCGTACGTACGCACGAGCGACAATATCATTTCCTTAAAGGTGTGGAATTGGATGGTATATTAATTTTACAGAGAAATTAGAATGTTGTTTTAATTATTTATATACATATTACTCATCATTATATCCATCCAAATAACATAGTGTTGAATAACAAATTACACCACGGCATGGAGACGGTAAGTCGTACGTACGCACGCATGGTGACATTATCATTCTTAAGATAGATTGAAAAATGAATATAGATATTACATATTTATAATAACATCATAGTATATAGAATATACTGGATTTATTATTTTATAATTTAATCAACAAAGAAAGAGTACGTGGAAGAATAAGAGAACTTGAAAGAGGGTGGTGAAATCATTACCTCTTATTCAGGTTCTTCCTTTTGATTTGATCAAAAGGGCTCCTTAGGTTGGCTTTTTGACCAATTTAAGGCCTATAAGATGATGGTAGGATAGTTTGGAAGATATTTGGTCAGGTTTTGGTTGATCCAAATGGATATGGTGGTGTTCTTTTGAGAGAAGGGGAAGTTCCCTTTTATAAGAGGGGTGAGGGTCACTTTAGAAAAAGATTAAAGTATTAATTTATTATACTATAATATTCGGTTTATAATGGTTCCAAATGAATTTATTTCGAGCCTTAGGTGGTTATGGGTCGAAATCCTATCAAAAAATAGGTTTTAGACAATTTTAGGTTACCATTTTAACCTTATCTTTTAGATTTAACTCTTAGTTAAATAGGTTATCTTTTACTATGTCTTCTTGTATTCTTACATTATATGGTTAATAAACTTACTCTAAACTTCCAAAAGAACTTTAAGTGGATCATTAATAACATATATAATATTATTTAATAACTTTGGCCGAACCTTACATTTTTAGGAATACTATATCAACCAATAATATAGTATTTGTTTTAAATATTAATTTATGTCAATTTTGACACTATTTGGTATCCTGTTTTTGTGAAAGTCATGAAAACTTTATTACTTCAAACAAGATACATTGAATTAGACCTAACATGTCATATTCACCTATAAAAGTATTTTATTTCACAAATACTTTGAAATTATATTTATTTTAATATTTATAATACCATTTATTTCATTCTTTCATTAATAAGGTAATTACTGCATCATCATTGTGTCATTAATAAATTTAAATATTTAATCTCTAAAAATTATAAATAAAATACCATTCTGTAGGAAATATTTTTATCTTTCCAATGAATATTTATAGTCTAATTTATCTTATGCATAACACTATATTAAAAATGGTTTAGTTATTAAACATTGATTTTAACTCTTCTAACTCTTCTTTAAATTAAATAATAATAAATGTCTTAATATAATCCAAGTAGACCTAAAGGGGGTAAAAATGGATTTTCTGAATAATACTTCCTTTATCTAAAAAATTGAATTTGTTTTTACATTATGTCTAAGTAACTCATTATATGGATTCTAAAATTGTAAGTATTATATGAAGTTCAAAATTCAGTTAATACTATTCATAACCTCTTTTGAATAGCTAGTTTGGTAAGTCGTGTTGTGCTTGAACTCAGTGTTTCATGTAGTGAAAGTTATTGAATTATATTGAAAAAATAACATACTATTAAATCTTGAGGTGTTATAAGTATTGAGTCTTCTTATGAAAAATAGTGTATCACAAGTCTGGTGGTCGGGTTTCCAGCTCGATGATCTAGCTCGTGTTCTTCTTGGAGTTTTTATGGCAAAGATGATTTTCTCTATGATCTACGGTGGTCTAGTTATTTTTAATCGAGAGTGAATTATTCAAGTGTTCTTCAGTTATATCTTGTTTCATGAATCAATTCTCTTTTCAAATGCTCACTCTACTTCCCTATATTTTTTATGCCTGTCGTATCTTCCTTTTTTACTGTGGGTGCACATGTTGGAACTGATAGGATTCATGTATATTGCACCTCGTACCTTGTACTGTCAGGTGTCATGTCTACAAAGAAACATTAATTATGTCAATGCCTTTAAATGACTTAGATATGACTATTATAAATTAAATTGAAAATAAAAAAACATATTAAAAAATTTGTCAGAGTTTTCCTTGAAATGGTATCACTTGGAAACAGTGTCACCATGAAATGGTGACTTCTTCATTGCCTTAGAGTGGTGAGACAGTCGTGCTGCTACAGTAGTATTGATATTAGGAACTGGTAGCATTAAAGCAGTGTTAGAATCACGGTGTCTGATCCTTTTCCAAATATTGAACAGTGTATTGGTGATGGTAGCAAGGAACCGGTGTCGCAGACTTCATGGGGTCTAATACTGGTTACGATGTTCGGGTCATGGTGTCTGGGTCATGGTGTCTAGGTCATGGTATCTAGGTCACGGTGTCTGGTCTTTTTCCAGAAAATCAGAACTAGTGGGAGACTCACAGTTTCTTAGACTTAGCCAAATATCAATAAACAGTCTTAATTAGTTATATTCATATAATGATTTATACTTAATCATAGAATAAATAATTAAAGAATAAAATTAAATTTACTTTACAATAATCAGACATGATTTATAAGAATTATGGTCTTGTGGAAGTTTATTTAAAGAATAGGAAAACCAACCATCTCAACACCTGATTTGAAATAATGTAAACAGGGTTAATAGGATTTGTGATCATTAAAACAATATTAACACATGAGGAGTCCCACAATCTCCCCATTTTTGATGATCACAAATCATATAAATTCTATTTTTGTTCATAGTGTGTTTTTTCTCCCCTATTTGGGTTTAACAAAAGGAGAAAAAGAAGGAAGGAAAATAAGAGAATAGACAACAACAGTTCTCATGGAATTATATGGAACGATGTGTGGAATTACAAGAAATAGACAAAAGTACAAAACATCCCTATCAAGATACAGTGTTCACTTTTCTTTAGCACAAGCTATCTTCCATTTTCCCTTGGTAGCAGCATCAAAAGGAGCCACGGGAGAAAAAGAAGAGGTTAAAGAAGGAAGTGAGCCAACAGTCAAAGAAGGAATAGGGAGGCCTTCAAAAGGAGAAGGTTACAAAGTGGTTTTGGAGGAAACCGAGGCACATTTTAATCATGGATAATAGTTCTGATCTAGCTCAGAGCCTGAGATACTGACATTGAGGAAAAAGAAAAACCATTGGATGAGGAAGGAGATAAACTAGGTTGAAAAGGTTCAGCTGTAGGAGCCACAATGGTAGTGATTTTCTCATGAATATAAGACTTCAACAACTGAATGAAATCAGTAATGATCTCTCTTCTGTACTGCATTGCCTTCTCGAAATCATCTTTGTTCTCCAAGAACTATTTTAATAGACAAGTGAGTTCTTTGATCTTTTGGACTTAATTCTTGAAGGGTTGAGTGACATGTGGTTTTTTTAGATTCTCTACAAGATATTTGAAATTATTGGTCATATCATGCTTATATAAAATCCTATTAAAGTAGAAATCCACTTTATTAGTAATTTATTCCTGAGCATCATTTGCAATATTTGAATGAATTCTCACTAAATCAAGTACTTTTTCACTATTCTTGAAAACATTATATAAGCTCTCTTTATTAAAGCCACTTAACACTGATTAGAGTTTCTCCTTAACAACAGTTCTAAGAAGATAATTTTTAATGGGTTTGTAGTACTTTCTATAGGAATTAGAGGACATAACAGCTGAAGGGAGGGACTTGAGATGATTTAGAACTTTATATAGACATATGTAGTACTCATCAGCCAGTTATTTAAGACCAACACCAATATCATGCATCTCATTGAATAACTGGATGTTTTTTCATCCACTTTGTCAAATATTGAAGTCATGTTCAGTTTAATCGAAGATGAAACTTTATTTGGAATCTATTTAACATCCTCAATAGGATGGGAAACATGATCTTGTCCTAATTGCAACACTTTTTGCATATCTTCAACCATATCTCATAGATAATTTACCTCATCACTCAATTTCATGTTCTCAATTATAACCTCTTGTACTTCATAATCATTTTTGGTTGAATCTTCCATATGATTTTCTCTAAAAACAAGGCAGAATATATTTCACTAAAATTTGTCATAGGAGCATGTTGTGTTTTCATGATATTTTCAAATCTAGATAATAATGTAACTCCAAAGGCTTTCAAATCACTTTGACTTGTAGAATCAGAAGGTTCTTGTGAAGGTCTAGGAAGAGGATCTTGGACAGGTTTAGGTTCATTAGCAGATATTACCTCTAGAGAAGAAAGTAGTTTCAATTAAAACACAGTAGAAGGGTTTATTCCTTTAACCAAGGCCTCTTGTGCATTATCAACATCAAAGTAGCTAGGGAATTTATATCAGGTATCCACTGTGATTTGATCAACATTATTAGGAACTTCAACACGTTCTATAATGGGTGTTTCTCCCCCTCAACAAGCGTATCTCTCACAGGACTAAGTGATCTAGTTCCTTCATCTATTTCTAAAATTTCAACCCTTATAGCCCCAAGGATTTCTTTTCTATCTATTTGGAAGGCTTGTTCTATTCTTTACTCATCAAATATGATAATATTAGGATTATCATATTCTTCTAAATGTTCCTCAACATCATCCTCTTCCTCAATAATAAATTAATCTTCTAGATTCTCCTAAGGAACAACATTTTCTTTTACACTAACCACATATTCATTCCTAGAAGCAAGTTCTTATTCTAAATAAACACCTCTTTCAGTAACATGTGATTCCATTTCAACTATATTTTGTGTAATAGGTACACCACTATCTTCTTTATCCAAGATAGTTCCTTCCATAGTTGCAATAGCTACCTCTTATTCTTCTTCTTCAATATAATCAACAACTTCATTTGGTTCCAAACTAGGATCACAATTGTTCTTAGGTCTTGAAGGATGATCAACCGGATTAAACATTTCATATATCTTTTCAATATCCTCCACCAAATACAGTTTTCAAGGATTCCAACTTATGTTCATTTTTTTTACTATAACCTTTGAGACACAGAACTCATGGTCTCTGATGAATTCTTCATCCATTCCATCCATTACTTTAGAATACATCATTGAATATATTATCCTTCAATAGAACAAATAGGTATACATTGATGTTTTCTTAATCAATTCACACATGTAAAGTATAACATATTTACACAGATTGATATTGTGTCCATTTTTCATAAGATGTATCAAGATAAAATCTTAATACTTGAGGGTAAAAAAATATCATTTCCTTGAAATAATCATATTCTAAATAAAATTAAATAGAAACCTCATTTCAACATCCATCTCAATAGAAATTGCTCTTCTTTTCTTCTTTTTTCCATTCAAACTTTCTAGAGCCTCTTCTAAGACAAAAATATCACTTGGAGGATGATGACCTCTCCAGTTTTCCTCAAAAATTACTTTATGAGGTGTCCCTAGGTAGGAACCCCATAACCTCGATAAAAAATTATATCTTTGGCCATTAATCGAGCTTCTTACAACAAAACCATCTTTTGTATTGAATGAAAACTAGATAAACTGATAAAAAAGAGAAACAATCGTTGGATAAATTGGTCTAGTATTTTTTTTAAATTAGTTCAGCCATCCCTACTCTTCCAGTATTTTAAAAACTAAAGTTTTACTTATCAGTAACCCCTTAGGATTGATTTCCTTTTCTGGTACTACTATTCTATCAATAATATTTTGGTTCAGTGGTCCTTCAGGTGCTACCTTAAGATCTCTTTTTACATTCTTCTAAGATCTGCGCTTCTCTGGAGTTGATAAAGATGGGCACTTCATTTTGGGAATTCAACAAGGGTTTGAGAGATACGTAGATGAAGGTATTAATGAGGACTTATTGTTTGAGAGAAGGGTTTCAGTTTCGAGAGAAGAGAGCTCGAGTGAAGAAAATAGTGAAAGATATTTAGTTTTCATCATTTAGGGACTTAAAGCATCTCAAATTCAAAAATGCAGGATAAAAACAATAAAATAATCAACATAATGATATGGGTAATAAAACATAAATAAAATGAAAAAATAGAGTCATTACGGTGAGACCATAATAGATTGTCATGGTGTTTATCCTTACAATGTGACTCTAAACGGTGCGACTGTTTCATGTTAGACAGTAATTGCAAGACAATAACCGGTAGATAGTAACTGTGATACCGTAAACATGAATCAGTAACATCAAGAAAATAATCTATAAAACTATGAGAGTGAGACATTAATTCTAATATAGTGACTTGAGAAACTGTAAATCATGAAACCATAAACTGTGAAACAGTAAGCTGTGAGATATTAAGTTTTGAAATAGTACACTTTCTACTTGATGTTTATCATTCCTAATTCATGTATTATGTAATCTATCCTTTCATAATTTAATGATTTGGGGAATATATCAGAAATATGACATTAATATTTAATTAATTCCAAAGTGATATCACTTTTTTGATAATGGTCTCTCAAAAAGTGATGTCTTACATCAGTATGTTTTGTCCTGGAGTGTGAAACAGAAGTATTTTAGATATTAATAGCACTTGTATTGTCACAATTTATTGGTTCATGTATGAATTTATATCCATAATCTAGTAATGTGTGTTTCATCGACAAAATTTTTCTACACCAACTATCAGTAGCTATGTATTCAGCTTTGGTAGTAGATAATGCAATAGAGTTTTGTTTCTTACTACACAATGATACTAGATACTTTCCCAAAAGTGACAGGTTCCAGAAGTCCTTTTTCTATCTAAGTTAGAACCACCCAAATCATCATCATAATTGCTAACTAACTCAAATGATTTTCCCCTAGGTTAGAACAGTCCCAAATTGGGTGTATGTTTGAGGTATTTGAAAATCATTTTAACAGTATTTAAATGATATTCCTTAAGGTTTCCTTGAAAACAAGTACACATACATAAACTAAACATAATATCAGGTCGGTTATCATTTAAGAAGAGTCATTTTCTAATCATTCATCTTTAAGTAGTTTGAACAATAGATTTTCCATCATCATCAAAATCCAACTAACAAGTAGTACTCACTGAAGTATCACTAATTTTATTGTTATCCAAGCCAAAAAGTTTTAAGAGATCCTTAGTTTATTTTCATTGATTTAAAATAATACCATAATTATTTTGAAATTTTTTAAATCCAAGAAAGAATTTTATTTCACCCATTAAACTCATTTCAAATTCATTTTGCATAAATAAAAAACTCAATACATAAAGAATTTTTAAAGATCCAAAAATTATATCATCTACATAAATTTCAAATTCTAAAAACTCATGGAAATTCATTATATAAAAAGGGTAGGATTAGATATACCTTTTGTAAAATATTTATAAATAAGGAGTACTTAATCTATCATACCATGCTCTTGGATCTTTTTTTAAACCATGCAAAGATTTTGATAATTTGAAAAAATGGTTTTGAATGTGAGGATTTATGAAACTAGGGGGTTGTTCAACAAAAACATCATCAGCTATATACATATTTAGGAATTCACTTTTGACATCTGTTTGATATATTTTTAAGTTTACATGGGTAGAATAAGCAAGAAATACTCTTATGTCTTCAAGTCTTGCTACTGGTGAAAAGGTATCCTCATAGTCAATTCCTTCTTCTTGATTATAGCCTTGTGAAATCGATCTAGCCTTGTTTCTAACTATATTTCTATATTTATCTACCTTATTTCTAAACACCCACTTAGTGCCTATGGTAAATATGTATTTGGGTCTGTCAATAATTTTCCAAACTTTGTTCTTTTCAAACTGATTAAGTTCTTCTTGCATATCCATCACCCAAAACTCATCATTGATAGAATCATTAATGTTTTTAGGTTCAAGTTATGGCAAGAATAGTTGATGTTCAACCTGATTTATAATAGAAGCTCTAGTTTTTTTATTTTATCTAAATCTCCTATAACAGCATCTAAAGGATGGTTCTTAAGGGTTCTAACATGTCTAGAAAAAGAAGGGCTAGTGATTTTTGGTTCTTCAATATGGTCAGGTTCATTATGACTTGAAACTAGATAATTTCCATAACTAGATGTTTTTATAGATTCCTTTACAGGATAGTTATTGGATTTAGCATTGATGTCCAGATTTGAAATATCATCCTCAAGATTCTCTATAGAGGTATTAGGCTCATGTGAATCTGTGTCATCAATCTTGATATTGACAGATTCCTCCACACGTTTAGTTATTTTTTAAAACACTCTATAATCATTAGTAGAGATTGATTATCCTTGAAAATTTCTTTCATCACTCTTGGATGAAAAATTTTCAAGATTTTACTTAGTATTAATGATATAGACTTTTCAACCAAAGACATTGAAGTAGCTTACTTTTGGTTTTCTACTGTTCTATAACTCATATGGATTTCTTTTAAGAATAGGTCTAATTAGTACCCTATTAATAATATAGCATGATGTATTTATAGATTTAGCAGAAAAATATATAATTAATTCATATTCACTAAGCATGGTTTTAGAAATTTATTGATAGGTCCTATTTCTTCTTTATATAAATCCATATTGTTGAGGGGTTCTAGGGGTATAGAAATTATTATTATAGACATTTTGTGAGAAAAATGATTCAAACTCTTACTTTTCAAACTCATGTCCATGAAAAATTCTTAAAGATTTAATTCTAAGTCAACTAATGTTTTCTACGTTTTTAAAATATTTGGTGAAATGAGAGCAGGGTTCACTTTTGTGAGCCAAAAAGAAAGTCCAAGTATATCTAGAAAATTCATCTATATGAACATAAACATAGTGCTTCCCATTTAAACTAGAAACTCTAAATTTTCTAAATAAATCCATGTGAACCAAATTGAGAGGTTGAGAAGTTGAAACTTATTTCTTTGGTTTAAATGAATTTTTTTTTTTAATTTCCCTTTTGACAATGATTACACACTTTATCATTTTTTAACTCTAGTTTGGGTATATCTTTGGCTAAGCATTTTCTAGTTATCTCTCCAAGGGAGTGAATATTGAAGTGTCCTAGTCTTCTATGCGAAAATCATGATTCTTTGGGAAATACACTTAAACATGATGCACTTTGAGAAACTAATGAATCTATGTTAATAGAATATACATTTTCATTTCTTAATATAGAAAATACTAATTCATTTTTAGAATTAAAAACATTTAAAGCATAATTTTCAAATTTTAAATGAAATACATCATCACATAGTTGTGAAATACTATGTAGATTATATTTCAATCCACTAACAAAAATTAATTTGGAAATTAAAACTGTGTTAGAGTTATGGATTTGGACAAGGCCAATGATTTTTCCTTTGAAAGTGTCACCAAAAGTGACATGGCCACCATCAATTTTTATTATGTTCATGAAACATGAATAGTCTTATATCATGTGTCTTGAACACCCACTTCCCAAGTACCATAAGCTTTTATAGGAGCTCTTCAAACAATTTTCTTACAAAATAGTAAAATAAAAACAAACATTGGTACCCATATTTGTTTGGGTCTAGTAATATTAGTAACTAGTGCTCTACGAACACACATCTGTCTCATAGGTTTATTATAAGCATAATGTAAAGTATTTGAGAAATAAACACTATATGGTCTAGAAAAACTAGAAACAATAGAGAGTGTATTATAATTTGAACTTGCATAAAGTTTTCTTGAACTAGGAGTAAAGCTGTGTGATTTAGATTTAGAAACAAAATAGGTTTTTCCAAAATTTCTTTTACAAGTTTGATAGCCAATACCAGTAGTATATTTAAAGAAAATATATTTACCTAACATTTTTACCACGGTATATTTACCATTAGTAAACCTTTAAAGATCATTTTTAAATTTCTTATTAGATAGATTTAATTCATTATTTTATTTGAGTAATTGAACATTTTTCAATCTTTATACAATAATTTTAGATTTAAAAATTGAGGTAAGGGAATATTGTTTATTTAAATATGTTTATTTATCTTTTAGTTCATTACATGTCTCTTTAAGCATATTTTAATACCCAAACATTTCCTATTTAGAAATATTCTTAAAATCACTTTCATCTCTAGAATAATAAGAATTTATCACATCAGATTCTAGGGTTACATCAGATGTGTTTATCATGAAACACATATTGTCTTTGTTAGCATGTTCATTTTGTGAATACTCTAAGTCACTTGAACTATCCTTATAAAAACTCCAAGTTGCTTTAATTTCATTTTTATACTTTCTATATTTGTCCTCATATTTCCTTTTATAATTTAGCTTGGGACAATCATCTTTTACATGTCCCTTTCGCGTACATTCATAACATATTATCTCATCAGACTTTTCGTTTCTTTTCAAATATTTCTTCTAGCTTCCCTTTTGATCATATCTTCCTCTAAAGTTAGGTTTTATGAAAAATTTCTTCCTTTTGTGAAATTTCTTAAACATTATGGATAATTTAGCCATATCCTTATCACTTTTAAGTGAATATTTTTCACTGTAAGAACTTTCTATAGAGACTTAGAGTTTCTCCTTTTCATTGTGTTTATAGGTAGTGGTCTTAAATGCCACAAGTTTTCTATTGGGTTGAACCTCTTCTTCCTTGTGGACTTTTATCTCTTATTAATACATAATTATTTTCCCAATGAGTTCTTTGACATGTAATTTTATGATGTCACATGATTCTCTAATAGAGATAGATGTTCCTCTCCATATATCGGGTAAGCATCTTAGAATCCTCGTGATTTGTTCTTTGGAAGTGGCTTCTCTTCCTAGAGAAATCATTGTGTTGACAATTTCATGTGACCTAATATACATGTCAAAAATATAATCATTAGGTTTCATTTTAAAGTTATCATATTTTATATTATATGTATTGAGTCTCATTTATTAAACACTAGAATTTCATTCATGTGAAATAGACAAAGTGTCCTAAATTTCATGGGCAATTTTAAAAGCATAAAATCTATTAAATTCCTCATCTTCTATAGAAAAATATAAGGCATTCGTGGCTTCGAAATTGTTATTATAATTAGTCTTGGTTGGGTCATCAATATTAGTTCTATCAGTATAAGTAATCTTATATTCATCTATAACTGAAGAAAAAAAATTAAAACCCATACTTTATACATGCATTTTCATTTTAATTTTCCATTAGGAATAATTAGTTCCGTTAAAGAATGGTAGTCTGTTTGTTACAAAACCTTAGAGTCTATTATCTATAACAAATAAATACCTTTAAAGAGGTATAAATTTATAATTAACAGAAAATTATAGATCTTTAATGTACAACTAAAATCATAGTTGAACAGATTTTAAAACAGAGTCTCATTAAAAATAAAATCCTCTGATAACAAATTTTGGTCAGAGTACATTACCATGAAGGGGGTGAATTGAGTATCTATAAAAAATTATGTTACAAAATTGGTTCTTTGAAAACATTTCCAATTTAAAAATAATACAGCCCAGTTAATCAAGGTAATAAGGTTATAATAGTTTGACTATTCAAATAACTTCTCATAAGATTGATTAATTCTCAGTAATATCAATGTGAGTTATTAATATAACTTTTTAAGTTATTATAATAAGGAAAAATAGTTATAAATTTTATCCAAGACTAACTATTAAAGTAAATCTAGTATTTTCTGAAATATACATTAAAGAAAAGAAAAAATAAATTAAAAGACACATCAGATAAAACAAGTGGTTCAGTCTCAAGCTAAGACCTAATCCACTCCACTGGGTTATCACCTACCACTAAGAAGTTTATATTTATAAACTTGATCTACACCCTGGACTGGGGTAAGAAATAGAGCACAGGATTGTCTAGGTCTCACAAACTCTTCCACTATTCTTTGTGGGAATAAACTATGAGCTCACACAAGGAACTCTTCCGCACTAATCTATGGGTGTAAATAGATATAAGAAGGTATGATAGGAAGGATGTCTTATATCCTTTAGTTTAATACAGGAGACAATATGTGTTTTTGATACAGAGACACACACATTACTCGAAAGCTAAAAATAGTAGACAATATAGAAAAGATGATGAGAAAGGATTAGAAGTTCTTTGAGTGTTATTCTATGCGTCTATGGGCTTGTAGGATGAAGTAGATGTGAGTATCGAGTCTTCTTGTGAAAAATAGTGTATCGCAAGTCTGGTACTCTTGTTTCTAGTTTGATGATCTAGCTCATGTTTGTCTTGGAGTTGGTAATGTGAATTAAATTTTTTCTCTGATCTATGGTAGTCCAATCATTTGGAATAGAGAGTGAGTGCTTTTTGTGTTCTTTAGTTATATCATGTTTCATGCATCAGTTCTCTTTTCAAATTCTCTCTCTTCTTCTGTATATTTTTGAAGCCTCGCTTATCTTTCTTTTTTAATTGCGGGTTCCCACATTAGAACCAAAGGGATGCATGTTTTATGTACCTAGTACCTCATAATATTAGGTGAAATGTCAAAAAATAAAGTTAATAATGCTCGTGCCTTTTAATGACTCAAATAAGACCATTAGAAATTAAATTTAAAATGAAAAAGAACGATTAAATAACTGTGTCACAGTTTGTCTTGAAATGATATCACTTGGAAATGGTGTCTTCTTCTTTTCCTTTTAGTGGTGAGACAGTCATGATGCTATAGTTTCATTGAGATCAAGAACCGATAGCACAGATATGGTGTTAGGATTATAGTGTCTGATCCTTTTCCAAACAATGAATAGTTTCATGGTGATGGTAACAAGGAACCCGTGTCATAGACATCATGAGATCTAAAACTGGTTATGGTGTCTGGGTCACAGTGTTTGGGTCACGGTGTATGGGTCATGGTGTCATGGTGTCAAGGCCACATTGATTGGGTCATGGTGTCTGGGTCATAGTGTCACAGTGTCTGGGTCACGATGTCTGGGTCATGGTGTCTGGTCCTTTTCCAGAAAAAAATAACTAGTGGCAGACTCATGGTTTCATAGACATAGCAAAATATTTGTAAATAGTCTTAAACATTAATATTCACATAATTAATTAGACTTAATCATTCATAGAATAAAGCATTATAGAAAAAAATTAAATGTAGTTCACAATAATAAAACATGATTTATAGGAATTAGGATCTTGTTAAATTTTATTTGAAGAATAGGGAAACCGACCATCTCTACACATGACTTGAAATAAAGTAAACAGGGTTAATATGATTTGTGGTCATTAAAACATTATTAACACATGAGGAGTCCAACACCTATTTTATAAGGTAATATATATCAAATCTTCAAATAGAATCACCATGTTTTCTTCATTTGTGATCTTATTTTTTCCTTCTATTAAAATGGAAAAAATTATCCAAAAACATATTAAAAATATGGGTAATACTCATTAAATGGGGATATCTTAATAGCTCCTAAAATAAAGTAAATTATAATCATAGATATTAGTTATAGTTTGGTCCATAATCATATATATAACCATCAACATTCCTTTTAAGGTTAGTTAAACATTGATCCCATGAAATGTGGCATTCGAATCTCAAGATCCCTATAGATATCACTATTTATAATATTAGAACTAACTTCCTCTGCATCATGGATCACCTAAAACCATGCGGTAGACTTTTTTTTTTAAAAATCCAATATAAAATTCACTAATCTATGTATTACTTCCCAGATCAAAATAATTCATGAAAATATGATGATAAAAATTACCTAAATCATAATATATTCAACTGTAAATACCCATTTCAATTTTTTATGTGTAAGAACACAACATTTAGTATCAATCCTTTTTAGAATTCCCTATTTTTTCAATAATTTCTATAAGTTTCTAAAATAATTTAAATGCATGTTCCATGTCAATCAAGCCATTTATTTTTGTACATTTACTCTATGATTTTTATCACATTTATCAAAATAGATTGACTCACCATTACGCCTTCTACCAATGCCCACCACTACAGGCATTCTGTACTTTCTTATTTTAAATAATAATTTAACCGAGTTGAAACACCATCTTCCATGGAATAACCAAAATTATCTCACCATTTATTAAAACAAATTTAGGACTTCAAACATATCATCTAATACTCAAGTTAGTTTTAAGAGGCATAGTCATCGCAACACTATTGTTATCCTTGTGCCACAACATGTATGGATCCATTATTCTAAGACTCCAAAAAAATGATTTCATGGTTCCTATAATTCATACAATATTAAAATTAATGACTCTATATATATAATGATCCTTTTTGATGATGACACCATGCTTTACCAATAAACACAACCCAAAATACTTGAGATAATTTTTTCTAACAGAACCTCAATCTCACTAAAGGATCAAACAAATCCTTTAAAAATATAATATCATTTGTGAAATCATTATGAAGTGAAATATAAAAATATGTTGGATTCATACATATGAAAATGTATCGGAACCATTAAAAACCCCATTAGTAAAAAAATCACGAAATTTGTATTGAATATAATGGGTATAAATGTATAATAGTTTTATAATAAAGGGGGACTCTATTTATCATTCATTCATGTATACTATATATATATGAATAGTGAAATGATAAAAATCTATTAATTTAATACATTTAGTTGTCTCTAATAGATGATCATCATGATGTATTTAGTTATTATGAGTATATATTAATATTTCAGTGAATAGAAGTCTTGTATGTGATATAGAGTATAATCATTAGATAATATGTCAAGACATATATTCTAGACTCACCCATGAATTTCTATCACATAGAATGTTATATAATAATTGATATACTTATTATTATATGATTAATATGAATCCCCATTTCCTTATGTTTATAATATAACTAACTTTTGAACCTACATATTTCATACATTTCTTACATGATTCTTGATTAGGGGATAATGATTGGTTTCTTTGGAATGTTACTGATCATGTCATCAGTTGAGTTTAACTAAGATATAACTTTTTCGCTTATATTACAAATATATATATATATACCCAGGAATGTATTATACTGAGTAAATTAATGGAAAAGTTTAGTAGAGTGGCATGTGATGTGGTCAACTACATGGATGAAGAACATGTTACATATTCATTCAAATTGGTCTGTTTATTTTATATAATTGTGAAGATATGGGTTAGCATAAACTATATAGACATGTTTTATATATAGTAGTCACTCTATTTCTTGAGAAAATAGATTATGTCAATATATATATACATATATAAAGTATCATATAAATATTTTGGTAGACAAGTTAATATGGATATATTTCCATGTTTGGTTGATATCAGGCCATAAACCTTTGTATCTTGAATCGTAATGATTTTTTCCCAGAGACTTCTCTTTGAATTAATTTCTAAATTAAATAATTTATATTTTTTATCAATGCTATAATGTTTTGTAAAGTATCACAATTAGGATTAAAATTTAGAAAAAAATTGTTCTAAAAATTAATAAGGTTTGATAAACCATATCAAAAGGAGTTTGGATATATTCATAATGAATTGAGAATTTTTTCATGAAATTCCTTTTGGGGTTTTTATTTCAGTGGGATATTTATGCACATGTTCAAAAATAGGTGAATATTAAAGTATAATTCATCATTATATGATTATCCATGATATGTGTGTGATACATATAATAGGAAGTGATATTCTATTATAAGATATGTTTTCATTGTAAAGGGGTGTTTATACCATAGTATATGATAGAATCCATGAATTTTGATATGTAATATCATGTTATATATTGTACAACCACATCTTTTGAATGGTTTCTCATCAGTTATGAATCATAATGTTGATTACTTTAAGGATTAATAACAATTGTATAATCATTAAAACCTTAAATGGTCATAAATATCATATTGGAATAAGTTATGGGTAATGTGTTGATGTTTCCAAATGTTGAAAGTATCAATCGTGAACCAAAATTGATTGAAATGAGGCTATATAAAGAATTTGATCCCTCTATTTTGTGTGGTGGGCATTCAATCCAATTTTAATTCCTCTTAATCTATGTTTTACATTCATCTTCTTGGAGAGGGTTTTATTATACATTTTGGAGATCAAGGGGTTCTCTCATATCATACATTGATTCTAGTGTTTGGTGTACTACCATTAGAGGAAACAGCATGTATCTTAATACTTATTAATCCTTATCACGTATACTCCATCGAGATTAAGAAAACTATAAATTAGCTATGAAAGGTTATTTTATGTTGTTTATTGTACATTTTGAATCTATGATGATAGGCCTAAAATTTAAATGTATTTATTTAATATTTTGGGTGATATTATATTCAAATAGAACCTATTAAAAGATAAAACATTTGGTGGAAATTGTCATATACAGATATGATTATGTCTAATGGAGATCATGGAAGAAAAGTTTTTCACTTGAGTGGGAATAATGTTTTATTAAAGGCCTCCCTTTTATTATGGTTAAGAATTAAATAATTCAAAAATCATTTTAAATATTAAAATATCCCACATTGTTATATAATATTCTATAGAATATGCATTAATTTTAGTATAATGTATTTATTTAAATCTGAGGGAGTTTATATGAAAATAATATTTAGAGGACTATGGATGGATACACAAAGTGTTTTTATGTTTTTTATAAAATCTATGAGGATTCAGTGAAAGTGGGATATTTCTGGATATACTTATATATATAGTATAAACCAATATATATTTAAATTCATAATTTCATGGTTTGTGTTATGGAATTATTGATTATTCTTTGGCATGGTGTTCACTGTAAATGACTTCATATTTAATTTATCCAATCCTATCAAGATGATTAACATAAAATTTTCTTATAGACTATAATATGAAGATTTTTTAGTGGTTACATGAATGCTAATGGAGTAGAAAAGGGTGGTTTTTTGTAAATGTTACAATAGAAGATAGTCAAAAAATAGCTTCTTTTATAACATATACAACTTATGAACATAAAATGATTCATTTATTCTAATAAATAATTCAATTTAAAGGGTTTTTTGGGTACTCATATCACATAGGATATTTTTTCATAAGCTAAATATCTCTCTCATTTACTTCTCGACACTAACCTTAGAGTTTAATCTTGATTTCCATTTAAAGTAGGACTTCTCAAAGTATTAAGTGACTCTATTGTTTTTGTGAATACCTACAGAGATTAGTGCAACATTTTGTTCACTAAAAGGTCTCTATGAACCACAATTCTTGAGTAAAAATAAATATCAATATTGAGGTGCACTTAGATTATTTTACATTTTATTTTATCATTTCTTCTCCCATTATATCTTACTACGTTGTTTTTTGTTTTTTTTAATAATATTTTAGTATAATATGTCCAATAAAACCCCTCATAACTCTCAAAATCTTCTAGAAGCTTTGATTTTAAAAAAAATATAAAAAATCAGAGATTTTATTTGGAGTAATTTAGTGATTATATCAATGCATTTATGCAAAATTCCACAATGCTTGAGCCCAATTCCATATACCACTCAAAGAAACTCCTTGTATTTCCAAAAATATTTTATAAATTCTCATCTAGCCATACATTGAAACTGCTTATAATGTTCATTTCCCCTTTTGTGTATAAATATATAACTTTTATGAAATTAATATATAAATTTTTTAATATCCTTAGTGATTAATTGTAATAACAATTAAAAAAATACAATGATTGTGTATATGGAAGATGATTGAATGTATATTTTATATCATAACACATGAACTCCCTTTCATGTATTATATACTCAAACAATGATGTGTTAATTTTCACCACATAATCATTTTATTTATAATAACCCATAAAATGGTCAATATTGCCACATTATAGTTTTACTTTAGTTCATATTACCATCTTGTGTGGAAAATATACTCTAGTATGAAGAATCTGCTCAAGAAAAGTAGACTTGATACATGGAAAATAAAATTCCAAGGAATCAAAAAATATAAGATATTATTATTTTGAAGCCATAATCTTTATACTATAGTTGTATTATAGTGTATTATAATATTATTGATGTTATTTTATAATAAAAAAATTGAATATTTTTTCCCTCAAGATGAAAAAAGCTGAAGTTAAACTACCATCATATTAAGAGGTCAACAGGATACTAGGCTTCCGATCTCACGAGAGTGATGAAGAATACATTTCAAGATTTACCATCATCGTGGAACAAGAAATTATTTTTATGTAAATTTGTAAATTGGTGCCTCGGGAGTTGGTTTATAGTTAACCTTGGGATTCGAAATGAGTTAGTTTCAGAATTTGTTAATTGATCCTTTAGTATGCTTCTTCCACATTATCAAAAGAGTTTCTAGGGAGAAACCTACTAAGTATAATATTATACCTACCCTTACATCTATATATTTCTTGTACATATTTATAGTATAGTGTTAGAGATTCGGATGGAACTTACTAACTCATGACATGGTGTTTCATTGGTGTTAGAGGAGATGTTACTTTTAGGTTTTATTTGTTCTGGTCTTATCTTATAAATGCTTTTTTAATTATGTATGAAATTATTGTAATATTTAATTATTTTTTATAATAGGTTATTTTATAGATAGTATAGAGTTTAGAGTAAGAAATAATAAGGAAGTTCCTTAGTTTGGTAGAGAAACAATGTCATTCAAGCATAGAATTTGATATAGGCTAATGAGACTAACTAGGTTGTGCGTAAGGCCCTTATGATCTAATGTAAATACCTTATGTATATTGAACGTACTAAAGTGATATTATACTAATTGTGTAGTAAAGATAAAGTAAATGCACATGAATCATCATTCATTGAACTATTGAATGGAATTAAATTTTCTAATATGTTGTTAGAATGAGGTGGAGTATTATTTTACAATATTATATTATTCATTCATCTAATTTCCTATCCTTGATGGCTCTAACAGCACCCAATTAGGGTCTCTACATAACCTTAGGCACACCTCACCATACTCCAATGTATATTGAATAGAATAAAGGTTTGAGCAAATTCGTGGTAATATTATTCCTTCAAAAGGAATTATTTAGGGTCATGATTGAATCTACTTAATATTCAGCATGACTCATCCATATAACGGACATCCAAAAACATTGTAGACACAAAATAGGGACCCAAACAAGCCCCCAAAATCTAGAATATAAAGTAGTAAAATATTCTAAATAATGCATTGAAACACAAATAAAAGTAAAAGCAAATAACATGGAATTATATAGAAAAACAGCCCACTGGCCACTACATGCTAAAAAATAACTAAAAATAAATACATCTACCTCTTGGACTAAATAATATAAAAATCCTACCAAAACTTTGGCCTACACAATCTTCTAGACCTTTACCATGGGTCCAAATCCAAAATTTACCTATTTCTTAAGAGAAAATAGGAATACCTACCCACGTACATTGTTACCCATGTTGTGTACATGGGTAGCGGGTGAGTCCAATGACCTAGTAGGAACCCCCAATTCCATGGAAATATTGAGTGGTGCTATGATCAAGTGGATGTGCATACAGTATATATATATATATATAGTACAATCATTCCTATGCAACAAGCCCACCCGAAAACATAACACACAGTGCACATACAAACATAAAATATAAGTCATAATTTATTAATCTGTCCACTAGAAATCCTAACCCTGTATGCTTTAGCACAATTCCAGAAAGAAGACAATCATGTATTCCACAATCCAAACTACACCCAAAGTTATAAGGAAGAGTTTCATGCCAAATTCAATCTCATACAATGTTTATGATCATACCTTCTCACAAAAGGAATGATACATCATTAATTTTCCCTTTCCTTCACACTCAAGGTAGGGAAATCCAATCTTAAACTACAACACATCACAAATCAAACTCTATCTCAATCATGGTGTTCCCACTATCTGGTCTATTTTTCCAGTCTAGTCATCACAGACATGATTGACCCAATATTCATATATCAACCCATGTATTTTCTCTTAATTTATTCCTAGAAAACCCATATCACTCATAGAAAGTCTCATTCTACAACAGTTATCCTATCACTCAAGGTATCAACTAGTTTCATTCACATGAGGATCACATCTCCCCCATAGTGATCCTACCAATTCTATATCACTCATAGTGAAGTTGGGCCTTAGGTTTCTGTCCCATAATCGAATCCATTTTCAATCATAATAATATAGTCATAATGTGTAAGAAAAAACAAACAGATCATGCATCCCATCTCACAAATCAACAGCTTATCACTAGGGAACCAGTTCCTAGGGATCTAATTCCATGTCTCAAATATATCCTGATATCTATATCAATAATATATAGGTTCTATTAGATCCCCTCAGTCCAACCTGTCTCTTTCATTCCCAATAAATATTTTGCATAGGGCTACACACACAAAATAAATCATCACGTACAGATAATCCAAAATCAAACAAAAATTGGAAGCACAATAAGCACATGATCTTTATAAAATAAGAAATATCTCTCATAAGTTAAAATGGTTCAAAATAACATCAACCATTCCCTTATAAATACTTTTAAAACCGAGTCAAAACTCTTCTTAAACCATTTAATAAAGGACCCACATATAATCTTACTCATCCTAGGCCCTCAGAAAAATATCATCAAAACATTATTAAGAAAAAAATTATACTTTAAAACACCAATTCAAAAACCCACTGACCAAATAACCTATTTTTCATGATATTAATAATTAATTAAAACTACTTTTTAAAACACATTTTAAAAATTTAAATCTATTTTCTATTTTAAATCTAACAAACACCATCGAGAAAATCTACAAGTTCGGACATCGGAACTCATTCAAATAGGGAATTAACATCGAACCACTTAGAATGTCATACAGTTTATGTTGACTATTAGGTTGATTTCAGACTATCACAACCTTATATAAGAACCATACATTCCTGAAAGATGTTGAAAATAATAAAAATTAAGTACATCAACATAAAATATCTAAATGTTCAAGAGTTTCATACAAGGCCAGGGATCCCTACCTTGATAAATGTTCTGATAATTTATCCAAGGATTAGACTAACTTCCCCTATGTCCATGACTACCTCTCTCCTTATTAAAAAAAATTAAATTAATAAATTAAATAATTAAAACTAAAAATACAAAACTAGCATTACTGACTCCAAACTCACCAAGTAGCACAATAGCATTGAATCCATGAGAAACGAGGTATGGTTTACTAGTAAAGCACATATAGGTCTAGGTTACACAGAATACCCAAAATAAAAAGTTGAACCAGTGGTCAATTTTTCCAAAATTCAATGAAAACCCTTAATAATTTCCATAGGAAACATACCTTTTGTAAAATGATGAATTGTTTCTTAATTTCCTCCTCATGGGATATCATATAGGAGTGGAACATAAAATCTCAATTAGGTTAAATTATTTATCCATGCTCTATAAAAATAATAGACTCAAACCCTAGAAAACTAAACCAAAAATTCATGAAAACAAGGGTGGAATAATAAGAGAGGGAGGAGGGATCTGACCTCAAATCGAAATAATGAACCATCCCAAAACCACCTAGATCGAAGGCACATAAGGACGGGGGAGGATATCCAAAGAGGGATTTCCCACTCTATTTATTCAATAAAATCTAATGGTCCCAAGGGGTTCATACAAAATTCCCAGGTAAAATTACCATAATTCCCCTTGAAAACTAGTGCACCCAACATTGTTCAATTTGTGAATAGGGGTTTCACACTGTGAATCCTCCCCGGAAGATAACCCTACCCTTATAACCTGATATATTCATGGGTTGAAACACTATTTCATGGAATGAAGGATATATAAAGGTACCTTCTCACCCATATAATGGTAGCATTCACATTGTGTATCCAAACTTCTTGGAATATACAACTACACAAGGTTCAATGGCCCCATGAATGTGAATTTCATGGTGTGAATGACAACCTTTAGGCCATCAATGGCCTACTACTACTAATTTTATAGCACCACCACCAAAATAATTATTTCTATACCTCTTAGACTTTTTATATGTCCACCAAGCCATAAACCATGTTCAAGATCTTTAACAAAACTACATGGGTCAGCCCTAAACCGGTCACTTGATCCTGCTGGTAAGAAGGCCTGAGGGCGTTCCTAGTCCCTCCGAGTTGGAAGCTAATGCTAGGAATTAAATATACTCAATTGTAAATTATTTATACCATAAATAAATGGAAAATAAAAAACATAAAAAATTAAACACATTCATTATAAAATAATAAATAACTACTGCATATACATCCATATGACCTCATGGGTTGCCTCCAACTATATAAACACACTCACTCCACAAGTAAACCAGAGCTCAGTAGAAACTCAAAACTGAAAAATGTTAGATAAAAGATGTATTAGAATAAAAATTCTCAGTATGGATTCCAAAACAAAACCACACCCAAAGCCTTACATTTAAAGTGAAAACCATTTCAAGCTAGTTTGAAAATACAACTATATGAAAGTATGGTTTCCAATTTATTTTTTAAAAAAAGTAACAAGACAAAATTTTCTAAAAAATCCCCCATTTTATTTTGAAAACCATTTCTAAATAATAATAAAATTTAAATAATATATTTATAAAAAAGTATCATTCAATGAATGAAATAGTTCAGCATGAAAGCTTAACATAAAGTACTAAAAAAAGGGTAAGTAAATTAAGCTTTCTATTATTTTGGAGTTGAATAGAAAACTAATTGGAATAAAATCTAAAAAATAGTACCATAAGAAACATGAGTAAAGGTGACCAAGAACCATGGTAAATCCTAAAGAAACTAGCTTAGTAGAGGTCTTATGATCCTCATACTATCATTGATCAAAAAATATGATCCTCTGTCATGAAGAAGACACTAGATATGTAAAATAGAATGTTCTAGTGATCCCCAAAACAACATGATGTTTTTTAGTTTGTGTTTTAGTGTAATATTACTAGGGAACCTGGGTATGTGCCCTACTGACTCGGTCAACTTACTAGTCCTTAATAACCCACATAGGTTCCCATAGTTCCCAAGATATTTATTCAATTAGAGGTGAGTTTTTATCCATATTCAATACATGTATATTTTCTACACTTCATAAAAAATAAACAATGCACTATCTCACCTCTGAACTCCCACCTTAAGCATAGCCCCTTTCCAAGTCGCATAAACAAGGAATAATATTATCCACCAATTACACAACACAGTTCATGTATTTAACATATAAATTACACTTCATAATCAAGGGATAATTCCTTAATGGGGGTTTTCCATTTCAATAAAATATTTCAAGGTACCAAATTGGCCTCATTACTTAAATATAAACACTTTTCTTTTATAAAACATGTTTAGGCATTACCACTTTTATGATAGAAATTTATTAGAAAACCACATAGAAATTTTTTATGTTCAACAACTAAAAAAACAACAACCATTATTATACCAAGGAACCCCATTTTAAAATATTAAGATAAATCTTAGGAAATAATTTAGAAGCCATTTCTATGAAAGAAAACTAATAATATAGAAAATATATTTCAAATACAAAAGAAACCACACTTTAAAAAACCAAGAAATCATATATTTCAATTTAAAGGATTGGATGTATGGAGCCTTCATCAAAAAATGTTTCCTTTGATGATGGTCACTTCACACATAAATGCATATACACCTTCACATCTTTATATACAATTTTGACCCAATGTACATATTCCCCTCTCCATGAGGGAAGATATAAAAAGAGGATATATATGTATATGTTATTACCTATTTATAAACATGAATGTATCCTTCAATAATGGAAGTTCAAAAATACCTCATGGAAGTCCAAGGAACACTAGAAAAAAGTGATAAACCAAAAAACTAAAAAACCTCATTAAAGTAAGATAGAGAATTAAAATAGAAGAAATAATGTGAGTTCAGTAAAATTCATTTAGAATCCATATAAAAACTATAAATAACCAATAAGACATTAAAAATACACAATGTCACTTTAAAAACAATCATAAGTATTCTTTAGAAAAATTTATAAAACATTTTTTAAAAAGGAGAGTCAACCCAAAGGTTAATCTATAAAAAACTAATTTGATGCATAATTTCATCCTTAGATATTTTATAAACAACCATAATAAAATTACTAGGTAACAAGAATACTAATTTAAAACATAGGAAATAAAAGAATCTAAAATTAAAAGTTCAATCATGGTGTAAACCTACATGGATCTCATTTCCTTTGATAATCGAGGCTCAAATTCACCACAATCATTCCAAACAAACCCACAAATGAAATTTCACCACCTAGGCACAAAAAAATATATAAAAAATTTGTCAAACCTAAACCTATGGTTTGGCCCACACATGATGTGATAAGTGGGAATAAAAAAAGTGAATAATATGAGATAAAAAGAATTCATAGAGAATGATACACTTACTTAGGATAATCTCCCACCAATATAGAAGAAAAAATGGTCAGGAGAGGAGGTCAGGCTGAGGAGGGTCGCACATGGGGAGAGGGGTGTCTAGGGAGAGGGTGTCACATTATATTTTAGTGAATGGTGGGTTTTTTTAAGTTTTTATTATTATAATAATTTTTATTGTTATTATTATTATTATTATTTATTTTATAAAAACGAGATGGGACTCACACAGTTTTGGCACATGGTTTACTATATTGTGTGCCAACTATGCTCCATTTACTAGGCACACTAGGCACCCACATGGATTGGTCATACAGTTTAATAAACCTTGTACCAACCATTTGGAACTTCTCTTCCAAGGTGACAAACTCAACTTCTATACCAAGGTGCCAAACCGTGTGATGTGCTAAAAGATTGATTTTTTTCAAAAAAAAATCCCAAAATAAAAGACTCAAACATCTTAATAAAAAATATATTTAAATAAATTATAAAATAAGGGTTGGGTTGTGGAAATTATCCCCACCATGACCCTTTTTACCATTAAAAATCCATCAGACTTGTGAAGGAATACTCATTAAAAAAATTTAAAGAAAAAAACCACTCAAAAAATTTCAAACCATTCAATCTACCAAAAAGAACAAGGAATATATAACTATCTCCGAATTTACACATCACACCAAAATACTATGATAAAAATAACACAAGTATAAGACACTCACAATGGATCTCTCCATCATTTAAGGATTATATTAGAATGGTGGATAGACAAGGCAAGGACACTCCATGAGAACCACTACAAAACCGCATCCCATGATAACCTCATGCAAACCCACATTGAAACAAGCACTAATTATACAAGGCACCATCCCTAAGATCAAACAAGAAATATAAAAGGAATAATAAATATAAATAAATAGAGGGAAAATAATTCTGAATATTTTAACCCAGAAATTCTCAAATAAGAACACAACCTTAAGAGGACCATAATGATTTACCAAATCAAGGACCACCAAAACACTCATCACCACACTCTTACCCATGAATAAATTAGAAAGAGTTATAAACCATGAACATGCCTCTTCAATGATGACAGGGGCCCCACTATACTATCAAAGATAAAAAATGGACAAACTTGGACTAGAAATATAGACCACTAACCACGAATATTTCAACAATAGACAAATCGACACTATCCCAAGTATCAAATTGACTAGTGTAAAGTATATCCTCATCACCTAGAGAAAAGACTAAGGGTTTCTGATGTGTATTCAATCAAAATAAAAATTTAATACAACCCTCATCACATAAAATACTCAGGAATCACATCCCCGCCAAGGAGTCAAAGATATAACCTAAAATCATCTCAAAAGACATGAAAAATCAATGAAGAACCCAAAGAGGCACACTCGTGCTAGGACTACCATAAGAACTCAACTGATCAAGAACCCAAAATTGGTAATCTCCCAAGCCCAAAAAAACTTGATACTTTTTTGGGAGGCCTAATAAAAAAACATGAAACACGAATCCAAATTGAATACCAAACTCATTATAATAACGAAAATTAGAAAAACCATTGAAAACAAGGAAAATTACCAACATCAAAATCAAATAATTTTGTAAAAATCACTTTATATTCCTTAAAATTTTACTTTTCATGCTTCTTTACATATATGAAACAAAAATCAATAGGAGCTCTATATGGTTTATTAGTCCATGTGTGCTATTTTTTCCTTCAATTATATTCATTCTCAGCCCATATTTAAAAAATATATCATAGAAAAGCACAATATCTAAATCCAAAATCGTGACAACTCTTGGTAACTCAAGTTTCATCATGAGTAGTGGAAATCAGAAATCAACCCATAACATACCTCCTCATCCTCGATGATCCTATCTCCCACATACCATAAAACCTAAATAACATGGGACACTTACGAGGGAGTAAAGTATCCTTTCTATAAAAGAACTGAACTACCTTTGATTCCATTTTTTAAAGAACTAACCTAAATCTGCCCCAAACAGATCACTTAATCTAGCCCACAACAAGGAACGAGAGGCGTTCTCGATCCTCTCAAGTTGGAAATAACTGTCAAGCATAAAATATACTCAATTAGGAATTATTTATCCCATAAATGACATAAAAAATAAAAATAATAATATAGTACACTAGTAGTGTAAAAGAGTAAATAAATACTACACATTCCTCCATATGACCTCACAGGTAACCTCCAGCTATAAAACCACACTCGTTCTATAATAGAACCAAATATAGGGAGAAAATGAAACAGAAAAATGATAGATAAAATAGTTGTGAGAATAAATATTCCTAGTAGGGATTCCAAATGAAACCATTACTTATTCCTTACCATTAATGTGAAAAACTTTTCAAACTAGTTGAAAAATAAAATTATATGAAAATAAGGTTTTCCATTTCATTATGAAACAAGTAACAAGCTAAAATTTCTAAAAATATATTTATCCCTTTTTTATTTTTGAAACCATTTATAAAGAATAATAAACATTAAATAATCATTCTATAAAAAAGATCTTGAAAGAAAGGAAACATTTTAGTATTAAATCATAACATCAAGTGCTACAAAATAGAGCTATCTAAAATATGATTTTTATTATTTTTAAAATGAAAAAAGAAACTAATAAAGGGATCATTTAAAAATATTACTATGAAAAATATGAGTAAAATAGATAAATCAACACAGGAAATCCCTAATATAATAGGTTATTTTGGGTCCTAGGATCCTCCTACACTCAATCATCAAACCCTATAATCCTTTCTCATGCATGAGCTACAATAGAGGAAAACTCCAATTTTATAGTGGTCCCCAAAACATCATTATGTTGTCTATTTAGTGTTGTAACCTAATCCTACTTGGGATCCAAGATAAGTAATCGACTAACCCAATGAGCATAATATTACTTAGCAACCTGTATAGGTACACAGGTTTCCCAAGTGATTTATTCAAATGGAGGTTAGTTTTTATCAAGCTAGAATATATGTACATGTTATACACTTCACACAAAAACAATCAATTCACTATCTCACCTCCTAACTCGCACCTTAATTGAATCCCCTTTCCAAGTCACATAAACTTGCCACAATGTTTTCCACTAAACCCACATCACAATTCACACATTTAAAACAAAAAATACACTTCAAAACCAAGGGGAATACATTAAAAGGTATTTTTTATTTCCATAAAGTATTTAAATGTTCCAATAGGGCCTCATTAATTAAAAATAAAAACTTTACTTTTATAAAAAACATTTTGCAATTCTAATTTTTCGGATTGAAATTTTTAAAAAACCAATTGGAAATTTGGGATGCTCAATAAGTAAAAAAACATGAAATCTTGCTTCAACCAAGGAAACTCATTTTAAAAGATTAAGAAAAATCATAGAAAATAAGTGAAAATCCATATCCAAGAACCAAAACCAATTATATAGAATATAAATTTCATATAAAAAGGGAAACCTGCATTAAAAACACCAAACAATCATAGATTTTAATTTAGAGGTTATGACATAGGGAACATACCTCAAAACATGATGCCTTTGACGATGGTCACTTCACACTTACACACGTATATAGATTTATATATGTATATATACCCTTTTCCCCTGTGTACATATCCCCCTTTCCATAAGGAATATGTACAAAAAAGATATATATGTATATGTTCTTACTTATGTATAAAAATTAATGTCACCTTCAATAATTGTGGCTCGAAACCACCGCAAGGAGTTCTAAGGCCCAAAAGAAAAATATGAGAAACCAAAAAATTAAAAAAAGTCCTAATTAAAAATCATCCAAAGAATTAAAATGGAAGAAATCATGAGAGATCAGTAAAATTACTTTAAAAATTATTATAAAATTTATAAATAACTCAAAATACATCAAAAATACCCAATGCCACTTTAAAACCCATCGTAAGTATATTTTGGGAAAATGAATTACACATTTCTCAAAAATCAAAGGTAACCCAAATGATAATATATAGAAAACAAAGTTCAAATATAAATTTATCCTTAGAGATTTTACAAACAACCATAGTAAAACTACTAGTTATCAAGAATATGAATTTAAAATCCAAGAAATCAAAGGTTCTAAAATAAATAGTTCATGTATAGAGAAAACCTACATGGAACTCATTTCCATTGAAAACCAAGGCCCAAATATAAATTAGTCAAGACAATGAGGCCCAAAAAAATAGGTCACACCACCTAGGTGCAAAAAAATACCCAAAAAACCATTCAACCCTTAACCTGGGGTTCATACAATACACAAAACTCTAATGGGGAAAGAAAAAAATGAGGTAAGAAAATGGAATAAAAATAAGTCATAAAGAAGAAAAAATTTACCCAAGATGATTCCACAACAATTCAGAAGGAAAAAAAGTAGGAGAGGAGGTCGGGCAAAGGGGGTTCGCATGCAAGGATGGGGGTGGATGGGGAGGGGTGTCTCGTGGGGTACGGTTAAAGTTTAATGGTTTGGTTTTGGTTTATTATTATTATTATTATTATTATTATTATTATTATTATTATTATTATATTAACTGTGAGGGACTCATATGATCTTGGGTCATGTCTTACCAAACCATGTTCCAACCATGCACACTTTACTAGGCACATTGTGCACGAACATAGTATGGTCATATGGTTCAATAAACTGTTTTCCAACTATGTGAAACCACTCTACCAAGGTCACAAACTCACCCACATAGTTTTCACATGGTATGGAGGATCTTGCAGCCAAACCGTGTGGTACAAAGAATGATTAATGTTTTTTTAATCCAATGATATAATTCTCAAACCATGGGAAAAATTATAATTGTTAAATATTAGTTATGGTGTGATAAAAAAAAAGCATTATGGAATTATAAACACTTAGAATCCCAGTCGGAGTCTTGATTCTAAATAATAGACCCTTTACAAAAAAATCAAAATTTCTCTAAATTTTAAAACCCATAACAACATGGTTCATTAAAAACTCCCCCACCATAAGGATTATCTTAGTTAAGAGGCACCCAGTAGTCTCCATCCACTAACCTGGACCTACCATGATCACTAATTCGCTGTCAACCAACCAATTTCCGTCTTGAAACACCTAGAAAACATCCTATGTGTAAATGACAGAATTATGTCTATATTCTCTAAATTTTATCTAAAAATCATAGTTCGATCATCGAACCATATAAACTGAATCCCAAAAAATATTCTGTTGTGGTTCCCTCCTCACTTCATCTGATAAATGCCAAAAAAATTGTTCTTTTCTTATTTGTCTTCTTTTAAAAGTGTTTGTACTTTCCCACTTATGTATCTCCAACTAACATTCTAAACATGATACTATAGAACTTGAAGGCATCACTAAACCTTTTAAACACCCACACTGAACTCCAAACATGACTCCAATTGTAGTTCCCACAATGTTATCCAATACCAAACTATTCATCTATCACTCTCTATCCATGAGCACCAATACTTTTTTGATCAGGCTCACTCTCATATCACACTACCACTATCATGACCAAGTCACCAACATATAGACTCCTCTCGATGGTGCACCTAAATTCCCAAACTGATTTCACTGTCTTACAAGAATCTCATTTTCATCACAACTTTCTAGTGAAAAGTTACACTATTCCCACAACCCTTCAATCATTAGGGTCATACACCCATGACTAATGAGATTCTCCCCGCCAATGTAGTATCCTTGTTATATCCACCACTGAACCAAATACCTAAACTCCACCGCCAAATTCTTATCTTTTATTCTATGTAATGATTGGATGTGACCACTTTAATGAAACCCAAAAACTATACCCAAAACACTAAAAATGAAGAACCAAGTTGATAACCAACCACACCCATTAATACCAAATCACTAATGTTTCAACAAACTATTCAACCATGTTTATGGTTCTCCCCACCAAAATACACCACTACTAATGACTGACTCGAATTAATGGTTTTCTCTACCATATGAATCATTCATAGAAAATGTAATGTCCAAGAAATTAGATGTAAATTTTCATTATTATATAGGATATTTTTGAGAGTAGATGCTCATACGGCTCCAGATTCTAAAGCTCGGTTATCCTGAAATATATTTTTGAACTTTATTTAAGTTCATTTAAATAAACATGCGAGCGGGTTTTTCTAACTTTTAAACTAGTTCCCAGATCAAAAATATAATGGCATCATTGAATTTAGAATTTCAGGATTCACCTAGAAATAACCTAACATCGACCAGTGAGGGCTGACCAGAAAAGATTGTTTTTGGAATTTTCTAGAGATAAGTAAAAAAATAACTTAAAAAGTTATTTTTTTGTTTCCTTCATCATTGAGTGGTGACACATACTCGCTGCAGTGTGAAAAGAAGGTGATGAAGAGTTTCCTTATATGGGACCCTTTTATTTCTATTAATACGCAGTGTAATGACCCATTAAATGAAGCATAATAGATACATTTTTTCATAATTAAAACAGAGTAATGACGTGACGACACAGCGTAATAGAAATGTTGTGACATTTTTTTCTTTTAATGTGTTAACATGTTGGAGAAATGGGGATAAAAAATGTGGAACTCCTCTGAATAATCTACAAACATAATCATTTCTTATGATGAAATGACAAATGTCAGATAATTTCCAGCGACATCGACACACCCTGAAGAATGGGACCAAGAGCGATGAACGCCAACAGAATCCCCACGAATGGATCTCTCCAATGATGAATCTACTTCAGGTAGTGGTTTCCAATATTTGACTTCCTTTTACTATTCTTCATTCTACAACAAAGAATGTGGACCAACCTATGAATATGTTGATATGTGAATCGTTTATTCTTGCAGGAGGGTTCCTTTTCTTGGGGTTTTGTATTTTTATTATATTTATCTACTTGATAGAACATCAATCCTCAACCTCCACATGTTTAAACTCTAATACGGAGGGTGTGGGATGACACGAACAAGGCCCGAGCCCCTCCACCTTGTGCATTCTTCATGGTTGAACATTTGAAATGGAGGAAAGAAGGTTTTGAGGCCTTAGTAGGGAAGGCGGTACCCCATGGAGGCCAGAGGCATAGAAAGTGTGAAGAATGGACCACCAGAGTAGACCCAGTATTTAGAGGAAGAGGTCAACGATGGTGGACCATGTGAGGATTGGCCCGTGGCAGCGGCTGCAGGCTGGTGGAGACACATCGGGGGAGAAGTTGTAGCCGTCTCTGGCCACGGCGGTGTGGCAAGACCCACCGGTTGTGGGTCGGTGGCTGGCAGAGGGATGCGTCCATCCATCTATATCCGGCAGAGTAGCCAATATCATTCTGGCCACGCCTCCTCCAGGCACGCGTTTTAGCGACCGCATGACGGGGGGTTCAAATAAGGCCAACTGAGTCGGCCATAGTGTGCTGGAACTAAACACCCAGACTGGACAACCAGTTTGGAGATGTCTGTCCCGCCAGGTGAGCCGGACCAAGGCGTTCAAACCAGGAAATCCACACAAAGGTGTGAAAATCAGGCCGCTATAAAGAATGGGCTTGGAACAAATTGGCCTAATGGTTGCGGTTCAGGCCATATGGGACCGTGTAGATAGGCAACCCGGTGGGCTGGACCCCCGATCAAATTGGGCTGGGTCTAGCAAGGCCCAATGGGCCTAGCCCTTTGGCCAGGCCAGCCTAGACCCAAACTAAGTTAGGTCGGGTTAGTCAAACTAATCTTGGTCATGCGGGACCCATAGGCCTGGTTGGTCTGGTCAGTTCAACCGGGTCGAAGCGGGCCCAAACGTAATTGGCCCCTGTTTACAAAGACATCAATATCTCTCAAACCGAGTGTCTATTTGAAAAGTCGTTTATAGTGTTCGAACCCTTGTGGTGAGGAAGATCTTTTGAAATACTCTAAGGAGGCTTTCATAAAAGATGGAATATGGTGAATGGATTAAGGATCAGTTTCTCTTAGAATCAAGCTCACTAAATGCAGAGATCTTACGGCTAAATGAGACCCAATGAATGATGACAAGAGACCATGTGTGGATCAGTTGCAGTGGCCCAGTGGGAAGCGGCTCTTTTTGACCCGACATGCCCATAGTGGGGAGCAGCTCTGTGTGACCCGGCAGACCCATGGTACTCATCGGAAAGGAGTACCTCAGTACGATGACCAAAGTGGGAAGTGGCTCTATGTAACCTGATAGGCTCGTTGTGGGGAGAAGCTCTATGTGACCAGGATACCTATAGTACTCATTAGGGATAAGTACCACAGCATTCTAAGTCTAGTGGGAAGAGGCTATGTGTGACCCGGCAAGCCCACGGTGAGGAGCGGCTCTGTGTGACCTAGTATACCCATGGTACTCATCAGGTAGCAGTACCCCAGTAGCCAAAGGTTTTTAGTGATATGAATTATGGTATTTCTTTCTATACTCTAGATTATACATGTGTGATCTAACAGTACCATTTGTATACTTTCCTTTGGGGTCTTTCCCTTGTTTTTTGGGGTCCCTAATGAGTAATGTGTTACTCAGCACTACATGGGATTCTCTCGCACGTGTCATGTCTTGTGTAGACGACTGACGCCTAGATGGAGGTTTTGGTGGTCTAGGACCAGGTGGGGTCTAGTGAGTTCAGGCATGCGGGGCATACTTCTACAGCTTCCATCAGCCACTCTACACATACCATATGGTGGGATTTTCAACAGACAACTTTCCCAAGATCCTTGTACTTTCCTATTTTTAGTTTGTCATTTGTTGTGTTTGTATCATGGCTCATTTACTTATGGATTATACCATTAATCCTCGGTTTTTTAGTGGAATGCATGTTTCCTTTCTAGCTTTTTGGATGTGATTCTATGTGTTTGGGTATAGGTACTCAGGTAAGTTCCTCTCACTTGTAGGTTGATGCCTTTGGCGCTAGTCAACAACCTGTGGCCTTTGGGAGGCGGGCTTGGGGGAGTCACGAAATGAGCCCTGGGGGATGGGTTGTGACAAAGTGGTATCAAAGGTGGTAGGTTCTACCTCAAATACCGGGAGTCTGTTGTTTTGTTTTTGTGCAACAGTGTTAAATGTTTCAAGTTTGACTTTTATATTCAGGGTGTCTAGTATTGGTGTGGCGACGGACATGTCCATACACCAGTACCTTGAATTTTTTTTAGATCTATACATAAAAACACTGGTTTCATGTTTAATATAGGAATCGAGTGTCTCCTCATGTTCTTCTTGGATTAGAGTTAGCTCGCCAGGTATAATTTATTGATAGTGTTACATCTTGATCTGTTTTAGGATACCTCCACACAAACAGCCGGCTATGATTCTAATGCATGATCGTGAGGAAAACCTACCTAGAGATAAGGCATCGATTTAGGAACTCATACTAGTGATATCCCCACCGTGTGGTGCACCAACGTTACCACCACCTATTGATCATTAGTTAATACCAGCATTACTAGTAGAGGACGCATGCAAGATCAGCACCGTGCATGGGTTTTAGAGACAAAGACCTCCAAGTTTCATGGGAGAGAGAGACACTCAGGCCACTGGGGACTAGCTAGAGGTGGTGATTTGGGTCTTTCTCTTAGTGAGGACTCCACCTGACCAGATAGTGATGTTAGCCGCGATTCTTCTTCAGGTATTGGTAGGGAGATGGTGGAGTTTGACTATTCAAACTTATTATGAGGTGACCCTTTTCTAGGATGACTTCGAGTTGCTTTTTTTGGATGATTTATTCCCTAATACCTTGTGATCGGTGCGCATACAAGAGATGTTTAATCTATATAAGGGTAGTATGTCAGTGGATGAGTACTCTACGAGGTTTACAGACCTCTCTCACTACACTACAGAAATGGTATGGGACCCTTTCTTCATGGCACATACTTTTGAGAAGGGGCTCTATTGGGAGATCAGGGCGTCGATGATTCCCCTAAGCATCCCCACTCAGGTTGGAGTGCTAGAGAAAGCTCTACTATTAGAGAGCTTCCTCGCATAGCAGAAACCGATGGTGGGAGTTACCCCCGAGTGACAGGCGGTAGAGTCTTCAGTAGTGATGAGCAGGCAGCAAGCATGTCACAACCCATCCACCGGGGCCCATGTCGTGACTCCCCCAAGCCCACATTCTATAGGCCAGGGTCTGGCGACTAGCGCCAAAAATACATATCCCTAAAATCAGGAAGGCATTTCTTTTATAACATGTAAACTCACACAACCAAGAACGCAGCAAGATACGAGCACAAAAAAAATTGTATAGTAAAAAGGGTGATTATAGTAAGTAAAGGGGGCCATATTACAATCCCAACGAGAAAATACATGTAAAACTGAAAATAGCTCTTGTGAACACCCACCAAGCATCCTACCTGAAGTGTAGGTATCACTCTTGTATGGTCGTCTCTATAGATCGTCTCATCTAATGTCCACCTTCAAGCAGCCTCCAATCCTGGTAACCTCGACCTCGATCAGCATTGTCCATCGTCTTCCCATGTCACAACATGGTGTTAGCATAGCTCGTGTATGGGTGAGTATAACAATGCTTAGTAGGGACCCTGAGACCACCTAAGGTCTCTCATAATCCACAAAGGATAAATCACAAATCACGAAAACAACAGTCAACCCCACTTATCTATATTCCCATACATATACCTAAGTTATCTAGAAAACCCACCTCATTCATGAGGAAACACAAGGCCCAATTCTTTAGCTGAAAATACATATGTTCCATGTAGGAAAGAATACCATGAAGGTAACACCAAAAAGGTAAGTACCAAAAAGGTAACGCCACACAAAAGAATACTATGAAGGTATGTACCACAAAGGTAACGCCGCACAGAAAAATACCATGAAGGTAAAGACTCATCTCACAGCAGGTATAACTTAAGTATGAAAGTATAGATGATGAGTTTTATTGCAAGATCATCTTACTTCGTCGAGAAGCTCTGCTGCTGACCCACACACGATCAAAGGTGACCCACATAGGATCTAAAGATGACCCACACTGGATCTGGAGATGACCCACACAGGATCTGAAGATGACCCACAAAGGATCGGTATGTGCATGCCCACATAGGATATCTAAGCGTTGATCCACACAGGATCGGTATGCGCTAACTAACACAGGATCTGAAGTTGACCCACACAGGATCTGAAGATTCTTCAAGTATAGCCATCCAATGGGTTTCTGAACTATGCGCGCTTGATTCTGGGAGGTACTGCTCCTCAAACCATCGGCCAAAACTTCATCTTCCACTACATCCCATGAAAAAATATCCAAAAGTTTTTTCATCTCATAAGGGACCCAACGTGATACATGGCCTGTCAATCGGATGCCCGATCTGTAAGTAATTAGTGTTTCCGTTCCAAGGGCCCAGTTGAATTCAGTTTTTATCCATCCCAGTTGTCCTTCAACATTATCCAAAACTCAAGTGGAGTATTACAAAAAGTACAGTCTTGATCCAAGGATTCTGGCGCCACAGACGATTCTTCAAATGGATGTCTGGTTCTCAAGATATGGCCAAAAAGAGGTATCTAGGTCCAGATAGGCCTGGGTGCAGTCCGACCCGGTCGGACAGACCCTGTCCGACCCCGCCTGGGCCAACCCTACCCAGCTACGGTCAACCTGGTCCAACCTAGGTCTGGCCCGGCCTGCAAAGGGAGCGGCTCGTGCAGCGCTGCCCGCTGGGTGTGGCCTGCTTTGTGCGGCTCGCTCAGTTGGGCGTGATCCGCCCAGCTGGGTGCCATCCACCAGGCTGGGTGTAGTCTTCCATTGTGGGGCCCGCCATAGTAGCACTGGGGGGGTTCTCCCCTGGTATTCTGAATGGTCAGACGGACCGTTTGGCTTGGCCAACCTGGGGGCACCATGTGGCACCTCCTACTGGAACACGAGATCCACCGGAGCGGGTCCTGCTCGGTGCGACGCGGCCGGCCAGATCCCCGGCTAGTCCTCCTCCCAGCGGTGCGATGGCACCACTATCCTATGAGGCTGGCCAGATTTCGGCCACCCTCCGACCTTTGCCTCAACCAAGCAGTCGCAGCCTCCTGCTCCGGCAGTACGGAGTCACGTCGTGGCTTCTCCATGCGACCGCCCAGTGTGACAGTCGTTGTCGCCTTCTCTGCCTCGGCCAATGGGTCATGGCCTCCTCCACTATCTGAAGCATGGATGTGCTCCTCCCATATTCCATGTGGCCGGTCGGGGTGTCGATTGCCTCCACCCTCCGCCGTGGCCGACAGGCCGCGACCTCCTTCTCTACCGGCGGCGCGGACGTGTGCCACCGGTTCTATGTGGCTATTTGGTTTGTCGGCCACCATTCTTCCACTTCCGGCGAGGAACACGTCATGCCATGAAAAATTTTCAAAGGGATCAGGTCATGTTTGTTTGGCTTTCCCCCTCCACGTTAGACCGAAAACAGACGGTTCATGAGGATGGAAACAATGTGAAACCACTAAGAACAAACAAGAATAGCCAAATTCAAAACCCCTACCTCGATCATTGGAGATGGCGTGAGGAATAAGACTAAGACTATGAAGACACCGGTGTTCTTCACTCCTGCAACATGCTCCTGATCTGAGCTCATGAGTCTTCTTCGTCGGTAGGTTCGTTCTTCATTGGAGGATTCTCCCCCAAGCCTCCCCTTGCAAATGATTTTCTAAACCTCAAGAAAGGTGAGGAGCCAACTTAATATATTAAGTTTATTAATTAAGAAATTAAATTTTTCTTATTAAATTGGGGGAAAACCAAGATTTTATTCACATTAAAGGGGAGTTCAGGTGGTCCCCACCACTAAGAATTCAAATGGTATGTTTCAAATAAAAATAAAAGTTATTGTTTTATTTTTATTATTTTTTTAGCTCTGCCATGAAAAACCAGAAAACCAACATCCACCCCTGACCTACTGCGGTCGAGGTGATGGTCTCTTTAAGAGAATACCAATGCTGCGAGTTCAACAGTGTCCTTGTATTTCAATTCTGATCACGAGTTCCAAAGGTACAAAATGCCACATTTGTGTTTACTGAACGTACCTGAAAATAAATTCAGTAATTCATTCCGGGCACACTGATCCTCAGAATCATGCACCGTAAATTTTGGCAGACTCATAATATTTTAATATAAATAAAAAAATACTTGGAAAAATTTGGGTCTTTACATTCTCCCCACCTCAGGGCTTTGCATCCCCAAAATCCATAACCAAAACTAGCAAAACAAGTAGGGGTACTGAGCACAGATCTAAGCCTCCCGCTCCCATGTGCTCTTCTAGAGGTTCTCATGCTTCCAATGAACGCATACTAGTGGTATTGACCTACCACGAAGGACCCGCTCCTTTTGATCCTCAATGTCCAATAGAACCTCCGAAAACGCCACTCCATTGTCGATGTCCAGCTCACTCTAGTCAATGATGTTCGAACGATCATATATGTATCTCCTCATCTGGGATATGTGGAAAGCATCGTACACCTGGTGCAACTGAGGGGGAAGAGCTAATCGGTGTGCCTTCTCACCAACTCTGCTGAGGACCTGAAAAGGTCTGATGAACCTTGGAGATAACTTGCTGCCCTAACCAAATCTCTGCAAACCTTGTCGAGGTGAGACCCGTAGAAAGGCATGGTCACCATCTTCGAACTCCAGAGGTCTCTGTCTCCTATCACCATAAGAATTATATCTGCTTTGTGCTATCTTCATCCAATCCTCGATGATCTGTACCTTCTCTGTGGACGCCCATACCATCTCTAGTCTCACGAGTGCTGACTCCCCTGGGTCTGTCCAACACCGAGGCAATCTACAAGGTCGACCATACAATGCCTCGAATGGTGCCATACCGATAGTGGAGTGATAGTTGTTGTTGTATGCAAAATCAACCAAAGAAAATTGATCCTCCCAACTGCAACCTAAACTTAGGATGCAAGCATGTAGTATCTCCTCAAGGGTTTGAATGGTCCCCTCTATCTGACCATCCGTTTGAAGATGGAAGGCGGTGCTCAACTGAATCTGTGTCCCAAACACCTCCTACAACCCCTACCATAGCCAGGAAGTAAAATGTGCATCAAGATCGGAGGCAATAGTATATGGTACCACATGAAGCCGCACAATCTCATGCACATAGAGGCATCACAATCTCTCTATTTATCCTTGCTCTCTGATAGGTAGGTAGGGGCTGAATTGGTGAGTCCTTCAATGATCATCCAGATAGAATCATGACTCCTGGACGTGCATGGAAGTCATGTCACAAAATCTACAGAGCTTTCATCCCACTTCCACTATGGAACCTCTAGTGGCTGAACTAAGCCCTATGGAACCTGATGCTCTGCCATCACTTGATGAAATGTGAGGCACTGAGAGACAAACTTTGCTACAACTTTCTTCATTTCCGGCCACCAGTGCTGATGCTAGAGGTCCTACTACATATTCTCTACTTCTGGATGTACTTCTAGTGGGGACGTATGAAACTCCCTCAACACTTCCTCTTGTAGAGTCACTAGTACCATAGTACGCCCTATGAAAAGAATGATGTGCTCCCCATCTTCAAAAAATCCATCAGGTGCCTGTCCTGTGGATATTTGAGCAGATCAATCCTCACAGCTAGTGTCGCCAAGTAGTGCCTCCCTAAATCGCTGAAGGAGTGGGGGAGTGACTGTCATTGACTGAAGATAAGTTTCTCTATCTCGATCAACGTAGGATATTTGCAAAGCGGCTAGCTACTCTGTGGCCTCACTCAACAACTGTATACCAGATCTCTTGCTGAGTGCATCTTCTACTACGTTCCCCTTCCCAGAAGAATAGACTATCTCAATGTCATTTTCCTAGAGGAACACAAGCCAACACCGTTGTATTATGTTCAGGCCCTTCTGAGAGAAGATATACATGAGACTCTTTTGATCATAGTAAACTATAAAAAGTTCATATATCAAGTAATTTCTCCACATCTTTAAGGCGAAGACCACTGCTGCTGACTCTAGGTCATGGGTAGCGTAGTTCTTCTCATATTATCTCAACTATCAAGAACCATATGAAATCACTACTTGCTCTTACATTAGTACACACCCAAGTCTGATCCCTGATGTGTCGTAGTAGACTACATACCCAATGCCCTCCTCTGGTAACCTCAAGATGGGGGCACTTGTTAGTCTCTACCTCACCTCATGGAAACTCCACAGGCATCTCTCTGACCACATGAAGGGTTTCCCCTTATTCGTCAATGCTGATAAGGGTGTCGCAACTCCGTAAAATTCAGGAAGAATCCTCCAATAGTAACCGGCCAAACCCAGGAAACTCTGCACCTCTGTCACACTCCTGGGTGGTTCCCAAGAAAGAACAGCATCGATCTTCGCTGGATCTGCTATAACTCCAGTCTATGAGATGATGTGTCCCAGAAAGTGGACCTCTCGGATTCAGAACTGGAACTTCAATAACTTACCATAAATTTGGTGATCTCAGAGTGTGTCCAGAACTATCCGAAGATGATAGGCATTATCCTCCTTCGTAGTTTAGTATATCAGGATGTCATTGATGAAGACTACCACAAAGCGATCAAGGTATGGATGGAAGATCTTGTTCATGAGTCCCATGAACACATCTAGGGCATTGGTCATGATTAATGGCATAACCATGAACTCATAATTTCCATACCGACATCTGAAGGTCATTTTATACACATCCTCATCTTGTACTCTAAGTTAGTGATAGCCTAATCTGAGGTCTATAATTGAAAACTGCCATGATCCCTTCAGCTGATCAAAGATATTTTCAATCCTAGGGACTGGGTTCATGTTCTTCATTGTCACCTGGTTCCGGTGCCAATAGTCCACATATAGTCTCAAACTCCCTTCCACCTTTTTTGCAAACAAAATTGGGGCTGCCTAAGGAGAATCAATGGGCCTAATAAACCCCTTGCTCTGCAAGTCCTCCAGTTGTACTCACAGTTCTCTAAGATCCACGAGAGCAGTCCGATATGCTGGAGTAGATATCGGTGAAGTCCCGAGGTACAAGTCTATGTAGAATTCCACCTCTCTGTGAGCAGGTTGACCTAGAACATCATCAGGGAAAAAATCAGCGTATTGGTCCACCACTACAGGACAACTAAGACTCTCAACATCAATCGCTCTGAGGGTAAGGCTACCAAACTGATGTGTGATCGGCTGCACCCTCCTCTGAGTAAGTCCATCATGTGATAAAAAGGTTCCCTTCTCATTGGTTAAGGAAAACTTTGTCACATCCATGCGGACACACCAAACTTTGTGCATAATATAGTCGATCTGAACAAGGACTGTGGATAACCACTCCATACCCAAGATGACTTCGTAAGACCTAGATGCCACTACTGGAAGATCCCAGCCTAAGCTCTTGCCTCCTAAAGTAATCTCACACTACCAGAACCAGTGTGTAATCATCAAATCCACTCTCATAGTATTCTCTAGCCATAAAGATTGAGCCAACAACTCCATTGGAATCTCTGAACTCCGAACGTGGGATGTGGAAATAAAAGAGTGACTGGAACCTGTGTCTATAAGTACTGCAGTTAGGGTGGAGTGGACACAGATCGTACCTCGTATCATCTCCAAAGCACCACGGTTATAGGACTCAGCTGCCTGAAGCTGAGATCGTCCATGTCCACCTGCTCCTTATGGTTGAGGTGGAACACCTGGAGTTCGTGGCAGTAGAACCTCAAATTGTCACCCACTATTTCCTGCCCAACCATCTTTTTATCCACATCCTCTTTCTTCCTATAGACCTCCTCGATCGAATCTTTACATCTTCACAATAGGTCCTTCGACCGTCTCCTGGTCAGTCATACAGCGGGTTGGGCAGTTGCAAGCCATGTGACCCGGCCCACCGCACGAGTGACACTACCTGCTCCTCGTCGGTCATGTTCTGTCTCAAGACCCCGCACAACCGTCCTTGTATCTAGTGGTCATCCACATGTTGGTCTGGTCCTCTTGTACCTCTCCATCATCTATTTGTTGTCAGTTGTAGATGTCTCTACTACAATGCGTCCAGTGGTGGGTCTCGCTGTCAGTGACTACTCAGCAAAGAATCTCTCCACTAAGAGTGCTCGCTCTAACACCCCTGCATGCATTGGGATGCTGAGAGAAATCATATAAGATTTAATATCCCATTTGATCCCCTGGTCGAAGTTCTGAGTCTTGAAGAAAGGGTCCAATGCCATGTCAGTGGAGTAGCACAAGAGGTGAGTGAAAATCGCTGAATACTGAGCCACAGTCATGCTGCCCTACTATAAGTGGAGAATGTATTGTATACACACTAAGCGTAGGGTCTGTGGGATGAACTCTGCACTGAAAAGTCTCTCAAAGTCCACCCAGATGAGGTTCACCTCATCATGAACCAAGAGCATCAAGTTCCACCATCTTCCCACTACTGCCTGAAGAAGACTGGAGGAAAGGATCACCATGAAATCCGCTGGTGTCTCTACAAGTTGAAAAACTCTAACCACGGCCTCTAGCCTATCCTCATCCATCTGTAGATCCATCTCGCCCCAGAACCTTAGTAGTATCTAGCACTGGAACATGTGCAACGTGCTCAAGCGGCATGAACCCTCTGCTTTTGGGACTGGTGGCATCGGCTGCCCAACTGGTAGTGGGGATTTTGGAACACCACCTGGTGGTACTACTGTCGTAAGGGGACCCTTCATCGAAGCCTCATCGCTCAGTGGGCTATCATCACGTACTCTACCTGGAACCCTGGCTGGATGTCTGTATGGATACATCCTAAAAAAACTGGTGTGCCATGGTCATTAAGTTATACCTGGTGAGCTGACTCAAATTGATCACAAATAAAACTTTTTAAAAACACACACACAATCAGTGTTATTGTGTGCTAAGTTAGAAATAAGAAGTCAGGGTCCTAGTGTATGGATACATCGACCACTCCACCAACACTGGATTCCCCAAACTGATAACCACACTCATAACACTTGACATTATTGTCGATTAAAAGATCAGGGTCCAAGTTCCTCAGTAGAATAGAACTCCTTTGATACCAATTTTTCATGTCCCGTCCCCAAGGGCCCGTGTCGTGACTACTACAAGCCTACCTTCCATAGGCCAGGGGCTAGTGACTAGCACCAGAAAGGTACATCCCTAAAACCGGGAAGGCATTGCCTTTAAAATTTGTAAACTCATATAACCAATCACACAGCAAGATACAAGCACAATGAAAATTGTATAATAAAAAGGGTGTGTACAGTAAGTAAAGGGGGCCAAAATACAATCCCAACTGGAAATTACAACTAAAACTAAAAAATAATATCTTGTGAACACCCGCCAAGGAACCCACCTAAAGGGTAGGTACCTCTCTCGTATGGTTGTCTCTGTGGATCACCTCGTCTAATGTCCACCTCCGTGAATCCTCCAATCCTGGTACCCTTGACCTTGATCAGCATTGTTCGTCTTCTACACAAGACACAACAAGGTGTGGGTGTAGCCTGTGCAATGGTGAGTATAACGATACTCATTAAGGACCCCCAGACCCCCTAAGGTCTCTCAAAATTCAAGAAGGATAAACCACAAAGCACGAAAATAACAGTCAACCCTACTTAGGTATATGCCCATATATATACCTATGTATTCTAGCATAACCACCTCATTTATGAGGAAACACAAGGCCCAATTATTTATCTAAAAATATGTCTGTTCCACGTAGGAAAGAATATCACGAAGGTAACACCATGAAGGTAAGTACCACAAAGGTAATGCTACACAAAAGAATACTATGAAGGTAAGTACCACAAAGGTAACGCCACACATAAGAATACCATGAAGGTAAAGACTCAACTCACACCCAATATAACTTAAGTACAGAATTATATATGATTAGCTATATTGCTAGATCATATTAATTTGTCGGGAAGCTCTGTTGCTGACCGACACATGATCTGAAGATGACCCACACAGGATCGGTATGCACTGACCCACATAGGATCACTGAGCGTTGACCTGCATAGGATCAGTATGCGCTAACCCACATAGGATCGCTGAGCGCTGACCCCCACAAGATCTGAAGATGACCCACATAGGATCTGAAGATTCTTCAAATATAGCCAGACAATGGGTTTCTGCACTAAGAACGCTTGATTTCAGGAGGTACTGCTCCTCAATCCATCGTTCGATACATTAACTGCTACAAATTCACACGAATAAGTATCCAAAAGGTCTGTAACGTTATAAGGAACCCAACATGATAGACGATGCATTAATCGGAAGCCCGGTATGTAAGTTATTAGCGTTTTCGTTCCAAGTGCCCAGTTGGATTCAGGTACGATCCATCCCGGACGTACTACAACATTATCCAAAACTCAAGTGGAGTATACCAAAAAGGATTGTCTCGATCCAAGGATTCTGGAACTATAGACGGTTCTTCAAACAGATGTCAGGTTCTCAAGATATGGTCAAAAAGGTGTATTTGGATATAGATAGGCCTGGGTCCGGTCGGACCGACCCTACCCTACTCTGGTCAACATGGTTCGACCCTGGCTGGGTCGGCCAGTAAAAGGGGTGGCCCTCTCAGCACGGCCCACCCAGCTGGGTGCGATCTGCCATGGCGGGGCCCGCCTTAGCTGCACTGGGGTGAGGCGCCCCCCGGTATTTTGAATGGTCCAACAGACCGTTCGGCTTGGCCAACATGGTGGCCCCATGTGGCGTCACCTAATAGCACACAGAACTCACCAGGGCAGGTCCTTATCAGTGTGACACAGTCGTCTAGTCCTCCTCCCAGCGGTGTGATGGTGCCGCTATCCTCCGTAGTCGCCCGGATGTCGTCCACCCTCCGACCTCCATCACGGCCAAGCAGTCACGTCCTCCTGCGCTGGCGATGTGGACGCGCGTCGCCGCTTCGCCACGCGACTGACTGACGTGCTGGCCATTGTCCCCTTCTCTGCCTCGGCCAATGGATCGCGACCTCCTCCGCTACCAGCAGTGCGAACATGCACCGTCCCGGTTCCATGCGGCTGGCCGGGGTGACTTCCTCCTCCACCCTCCGTTGCGGCTTCCTTCGCTTCTAGTGGTGCGAATGTGTGCCGCCCCTATTCTATGTGGCCGGCCGGGGTGATGGCTGCCATCCTTCCACCATCGGTGAAGAACATGTCATGCCATGAATAATTTATGGAGGGATCGGCCAGTGTTTTTTTGGCATGCCCCCTCCGTGTTAGACCAAAATCTAACAGTTCATGAGGATGGAAACAACATGAAACCATGATGAAAAAACCAAAACAACCAAATTCAAAACCCCTACCCCGATAATTGGAGATGTCGTGAGGAAGAAGATGAAGATGATGAAGACGTTGACGTTCGTCGCTCCTACAAAATGCTCCTGATCTGATCTTGTGCGTCATCTTCTTCAGTAGGTTCGTTCTTTGTTGGAGGATTCTCTCCCAAGCATCCCCTTGCAAACGATTTTTCCAACCTCAAGAAAGGTGAGGATCCAACATAATAAATTAAGTTTATTAATTAATATATTAATGATGGCACATTAAATTGGGGGAAAACCAAGAGTTTCTTCACATTAAAGGGGAGTTCAGGTGGTCCCCACCACCAAGAATTCAAATGGGAGGTTTCAAATAAAAATAAAAGTTATTGTTTTATTTTTATTATTTTTTTAACTCTACCATGAAAAACCGGAAAACCAAATTTCACCCCTGTCCTATTGTGGTTGAGGTGAAGGTCTCATAAAGTGAATATCGGTGCTGTGAGTTCAATGGTGTCCTCAGATTTCAATTCCGAGCACCGGTTCCAAAGTTACAAAACACCACTCATGCGTTTACTAAATGAACTTGAAAAAAAAATCATAAATTATTTCTAGGCACACTAGGCCTTGGAATCACACGCAGTAAATTTTCACGGACTCATAATATTTCCATATAAATAAATAAATTATACAAGAAAAAATTTGGGTCTTTACATTCTCCCTACCTCATAGCTTTGCATCCCCAAAATCCACAACACAAACTAAGGAAACAAGTGGGGGTACTGATCACAAATCTAAGCCTCCCGCTCCCATGAGCTCTCCTAGAGGTTCTCATTCTACCAACGAACGTGCACCAGAGGTATTGACTGGACACGAAAGACCTGCTCTTGTCAATTCTCAATATCCACTGGAACCTCCAAAAATGTCGCCCCATCATCGATGTTTATATCTCTTCAATCAATGATGTGTGAAGGGTCATGTATGTATCTCCTCAACTGGGATATGTGGAAAATGTCATGCACCTAGGGAAACTGAGGGGGAAGAGCTAAGCGGTATGCCACCTCGCCAACTCTGCTGAGGACCTGAAAGGGTCCGATGATCCTCAGAGATAACTTGTCACCCCGGTCAAATCTCCACAAACCTCATCAAGGTGAGACCTGTAGAAAGACATAGTCACCATCCTCGAAATCTAGAGGTCTCTATCTCTTATCAGCATATGACTTCTGTCTATTCTATTCAGTCTTCATTCACTCCTCGATGATCTGCACCTTCTCTATGGTAGCCTATACCATCTCTTGTCCCACGAGTGCTAACTACCCTGGGTCAGTCCAGCACAGAGTCGATCTTCAAGGTCAACCATACAATTCCTTGAATGGTTCCATACAAATAGTGGAGTGATAGCTTTTGTTTTACATGAACTCCTCCAAAGGAAAGTGATCCTCCTAGCTGCGGCCAAAATCTTGGACGCAAGCACGCAACATGTCCTCAAGGGTCTGAAAGGTTCGCACTGTCTAACCATCCATCTAAGGATGGAAGGAGGTGCTCAACCGAAGTTGTGTCCCAAACACCTCCTCCAACCCCTTCCATATCCGGGAAGTAAAATGTGCCTCACCATCAAATACAATCGTAGATGGACCCCATGAAGTTGCACAATCTCCTGCACGTAGAGTCCTCCCAAGCTCTCTATTGAACCCTACTCTCTGATAGGCAGGAAGTGGGCCTACTTGGTGAGTCGGTCAATGATCACCCAGATAGGATCGTGACTCTTGGATGTGCGTGGAAGTCCTATCACAAAGTCCATGAAGATTCCATCCCACTTCCACCCAGGCACCTCTAGTGGCTGAACTAAGCCCGCTGGATCCTGATGTTGTACCTTTACTTGCAAATAATTGGGGCACTTCAAGACAAACTTTGTTACAACATTATTCATTCCCGACCATCAGTGCTGACGCCAGAGGTCTTGTTATATCTTCTCCACTCCTAGATGTACCGCTAAAGGGGATTTATGGAACTCCCTCAATACTTCCTCTCGTAGCTCCACGGGTACCATAGTACGCCCTCTAAAGAGGATGACATGCTCCTAGCCTTCAAAAAAACCGTCAGGTTTCTGTCCAATAGATATCTGAGCACGTCGAGCCTTGTAGTTAGTGTCCCCAAGCTATGCCTCCCTGACTCGCTGAAAGAGTGGGGTAGTGACTGTCAGAGACTAAAGATAAGATGCTCAATCTCGATCCACATAGGATATCCACAAAGCGACTATCTGCTCCATTACCTCACTCGGCAACTGTATACCAGATCATCACTGAGTGCATCTTCTAATATGTTCTCCTTCCCAGGATTATAGGTTATCTCAAAGTCATAGTCCTAGAGGAACTCAAGCCGACGCCGCTGTCTCAAGTTCAGGTCCTTCTGTGAGAAGATATACCTGAGACTCTTGTGATCAGAGTAGACTGTAAAAAGTTTGCCCATCAAGTATTGGCCCCTCATATTCAAGTCATAGACCACTTATTCTAACTCCAGGTCATGGGTAGCATAGTTCTTCTCATGTTGTCTCAACTGTCGAGAACTATAAGTGATCACTACTCGCTCCTGCATCAGGACACATCTGATTATGGTCCATGATTTGTCTCAATAGACTATGTAGCCAACACCCTCCTCTAGTAACCTCAAGATGGGGGAACTCGTCAGTATCTGCCTCAGATCCACTAAACTCAATTGGAATATCTCTAACCACATGAAGGGTTTCCCCTTATTTGTCAACGCTGATAAGGGTGCTGAAACTTTGGAAAAGTCAGGCACAAACCTCCTGTAGTAACCGGACAAACCCATGAAACTCCACACCTCTATCACACTCCTGAGTGGATCCCAAGAAATCACAACCTCAGTCTTCACTAGATCCATTGCAACTCCAGCCTACAAGATGACTTTTCCCAGAAAGTGGACCTCTCGGATCCAGAACTGGCACTTCGAGGACTTACCATAAATCTGGTTCACTCGAAGTGTGTTCAGAATTATCTGTAGATGATTTGCATGCTCCTCCTCCATAGCTGAGTATATCAGGATGTTATCGATGAAGACTACTAGAAATAGATCAAGTTATGGCTGGAAGATCCTGTTCATGAGTCCCATAAACACTTTTGGGGCATTGGTCAAGCCGAATGACATAACCAAGAACTCATAATGGCCATACCGACATCTGAATGTTGTTTTTTGCACATCCTTGTCTCATACGCTGAGCTGGTAATAGCATGAACTAACATCTATCTTTGAAAAACATCCTGCTCCCTTCAGTTGATCAAAAAGATCGTCAATACTTGAGATTGGGTTCTTGTTCTTCACGGTCACCTGTTTTAGGCACCGATAGTCCACATAGAGTCTCAAACTCTCATCCGCCTTCTTGGCAAAAAAAATCAGGTCTGACCAATGAGAAACATTGGGCCTAATGAACCCCTTTCTCTGTAAGTCCTCCATCTATACTCACATCTCTCAAAGCTCCGCATGAGCCATCCAATATGTGGGAGTAGATATTGGTGACGTCCTGGGGTATAAGTCGATGTAGAAGTCCACCTCTCTATGAGGAGGTAAACCCAGGACATCATCAGAGAAAACATCAGTGTACCATTTGACCACTACAAGATATCTCGGAATCTCAACATCAACTGCTTTGAGGGTAAGGATATCCAACTGATGTGTGATCGGTTTTACCCCCCTTCGAGTAAGTCCATCATGTGATGCAAAGGTTCCCTTCTCGCTGGTGAAGGAAAACCTGGTCCCATCCATGTAGACACACCACACTTTTCACCTAATACAGTTGATCTAAGCAAAGACTGTGGATAAACATTCCATACCCAAGATGACATCGTAAGGCCTCGACGCCACTACTAGAAGATCCCAACTGAAGCTCTTTCTAGCTAGAGTAATCTTACACTATTGGCACTACTTTGTAATCATCGAATCTGCTCCCGTAGGATTCTAAAGCCCTAAGGATCGAGCCAAAGGCTCCACCAGAATCTCCGAGCTCCGAACGTGGGTCATGGAAATAAAATAGTGACTAGAACCTATGTCTATAAGTACTGTAGCTAGGGTGGAGTAGACACAGATCTTACCTAGTATCATCTCCATAGTGTCATGGTCATCGGCCTCACCTGCCATGAGCTGAGATCGTCCATGTCCACCTTCTCCCTATGGTTGAAGTGGACCACCTAGAGGTGGTGGCGTTAAAACCTTGAATCATCGCCCACCGCCTACTATCTGTATAGCTCCTATTCCACCTCCACCTGCTGAATGAGGACCTCCTCGATCGAATATTCGCCTCTACCCAAGCGGTTCTTTGATATTCTACTGGTTGTCTGTACGGCGGGTTGGGTTGTCACGAGCCATGTGACCCTGCCCACCGCACAAGTAACACCATTTGCTCCTCGGTGGTCCTACTCTATCTTGACATCCCTACACAACCGACCCTGTATCCAGCAGTCGTCCACTTATAAGTCTGGTCCTCTTGGACCTCTACAGCATCTGTTTGCTGCCAGCAAAAGATGTATCTTCTACATAGCGTCTAGTGGTGTGTCTCGCTTCCATTGACTGCTCAGCAAGGAAGCTTTCCACAAATATTTCTCTCTCTCTAACACCCCTTCCAAATTCAGGATGCTTAGAGAAATCATTGAAGCTCTAATCACCCATATGAGCCCTTACTCAAAGGTTTGTGACCTGAAGAAAGCGTCTTGTACCATGTCATTTGAGTAGTGCGAGAGGTCGGTGAACCTCACTGAATAATGAGCCAAAGTCATGCTACTATTTAGTAAGTGGAGAATCTCATGTATATGCACTGAGCATTGGGTCACTAGGACAAACTATGCCCTGAAAAGTCTCTCGAAGTCCGCCCAGACGAGAGTCACCTCATCGTGAAATTGGAGTATCAAGCACCACCATCATCCCGCTACTTCCTAAAGAAGATTGGCGGAAAGGATCACTATGAGATCAGCTGGTGTCCCTACCAGTATAATAACTCTAACCACGGCCTCCAGCCAGTCCTCAGCCGTCAATGGATCTGTCTTGACCTAGAACCTTGGTGGCCTTTGGCGCTAGAACTCGTGCAATGCGCTCAAGCGGCATGCACCCTCTGCTGGTGGAGCTGGTGGAATCGACTGGCCAATGGGTAGTGGTGCTTCTGGTACACCACCAGGTGGTACTGCTACCGTAAGGGGACCCTACACTAAAGCCTCATCGCTTGATGGGATTTCATCACGTACTCTACCTAGAACCCTGGATGGCTGGCTGCGTGGATGAAACTTGAAATGAAATAGGTGTTCTGCAGTTATTAAGATATACCTGGTGAGATGAATCAAAGTGATCACAAAGAAAACTTTTCAAAAACACACATGCAATCAGTGTTTTTGTGCACTATGTTAGAAATCAGAAGTCAGGTTCCTGGTGTATGGATACGTCGGCCTTCATACCAACACTGGATTCCCCAAACTAATAACCAAACTCATAACACTTAACACTATTGTCAATTAAAAGATTATAGTCCAAGTTCCTCAATAGAACCAAACTCCTCTGATACCAATTTGTCACGCCCCTTCCCCCGGGGCTCGTGTTATGACTACCCCAATCCCTGCTTCCATAGGCCAGGGGCTGGAGACTGGCACCGGAAAGGTATATCCCTAAAACTGGGAAGGCATTTCCTTAGTAACATGTAAATTCACACAACCAAGCACACATCAAGATACGAGCACAAAGAATATTGTATAGTAAAAAGGGTCTGTACAGTAATTAAAGGGGTCTAGAATACAAGCCCATCTGGAAAGTACAAGTAAAACTGAAAGCAACTTCTGTGAACACCTTCCATGGATCTTACCTAAAGGGTAGGTACCGCTCTCATACGGTAATCTCTACGGATCATATCATATAATGTACACCTCTGAGTAGCCTCTAATCATGGTACCCTTGACCTTAATCAGTGATGTCGGTCTTCTGCACAAGACACAACAAGGTGCGGGCGTAGCCTGTGCAGGGGTGAGGATAATGATACTCAGTAGGGACCCTGAGACTCCCTAAGGTCTCTAAAAATCCATGAAGGATAAACCACAAATAACGAAAACAACAGTCCACCCTACTTATGTATATTCCCATACATATACCTAAGTTGTCTAGCATACCCACCTCATTCATGAGGAAGCACAAGTCCCAATTCGTTAGCCCGAAATGCGTATGTTCCACATAGGAAAGAAGAACATAAAGGTAACACAACGAAGGTAAGTACAACAAAGTTAATGGCACATAGAATAATAATACAAAGGTAAGTACCACAAAGGTAATGCTACACAGAAAAATAACATGAAGTTAAAGACTCAGCTCACACTAGGTATAACTTAAGTACGGAAGTATAGATGATTAGCTATATTACTAGATCATTTTACTTCGTCGAGAAGCTATGCTGCTAACCCACATAGGATAAAAGATGAACCACACAAGATCTTAAAATGACCCACACATTATCTAGATATAACCTAAAAAGGATCTAAAGATGACCCACACAGGATCGGTATACGCTGACCCACATAGGATCGCTGAGCGCTGACCCACATAGGAATAGTATGTGCTGAACCACACAGGATCGTTGAACACTAGCCCACACAAGATCTGTATTCCATGACCCACATAGGATCGCTGAGTGCTGACTCACATAGGATCTGAAGATGACCCACACATGATCTGAAGATTCTTCAAGCACAGCCAGCCACTGGGTTTCATCACTAAGGACGCTTGATTTCGGGAGGTACTGCTCCTCAATACATTTTTCAATACTTCAACTACCATTAATTCCCATTAATAAGTATGCAAAAGATCATTCATGTCATAAGGGACCCAATGCGACAGACGGAACGTCAATCGGACTCTCGGTCTGTATGTTATTAGTGTTTCCATTCCAAGGGCCCTGTTGTATTCGGGTTCAATCCAACCCATCCATACTCCAAATTTATCAAAAACTGAATTTCAGTATACCAAAAAGTACCGTCTCAATCCAAGGACTCTGGCGTCGTAGACTGTTCGTTAAACGGACGCTCGGTTCTCAAGATATTGCCAAAAAGGCATATCTGGGTCTAGCTAGGCCCGGGTCCGGTCCGACCCTGTCGGAATGACCTGTCCTGACATGGCCTGGGCCGACCCAACCCGGGACCGACCCGGCCAGCAAAGGGGGCAGCCCGGCCCACTGGGCATGGCGCAGGCCACTCAGTGCAGCCTGCTCGGTAGGGTGTGGTCTAACCGACAGGGTGCGGTTTGCCCGGCTGGGTGCGGTCCACCGTGGCAAGGCCCGCCCAAGCCGCACCGAGGGGAGGCACCCCATGATATTCCGAATGGTCCAATGAAATGTTCGTCTTGTCCAACTCGGCGGCACCATGTGGCGTCGCCTACTAGCACGCGGGACACACTCTAGCGGGTCCTGCTTGGTGTGATGCGGCCGGTCAAATGTCGGTCACCCTCCGACCTCCGCCGCTGCCTCCTACTCCGATGGCATGGACGTGCACCTCTACTTCTCCATATGGTCCGTTGGCGTGTCAGATGATGTCCCCTTCTCCTCTCCGGCCGATGGGCCACATCCTCCTCCGCTCCTGGTGGTGCGGATGTGCGCTGCCCCAGTTCCACGCGGCTGGCTGGGGTGCCGGCCTCTTCCACCCTCCTCCACGACTGACGAGTCGTTTAATCCTTTGCTACCAGTAGCTCAAATATGAACCACCATTATTTTATGTGGTCGGTCGCTGTGTCGGCCGTCATCCATCTACAGTCGGCAAAGAACAGGTCATGCCATGAAGAATTTATGGAGGGATCGGGCCGTGTTTTTTGGCCTTCCCCCTCCATGTCAGACCGAAAGTAGAGTGTTCATGAGGATGGAAATAATGTGAAAAAATGAAGAAAAAACTATAATAACCAAATTCAAAACCCCTACCTTGATCGTTGGAGATGGTGTGAGGAAGAAGATGAAGACAATGAATATCTCGTTGTTCATCGCTCCCGCAACACGCTACTGATCCAAGCTCATGCGTTGTCTTCTTCGGTAGGTTGGTTCTATGTTGTAGGATTCTCTCCCAAGCCTCCCCTTGCCAAAGATTTTCCCAACCTCAAGAAAGGTGAGGATCCAACTTAATAAATTAAGTTTATTAATTATGAAATTAAAGTTTGATCATTAAATTCGCGGAAACCAAGAGTTTCTCCACATTAAAGGAGAGTTTTGGTGGCCCCCACCAACAAAAATTCAAATTGGATGTTTCAGATAAAAATAAAAGTTATTGATTTATTATTATTATTATTATTTTAACTCTCCCATTAAAAACCAGAAAATGAAATTCCCCCCACCCCGACCTACTGCGGTCGAGGTGAAGGTCTCCTTAAGCGAATATTGGTGATACAAGTTCAATGGTGTCCTCGGATTTCAATTATGAGCACCGGTTCAAAAGTTACAAAATGCCAATCATGAATTTATTGAACGTACTCGAAAAAAACATCAGAAATTGATTCCATCCACACCAGGCCTTGGATTCACGTGTCGTTAATTTTCACAGACTCATAATATTTCTACATTAATAAAAAAAATTACATGGAAAAATCCGGGTCTTTACAACACATGGGGACCCAAGTGGATCAGATCTTTCAGGGGATGACCCTAGGACTCTGGGTCAGCAGTGTGGGGCTCCCCGATCAAAGGGAGTTAGTATAGACCCAAGTTATGTTTCACGTGTGGTGGGTAGGGACACATTGCTTGTGACTGCCCAACGCTTCACACAGATGATCATCATATGGTCTAAGGATAGTTGAGGTGGAGATAGAGGTTCGAGCGAGGAGGTCCATAGGGAAGAGGATGTGTAAGAGGATTCAGTCAAGCTACTAGTGGTGGGTGACGGTTTGATGTATGTTGGGGCCAAAATATTGCATGAAGAAAAGGGGACGAAAAAGACTGCCCGGACGCTGCCTCGCGAAGCCCCGGGGCAAAGCACCCCGAGCATCGCGGTCTCGCGAAGCTCCGGAGGCGGTAACTCTACACGAACGTGTTTGACGTTCGTGAGCCCGCCGCGAAGCTCCGGAGGCGGTAACTCTCCTCGAACGTGTTTGAAGTTCGCGAGCCCTCTGTGAAGCTCCGGAGGCGGTAACTCTTCGCGAATGGCTTTGACGTTCGCGAGCGCGCCCTGAAGCACCTGAGGCGGCACGCGAGTTCTTCTTCGCGGTGCCCCTTGCCTATAAATACTGGGCTCCCCCTGAGTCCAAGAGATGGACAATCCAACCTTTCGGCTTCTCTTCTCCCGAATCGCGAAGCACTCTTTGCCCTCAGGAATCATGAGCTCCGCGAGGTACTTCTACTTCACGTGATGCCTTTGCTTTGTCTCGTTTTGAGCCCCTCTTCCGGGAGGGATGCCCTTCGCGAAGCTCAAGGGAATTCACGAAGGAAGGGGATTCCCAAGGGAACCCGGGCAGCCGCGGAGCGTTCATGCTTCGCGAAACACCCAACTTGTACTAGTGATCCCTATGCTAAGGCAGGATCACTGCACATCGCGAAGCACACTGCTTCGCAGCACCCTGCTTCATGAGGCACCCCTTCTTCGCGAGGCAGTGCTCCACAAATACTGTTCCACTTTGCGAAGCACTCTCCACTCACACCTATGCCCCATGCTAAGGCCAAGGAACTCCACTTCGTGAATCACACTCCTTTACTTGGCAATTCCTCTTCCAGTGTGACCCTCCAGGTATGCACGATGTGATTTCAAAGTCCCACGGACAATACCACTCATAGCATTGCTTCGCCTAATGCTTCTTCGCATAGGCACGCTAACGGCTGTTGCTTCTTCGCAAATCCACGCTAATGTGGACCCCTCAATGGTTCGCTCTGCAACCCCCCTTGACCATGTCCTTGCCAGTACCTTCCCTCCCCCAAGGACCAGAGGGTACCGGTTATATAAGTCCCAGGGGTATGGAGTTAACCCACCTCGTCCGAGCTGCAGGACATTAAACTGCCAAGCACAACATCCTTAACACATGACGTTAAACTGTGACCCGACCTCGTGCCTCGCACGAAGGGTCCCCCCAGCTCGAACATTTTTTACGCCACTCATCTCCACAGGAGTGGAATCACCCCTCCACAAGGGGTGATATCCTCCTTATTGGAGCGGCGTATGTTCATAGGAGAAGAGCGGCCCTAGTTCCCCAACGGATGGCTGCACTCCTGCATCTCCGTACTTCCCCACTACCAAGGTCAGTGGAGGGAGGGCGTGATAGGGAACAAGGCACCAACAATCATTGGTCCCAAATCCCTCTTTTTCTGCACTTTGTTGCACCTCGGGCCTCCATCCTGGAGTAATTTCCAGCACCATGGGCCGCATAATGCGTAAGCCCCTCTTCGCTTCTCATGGACGCATCCTTCATGACGTGATCGTCAGGTCCCTGCAACCTCTTGTTTCTCACACCGAGCATGACTCATGTGGGCTTAGAGTGAGCACCGACCCTGACCCCCACCCATAGCGAACTACGAGGTCTTTGATCCATTTCAAGTCATGGTGCGTAGGAAGCCTCCATGAGGTTCAAGCCACACTACTCAGTTGTTCATTCACGTCGAGTTTTTCCCTCGTCCAACATGACGTTAAACTGCATGCCCTTGTCCCGCATGACATTAAACTGCACACCCATTTGAACTACGAGGTCTTTGATCCATGTTAAGGCATGGTACGTAGGAAGCCTCCACGAGGTTCAAGCCCACCCGTCATCTAATTCACGTCGAGTCCCATTTGCGTCCAACATGACGTTAAACTGTATTTCAGTCTGATGGAAAGCAGTTGTGACCACCCGAACTCCGAGGACATTGATCCGTGTCAAGGCATGGTACGTAGGAAGCCTTCCTGAGGTTCAAGCCCAACAATCATTGGCATGGACCGTCTCCTTGTCGGTGTGCCAGGACCCCCATTCCATCCCGAACTACGGGGACTTTGATCCATGTCAAGGCATGGTACGTAGGAAGCCTCCCAGAGGTTCAAGCCCATCTCCCATCGGACCAAAGTCCCTCATTTACGTCGGTTCGCTGACACCCACTGCAATCCCGAACTATGGGGACTTTGATCCATGTCAAGGAATGGTACGTAGGAAGCCTCCACGAGGTTCAAGCCCACCGCCCGCCGTTTATTCATGTCAGGATTCACTACCGTCCCGCATGACGTTAAACTGTATTCCATCAATCCTTCAAACTACGAGGACTTTGATCCATGTCAAGGCATGGTACGTAGGAAACCTTCCCAAGGATCAAGACCATCTCTCAGTGGACCCACGAGTCTACTTTCACGTTGGTTCACCGACGAAACCCTTTGAACTACGAGGTCTTTGATCCATGTCAAGGCATGGTACGTATGAAGCCTCCCCGAGGTTCAAGCCCATCTCTCATTGGACAAAGGTTCACTTTCACATCGGTTCGCTGACGAATCCCATCCTTTGAACTACGAGGTCTTTGATCCATTTCATGTCATGGTACATAGGAAGCCTTCCATAGGTTCAAGCCCACCACCACTAGGACCATCCTGGTCCTCCCCATTCACGTCAGTTCGCTGATGGTGCCCATCGGACCAAGGTCCACCCTCATGCCTGTTCACCGGCACCATCCTGAACCACGCGGACTTTGATTCCCTGCCACGGGGATATGTAGGAAGCCTCTTCAGGGCTCAAGCCCAACTCCACTGTCACCCCCTGCGATGGTCCCATTTCATTTCCCCCTCAACTTCATTCGTCCATCCATCATCCACCCTGATTCTCACCCAGACCGTCATATCCCGGTGAGACCATGTCGGTCCGAGACCATGTCGGTCCGCTCCTCTTCACAGCCGCACATGGGATGGTCCTGGTATCGGCACCCCTTCAAGGGAAATCCCTTAATTCGATCCATTCTAGCTAATGCTCAGATCGGGCTGATCCGTCTCTGCTGGATGTTAAACTCGCAGCGTACCCTGTGTTAAACACAGGAAGCTGAGGAAAACCTCAGATATGTGTCTATGGAATATAATTCCCCGCGCTCTATGTGGGATTCCTCGAGCTTCCATGCCCTCAAGAAGCCCTGTGATCAGGGATAATATACAGACATGCCAGGTCCCCAGCATCCAGACACGCTACTGATGCCTCAACGTGACTACTCCCCCGACTGAAGGTTGCTGCCCTGACCAGACCCTTTGGAATGTCCCGACAGAAGCAGTGTAATTAACCGGCGTCCATAGAAACATGGCACTGGGAAGAGTTTCACGAATAACATATTAAATCTATGAGGGATACCCGGACTAGATGACGAGTTATGAGGAGGAATCCACGGAAAGAAGAACCGACATCCCATTATCCTGTTTCGATCAAGGAGCAGACGTCACTGAATAAGAAGTGAATGCCTCCCGCCTTTGGAAAGCGGGAATGTGGGGCAACAGTGCAGCGCGTCCTCCTCCTCCGCGGACGGATGTGCACGCCCCGGCGAAAGCGTCGGAAACAGAAATGGTGAACCCGACGTGAATTTCTTCTCCTCAATGTGGGGATTAGTAGAGTTCCAGACACCAGTAGATTGATGTGTCACCGGATCCAGGTATCTGGCACCTGGTCCCGCCAAGCAAATAGCGGGTCTATCGTGAAACTCATCGGAAGTTGGGGCAATAGAACGTGGGGCACTCCGTTCTGTAGCGTGTTGGCGTGGATCCTTCTTATAGACGTGGAGAATGGAAGGACATCGGGGCACTGGTTGTCAATCTTTTTCCTCGCAGTGCTGATGAGTTGATCCCTTCGTTTCTCAGGAACCAGGTTATTGTTACAGAGACATGATCACCACCCACTCGCCTACGTAGGGGCAGGGGTAACATCGCCACAGCCACCCCGCATGGCACCACTACTGCCACGACGGACGCCACATCGCGGAATACGGGGCGCCCACATCCCCTTTCCCCATCAAAGGTCATCCAGCGAAGGGTGATCAACAACCTCGTATGCAGGAACGAGGAGGAAGGGGTTATCCCAACTCGGGATATGGCCTTCTTGGACCTGGAGCCCTCTAGGCCTCACCGTTAACGCCGCCCTAACAGGCCGCGCAGGGATCCCCTTCTCCCCACCCCAACGTTCAACCGTTTTGGGAGCCTGTCCCCGGAATGCCTTGATGACTCCTTGCCTTACGCTGATGAGGCGGGCACCATCCGGCTCGGCCCGCTCAGGGTCCCGATCCAAGGGCTCTAGGCAAGGGCTCCCGTTCGGCTGCATCAGCGCCACCGTTCGACTCCGCAGGAAGAGCAGGCAGGCCATGCCCCTGCACCACCTGCGCCAGCTCGTCTGACCCGACGTCAGTGCCGGGCTAGGACAGAGGATGCTCGCCCAGATGCGTCAACATCAACAGCTACAGTGGCCCAAGCCACCGCCGACGTGCATCATGGAGTCCCTGCATACACTGAGCAGGGGCACCCCTTCAACCAACCAGGATCGAGACCCCAACTGGCCCACGAGCAGGCTGGGTTGACTCTCCAGGTGGCAGGCCTGAGTGGTGATCGCCGCGAACTAACCCGCAGTGATGTCACCTCGTATAGAGGCCCTCCCCGTACCACTACTCCACAAAGCATGGGCCTTCCCCGCTCCGAAGCTCGTCAAGGAGGTATGCCTTGTGCTACCCACATCCCGAAGGAAGACCTGCCCCGCAGTAGTGTCGCTCGGCGCGGAAACCTTTCTCGCTCCCACTATACAGGGTATGGAGTCCATCCTCCTGCCCCCGACCGCCGATCTGAAGGCACTGTCCATTCGGTCCTTCTCCAGCGTGGGGGCCCTCCCTACGTCCTCTCTGCAACGGGCGAAGGTCCTCCTCGCCCCAGCAACTCGAGGAGTGAAGGCCAGCCTCGCTCCACCCGCATCGACCATGGAGGTCATCCCCATGCTTCTGCCGGTTCCAACAAAGGCTCCTCCCACATGGGTGATGTCCATGGAGGTCCTCCCCATGTACCCTTCGACATTTTCCCTGGTGCCCCTCGCATCTCGGCTATCTCTAGCGGGGGCCCTCTCCGCCACGGTGCCAGCGCCGCCCCGAGACTACATGATAGGGATCAACCCTGTCCCGAAGAGCCACCCCGGGGCAGGAGAGCGGGTTGTCATCGCCACAAGAAGAGTCCTGGGAAAGCCCGGGTGGAGATCAAACCTGCCCGCTTCTCGGATTCTGAAGCGGAATGAAACTCAGCGATGGAACCTTCTCCCCGCTCCTCTGTATCAAGGACTGGGACGGGAACCAAGCGTGTTAGCCTCATTCTCCCACAATATGAGGTCCACCAGATTCTTACCTCCCTCCACAGATACATCCAGGAGGAAGAAATTGTGGAAATTCCGCAGGTCTCGACCGTGCAATCACCACCATTGTCACCAGAAGCGCCCTCTACCTCTACCAAAGATCACGGAGAGCTATTTTGGGGGCCAACGGTGGTAGAGCGATGACGTGACCTATCGCCGGCAGCCGCGACTCCTGCGCCGTAATCTATGGCTATCAGCCCATCATATCGTGACATCATGGCCAGGTCACCTCACTCTTCAGAGGATGGCCTGAAATTCGGTGGCTAATCAGCTCGTTCGCAGTATTCTCCGCCACCGAGTTTACTATCCCAGAGGTCCGCCTCGGTAACGCTACTGGTCCCTCATCCACCTTCGGTTGACGAGTGGCGCAATACAAGGCCAGACCCCGAGTCCGAACCCAGGAGCTTCTAGAGCATTCTCACAGCGGATTACTTCCCGGAGAAGTTCTGGCTGACGGAAGTGCTGAAATTTCACGCACCGAAGTCTCTTACCCTTGAAGAAGTGGGGTGCTTTTGTCAAACCCTAAAGGCGACACACTTTCGCCTTCGTTACGAGCGGGTGGTGTACCCTAGAAGTTGAAAGCACTTCAAAGAAATCGGTGAGCAATGCCGCCTGATCGATTTGGTCGCACTCCTTGTGGCCCAGCACCCTGAGTCGCCAGGCCGCCAGAGCGCCCTTGAATGGAAATGTGTTCAGAGTTTCAAAGAACTCCGCAGAGTCGTCAGGGAAGCTACCCCCCCCCCATGTGCAAGTCTATGGTTGGGGACACTATGCTGCTCTCCTCTTCGACCCTATCCGACGGTAGCCCGATTCGTTATGCGACATTGAGGACGTGCCCTCGAGAGGGGTCGCGGTCCACATGGCTGACGTAGTGGACAAGGAAGACGAGCTTGAATTTCTTGATGGAGACTTACCCCCCGAGGGCGTAATGCCACTGCTGGACCCATCAGGGAGGGTTACCCGTCAGTAGAGGAACCTGATAGGCCTCCCTGTACCCACCGAGTTGCTGGTACTCAGTTGAAATACTGGCAAGGGTAAGGAGCACGTCGGAACTGTCAAGCACTCCGACCCATCTGCCTCTGTGCAAAAAATGGACGAAGATCCTGAGAAGGCCACGTTACGCCAGCAGCTTACTGAGCAGAAGAGGCTGGTTGACGAACTCTTGGCTGAGCGCGCTACAGAGCGGCGACCTGACTATGGTAATCCCAGGACGGGGCAGCAGGGGCAGGAACAATTCCCCCCCCCCCCCCGGTGAGATGCCTCCGGGAAACCCTGATCATGCTACTTCCGCCGATAGGGCAGAAGTCAGAACTTACGGCAAGAGGGCGCGATACGTCTCACCAACCCCCCCCCCCCCCCCGAATGACGGGGCAATCTAAAAAATCCAGTCCGGATTCCCCCAGTCGCCCCACAGGTTGTTCTTCCAGTTGATCCATGAGCTATCGATGCCATCTACCATGTTGAAGAACCTGGAAACGCACTTGTGGTTAGGGATCCCCGTCAAGACAGGGACCCTCACCCAGATGATCTTATAGCGGCACTCACAGCCCACCTCGAAGCATTGGAAACGCGGCAGGTGGCGGTCCCACCGTATGGCAAGCTGTATCCCGCGTGGGTGGATGATATGCCCGCGCCCCTGGGTTTTGGGAACCCCACTTTCTCGCCCTTCGATGGGATAGGGGACCCGCCGCAGCACTTGGCTCATTTTTCTTCCAGGTGTGGCCCCATGCTGGGGACCCCGGCTCAGCAAGAAGCCACCAAGCTCCGATGTTTCATACAGACATTGGAAGGTCTAGCATTCGTATGGTACAGCCAGCTCCCTATCAGATCGGTGACCGGTTGGGAGGATCTCCACCGGCAGTTCCTATACCAGTTCAGCTCCACCACGTGGAAGACCAGCATTGCAGACCTCTTCAAGTGAAAGCAAAGGCCTGATGAGCAAGTCGCAGATTTCATCGCCCGGTGAAAGGGAATTACGTATTCCCTCGATATGCCACTGACTCAGGAGAAATTACTGACGATGTGTGTGGGGAACGTCAAAACGGAGCCGGTACCCTCCCTGATTACCCAGAACTACCCTGGAGGGTTCAGAGATTTCTCATATAAGGCTCAACGCCTTGAGGAAGCTCTGCAACAGGCTAGTCAAGCACGTTCGTTGCCCCCTATGATCCCAGCCAGGAGGACCGCCAGAGCCGAACCCTCCGCGGTGGCCCAAATAGAAGACCCTAGGAAGTTGGAATTACTACCAGCAACACCATCCCCACAACCCCGCAGAGGTCCTCCACCTCAAGCGCAGGCTCCTGCCCAGCTGCGACCGCCTCAGAATCGACAGGTTCCCCCGCGCAATGCGCCACCTCCACCTAGGCGAGATAATCAGGCGCCGCCTCCTCGGCAGGCCCCTCTGGCCCCTCGTCAAGGCCAGTCCCCCAGGGCCCCCTATCCGAAAAGAAGGCACCAGACTTATTCGTTCAATGAAAATCAGGTCCCTGGCTACTTCCGAAGTTCTCTAGAGCAAGGGATTGTTGGCCTGCCCGAGTGCAGAAGGCCGGCAGAGGTGAATCTCACTGATCACCCCAACTACTGTCCTTATCATCAGATTCTAGGTCACACCCTCAAGAAATTCTATGTGTTTAAAGACTGGATTCAATACCAGGTCAACAAAAACATAGTCAGGTTGGGCCCAGCACCAACACAAGTGGTGGGTATCTTCGCAGGGTCGGAGATCGGTAGCGACAGCGAAGGCGAGTGGCAGCAGGTTCCCAACCGCGGATCCCGGAAATATGACGACTGGATGGCTCGAAAAACTGTCGTACGTGCCCATGGTATCATCCGGGTGCGCCAGAGGCAGCTGGAACCTTCAGAAGAAGTAGTCGGTACCTCTGCATCGTCTTCACAGTCGACCTCTTCCCAAAAGGGCAAGCAGTGACGACGTAAGAAGAAGCAACACGCTCCATCGGTGTTGTCGTCATCCCGCACTCTCGGTGACTTCATGCCCCCTGAAATGGGGATTCCTCCCAGAATCCGCCCGGTGGTGGATGACTCCTCGAGCAACAGCCAGGGGTATGCTTCGGTTAACACCATGGAGATGGTAAAGCCCTATATGACTCCCAACGAGGGGGGCGCCAGGCGAACCTCCCTAATGTTTCCAGCTGACGTCAACGTCAGCGGAATCACAACTGCGCCGGTCATTGAGGTACGTCAGCGGACACTTTTAGCCAAGCCATGCACGCTACTGAGACCAGAAAACAGGCTCAGCGTAGAGCTCAGTATGTGAAACCCCATCTAACGCCCTCGGCTCTACATCCACCGTCGTTTTTGCTACTAGATTAGGGAGATTTGCCTCGTTCGTATCACAGTCAGTCTTGCCCGGCAACAGGCCAGCCTCCGTTGTCCGATCCTAGTCCGGCGTCTACTCTCCAGGCTTCAACTTGTAGGCGGCAGGATGTACCCAGTACTAGCCGACCGCCGGTTCAACCGGCAGGACCCGCTCTACCCCCAACTGCCGAACGACCTCATGTAAGCATAAGCTCGCGTTTGGTGCGAAAGTATGATGTCCTGAAGCACCTGGTCGGCATTCCAGCGAGGCTTTCTATACTTGAGGCCCTTCTCCTATCATCTGAAATGCACGAGGCACTTGCCAAGGCCCTAAGAATCCCCCACCAGTTTGAGACGGAGGTAGCAGTTGCGGAAGCCTTCCATACCGAGACAATTGAGAACGCCGAATGTCAGGCGGTTATCTCGTTCTCCAGTGAAGATGAGGACCCTCCTATACAGGGGCACATTCGCCTGCTGTACATCTCTGGCTACTTCAATGGTGTGGAAGTCCTCCGCTGCCTCGTTGACACGGGTTCCGGAATCAATCTAATTCTGACTCGTACGTTGCGAAAGCTGGGTCTGTCTGAAGATGATTTAACTCCCTCTAACCTCCGAATCCAGGGGTATGATAGGACCGAGCGAACCCCGGTCGGCAAGATCTTCCTGAAGACTCAGTTTGGTGGCCTAATTGCCAGCATTGAGTTCATGGTCATCTCTCAGGACACCGCCTACAGTGCGTTGATGGGAAGGCCATGGCTCCATCTGCATGCAGCGGTCCCTTCGTCGTATAACAAGTGCCTCAAATACTCGCTCAATGGTCGAGTAGGCGTGCTCCAAGGAGATGTGTCTCCTTTAGCCTCTTGTGAGGCCCGCTATCTGGATGCTGATTATTAAAAGAGTAAGGATAAGAAAATCCTAGTAAGTGAGGATGAACCCGCCCCGGACACAAGTGATCCCTGGGCAAGCATGGATGACGCCTACATCCTCCCGATCCACCGATTGGAGGCTACGACCCCCGACATGCGCTAATGTTTTGTTGTCTCGGGTACACAAGGAAGGCATGTTCCCGTGTCCAAGCGACGACGGAAAATCACCTCGTACTCCTACATCAACCAGGCTCAGGTGATCCTGGAACCTCCTACCCCTGTACGGTACTGGAGTGTCAATCTTATGACAACAGCGGTGCGCCATAAGTGTCTCTTCCGCCGGGCTGGAATCAACCGACTCAGGCCGACACGTCACCATGGCTTTGATATCATCAAACGTGGCCCCTTAGGCCGAAGGCCAGATGGGATAGGGTCGACTACCTTCATTGCTATGGTCACAATGGCGAGTTAGTCTCCTGATATGATGACCACTATGGCCCACACCGGCACCAGCTTCCCCTCAAGCTTTAATAGCCTAGAAGTATCTCCCGTCGCAGGAAATTCCCCCATGGGTGGAGAGGAAGATCTGGAGGATGCCCCCCCCCCACCTTTGAGGAAGGAGTCTCTACCACGGTAGATGAACTGGTATAGGTGAACCTTGGTAGTGATGTAGATCTGAAACCCACATTGATCAGCGCAGCCATGTCCCCCGAGGAGCGGCAGCAGTACGTAGACTTCCTCAAACAACACCGTGACGTGTTTGCCTGGAGTTACAATGAGATGCCAGGACTAGATCCCCAGGTAGTTGTTCACCATCTGGGTCTCCCGGCAAACCATTGTGGGTTTAAGCAGCCTCCCAGAAAAATGCACCCTTCTCATAGTGCTATGGTTGAGGCCGAAGTTGACAAGCTCATCAAAGCCAACTTCGTTAAGGAATTCCAGTACCCCAAGTGGCTTGCCAACAATGTGCTAGTCAGGAAGAAGAATGGGAAGATCAGAGTCTACATCGACTTCCGCGATCCTAATTGCCACTACCCAAAAGATGACTTCCCACTCCCGGTGATGGATTTATTGATTGACGCCACAGCCGGGTTCCAAGCTCTCTCTTTTATGGATGGGTATTCCGAGTACAACTATATCTGGATGGCCCCCGAGGACGAGGAGTCCACTATCTTCAGGGCTCTCCAAGGTACCTTTTGCTACCAGGTTATGCCATTCGGCTTGAAAAATGCAGGTGCCACTTATCAGAGGTCCATGCACCGCATATTCAAGACAATTCTTAGAACATTGGTAGAATGCTATGTAGATGACCTAGTGGTCAAATCATGTCAGCGCCAGGACCATCTCAAAGACCTTGAGAAGGTGTTTGGTTTCCTCTGTTCCCGTCACCTGAAGATGAACCCGTTGAAGTGTGCCCTCTGGGAAGTTTCTGGGCTTTGTTGTTAGATACCGAGGTATTGAGATCGACCCAGACAAGATCAAGGCCATCAGCCAAATGCCTTCCCCGAGTAACATTCGGGAACTTCGAGGAATCCAAGGCCACTTAGCCTATATACACCGATTCATCACGAATCTGGCCGGCAAGTGTAAGACCTTTTCCCGGATCATGAAGAAGTGCACTGCCTACTAATGGGATGAGGAGTGTCGGACCGCCTTTGAGGAAATCAAGCAGTATCTGCTCCAACCTCCAGTTTTGATGCCACCCGTCTCCGGAAAGCTATTGGCCCTTTATGTGACCGCCCTGGAAAGATCCCTCAGTGCACTACTCGCCCAGACGAATAACGAAGGTACTGAGAACAGTCTCTACTATCTCAGCCGCATGCTTCTCGATACGGAGGTCAGATACCCCCTTATCGAAAAGAGGTGCCTTGCACTCATCTTCGCCGTGCAGAAGTTGCGACATTATCTGCAGCACCATGAGGTGCAATTGGTCTCCCGGGTAGACCCACTGAAGTATATCTTGAACCGCCCGATGCTGACTGGCCGACTAGCTCGGTGGGCGGTGATTCTCCAGTAGTTTGATATCAGGTTCGTACCTCAGAAGACCATTAAGGGATAGGCATTGGCAGACTTTTTAGCTGCCCATCCAACCTCCACGGGTCAATCCCTGGACCTGGATTTTCCTGATGAGACGATTCTCTCAGTCGATCATGTCGTCCCGTGTTGGCAAATTCATTTCTACGGTGCCTCCCGGAGCCCCACCGGTAGGCGGCTCAACGATCCCAAGCTCAACAGAGTGGGCCTGGGTGTTGTCTTCATTACCCCGGCACAAGCCATCCTGCCATACTCGTTCCTATTGTCAGAAGGTTGTACGAACAACAAGGCAGAGTACCAGGCTCTCATCACCGGCCTTGAGTTGGCCCTTGAGATCCATGTGCCCCATCTACATGTGAAACGAGATTTCGAGCTGGTAATCAAATAAATTAATGGCGACTACGTCTTCAGGAAGTCGGAGCTTGTACCGTTGTTGGAGTACACCCTCCGCCTAATGGCCCAGTTCTCTTCTCGACCAGAGATTACCCATGTCCCATGGTCGCAGAACGGTCAAGCAGACGCCTTGGCTGGCATAGCCGCGTCTCTCGCAGAACCCGAGCAATATGATTTGAAGATACATGTGGCACACCGGAGAGTCATTTCCCCCGTTACCCAAGAGGACAATGATGGCCTGCGGGTAAGTCATCTCACTGCCGGACCCTCTACATCAGGGGTCCCGGGTTTTTCAGGCACAGTGGGTGAAGCCACTCCCGACTGGAGGGCACCTTTTGTCGAGTATCTCCAAAATGGTCGCCTCCTGGACGATCGGGCCGAGCGCGAGCGAATCCGACACCGTACGCTGCAATTTACCCTCCAGAGCAGCCCCAGTCTTGAAAAGATCCTTTATAAGTAGAGCTTCGATGGTGTCCTCCTCTGTTGCATTCAAGGAGTAGAGATTCCTCAAGTTATGCAAGAGGTTCACGCCGGTTCTTGTGGCGCCCATCAAGCTGGGCCGAAGCTGTCCCATCAAATCCGGAGGTTGGGGTACTTCTGGCCCTCTACGATCCACAATTGTATTGGGTATGCCAAGAGATGCCATGCATGCCAAGTTCATGCCAACTTCCTGCATCGGCCGCCAGAGCCCCTCCACCCCACCAAGTACTCTTGGCCATTTGCGGTATGGGGACTTGATGTAGTGGTACCATATCCACCGGCAACATCTCGCCAGTGTAGGTTCATCCTGACTGCTACAGATTTTTTCTCCATGTGGGCAGAGGCAGTTCCACTCAAAGAGGTCAAGGCCCGTTCCATCGTTGACTTTGTGAGCTCCAATATTATCCACCAGTTTGGGGTCCCTCATTCTGTCCTAACCGATAACAGCACCAACTTCCGAGCAGGTGAACTGAAGAAATTGTACGCCAAGTACGGCATCTGTTCGAACCATACCACCAGCTACCATGCGCAGGCAAATGGACAGATCAAGACGTTCAACAAAACCCTCACTAACATTCTGCAGAAGATGGTTTGTCAGAACAAGAAAAGTTGGCTGGACAAGCTCCCCAACGCCCTCTGGGCTTATCAGACGATGACTCGCAACTCTACCCAGGTGACCACATATTCCATGGTGTATGGAGCTGAGGCCATCCTACCCATTGAGATCCAGCTCCCATCGTTAGGCACTACATTCTATGATCACCAGACATCAGATGAGGTAGCTGAAATCCGTCTAGCTGAATTAGAAGCACTGGATGAGAACCGGCTTTGTGCCCTGCACAATATGGAAAGGCATCAGGATAAGATAGCGAGGGCCTTCAAAAAAAAGGTTCATCTCCGTTCTTTTCTACAGGGTGACCTGGTACTGGCCCTTCGAGCGCCAATGATTCCTGGTAGGAAACCACCCAAGTTAGAACCCAAATGGGAAGGGCCTTATATCATCCATAAGGTTTACCCCAACGGGGCGTATTCCTTGGTGACCACGGATGGAGAGCACATAACCCCTCCCACCAACTCCAGGTTCCTCAAGCGATACTTTTCCTGATCTTGTATGGTCCCACATGACCCTAAACTGCACGTTATTAGTCTAACACGACCTTAAACTGTATGGTCCTGCACGACCTTAAACTGCATCTTCGTCCTGCAAGACGATAAACTGCAAAATGGTCCGAGCTCTATGACCTTAAACTAAGATCTCCCCCCATCCTTACTGCAAGATGTTAAACTGCAAGCCAGTCAGGCCTTCCGGACTGAGGCTCAGCCTCAGGCCCCTTGGCCTCCTCAGGCCCACGGCCCCCGCCTTCACCGCGAGACATTAAACCGCAAGCTGTTCAGGTCTCCCTGACCGCGGTCCAGCCTCAGGCCCCTTGGTTTTCCCCGACTTACCCTCTTGTGGGATTGTACGGTATAGTGTGGGACTACGTCCTCATTCACGACGGATTACTTGTCGTCCCTTACATATCCCCAAATGAGATGCATCCTCGTCCCGCATGACGTTAAACTGCATCTCAAGAACTACGTGTGGCTTAATTCTCATCCTCATGAGATACGTAGGAACGCTCGAACGCCTCGTCTTGAGCCCAGCCCCAAGCTCTTCTCTTCCACTATTCCCCCCCTGGGAATAGTTTCCTTGGAGGATCTTTGTGTAGCGGGGGATAGGCTTTCTTAGCCCCGCTCATACAACCCCGCTCACACAAGGATTGTAAGGGTCGCACCATGTGCCCACTCTCGTTCTTCTATCCTCCCACATCCTCACCGCATGACGGTAAACTGCATGGCCTTCAAGAACTACGTATGGCTTGATTCCCATCCTAATGGGATACGTAGGAATGCCCGGGAATTTCGTCCGTTGGCCCAGCCCAAAAGCCAAAATCTTCCCCTCGGGTCAAGATATATGGAAGGGTGAAAATTTTTGCCCCAACTCATATCGAGAAAGCCTTGACCTGGTTGCACATCCCCCTGGAGATGTTCGCCTCTTTCGTGGATGGATACAGCTATGCTTCACCCACTCCTTGACTGGGATTACATCATTTTTCACACCCGGTGGGACCTCCAAGAACGGCCTGGATACTACGCCCAATGGCTCTCCTACCGATACGGGCCAACACCCCCGAGGGTTTTCAAGCAACAAGCCGATACAAGTCCCGCGTTGTGAATTTGGTCAATGGTCGACGCTCATTTGTTGCTCCCATATCAAGTCACCATAGGAACGCGGTGTTTCAAACATGGTCAATAGTGTCCTGGATCTTCGGGTCCACCCCGAGATGTCCCAAACATCGAGTGCAGTAACTCATTCTACCCCAACCTGAAGTGACAAACTTCCCCCCGGGTGGTGCTAGTGATCGGGCCCACGGCCCCGATTCCCCTATAAGGGGTGTACGGTGTAGTGTGGGACTATGTCATCATTCACGTTGGGATCATGTACCATGCCGTACGCCTTCCCTCACGAGGCCCGACCTCAGGCCCCTTGGCCTCCTCGGGTCCCCGACCCCCGTCCTCATGTAAGACGTTAAACTACAGACCTGTCAGGCCTTCCCGACTGATGCCTGACCTTAGGCCCCTTGGCCTTCTCGGGCCCCTCCGCCCAAACCTCTTACCCAGGATGTACGGTGTGGTGTGGGACTATATCCTCATTCATGTCGGGATCACATACCATGTCGTACGCCTTCCCTTACAAGGCCCAGGCTCAGGCCCCTTGGCCTCCTCGGGTCCCCGGTCCTCGTCCTCACTGCAAGACGTTAAACTACAAGCAGGTCAGGCCTTCCTGACCAATGCCTAACCATCAGGCCCCTTGGCCTTTTCGGGCCCCGGCCCAGGTCCTATCTTATAGGAGTGTATGGTGTGGTGTGGGACTATGTACTCATTCACATCGGCTTCTTCGCCGTACCGTACACCTCACTTGTTTGGGGGTATATTACTCCCCCCTCGTCCCGTATGACGTTAAACTACATTTAGAGAACTACGTGTGGCTTGATTCCCATCCTCATGGGATAAGTAGGACCACATGAATGTCTAGGATTCGGGTCCAGCCCCATCTCTCGGGAATCTTCATCCCATCTTGGCCTCTTGGCCTACCCTTCTTCCATGAGGGGATTATATGGTGTGGTGTGGGATTATGTCCTCATTCACGTTGGTCTCGTAATGACCACGCCATGTACCTCTCCCTCCTGAGCTGTTTCGTCGACCCCTTTTCGACGGTTCACCAATGTGCCTAAGAGTACTCTGGTTTATTACCTGGAATGTCAAGCTTTACTCGGACACGTCCGCACCCGCTTTCCAGGCTTTGTGTATCCCTGCATTAGGGCTTCCATCACCTTTCACACCCGGAGGGACCCCCAAAAAACGGCCTAGATACTACACCCAAGGGCTCTCCTACCGTTACGAGCCAACTCCCCCGAGGGTTTCGGACAATAAATCGATAAAATGTCGTGTTGCGAATATGGTCAGTGTTCGATGCTCGTTTGTTGTTCCCACCTCAGGCTAACGTGATACGGACGCTGTTTTTCCACCATGGTTAACAGTTTTCCCCTATTGCCACGCCAACCCATTAAGCCCAAAATTTCGGGTACACAATTCACACCCCTCATCACTTCATCGTGTCCAAGTAGAGTCTTGGAACTCTTGGTACTTTTCCTCCGTGCACCTCTGCGCGTTGGGGAAACAAGTCGCGTCAAATGTGTCCTTCGGGGCTCTCTACCAACTCCCCTCTGATGGGCGCCCCAGGTATTGCAATAAGGATGCCCCCCCCCCTTGTTTCCCACACCGATTTTTACTCACATGGGCTTAGGGATCGGGTTGACGTCTGCGCTAACTTGGGAATTTGTTACCATTCATGGTCCGAGCTCTACGACCATAAACTAAGATCCATTCGGAACTACATTCAGCTTGATTCCCATCTCGATGGGATACGTAGGACTGCCTAGACGCCTTGTCGGGTTCAGCCCATTTAGGGATCTAGTCTCTCCCCCTTGTTTCACCTCTTACCTCTATATAGGCCCCACGGCCTGAGGTTTCCCTCGTGGAGTACCATATGGTATGATGTGGGATTATGTCCCCATTGGCATCGGTTATGCCGCGCGACACCATACACATTCCCCACCTAGCATCGCCTCTGCTACGTCTGCACTTCATGATCATAAAATGCATGCTTGGTCCTGTCATACGACCCTAAACTGTGACATTATCGTCCTGGCCGCACGATGAAAAACGGCACTGTATTGTGATGACCTTGTTGTAGAGGACATCACGTTGGGTATTGGTCACGTGCCATGCCATTTGTCAATGCCTATCACGACTTGATTCTCGTGGCGACGCCACGGCCTACTACTGTAGGCCTGTCGCTTCACAGAAAAAAAATCACTCACCTTAAAGAACAAACAAGATTTATCAAATTCTGCTTCTTTTAGTGCAAGGGCCATGACCGCACCCCCCTTTTCCCCTGGCACTGGTATCTTACCATGTCACCTTTAAGAACTACGTGTGGCTTGATTCTCATCCTCATGAGATACGTAGAAGCTCCCGGGCACTTCCCCGCGGGCCCAGCCTATCCTTTGTGTTTGGTCCCTTGACTCGAGCATTTCCCCAGAGAACGCATGGTAACTAGGGCTTAGGTCCTCATTCATGTCAGGTTTTGTTTCCATGTGTCCCCTGCTCCCTTTACCCACTCATGGTCCAAGCTCTAAGACCTTAAACTAAGAAATTTTTAAGAACTACGTACAACTTGACTCTCATCCTCATGAGATACATAGGAGCACCCGGGCACTTCCCTGCGGGCCTAGCCTAACTTTCACTTTCGGTCCCTTGACCCAAAACCTCTCCCAAGGGGGTTGTGCAGTGTGATACGGGATTATGTCCTCATTCACGTCGGGTTGTTCACTGCACCGTACACACCCCCTATTCCCATTCAAGCCAGGTGTTTGAGTTACTCCACCATGTGCCTCTTGTGTTTCCTCCCATCCATGGTCCGAATTCTACGACCCTAAACTAAGATCTCCCTCTGGGAAAGGACTCTGCTCCCTCTATCTAATACATCTCGTTATCGTATTCAGATGTATTTTGACAAAGAGCCCGAAGTGTGGGATATTCATGGGGACATTCCCCTCGTCCCATGACCTAGCTTCGTGATCTCGCTATTTGGATCATCATTCTCTTCCACATCCAAAAGGACCCTCGGATGACATGGATACTAGGCCTAAGGGATATCCATCAATGTTGGACCTAAGGGCCCCCAATCGTTTCGGGCCAACGTCCCTAAGGATTTTTGACAACATTTGTGACATGGTTCCGTGTTTCGAACATGGTCAACGGTCGACCCTCATTTGTCTGTCCCCATTCTAGGCTAATGCGATATGGATGCTGGGTTTCCGCCATGGTCAATAGTTATCCTCCATCATCACGCTGCCATCATTGTGATCTAAATCTCAAGCACCATGATTCACACATTTCCACTTCCTCATGTTCAAGTGTAATTCCATCATACTCGGATCTTTCTCTTCACGCATCTAGGTGTGCCACAAGATCGTGTTAGTGTCATTGGGCTGGTATTTACCGAGCATCCCTTTTCCCTGAACATCCCCTTTCTATGTCGGGAAATTCCCACCACTACTACTTGTTTCCCACACCGAGCACGACTCACGTGGGCTTAGTAGTTTTGGCAGGATGTGTACCAACACAGTCGGGCTGCTCCTTGTCCGTCATGACGTTAAACTGCACTTTCAGAACTATGTACGGCTTGATTCCCATTCTCATGGGGTATGTAGGAACGTCCGACCACTCTGCTTCGGGCCCAGCCTAATCCTCACTCTTGGTCCCTCGACCTGAAGAGTTTCCTCCGGGGGTATGTGGTGTGATTTGGACTCCAAGTCCTCATTCACGTCGGTTTCATATCTACCGCACCACACGCTCCCTGGGATCTTCCCCTTTATTCCAAATCCTATATTATGACGTTAAACTACAGGAGTCCATGTTTCCTCAATGCAATACAATAAACTGTGGTTCTACCCTGAACAAGTTCAGGATGCCCCATGTTAATCATGGGATGCACCAAAGCCTCTATCAGAGAGGATTTCACCTGCCAATGTTGGTCTCTGACTGCACTGTGCTTCCAGAACTACGTATGGCTTGATTCCCATCCTCATGGGATATGTAAAGACACCCTAATATATTTCCCAGGGTCCAGCCCATGGAAATCATTAATCCAATCCTTCCCCTTTCCGGCCCACTGGTCGGACCCCTCGCCAGAGAGGCCCTGTCCCAACGAAGGAAGGATCCATGACCAAGCCAACACGCCCATCTGGCGTACTCCCACCACGGTGGTGCAACTACCTAAGTGTTGGATTCTGTTCGGACAAATCATCACTCCATATTCCACGCTTTGCATGCCCCTTATTCGGACCCTCGTCCCCTTTCATGTCTGACGGAACCCCCCTAACGGCCTGGTCTCATGCCGCATCTGCTCACCTACCGTCCTGGGCTAACGTTCCGGAAGACTGGTCATGTTCAGAAGGACCCCCTAATAGTATGGATGTTTGACCTATGGTCCACCAACTATCCTGGGTCAATGTCCCAAAAGATTGACCGACAATATTTGTGACATGGTCCCGTGTTTCGAACATGGTCAATGGTTGACCCTCATTTTTGTCCCCATTATAGGCTAATGCAGTAAGGATACTGCTTCTCCTCCATGGTTAACAGTTGTCCCTTATTGTCACGCCATCCCCACAGTGTTCCGAATCTTGTGAATCATGATTCACACTTCCCATTTCCATCTGTTTAGACTGATTTCAACTCCCCTGGCGTTGCACCGTTCGTGCATAAGAGCATGCTGAAGAAACGGTAATTCAGCTGTCCTAAAAAGTTCATTCTCCGGTCAAGCCTCTCCCATCTTTCGGAAATCCGGACTATTAATCCGAATCTCAGATGCCCGGAGCATGGTCTCCACTCCTATGTTAGGTGGGACGTGAAGGCAACTATCTCCTGTTTCTCACATCGGGATCAACCCACATGGGATTGGGGAATTATCGCCGAATCTCCTGCAAACATTGTAAGGATGTAACGAGGCGATTCAAACAGTGTAAATCGTGCGCGCTACGGAATTCAAAACAAAGAAAGAAGAAATTGAAGCACAAAAGTACCAATAAAAGGTTTTTGGTTTATTACAATACCCGGGGGTCGACTCCCCCCATGGACAGGTTGACCCCTTCAAAAGAACGATGCAGCTCCACCACCCGTTGGCTTGTGGCATCCAAGGCTTTCTGCCGCTGACTCAGCTCCCGCTCCTCCTCAGCAGCGGCGGGGCGCAGTTCGTCAGCCTTGGCAGAGACCCTCTCTACCTCAGCCTGAATGGCAGCCATCTTTCCAGAGGCCTGCCTCATAAGCTCCTCTGCATCCGCCAGCTGGGCCTTCAACCGGGAGATCAGCTCAGATTGCGCGTTAAGAGATGCTGAGTTCTCATCCGCCTGGGTCTGCAGCTATTGGACCTCGCTTTCAGCCTCCCGGAGCTTCGTGACACTTGTCGCCTTCCTCCGCTTCCAGCCCACGCTGAGCCCACGATAATGCTTTCAGATCTTCTCAGCCATGAGATCTCAGATGAGTGCATGAGGACGTTGGGCATCCACTCCCCTAGCGCACAGTTCGCGCAGCCGCGAGCAAAGTCTGTCCATTTCATCCAGCCACAGTGCCTGGGGGTGTCCCTGATGAAGCACATGATTAACTTCCACGACCGGCGGCGGACTATGCTGTTTTCTTCCTCGTCGGAGGTCGTTTCATCCCAGTCTATGTGATTGGCAGGCTCGTACGTAGGATACATCTGCAGGAAATCCTCGGCAGGATCTGCATCTGGTGTTGAATCCGGCGGGACATCTGGCACCGAAGCAGGTGCGACAGGACTAGGACCGGCCGGTCGATCCTCTTCATCGGAGTCCACCTCGATGACCTCAGGCACGACCCTGCTGGTGGTCCCGCCGGTGATGATGTGTGTTGCAGCTTGAGGAGATGGGGGGACTATCGCCACCATAATCAGCATGCCCCTAAGAGGGATGCCACTAGACATCTCGACTAGTCTTGCCGCAGCAGTCCACGCCAGTCGAAGAACTGTATGATGGAGAGGGACATAAACCTTAGTTGGCATAGTCTACATATGATGACAAGGAAACCGGTAGAGGAAACTTACGGAGATCGACCTCCTGGCGCTTCTCTTTAGCCGGTACTGACGTCACCCCAAGGCGAGGCCCTCCGTATACTGTTGGCAGGTCTGGAGATTCCGTAGGAGCCACCTCGGGTGTTCTGGTCCCACCAGACGCGGAACTGGACGCAACCATAGGCGCGGGTTCTGATGGTCCCGCATCATCACCCACCGAGGGGCGAGAACGAGTCCTGCGAACAAGTTCCTACTGCATGGCTCAAATATCGGTAAGAAGTCCATAGTGGCCCGAGAACGTACCGTAAGGAAAGAAGTTCAGAATGCTACCTTGAGATCCTCTGCGAAATCGTCGGAATCTGAGGATTGATCTCGGACCTCGCCCTCCTCCAACGGGATCCCTCCTCCAACTTCATCCTCCCGAGAGGAGTCCTCTGATTCTTCCGGCAGGGGGAAGCGCTCCCTCAGATCGGCAGCCAATAATTGTGGGGGGACCATTCGATTCAGCAGTACCCTCACCCGGTCTGTCATTGGGCGAAGGACACCACTAGAGTGGACGTAATCCTCCAGCTCATCCAAGTATTGCTCTGCCACCGCCGGAGACGCCATGAATCCAGCCCGGACTGGGCCTATGCACGGTAATTCCATTCCGAGGCGATTCAGGTGGGCCCATGTCTCACGTGGGCTGAGGAATTGCCGGTTGACATCCCAAATGTCCCAGGATTCCGGGAAGACGGCATCCTTTGCCATGTCGATATGACGCAGGCGCTTCCCCGGAGCCTGAGTGGATATCCTATGAAATCCCCTCGGTGGCTGCCCCTTCGGATGGCCATGCTATCCTGGAATCACCGGTTCTGCCGCTGCTGCCGCACCCTCGGCCGGTACGGGTCTCGCCGCAATGGCAGCCCCGCCACCGCAAGAGGCCCTAGCTGCCCTCCAACCCCGACCTCGAGATAGAGGAGTCCCACCGTCACCTACCCGAATAGTTGGCTGCTTCAGCATCACCCCTGGGTAAGCAGCTTCCCAACTAATGGCATACTCCCTCACCAATCCGAAAGCGGCGGTGGATGGAGGAAATGCAATTTGCATCTTCCCATCTTTCCATGTGAACATGAGCCACAGATGCCTCATCACACACGGGTGCTCCTCGTGACGCACCTCCCAGTAGATCTACGGGGTCAGCTGCTGGAGGCACCAGAACTACCTCGCAAACCGATACGGGGTGTACGGTTAGCAGAGTAGCTCACGATCTACTCGTGCCACCAAAACTCCACCTCGAAAGGCTAGGAGGTAAGCCCTATGTTCTTCCGTTCCCCTTCCGTCATCAGTAATTATCCCCGTCGTCAATGGGAAGGGGTGGAAATTAAACTCATCCGCCCTCCACTCCCGGTCAGCACCGCGGGCCCCCTTCGCGAAGTCGCATCGCGAACCACCGACAATTTTGGTGATTTTCCCTCAGACTTCGACCCTTCACCCTCCATGGCTCCAAGTCTGAGGGGGGAATTTGTTGGCTCCAAAATATTGCACGAACAAAAGGGGATGAAAAAGACTGCCCGGACGCTGCCTCGCGAAGCCCCGACGCAAAGCACCCCGAGCATCGCGGTCTCGCGAAGCTCAGTAGGCGGTAACTCTCCGCGAATGCGTTTGATGTTCACGAGCCCGTCGCGAAGCTCTGGAGGCGGTAACTCTCCGCGAATTCGTTTGACGTTTGCGAGCCCGCTGCGAAGCTCCGGAGGTGGTAACTCTTCACGAACGGCTTTGACGTTCGCGAGCGCGCCGCGAAGCACCTGAGGCGGCGTGCGAGTTCTGCTTCGTGGCGCCCCTTGCCTATAAATACTGGGCTCCCCCTGAGTCCAAGGGATGGAAAATCCGACCTTTCAGCTTCTCCTCTCCCGAATCTCGAAGCACTCTTTTCCCCCGGGAATCATGAGCTCCGCGAGGTACTTCTACTTTGCGTGACTCCTTTGCTTTGTCTTGTTTTGAGCCCCTCTTCCGGGAGGGATTCCCTTCGCAAAGCTCAAGGGCATTCGCGAAGGAAGGGGATTCCCAAGGGAACCCGGGCAGCCATGGAGCATTCATGCTTCGCGAAACACCCAACCTGTACTAGTGATCCTTATGCTAAGGCAGGATCGCTACACATCGTGAAGCACACTGCTTCGCAGCACCCTGCTTCGCGAGGCACCCCTTTTTCGCGAGGTAGTGCTCCGCGAATACTTTTCCACTTCGCGAAGCACTCTCCACTCACACCTATGCCCCATGATAAGGCCAAGGAACTCCGCTTCACGAAGCACACTCCTTTGCTTGGCAATTTCTCTTCCCGTGCGACCCTCCAGGTATGCACGATGTGATTTCAAAGTCCCACGGACAATACCACTCATAGTGTTGCTCCACCAAATGCTTCTTTGCATAGGCATGCTAACGACTATTGCTTCTTCGCATAGCCACGCTAACGTGGACCCCTCAATGGTTCGCTCTACAACCCCCCTTGACCATGGCCTTGCCAGTACCTTCCCTCCCCCAAGGACCAGAGGGTACCGGTTCTGTAAGTCCTAGGGGTATTGAGTGAACCCACCTCGTCCGAGTTGTAGGACGTTAAACTGCCAAGCACCACGTCCTTAACACATGACGTTAAACTGTGACCTGACCTCATGCCTTGCACGAAGGGTCCCCCCAGCTCGAACATTTTTTACGCCACTCATCTCCACAGGAGTGGAATCACCCCTCTACAAGGGGTGATATCCTCCTTATTGGAGCGTCGTATGTTCATAGGAGAAGGGCGACCCTAGTTCCCCAACGGATGGCTGCACTCTTGCATCTTTGTACTTCCCCGCTACCAAGGTCAGTGGAGGGAGGGCGTGATAGGGAACGAGGCACCAACAATCATTGGTCCCAAATCCATCTTTCGTTGCGCTTTGCCGCACCTCGGGCCTCCATCCTGGAGTAAGTCCCAGCACCAGGGGCCGCCTAATGCGTAAGCCCCTCTTCGCTTCTCACGGACTCATCCTTTGCGACGTGATTGTCATGTCCCTACAACCTCTAGTTTCTCACACCGAGCATGACTCACGTGGGCTTAGAGTGAGCACCGACCTTGACCCCCACCCATAGCGAACTATGAGGTCTTTGATCCATGTCAAGGCATGGTACGTAGGAAGCCTCCATGAGGTTCAATCCACACTACTCGGTCGTTCATTCACGTCGAGTTTCTCCCTCATCCAACATGGCGTTAAACTGCATGCCCTTGTCCCGCATGACATTAAACTGCACACCCATTTGAACTACAAGGTCTTTGATCCATGTTAAGGTATGGTACGTAGGAAGCCTCCACGAGGTTCAAGCCCACTGGTCATCTAATTCATATCGAGTCCCATTTGCGTCCAACATGACGTTATACTTCATTTCAGTCCGATGGCAAGCCGTTGTGACCCCCCGAACTACGAGGACTTTGATCCGTGTCAAGGCATGGTACGTAGGAAGCCTTCCTGAGGTTCAAGCCCAACAATCATTGGCCCGGACCGTCTCCTTGTTGGTGTGCCAATCCCCCCATTCCATCCTAAACTACGGGGACTTTGATCCATGTCAAGGCATGGTACGTAAGAAGCCTCCCAGAGGATCAAGCCCATCTCCCATCAGACCAAGGTCCCTCATTTACGTCGGTTCGCCAACACCCACTGCCATCCCAAACTACGGGGACTTTAATCCATGTCAAGGCATGGTACGTAGGAAGCCTCCACGAGGCTCAAGCCCACCGCCCGTCATTTATTCACATCAGGATTCACTACCATCCCGCATGACGTTAAACTGTATTCCATCAATCCTTTGAACTACGAGGAATTTGATCCATGTCAAGGCATGGTACATAGGAAACCTTCCCAAGGTTCAAGCCCATCTCTCAGTGGACCCCCGGGTCTACTTTCATGTCGGTTCACCGATGAAACCCTTTGAACTACGAGGTCTTTGATCCATGTCAAGGCATGGTACGTAAGAAGCCTCCCCGAGGTTCAAGCCCATCTCTCATTGGACCAAGGTTCACTTTCACGTCGGTTCGCTGACGAATCCCATCCTTTAAACTATGAGGTATTTGATCCATGTCAAGGCATGGTACGTAGGAATCCTTCCAGAGGTTCAAGCCCACCACAACTAGGACCATCCTGGTCCTCCTCATTCACGTCAGTTCGCTGATGGTGCCCATCGGACCAAGGTCCACCCTCATGCCGGTTCACCGGCACCATCCCGAACTACGCGGACTTTGATTCCCTGCCACGGGGATACGTAGGAAGCCTCTTCAAGGCTCAAGCCCAACTCTGTTGTCACCCCCTGCGATGGTCCCATTTCATTTCCCCCTCCACATCATTTTTCCATCCATCATCCACCCTGATTCTCACCCGGACCGTCATATCCCGGTGAGACCATGTCGGTCCGAGACCATGTCAGTCCGCTCCTCTTCATAGTCGCCCATGGGCTGGTCCCGGTATTGGAACCCATTCAATGGAAATCCCTCAATCCGATCCATTCTACATAATGCTCTGATCGGGCTGATCCGTCTCCACTGGACGTTAAACTCGCGTCGTACCCTGTGTTAAACACAGGAAGCTGAGGAAAACCTCAGATATGTGTCTATGGCATATAATTCCCCACGCTCGATGTGGGATGCCTCGGGCTTCCACACCCTCGAGAAGCCTTGTGATCAGGGATAATAGACAGACATGCCAGGTCCCCAGCATCCAGACACGCTACTGATGCCTCAACATGACTACTCCCCCGACTGAAGGTTGCTGCCCTGACCGGACCCTTTGGAATGTCCCGACAGAAGCAGTGTAATTAAACAGCGTCCATGGAAACATGGAACTGGGAAGAGTTTCATGAATAACCTATTATATCTATGAGGGAGACTCGGACTAGGTGACGAGTTCTGAGGAGGAATCCATGGAAGTAAGAACTGACATCTCATCATCTCGTTTCGATCAAGGAGTAGACTTCCCTGAATAAGGAGCGAATGCTGCCCGCCTTTGGAAAGTGGAATTGTGGGGCAACAGTGCAGCGCGTCGCCCTCTTCCGCAGACAGATGCGTGTGCCCCAACGAAAGCGTCGGAAACAATATACTACCACCACCTCCTCCAGGTGGTCCACCAAAGCCTTAGAGAGTATGCGTACGGGGGCGAGCTCAGCTTCAGATAGTGGAGGCTTATGACCCATACGCTTCAGAGATGATTAGAGGTACTCTTTTTTTCTCCACCCTAGCTATATTTCTTATAAACATAGGTTTTGGTCACTCTTTCCTTTCCATGGACCTCGTTTGGGAATCATATATTTCAGTGGTGTTGTTGGCTCGATCCTTATGGTTATAGACACTTACAGTAGGAGATTAGACGATTACACACTGGTAATGATAGTGTCAACTTACTCTTGGAGGCAAGAGATTCCACTAGGATATCCTAGTAGGGGTGCTGAGGCCTTATGATGTCATCTTGGGTATGGACTGGTTATCCATAGTTCATGCTCAGACTGGTTGTCTTAGGCATAGAGTGTGGTGTGTCCATGAGGATTGGACCAGGTTTTCCTTCACCAGCGAGAAGGGAACTCTTGTAGTACAGGATGAACTATCTCAGAGGAGGGTGCACCAATCACTCAACAACTGGCTAGCCTATCCCTTGGTGTGATGGATGTGAGGAGTCCTCACTTTCCTGTAGTGGTGGATGAGTATGAAGATGTTTTTCATGAGGATTTTCTGGGGCTACTTCCCCGTAGGGAGATATACTTTTGCATCAACTTGTACCCCAGGACAACACTGATATCCACACCAGAATATCGGATGTCCCCTGCGAAGCTTCATGAGTTGAGTGTATAGCTAGAGGACTTGAAAGAGAAGGGATTCCTAAGGCCCAACGTTTCACCATGGGCAGCCCCCATGTTGTTTTCTAAGAAGGAAGACAGAATCTTGATGCTATGTGTGGACTACTGGAACCTAAACTAGGTGACCGTGAAGACAAAATATCCACTTCCAAGAATTTATGACCTCTTCTACCTACTGAAGGGAGTGAGGTGGTTCTCAAATATAGACCTCAAATTAGGATATCACCAGCTTCGGGTACAGGATGAGGATGTACTGAAGTCATCCTTCAGAATCAAGTATGGAAACTATGAGTTCTTGGTGATTACCTTTGACGTGACCAATGCCCCATCAGTGTTCATGGGACTCATGAATAGTATCTTCTAGCCCTACCTCAATAGTTTCGTGGTTGTCTTCATTGATGACTTCTTGTTCTACTCAGCGTTATAAGAGGAGCACTCTACACACCTGTTGATAGTCCTGGATAAACTTTGAGAGCACTAGGTTTATGGGAAGCTCTCAAAGTACCAGTTCAGGATTCAGGAGGTCCACTTTATGGGACACATCATCTCAAAGGATAAATTTGTAGTGAATCCGACGAAGATAGAGGTAGTGATTTTTTGGTAGCCACCCAAGAGAACGAATCAGGTGAGAAGTTTATTGGGGTTGGATGGAAACTATCGAAGGTTCGTACCTAACTTTTCCAAAGTAGAAACACCCTTATCGGATTTGACATGGAAGGGATGGCCCTTCGTGTGGATGAAGAAGTGCCAGTAGAGTTTCCAAGAGCTGAGGTGGAGACTAAAAAGTGCCCCCATCTTGAGAGTACCATAGGAGGGTATTGGGTAAGTAGTTTTCTACTAAACATCAGGGATCAGACTAGGTTGTGTCCTGATGAAGGAGTGAGTAGTGATAGCTTACGGTTCATGACACTTGAGGTAGCATGAGAAGAACTATGAAACCCATGACCTGCAGTTAGCAGTACGGGTCTTTGCTCTGATGATTTGTTAGCACTACTTGATGGGTGAATAGTTTACTATTTACTCCAACCACAAGAGTATCATGTATATCTTCTCCCATAAGGATCTGAACTTGAGGAAGTTGTGATGGATGGAGTTCCTACAGTAATATGACTTCGAGATATTTTATACTCCTGGGAAGGGGAACATGGTAGAAGATGCTCTCAGCAATAGATTCTGTTTACAGCTGCTGAGTGAGGTGACGAAGCAGCTAGCCATGATGCAGATATCCTTCATAGATGATGATGGAGTAGATTACCTTTAGTTGATGACTGTCCCTCCCCCATTCTTATAGAGAGTTAAAGGGGAACAAATTTTGGATGTTAACTGCAAGGCATGTCCTACTTATTTATCCTCAGGACAGGCCCCTGATAGATTTTCAATAGGTGGATAGAACATTATCTCTTTTAGAGGGAGAACAGTGGTACCATTGGTGTTGCGAGAGGATATTTTTAGGTAGTTTCATACCCCCCCCCCTTGGTGGTACATCCTGGACTGGATAAGATATACCAAGATCTCTTACATCAGTATCAGTGGCCAGGGATAAAGAAAGTGGTGGCCCAGTTCATTTCATGATGCCTCACTTGTTAGCAAGTGAAGGTTGAGCATTAGGTTTTAGCAGGCTTGACACACCCACTTGAGGTACCAGAGTGGGAGTGGGATGTTATATCGATGGACTTCATGATGGGATTACTACACACTTCCAAGGTGCACAATTCTATCTAGGTAATCATTGACTGACTCACCAAGTCATCTCACTTTCAACCCATCCTGGATCAGGGATCGATAGAGGGATTGGGACACCTCTATGTCTAGGAGATAGTGTAGTTTCATGGGTGCCATTGACGATAATATTAGATCATGATTCTCACTTCACATCCTAGCTGTAGAAGGGATTGTAGTAATTGTTCGGGACTCAACTGCACTTGAGAAAAGTTTTTAACCCACATACTGATGGTCAGATAGATCTGGCCATTAAGACCTTGAAGGACATGCTTCATGCTTGCATCCTTGATTTTGGTTGTAGTTAGTAAGAACACCTTCCACTGGTGGAGTTTTCATACAACAAAATCTATCAATCCACCTTTGGTATGGAACAGTTCGAGGATTTTTATGGGTGGGATTCCAGATCACCTCTATGCAGGGTAGACCAAGGGGAGTCAGCCCTCACGGGTCTGTAGTTGGTATGAGATACCACTGAGAAGGTATAGATCATACAGGAGTAGATGAGGACTACACAGAGTACGCATAAATCTTATACTGACAGGAGACATAGGACCTTGGAGTTTGAGGAGGGAGACCATGTGTTCCTTCTGGTCTCACCCCGATGGGGATTGCATAGATTTGGTCAGGGTGGAAAGTTATCTCTGAGGTTCGTCAGACCTTTCCAGATTCTGAGTAGAGTTGATGTGGTGGCATACCTCTTAGATCTCCCCCCCCATAGATGCATCAGGTGCACGATGTTTTTCATGTGTCGTAACAAAGGAGGTTTTTTCATGATCATCACACCTGATCGACTAGGGGGACCTGGGCATTGACAATGGGGTGAAGTTTGAGGAGTTCCCGATAGAGATAGAGGATTGGAATGGGCAGGTCCTTCATGGATGGTCTATTCCTTTGGTGCGCATTTGGTGGAAGCATGAGAATCTTCATAAGAGCACATGGGAGCATGAGGTTCAAATACATGCTCAGTACCCCCATTTGTTTGTTTATCCTTGTTTTGGCTTATAGGGATGTGAATCCCTAAAGTTAAGGGTAATTTAATCTCCCATAAATTCCATGTAATTTTTTCCTTATTATATGGGATTATTTAAAAACCAAACACTCACATGAAACCTGATTCTAAGGCCTGGTGAGCCCAGAATATATTTTTTAACATTGTTTTGTTCATTTAAATAAATGTACGAGCTGGTTTTATTAACTATTAAACTAGTGCCTGGATAAAAAACTCGAGGAAAGCATTAAACTCAAAATGTCGAAATTCTCATAGAAAGAACCTAACTTTGATGGGAAAGGGCCGATCAAAAAAGTTAGTTTTTAGAATTTTCGGGAGAAAAATAAAAAAATATGTTAAAAAGTTATTTTCTTGTTTCCTTCACCATTCAGCAGTGACACATCTGCACTGCAGCGCAGGGACGAGGTGATGAAAAGTCATATTAAATGGGGTAATTTTATGTCTCTTAATGTGCAGTGTAATTACCCATTATATTAAGTGTAACGGATACGTTGTTTCAAAAATGAAATAGTGTAACGATGCGACGACGCAGCGTAACAAAAATTTTGTGACGTGTTTTATTAATGTGTTAACACATTGGAGAAATGGGGATCAAAAATTTGGAACTCCTATGAAAAATATATAAAATAAAATCCTCCCCAACAAACGAATGACAACCGCTGGAGAATCACATGTGACATTGATACACCCCGAAGAACAGGACTGAAGAGCGATAAATTCAAACAGAATTCATGCAAATGGATCACTCCAACAACGAACCTCCTCCAGGTAGGGGTTTCTTTGATTTAAATTCCTTTTCCCCTTCTACATTATAAAATAACGAGTGTTTATAAACCCACGAACTGGTCAATACACAAATATCTTGTTCTTGAAGAAGGGTTCCTTTCCTTGGGTTTTTGTATCCCAATTAAATTTATTTGGTTGATAGAACTTCAATCCTGAACCTCCCCAATTTTAAAGTCTAATGCAGACAGTGTGGGCCAACACAAAAAAGGACTGAGCCCCTCCACCTTCTGTGTTCTTCAAGGATGAACCTAAAAAAATGGTGGTAAGAAGGTTTTAAGGCCTTAATAGAGAAGGCGAAACCCCATGGAGGCCGGAGGTTCAGACCACACGAAGAATGGAACACTGGAGAGGACCTGGTGGTCTGAGGAAGAGGTCATCGTTGCATCGGTGACCGCCGGAGGTGGCCCATGGTTGTAACCGTGGGTAGGTGGCGGTACCCAATGATAGTGCACTGGGGGAGACATTGCGGTCAGCTTGGGCCGCGGTAGTGTGACAAGAGCCACCGGTTGCAGGCCAGTGGATGGCGGAGGGATGTGGCCATCTGGCTGCATCAGGCAGAGCGGCCCGTGACATGCAGGCCATGACCCTTATTGGCATGTGGTCCAATGACTGCATGCATGGGTTTCAAATGCGGTCAACTTATCCGGTTGGAGTGCACTGGAACCAGACGCCCCACTGGGCATTTGGGTTGTAGATATCTGACCTGCCGGGCAGGCTGAAGATATCTGGCCCACCGAGTGGGCCCGACTAGGGCGGGAAAACCAGGTTGTTATACGGCCCATGATAGAAATTAATTCATCCCGCTTATGCATGCCAGGACATCAAATTAACACTAGGCCTTCGAGGGGCCCGAGTTGGGAAAAAAAATGACCCATCGGTTACGGGCTGGGCCCGATTGGACAGGGTCGTCGGGCGACCAAGAGGGTTGGACCCCCTGTCAAACCGAGTTGGGTAAAACAAGGTCTAATTGGCTTGGGCCATGGGCTAGGCTTGACCGAGACTTCCCATAGACAAACCAGGTCATGTCAAGTTAATTGAACCAGGATGGGTCATGCAGAACCCACTGTCCAGGTTGGTCGGGTTGGTCCGGTCGGTTCGGCCTAAGCCCGGACACAACTATCCCATGTTTACTAAAATGTCAATATCTCTCAAACTGGGCAGTTGATTGATAATCCATTTGTGTATTTAGAACCCTCGCGGTGAGATGGATCTTTTGGAATACTCTAAGGAATATTTCATGGAAGTAGGACTTTGATGATTTTCTTGAGGGGTGGTTTCTCCAAAAATCAAGTGCGCTACGTGTGGAGATCCTATGACTTACTGAGACCCAAATAATCATGATAAGTGAGCATGTGTGGATCAGCTATGATGGAACAGTGGGAAACATCTCTGTTTGAACCAGTAGGCCCACAATGGAGAGTGACTATGTGTGACCCGGCAGACCCACGATACTCATCGGAAAAGAGTACCTCAGTATGATGTCCAAAGTGTGAAGCTGCTCTGTGTGACTTTGCAGGCCCACAGTTGGGAGCGACTCTATGTGACCATACATACCCATGTTACTAATTAGGGATGAGTACTAAAGCAGTCCAAGGCTAGTGGGAAGCGGCTCTGTGTGACCTTTCAATCCAACGATGGGGAGCGGCTTTGTGTGACCTAGTATACCCACAATACTAATCTGGGAGGAGTACCCTAGCAGCCCAAGGTGTTCAGTGATACGACTGATGTTCTTTATTTTTATACTCTAGATTATACTTGTGTGGGCTGATAGTACCATGTGTACACATTTCTTTGTGGTCTTTATTTTTTGTTTCGGGGTCCCTACTAAGTACTGTGTTACTCACCCTTGCACAGGGATCGCCTGCATGTGTCGTGTATTGTGCAAATGATTAATGCCTTGACAGAGGACTTGGTGGCCTAGGAACAGGTAGGGCCCATTGATTTTATGTAGGTGGGAATACTACTATAGCTTCCAGCATCTACTAGACACTTACCATCAGGTGGGGATTTCAACGAAAATATTTCCCGAGATCCTTGTACTTTCCTATTTTTAGTTTTTCTTTTGTTGGGTTTATATATTGGCCTATTTGACTTATATCTTATACCATTACTCAGAGGTTTTTTAGTGGCATGCATGTTTCCTTTCCATTTTTTGGGACATGTTTATGTGTGTATGCATATAGGTACTCAGGAAAATTCCTCCCACTTTCAGGTTGACGCCTTCGGCACTTGTCGCCAACCCCGAGCCTTTGTGAGGCATGCTTGGGGGAGTCATGGCATGGGCCCCAGGGGACGGTTCGTGACAAAACACAAATCAATCAATCCCAATTATAAAACCATCAAAACACACAGTAAAAATCCAATTTTAGAACCCACGAAAACACATCCTGTTTCTTGAGCCTCACATCAAACATCATTTCCATGATTCCATCACATGTGGCTCCCTTGAAACAACCATGGGAACCCTCTAATCATATAATCTATCACCTAGTTACATCCCATGTTATCAAAATAAACCATGAAAATATAGTCTATATTGGTATAGGTTGATTTTCACATCAACTAACCAAAATAGGACTTCCCCCAACAATCCCACCTAGTGGTCCCAAAAAAATATATCTTATAACCCATACACATAATTGAAGCATATTGTCCACTCTCATCCAAACATAAAATCTAATCATACATAGTTTGTGTAGGTATTGATCATGTATTTCAAAACCCATTCAAATCATTTTACACATGCCAAAATTCGTATGTGTTTTCAAAAACCCCCATGGTATCCAAGGATTTTCACCCAGAACCGAAATCACAAAAATGTGTAGCCCAACCTATTCTCTTCCTAAAAATCATTCTGGTTTAGAAAAAATATATTTTTAAATAACATTTGAAAAACCATTTTACTATCATCTTAAAAAAACATAAAAATATCTGTCCATAACAAAATCACTTGCTCTACAAGACATTTTAAATAAAACCTAATTTTAAAAACCATTTTACACACACCATGATCCACTATATTAGTTTTCCTTTCAAAACAAGGTTTTCTTATTTGAAAATAGTGTTTTCTCAAGACCAAAAATCCTAAAAATTCATTTTCCTTTGGAATCCAAATAAACAAATCAAAATCATAGTCATCTAATAAATCCATTAAACAAGCCCTTCAAATCCACTATCAATCTAATCACCCCTTATAATATAAGCTAGAAAACACCAATTATATTATAATTTACTTAAATTAATAATATATTTTTGATGATGCATCATTTCAAACAAGACAACCCAATGATGTGTGTATCATGCCCCTAGCAATAAATTATCATGATGTATGAACAAATCATTGGATCCCAACCAAGACATATGACTCATCAAGAGTCTCATCCATCCCATGTTGGGATTATTGGTCCAACACAACACCTCATTCATCATACAATGTCGAGTACTACAAATAAACATCCCCAAAAGTATAACAACCTGAATTTTTATAAATTAAATTCCAATTTTAAATGAGTAAATTATTTATTAAGAAATGAAATTATTGAAAATGCATGCACTATGTTGGTTATTTTGGACCGCTATAAGTTATATAATATTGAGTTTATATGGTTTTTAAGCATCATAACCATCAATAATATAACTATTTTAGAGTGATTTTATGATTGTTAAATATTAAAGGTTATAATAAATCCAACTAGGACTGAAGAAAGAACCAATGACGTCAACCTGTGGGATCTTGCCCTATGAGCCCATTTATCGGAGCTTCTTAAAGAGATAGAATCACTGGGATTTTCTGTTGACCAATCTCTAGTTCAGATTCAATAATAAAATAATGATCAAGAAAATTATGGGAGAAGTTCAAGCCCATCGAGATCACAGCCCAAACCTTGTTCACCGAACCACCACAATAAAATCTCACCATCACACAACTTACTCATAAGGAATACTGACTAAAAGTTTATTTTTTATAAAAATGTTAGAAACCCCCTACCCAGAGAAGTAGAGAGATACCTCAAGGCGGAATAAAATGATGATGACCAAGGGCATCCCCTTGGATGAAAATATTACCTTCAATAGAGAGAGATCCCATGCATTTTTAGATAGTAAGAGTTTCGCCAGGCCTCCCAACATGAGTAGGAACATCCGTTGGGAAGCTAGACTCTCTCCAAATTTGATGACCAAACTGAGCATAATTGGTCTCCATTGAGAAGATTATAATAAGATATGTCATATCCCATGGTGGGACACGTTTCCCATGATGATTTCTCACTAGCACCTCAAAGTCTGACTAAACCTCAATCACCTGAAGGTCGTATCTCTTGAATAAAATGATGCCAGTATGAAGCACCATCACCTCCACATCTAAGGAAGAGTTGATCCCATAAAAATAATAGAACCCAATAAGGACCTAACCCCTTGAGTCTCTAAGAATACCTTTTCCTATCATCTATCCATTCATATAGGATCCATCAATGTTGAGTTTAAAACCATTGGTAGGATGAGTCCACCTGATCCACTTCCCATTTGATCTGTCATTTGTGCATGGCCTATTAAGAATGTCAGAGAGGGTAAACATGTTTCAACTCCCTTTAAGAAAATATCCCATTTTGAGATGAAATCTTATGTGGAATATTGGTCCCCATTGAAACACAGATGAAGACTAATGAAGGACCAGAAGAAAGTTTCCCATTCGCTTTGGAAAAAGAGATAAACATTTGATTCAAATTTTGAGGAATCATAGAAAAAGCATCATAAATCTGTGGAGATAAATTTTGGATATTTATTTCTATTGGGATAACTTGGTTTCTCATTCTCCAGATGAGAAAATTATTTTTGTGGGAAACTCATTTCGCCATAACATTACTTCTTAGTCATCATGCTCTATCACTGCATGATTCAACCATCTGTAATCATGAGCATAGAAGATAACTGAGCTTGAATTAGTGAAACTTCACCTATCAGCTTCATCATTCAATGTATTACTCTCAAACACCTACATCTGTTCTTGGTTGAGAAACAACTATATCTGATAAGGATGACTACTCACCTCCTTGAAAGAGATGCCAGGGGAAGGGAATCCTAGAAAGAATAGCCTCCCACTATCCCAATTCATCTCCCAAAAATTGGGGTATCCTTTTCCCATAATAGATTTAGGTAAATCATGGAGATCTTCTGGAACTGGGAGCATGCACCTCGACGGATGAGATAGCCATGATCTATGAGATTCACCACCTTCCCATTGATCACCATGTATAGATCTAAAAAGGGAATCCCATAGATAATCCCCTTCAACAATATTCTAAGAAATTCATACTTTCATGGTCTTCATGGTTTAGGTGATGTACTGTAAACCCACACATATCTCTTCAATTGGTATCTCCAAGAGCTTCCAGGAGGTCCACTAGTAGCAGCCCATTTGATTAGACTTACTAAGGAAGGTTTGTTAAATCTTTTCCATCTTGGAAATTGTTCCTTTAGGAGGCTTAATGATTGAAAAAATATGCATCGGAATGGATGTTAACACACTATTGATCAATAGAATCTCCCACCAAAGGATAAAAATTTATTCTTATAGTTATAGATTCTACCCATCATTCTATTGATGATGTCATTGAAGAATGAATTCTCTATGCAGATGAAGGATACAGGAGTTTTAAGATAAATTATAGGTAACTTCCCTCTTAGGAAACCCAATATGTTTTATATATCCCTACCTCACCTACCTAAACACTTGTTAGAAATAAAAATGTGGCTTTTCCTTGGATTGATATATTTCCCACTTAAGCTTCCATATATATACATCACCTCCATGAAGTTATGAAGAGATATCTGCCTATCATTAATGATGATCCAAAATCATCAGTAAACATGAGATGATATATGATAACCCTTCTAATTTGGTTGTGGTACAAAAGAATCATTCCTTCCTCCATGCTTTGATGATAATTTTGGGAAAGATCATCTTGAGATAAAATGAAGAGTGTGGGTGAAAATGGATCTCCTTGATGGACACCACACGTGATTTTTAAGAACCCAAAACCCTTCCCCATTACGTAAATTAAGATCCATGGGGAAGAAAAAACATGAAGAAAGGGTTACAAAACTATTCTTGAAAATCAAATTTCCTCATAACCCAAATAATTAAACTCTATTTAATTTTTTCATACATTTTTTCCATATCAACTTTAATAATGATATTATAGACAATTAATCTTTTGTTAATATCATCCACAAATTCAATGGAGATACCAAATACTCTTTGGACTCTCTGACCTTTAACAAACACATGTTTCTCTCTTGATATGAGCCCTGGTATGACACTATTAAATCTTCTGGAAGCAATTATTTCAATAATATTATAGGAAACATTACATAAGTAGATGGGTCTATAGTGATTTAGGTTTAAAGGGTCCATTATTTTCAGAATAAGGACAAATCTATAAGCACATACACTCTTATTTAGATAACCTATATGAAATAAGTCTTGAATGGCCTTAACCACATGAAATACCACAAAGTCCCATGTTTTCACATAGAATTCCCCCAGAAACCCATTTGGCCTCAGGGCATTGTCATGGGACATCTTGGAAACAATGTACTTGATCTCCTACTTGTTTTTCGTAGCCACCAAGTGCACAATATCATATCTCTCCACCAGAGATGGAAGGCACCACATAAAGTCTTCCACTATCTTAGCCAAATGAGATTCATAATCTATAAAAGGAGCCTCCCCCACCATAATTCCCTCAAATTTCTCAAGCGCCAAATTACCTAAAACATTCAGATCATAAGTAAGTTCCCATTTCCCAGACTAATATTGAGTCTCATACTTTTCTTCTCCCTCAAACAATCCTAGAAGCGGCCACTATTTTAGTTATCTTCTTTTAACGATTGCATTCTAGATCTTTTCTTGTACGCCCTCTATAGCTCTAATAGTTTTTCATTCAGTATGATTATTTTATCATAGAGCATGGTGAAGGAGTTATCATCCCATATGAGTTGAGGATCCTCTCTCATTTATTCTATGTATTCCCATAGTATTTCCACACCAATTTATTCCTTAGTCTTGTTAACAATCATTCTTGGATATCATTCTTATGATATCTTAGCTGATTGGAAAGGCCAAACAGTATCTCCCACTTTCCTAGAATTCCCATGAGGATCTCATCATCTCCATAAATCCTTCATCCTAGTGGAAAAAATTTGGATAGAAGAAGGTGTTATTACCAAATAATCCCCCTTTAAACTCCACAATCAGAGGAGAATAATCAGACAAGGATTTATACAAGTGCTTAATGGTCGGCTGGGAATAGGAATCTAAGCCTTGTAGGTTCATAAGACATCTATCAAGGTGGATCCGAATGTATTTAGACCCCTTGTGGTTGTTACACCAGTTGAAATTATTGCCTACAAATCCCATATCCCTGAGACCCTTTGAAGATAAGAAATTTTTAAAGTACTACATGCCACTGTTTAAGATTCTCGAAACACAACTCTTCTCAGAGATATCCTCAATTACATTGAAATCACCTCCGACGAACCAAGGCAGATCACTTGTATGGAAGACTCCAGAAAGCTCTAATGCTCAATTCTCTCTTGAGGTTATCTACTAGAATAAATGAGGGAGAAAATAAATTTATTCCCCCCAATGGAGATCTTGGTATTGATACGCTGAGGCATGATACTAACTAACTCCACTTGAATGTTTTTCTTAAAATAAATGAAAATATTTTTTTTTTCAGGATAGCCATGCATACTCTTCACAAAACCCATTTTCCTAGAAAGATAAGGAGGGAATCTTGGATCCTTCTTAGGTTCAAGAATGAAGATAAAATAATACTTGTATTTCGTAGTTTTAAATGTGGTGATGGAACACTTTTCCTGTGTCCCCAAGCCTCAGGAATTCCAAAAGATTGATGAAAAAATTAAAGGAATGAGTTCCTAGCCTTATGTCCAGAATTACTTACGTTGGAAATGGAAAATAACATGCCAACCCCCTTTAACATTGAGAAGGTAATTGACCTTATTTTAAGCATGAAATACACTAATAGTCTTTAAAAGGTCAATTTGTTAGATTTTGATGGTGAACCCTTTTTAAATCTAGTTTTTGATACTTTTATATATTCCATTTGATAAAATAAACTTTTTCTTTAAAATAGTGACATCAAAATTTACTTTAGGTAAAATTTTGGTATTTTTCTAATAAAGTTCAGTTTATAATGAATAGTGAAAAATACTACATTTTAATTCAAAACTGTCTTTTAATCTAATTTATTTATATAGTTATATTTTCCTTTTAATTAGTTTTAAAGTTTAATTGGATTAAATTTTTATCATTTAATCCAATTTTGGTAATTAAAAGTAATTTCACTTTAAAATTGGACAGAAACACATGTCAATCTTTCAGTAGTTATTATTTTTTTAAAACACGCTTTTTTGTTTTGACAACAGTAATTAATTTTAAATTAATTTCTGAAACTTATGTGTTTTAAATATGTAAAAAATGGATTTTATATTTGTAATTATGGGGGACAAATTGTGGAAATAGGGAACTTTTATTTTTAGACATTATGAATAGTTACTTCAGTAAATATTTTATTTACCATGGTTAAAGGGTAAATCTGGTAAATAAGGGTAAAAAATAATATTATAATAATATTAAATGACCTTAACAAATGCCCTAACCCTATTGGATGATACATGTCCGACCATGGGCATCCTTAGGTCGATTTTGGGACCCCATGGGGCCACATGTAAGTAAAAATAAAATTTTATAAAAATTAATGTAAAGTTAAGGAAAATGTAAAATAAACATATATCTTTTAGTAAAATAATTTTTTATGGAGTTATATAAGTAATATTTTTTACTATAAATATTAATTGGAAATATAAAAATATTTCCTACATCATGGTATTTTATTTATAAATTTTAGAAATTAATTAAATAAATTTAATTATGACACAATGGTGATAGAGTGATTGCTTAATTAATAAAGGATTCAAATAAATGATATTATAAATGTAAGAATAAATGTAATTTGGTTATTTCGATATAATCCATGAGTTTTTTGGACAATAGTTACATGTTATCTTTGTATTAATGAAGTATTTTTAAATCAATCAATTTGTTTTGGATTTTTAAAAAAGGCATGATATGAATAGTGTCAAAATTGACTTAATTCATATTTTAAAATATAAAATATTATATTAAATATTATAAAATTATAAAAAAAAATATAATATTTGTTCAAATGGATATAAAAAGTATAAATTTATATTAATGAATCTATAATTGGATATTTGTCATGTTTTACTAACTATTTGGATTCTCAAAGTGTAAAATGCTTCATAAAACGATAGGAGTAAAAAATGGTTAAATAAACAAAGATAAGGATTAAAAAATATCCAAAACCTATAAAATTATTATTTTATGATTTAAATTTAAATTTTATTGATTTTATATTCTAATTTAATGATTTTTGGACCTTTTTAAACCAAAATTAATTTTATAAAAAAATAATACTTTCAAACTTTCCTAAATAGCCCCTCCTCCCTCTTATAAAAGGCCACCACCTCTAACACATTACGCACAACTCTCAAGCCCCTTGTCTCATCAAAAATTTTCTCCAAGAAGCTAAAAAAATCCCTCTATTCCTCCTATAAGCTTTACCCTAGGAAGAAGAAAATTCCAGAAAGCCTTTTGGCTCAAATCAAATAGAGTTACATGTTTTAAGAGGTAGTGTCTTTTCTAAAATTCCTTTCCATTATTCTACTTCTTCAATCCCTATTATATTATTTTTCATTGATTAAATAAAAAAACTAGTATCCTAAATATACTAAGTTTTTGTTATGATAAGTATTTTAACTACACTTACAAACACCTCTGTCTAATGTGTATAGAATATAATGTTTCTGTGGACGGCGAACTACTCCCTCAAGAAACAATGATTGTTCAATCTTCTCCTAACACCTCTTATGGTGGCCATTATGTTGGAAATATATTTATGTGTGATATATATTATATTTATATTGTCTCTGTTTTTTTTTATTTTTCATTTATATCATACCTTTATGGTTTCCATAACGTGTAAATACGATAAATTCAGTTGAGGAAGTGCGGCCTAATGCCCCCTCAAAGTGATATGACTCATTCACTCTATACATGGAACATATAAAGGATGGAATTAATGAAATTATATTACATATATAACATATATATTATAATATAATTATATTATACCTATGTATTATTTTGTTTTCATTCCTTTAAAAATGACAAAAATGAAATGAAAGTAGCGTTCATGTGTACGTACCACTTACCGTCTCCATGAACAGTGCATTTAATTTTTCATATATCCAAATTATATGGACTATTATAAATACATATATAATGGATATATATGAAATATATGATATTTAAATCATGAAAAAAATTCTGGAGCTAATGGAAATTTTACCACATGGACAATTTGTAATTATAACAAGTTCATTTTTGACTCAAGCTCTAACCATCGACAAAAAGACCGATATGAACATAATTAATTATATGATTATTATATTATGATAATAAGTGATATAAAAGGAATAATAAACTTTAAAAAAATATCTTAATCAAGTATAATTATCTTAAGTTTACTAATCAGGGAGACAATTAACGAAAAAGACAAGCCGGACACAAGGTAAGGGAACCTTTCAACAACCTCTTTTAGTGAAAGACTTATTTTATGTAATGTCTTTTAATTTAAATTTTATTATGATGTTATATATTGTTATATATCATTTTTTCTATAAATTCTATTTCCAATTTATGATATACCACTTTCACTCTCATCATGTCAATTTATGAATTTTTATGTGACGTTGTTAGGCTGCCGAATTTTTGTAAGGGAACTTCTTAACCCAATTCCTATTCTTTGGGATGATCTTATACTTATTGATTATGTCGTGATATATTATGTGAGAAATACATTTTTATTTCCTATATTGTATATTTACTTGATTTATGTGTATTTATAGTGAATACACATAATCGATCTATTTTATTTACAAAATGATCTTTGTTAGGGAACCTTTCAGCCTCTTCTTTTAGTAAAACACTTATTTTATGTTATATATTTTAATTTTAATTCTATTATGTTGGGATATGTTCTTATATATCCTCATTTTTTTCATGTTATGTACATGTGATGATATACCCTTTTCTCTCTTGTCAACTTATTTTTTTAATTTTTAAGTGAAGTCATTAGGCGGCAAAAATTTCATAAGGGAATTTCTAAACATAATTTCCACTCATTAGGTTTTATGCATACTTAATTGATTATATTATAAAAATATTATGTGTGGAATAGATGTTTATTTATTTATTTCTTAATTTTTACTTCCCTTTTTGTGGATATACTTTTTCAACACATAATCACCCCATTGATAAATTATTAGTCCATTTATACGATCTTTGTAAGGGATTTTGTCTCAATTTACATTCCATTGAGACTTATTTGTTGTTATACACCAATTCACTTTTTTAGGGTGTATATAATACCATTTGAAACATTATATCTTTAATCCCCTTATTATCATGATATTATAATCTTTGTTTAATTTTATTCTATAATTATTTTTATTCAAGTGTTTTCTCAAGTCGTAAGGGACTCTTTAACAAAAACATTATTTTAAATGTTTTAAAGATTTGATCTTATAAATATTTATAACTAATTTCAATGTTTTCAAAATGGTTTTAAGTATTTTATTTATATGGAAATTAATGTTTTAAAATGTTAATTACTTTCAAAGTTTCAAATTTATATGGGAAACTTTGATTCAAAAATCTCTTTATTAAATGTTTTAAATGTTTTTTGAAATGGATTGAATATTTCTATATATTGAATTGATTTCTTATGATTAATGAGTGAAATGTTGTTATTTTATGTGCTATGATTATGTAATGGTACTTGGACATTTTACAGGTGGTTATGTGATAAATAAAATCATGGTGGTTTCGTGATAATCCAAGGGTGGGTGAGCCTAAGATAGCTCCCCAATGCATTGGGTAATGTAATAGAGGTAAATGTTAATGTTTCTCCTAAGAGATTTAGGGAATATACTGTGATGGTTGTTCCAAACTTAACTCCCTAGATATCTTTGAAAGCTAAAATGTATGTATGATATGGATTCCACAATTTACCTTTATGATTTATGATTTCTATGTGTTATTCATAAATCTTATAATTTTATGAGGTATGTTAAGGATCATATGTTTTGTATGTATTGATGGACTAATGCATTCTTTATTTATTTTATGACCCTTACTGAGATTTTTAGGCTCGTCCAAATTTTTTGAAATGTTTTTCACAAGGTATAAGGAAGGGTAAGATAAAATAATAATTCAAGAATATTTATATCAAGAAAACAATTATTGTATTCTTTTAAAAGTTTTTATTTTATGAATAAAATGGATACTTAGTGGAAGTATTTAATTTATAATATTGGAGATGTAATGTAATATTTATGGCCTAATTCTATAAAACTATTAACCTGAATATACCTTCAATGTTAATTATTTATTTAACTCAAGATTAATTAATGCTTTAAGGCTAGGTCATTATAGTTGGTATCAGAGGTCAATTTAGATAAACTTATAGGTTAGGGTGTTATTTAAGCATAAGTGACATAACTATAATGGTTATCATATTAGAAAGAGTCGTAGTTATTTTAGATAAATTGAATGAGCTTAAGATAACCTGAGTAAGTATATATTAGTATTTACCCTCCTCATAAGATATTATATTATGATTTTATTGATATAATCACACTGACCTTCTTGGTTTTAGTATATGGTTGGATTTAGCAGGCACCAAAGTAATAATGGATGTGAAGAAAACTGTGATGGTTTTCTGAATAAGAAACTGAATAAAATGGTAGCTGCAATGAGAACTCTTGTGGTTATTCTCAACCAACTATCTAGATTCATGATTGACCACCTAAACCTTGGTGATTTTTATAAGGCATCGTATATGCTAGAAACAAATCCCTCAAAAAATTGAGGTTATAACCATTAAGGTAAGTATATTCAAAAACATATCTGTCAAAGATGTGGAATGAAATACCTAGTAAAATGATTCAAAGGGATAGAAAGATTCTATAGATGTGGTAAGGAAGGTCATAAAGCCAGAACATTCTGTGGAAAGAGGAAGTGTCCAGTTGACTCCAGGAAAAGGAAATAAGTTACTTCTGAGGGATCAATTGAATGTTTTAAATGTGGTGTACATGGTCATTACACAAATAGATTTCCTAAAAATAAGGATTAGAAATGGGAATAGAAGGACCGTAAAAATACATGTTTAACAATACCTAATACCATTCCAATTGAGGATGAGAAAACTGAAAATGACCAATGAAAGGTATGTATTATTTCTTAGCTAATGTTTTGAAATTATTGAATCTTAGGATATGATTCATGATTTTGTTTGTAGGAAATAAGTATTATATAATAAGTTGGAAAATAATTTTTAATGGATCATGAAGAATGTTGAATGAATAAGAAGTATACATATAATGGATTCAAGAGTTATGGTATATTTTAGGATGATGAAATTCTTAAATGTGTTAAGGCTCTTTTCATGATGGGATAACTTTAGAAGAATTTTTCTAGTATTTGTAACCCAGAAGTTTAATATGTGAAAATGTTATTCAAGGAATAATTATCTTTTATTTTGTGTATATATTAATAAATAACAATTTGGGTTTATATGATCCTTGAATATGAGGAAATTATAGTTTATTACTTTATGAGATGAAAATGCGAGGTATGAGAAAACATTTGTGGTTAAAATATGTTATGGTTATTTTTGAGGAAATTATCTCATTTTTTAGAATTTTATAAGAATGATATGGTTTTATGAAAAGGACAACCCATGGGATGTGTGACAACTTTTCATGTCCGGCAAGGCCATGGGAATCAAACCCACAACCAATGGGTGACACGGGAGCATTTCCTACCACTGGACTACGTGAAGTCCATAGTTAGTATGACTTGTTATTTTTAGTTAAATGAATCTATTGATCAAGAATAAGTTGATTTTGGATCTTATTTTCTACCAAATTGATATAATTAGTATAGTAAAATGATTTGGTGATTAAGTGATAAAGGTTATTTTGGAATACATTCTCTCTTTTGGGAACACTATATGCCTAACGAAAAATATAATACTATGGGATCTCATTTGTGGAGTAATGGTTGAAATTTTATTTTGGAAGAATCTATATTTTTATTGTGGACATATGGTTATTTGGGTTATTTATGGAAATGGTTAAACTTTCATATAGAATATTTGATTAGGTTAATTCCATTTCAGTGTGAGACTTTAAGATTAGTCAATGTTATTTGGAGATAAATGTTAATATTTACTTTGGAAGACTATGTAATTAAATTATTATGAGTTTTGGGTTTCAATATTAGCTTGGATAATATTGAGGGATTTTAAGGACAATTTTTTATTGAATGGTATTTTTTTAACTTTGGGTATTGTTTGTCAAATTTTGGAGATTAAGAGTAGTATTTATTTTTTTAAAGGATTATCCTTTTGGGGATTATCTGATCTCGTACTAACCATTATTGGTTTTTGTTAATGTCTAAGGACAGGGGAAATATACGGTTCATCTTTTTTAGATTATTTGATTCTCTATAAGTTGATTCTAGCACTTTTAATGTGACCATTTCAACTTCAATACTCATTGTTTGGAGAAAAGATGATTTTTTGGTAGAAATTTAGTAAATGATGAAAGTCTGCATGAAAAGTAATTAAGTTTACTTATGTTCTTAGTCAATATCATAAATAAATTCAAAAAATTAATTAAAGGAAACCTAAAAAAACATTTTTGGTTTAATTTTCCTACTGGAGAATCAAAGATAATTTAACCTATTATAAGTTTCTTGTTTTTTGGTGGTTAACTTTCTTCTAACCATAATTTCTATCACTCTCCATCAGAACTTGACACTTAGTTTCTCCTTAATATCCAAGTATTCATGGAATCTAAGTATGGGTTATCTTGGGTGAATTTTTTACTTCTCTTTATTTCTTATAAAGTGATATTTTTATTGACACTTTTTCCTATGTGGGACTTTCAATGACGTTTCTGATCCCAATTTAAAAATTGTGAGGATGCAATTCTCAAAAGGGGGGAAGGATATAACATCCCAGGTAAATAAAGAATATTAAATTTTCATATTTATTTATATTTTTGAATTAAATATTAATTTTACTTTAATGGTATGATGTGTTGGATAGCATATTGAACACGCAACAATGGTTTTCTTTGAAATATTACGTTGCACACAACTTTGAGTTATACCAAAAAATAATATAATATTATTATTATATTAAATGGTAGTTAACCCATAGCCATTGTATTGGTAGAAATGAACAGAACTAACGAAAATATGATTACACATGTTTGTTAACTATTTTTTCTTTTATACAATAAATTTTAGAGGATTAAAATAATAATGAATCTGATTTTAAGCATTAAATACTCTAATATTCTTTGAAAGATCGATTTACCGCCTTTTGATGGTGAACCCTTTTTAAATATAGTTTTTGACACTTTTATATGTGTATTTTTAAAAAATAAACTTCTTATTTATATGCGGGACATAAAAATTTACATTGGGTAAAATTTTGGTATTCTTATGATAAAGTTCATTTTTTTAATGTATAGTGAAAATATTGCATTTAAAGTCAAAACTGTCTTTTAATCTAATTTATTTATATAGTTAGATATTTCATTTATTTTTTTCAAAGTGTAATTGGATTATATTTTTATCATTTAATCCATTTTTGGTCATTATAAGTAATTTCAAATTCAAATTGGACAAAACCACATGTCAATCTTTTGATAGTTATTATTTCTTAAAAACGCGCTTTTTAGTTTTAACAATGGAAATTAATTTTAAATTAATTTCTAAAAATTCTATGTTTTGAATTTAGAAAAATGGATTCCATGTTTTTAATCAGGTGGTCCAATTTGTGTAAATAGGTACCTTTTATTTTTAGACATTATGAATAGTAACTTCAATAAATATTTTAGTCATCATAGTTAAAGGGTAAATCTGGTAAATAAGGGAAAAAATAATATTATAATAATAATAAATTTTTGTAACACGTTTCTTAACCCTATTGGCTGATACATTTATAGCCATGGGAATACTCCTCTCGAATTGGGACCCCATGGAGCCACTTTTAAGTGAAAATGACATTTTATAAAAATTAATTTAAAGTTAAGGAAAATGTAACACAAACATATATCCTTTTGTAAAAAAAATTATGTGGAGTTATATAAGTTTTATTTTCGACTATAAATATTAATTAGAAATCTAAAACAATTTCCCACATTATGGTATTTTATTTATAATTTTTATAAATTAAATAAATAAATTTAATTATGACACCACAGTGATGTAGTGATTGCTTCATTAATAAAGGATTCAAATAAATGATATTATAAATGTTAAAATAAATTCAATTTGGTTATTTTGACATCGTCAAATAATTTTATGGATGACAGTTACATGGTATATTTATATTAATAAAGTTTTTTTGAATTAATCATGTTGTTTTGAATTTTAAAAAAAGTCATGATATGAATAGTGTCAAAATTGGCATAATTCATATTTTAAAATATAAAAAAAATTATTAAATATTATAAAATTCAAAAAAATCTAATATTTGTCCAAAAGGATAAAATAAGTATAAAAATTTATTAATGACTCTTTAATTAGATATTTTTCATGTTTTGGTAAATTTTTTGATTCTCAAAGTGTTAAATGCTTGATAAAACTGTAAAAGTAAAAAAAAGGGTTAAATAAAAAAATATAAGGATTAAAAAATATACAAAACATGTCCAATTTTTATTGGATGATTTTATTTTGACTTGTATTCATCATATATTCTAATTTAATTAATTTCGGACCTTTTGGAACTGAAAATATGTTTATAATAAAATAATACTTTCAAACTTTCGTAAAGAGTCCATCCTCCCTCTTATAAAGGGCCACCACCTATAACCCATTACACACACCTCTCAAGACCCTTGGCTAATCAAAACTCTGATCCAAGAAGCTCCCAAAATACCCCTATTTAACCTAGAATCTTTTTTCTAGGTAGAAGGTAATTCAAGAAATCCTTTTGGCTGAAATCAAAAATAGTTACAAGTTTTAAGGGGTAGCGAATTCTCTAAAATTCTTTTCCATTATTATAATTCTTCAATCAATATTCTATTATTTTCCTTTATTTACAAAAAATAGCATTATCCTCAATATACTAGGTTTTTTTAGGATAATTATTCAAACTACACTTACACACACCTTCGTCTAATAGGTATACAACATAATGTTTCTGTGGATGGTGAACTACTGCCTCACGAAATGATGACTGTTCAATCTTCTACTACCACCTCTTGTGGTGGCCCTTATTATGTCACTATATTTATATGTGATATATATTATATTTATATTGTCTCTATATTTCTATATTTTTTATTTAATATAGTTTCCATAATACGTAAATATGATAACTTCATTTGAGGAAGTGCGGACTACCTCCCCCTCAAAGTGATATGACTCATCCACACTATACATGTAATGTATAAAGGGTGGAAGTAATGAAATAATGTGACATATATAACATATATATTATATTGGAATTATAATATACCTATTTATCATTTGTTTTTCATTCTTTTAAAAATGAAAAAATGAAATGAAAGTAGCATTCATGCTTACGTAAGGCTTACCGTCTCCATGAATGGTGCATTTCATTTTCATATATCCAAATGATATGGACTATTATAAATACATATATATTGGATATATATGATATATATTATATTTAAATCATTAATAAAATTATTTAGATAATAGACTTTTGACCACATGGACAATTTTTAATTATAACAAATTCATTTTTGACTCTTGTTCCGAACATCGACAAAAAGACTGATATGAACATGAATAATTATATGATTGTTATAGCAGGGTAATAAGTGATATAAAAGTAATAATAAACTTGAAAAAAATTAATCAAGTATAATTAAATTTTTTATTATTCAGGGAGAGAAAAAATGAACAAGACATGTCAGACACAAGGTATGGGAACCTCTCACCCTCCTCTTTTAGTCAATGACTTATTTTATGTTCTCTCTTTTAATTTTCATTTTATTGTAATGGGATATGTTATTATATATACATATTTCTATAAATTTCATGTCCAAATTATGATATACTCATTTCTCTCTCATCAATTCATTTTATGAATTTCTAAGTGACATCGTTAGGTTGCCGAATTTTCATAAAAGAACTTCTTAACCCAATTTCCATTCTTTGGGTTTATCTTATACTTCTTGATTATGTTTTTCTATGATTATGTGAGAAATAAATGTTGATATCCTATATTTTATTTATACTTTATTTATGTTTATTTATAGTGAATACACATAATCGGTCTATTTTATTTACAAAATAATCTTTGTAGGGAACCATTCAACCTCTTCTTTTAGTCAAATACTTCTTTTATGTTATGTCTTTTATTTTATATTCTATTATGTTGTGATATGTTCTTATACATACTTATATCTTTACATTTTATTTCCAAGTGATGAGATACCATTTCTATCTCATCAACTCATTTTATGATTTTTTAAGTGACACTGTTAGGATGACGAATTTTCATTGGGGAATTCGAAAACTCAATTCCAACTCATTGGGTTTTACACACACTTCATTGATTATATTATTCCAATATTATGTTTGGAATCGATGTTTTTTTTATTTATATTGTAATTCAAACTTCCCTTTGTGTGGATATACTTTTGCAACACATAATCACACCATTGATATATTATTATGTCATTTATACGATCTTGGAAAGGGATTTGGTCTCAATTTACACTCCATTGAGGCTTATTTGTTGTTATACATAAATTCACATTTATATGGTGTATATACTTCAATTTGACATAATATATAATTAATCTCCTTATTTTCATGATTTTATAAGCTTTGTTTAATGTTATTTTGTAATTATTCTTATTCAAGTATTTTCTCAAGTAGTAATGGACTCTTTAACTAAAACATTATTTTAAATGTTTTAATGATTTGATCTTCTAAATATTTCTTACTAATTTCCATGTTTTCAAAATTATTTTAAAGATTTTTTATATGTAAATTAATTTTTTAAAATTTTAATTTCTTTAAAACTTTCAAAGTGGTATGGGACACTTTGATTCAAAAAATATCTTTATTAAATGTTTTAAATGTTTTTGGAAATGGATTGAATATTTCAATATGTTGAATTGATTTCTTGTGATTGATGAGTGAAATTTTGATCTTTTATGTGTTATGATTATATAATGGTACTTGGACATTTTACAGGTGTTTACGTGATAAACCAAAAACGGGTGGTTCTGTGATAAACCTAGGGTGGGTGATCCCGAGATATCTCTCCAATGCATTGTGTAACTTCATGGAGGTAAATGTTAATGTTTCTTCTAATATATTTAGGGAATTTACTATGATGGTTATTACAAACGTTAACTCCCTACGTAGCTGTGAAAGCACCAATGTAAGTATGATATGGATGCCACAAGTTACCTTTATGATTTATGATTTCTATGTGTTATTCATAAATTTTATTATTTTATAAGGTATGTTGAAGAGATTATGTTTTGTATGTATTGATGGACTAATGTTTCTTTCTTTATTTTTTGACCATTACTAAGATTTTTATTCTCATCCCATGTTTTTGAAATGTTTTTCATAGGGTATAAGGAAGGGTAGCAGAAAATAATAATTCATGAAGATTTATATCAAAAAAAAGAATTCTTGTTTTTTAAGAGTTTTTTTTATGAAAAAATGGACACTGAGTAGAAGTGTTTACTTTTTAATATTTTAGGTGTAATGTAATAGTTATGGCCTAATTCTCTAAAACTCTAAACCTAAAAATATCCTCAATATTAACTCTTGATTTAACTCAAGATTAAGTAATGTTTTAATGTTGGGGCCTTATAGTATATTTGACCAAATTTATGTTTAACCTTTAAAATAATGTGTCTTTTATGTTATTTTATTAATTTCATAAACCCTTGATGAATCCTCCAAAACCTATACTAAATTTTAATATTTTAAAATAAATTTTTTATAAACATGACTCACTTCCACATAATTAAGTGTGTTATTTTAATGATTTTTGCTATTAGAATTATAAAATGTTTAAATAAACACATATTTGGAAGAAAAATTTATAAAAAATCATGTGATGGTTTGTGGTTTGGATTAAATTACTACACAGAGTTCAAAACCTATATTTAGAAATTAATAAATAATTTCCCTTCTTTTCAATGTTAACCCACCAAACCTCCCATTAATCTTCACTAAAAACTATATTATCCTTAATTTAATCTTTACCTCCCTCTCTATATCCCTCCCAAGGTTCCCCCATTCTCTTAAGAAGATACTCCAAATATTTTAGAAGTTCCCTCTCATGGTAAGGGATCCTCTCCTTCTCCTATTTATTCAAACACCTTCTTTATGTCATGCCATTTGATTTCCAATTATTAAAGATGGGATATATTTTTACATATACATATTACTAACCTTGTTATTATTATGTAATGATATACCCATTTCACTCTCATTCCCCCCTTATATAATTATTTATTTACACCCAACATGTTGTTGAAATTATGCTTCGATTATCCATTCCAAACATTTCTGTAGGGAAAACCAATCTCCATTTCCCCTCAAGGGTATTCACCTAGTTGTTCCAATCCATTATTGATTTTATATTTAAATGTATATAACCCATTAACCTTATTCATGGGGATAATATTGAATAAATGCATCCTTAAATTGTAGGATCTATGTGGCACACTTATAGTTGTATATGATATGAATATTATGGGTAGGCCCAGAATAATACATCCCTCTAATACAGTGGGTAATTTTTTTATCTCGTGATATTTCATATATATTGAATGGGGGTTATCCTAAGCATTCTATGTTAAGTTTTCTGGGTTATTAACCTTTAATTATGTTTATGATTTCTTGTTTTATGTTGTTTCCACTTTCCCATATTGTGTTTATGTTATCATCTTATATCATGCTTCGGTGTTCATGATTATAACCACTATTATGTTAAAAGGATTTGACTATTGACTAACATATATTACTTTATCTTATTCTATGATTTTTTTATTCCTTGCTAGGATTTATATCTCACCCCATTCTTATGTACATCCATGGGTTGTCCCTTGTAGTTCTAGAAGAATGATCAAATTTCAAGATCATGTTAAGGATTTTTCACTATTATTGTTATACCATGTTTTAATTTATTATGTCATATACCTAATTTCCTAAATAAATTGGGAATCAAAGTCTTCTGGAGTTGTATTAAATTTACCATTATATAATAAATCATGAATTAAGGGGTATAAAAGATATAGTTTTTCATAGTTGGTAGCAGAAGAAGGTCTACTTATTTATTGGATAATGATTTCAAAACCACGGTGAAAGACATAGGGATAAGACTAAAACATATTAAAACATCAATAAATTTTTTAAAGTATAGAGTAATTGGATTCCAATAAAATACACTTCTATCTATATACTAAAAGTGGACATGTATCTAGAATAGTTTTTCATAGTGGTAATAAACCAAAAAAAGTTTCATTGAGGTTGACTCAATCATCACCTAGTGAACAATAAAAAGTTCTTTATTCAAGCCTAGTCTCACATTCTTAGGGGATATTCTTTAATAAATTAACGATCTCATTATGAACCTTTATTAAGGGAACAAAATGTCCCATAATATATTATGTTAGGAAAACTGTCATGGATAACTTAGATTAAAAAATATAAATTATTCGGTTAAGGAATAAATGTCATTTATGAGTTATCCCTTCAATGTTCCTAGGTTTCCCTTTTATATGTTTATTAGTTTAAAAATTCTCATCCCTAACTCCTTTCAGTTAAATTAAATGCACTGAAATAGAATCAAATAGTGAAATTTAGAATTATAATTTATTCATAAACCTTAAATATCATATATATATAATTATGGTTCTACAAATTCTTTTGTATCATGCTTGTTTGGAGGAACTATTCAAACACCACCTCAAAAAATGGAATTCGAGTTATCGGCGATGATGGAAATGGGTAAATTGTTGCATCTAAATCATATAACTCATCCCTTATCAAAACTTGTGGGATTAATTCCTCATAAAACCTTCTGATACTCTCTTTAGTGTAATTTGATTCAATTTTGTGAATGTATTTTATTTCCATATATATATCCAACATAAATTCTTGAGATTAGAAAATCACCCTCAGTAACAGGAATTGTCCTCAAATTCTATACAAGTGGGAGGAGTGGGATGGATAGCATTTGTAATTATCATCTCATAAATTAATAGTATTTCTTTGTGAGATATCATATCTAGATAAAATGATTGATATTGAGGAAAATATTATCCTTGATGACAAGTATGTTGTGAGAGAATATGTTCCTTAAAGTATGGCTAAGACTTCCTCCTAAACTCAAGGTTATGTTCCCAATTGAACTTATACAAGTAGAAACTAATATTACTATGTCATATTATCACTATTAATGGGATATATGTTGACCCTTTAAACATAGAGGCAATTTAAGGATGGACCAAAATAACTATTGTGATGGAGATCTGTAGTTTACTAGGATTGTGGGTGTATTGTCATTGATTTAGGGGATTCTTCTCATGATTTTCAATCCCTCTAACCAAGATAACTTTTAAGGGGGTAATGTTTTCCTATAATTATGAATGTGAAGAAATATTTAAAAAAATTAAGATGAGGCTAATCATTGTACCTATACTCAAATTACCCACCAGTGAGGAAGGATTTGTAATCTACAGTTATGTGTCCAAAACGGGATTGGATCATGTTCTCATGAACGATGGCCATGTAATATTCTATGGATCATTACAATTAAATATTCATGAGTAGAACTACCCAATTCATGATCTATAATTTCTTGTAGTGATATTTAAAATAAGGAATTGGAGAAATTATCTATATGGGGAGAATTGTGACTTATTTATGATTCATAAAATCCTCCAATATATATTCAGACAAAGGGATCTTAATATGAACCAACTAAGGTGGTTAGAACTAATCAAGGATTATTATTATTCAATCCATTAACATATTGGGAAGGCAAACAATGTGGATGTTTCTTTGAGTAGGGATCCTACAACCTTATCCATGATTAGGATTAAATGAGATCCAATATTATTGGAAATAAAAAAGGATGGATATGGGAATCATTAAATGTTATTCATCCTACCTTTCTAGAATAACATATAAACCATACAATATTGAGTGGATTAAGGATGCACAGAAATATATTGAGGTTCTTGAGAAAAAGTTAGTTAATATTCTGGATTTCATCTTTGATAAAGATAGATTTATATTTTTTGGAGACGGAATATATGTCCCAAGAAATTCATAATTTAAAAATTAACTAATAGATGATGTACATAGATCATCCTTCTCTATTTATTCAGGAAGAACTAATATGTATATATATTTGAATCAAAATTTCTGTTAGGGTAATAAGAAGATATATATTTTTGAGTTTCTATCTCGATGCATGGTATTCTAATAAGCCAAGGAGGGAAGATATAATTCTATGGTTATGACACATCCATTTCTCATACTAGTATGGAAATGGGAAAACATAACCATGGATTTCATCATAAGACTCCCCAGGAAACCTAAAGGAAATAATGCCATTTTGAAGGTAGTTGATCACCTTAAAAAGTCATAATATTTTATTTCTATCTAGGAATATTTATCTCTTGACTAACTCACCAAGATATACGTAAGATAAGTGGTAACACTGTATGGAGTGCCACTCTCTGTTATATTTTATTGAGATTTAAGGTTTACCTCGATCTTCTAGAGAAGTATACAGCAAGCATTGGATACAGAGTTAATCTTCATCACTACATACCACTCTTAGATGGATGGTCAGTATGAGATACCCATTAAAACTATATAGGATATTCTGAGATCATGTTAAATAGATTTCTATGGATTTTGAGATCAGCACCTTCCCCTAGTGTAGTTATCATATAACAACTGTTTATATTCTAGTTTTCAAATGGCACTTAAGAGGCTATTTATAGGAAGAGGTGTCAGACTCCAACATGTTTGGATGAAGTTAGAGAGTGGGAGATTATGGGACCTAATCCTATCTAAGATATGATAGATAATTCTCAAAATGTTTAGTGTCATATGAAATAAATAAAAATTATATATAAATGTTAGGTAGCCAACCATCTATGTGACTTGGTGTTTGGGGTTGGAGGTAAATTATTCCTTTGTATAACACCATGGAAGAAATTATTGAGGTTTTTGAAGAAGTGATCACTTATTTAGAGATAAATTTTACCCTTTTAGATCCTTTATATCATTATAGTGGTGGCCTATCACCTAGGGCTCCCAAAAATCGTATCTCAAATAAATGATGTGTTCTACCCCTCTTCAAGAAGTACATACCAGACCCCTCACATGTACCGAATATTGAGGTGGTATCATTTTAGAATGATATTTCATATGATAAGTAGCTGGTTAAGATATTAGATCATAGAGACAAAGTTCTACAAAACAAGATAACTCACCTGTTTAAATCTTCATGGTGTAACTATGAGATTGAGGAAGAAACATGGTAACCATAAGAGGTAGTGAAACAAAAGTTCCGTCCTCTTTTAATGTGTTGAATGAAAATTTTGGGTGAGAAATTTTTGAGGGGGGATAATGAAATAACCCAAATTTTTACAAATTAAATTCACTTTTTAAATGAGTAAATACATTATTAATAAATTAAAATATAGAAAACACATACACTACTATTGTTATTTAAAACTTCTATAAGTTATATCATGTTTAATTTGAAATACCATTAAGCATCAAACCATTGATAACACAATTTTGTGTACAATGATCATATTTTTAGTATATATTAAGGGTTATGATAAATCCAATAGACACAAATGAAAGAAGAAATCATCACAACCAGTAAGATCTTACTCTATATATCACATTTATTATAGTTTTCAAGGGATATAGAATCATTGTATTCACCTTGACCAATCATGAGTTGATATTCAATAATAAAATAATGAGATAAATTGTTTATGGGTTAACTTTCAAATCATTAAAATCATAGCCTAAACCATGTTTTCCAAACAACTCTATGAAAATATCACTATTACACACCTTACCCTTAGAAAATACACTTGTGTAATAAGGGCCTATGTAACTAGGCCCTAATAGTGTAAATTTATAAATTTTCATTTTTAATAAAATAATGATTATATTTATTCCATTTCATTATTTCCTTTTAAATGATTAGATAACGAGTTTGATAAAAATTATATTTTGATACGATGAAACACAAATTGAATTTCTTGGAAATATATAGTTTTAATAAAGACACACTCTTTGATTAATTCAAGAAATTATAAAATAAGTTTTATTTTAATAAAATTTTCATATTAAATAATATTTAATTAAATATAAGTAATAATAAAATTTTATGAAGTCGAATTTAATTTTTATAACAGTCAGAAAACTGTTATTATCAAAAATATGGTATTTTTTTATAAATGTGGATTTTTGATTTAAAATTTTGAATTAACATATTTGATAAAAAAAATTTTTTTTTAAATAATCATTCTATAATTATACAATGGTTAATTTTTCATAGTTTTCTGAGATAGATGAATTTTTGATAAAAATTACATACGATATAATTATATGGTATGTATTTAGACATCATAAAATCCAAAAAGTGAAGTAATGAACAATATAAATATTATCCAAGACCAAAATTATGTTTCCCATTTAAAATAATGTATTTTTGATGTTGTTTAACTAATTTTAAAGTCCCTTATTGAATCCCTCCAATCCAATATTATATTTAAAGGTTTTAAAATCAATAATTTATAAACATGACTCACATATACATCACCAAGGGTGTTATTTTAATGACCTCAGATCTCATACTTATAAAATAATTAAATACAATCCTATTTCATAGAAACCATGGGAAAAAAATGGGATGGATTGTGGTTTTTATTAATTTATTATATATAATTTGAAACCTATGTTCATAAATTAATAAATAATTTCCCTATCATTTTTATATAAACCCACCCAATATCCCTTTAATCTATATTAAAAACCCTTTTACGATGAATTATCTATTCCTTTACAACTCTTATATATATTACAAGGTTCCCCTATGCTCTTAATAAATCCCATCCATCTTTTATAAGTTTCCTCTCAGGGTAAGAGATCCTCTCTTTATCCTCTTTATTCAAGATCCTTATTTATGCCATGCCTTTCTATTTCCAATTAAACAAGTTGGGGTATTATTTTACACAACCCTATTAAAAAAAAATTTATTCCCAAGTAATGAGATACACATTTCTATCACATTAACCCCTTTTATAAATCTTAATATGCACCCATTATGATACCAAAATTATCTTACTCTTTTCCATTGCAAAAATTTGTGTAGTGAATACCTATCCCCATTTCAATCCAAGGGTATTCACATATCTTTTTCTATAAATCATTGATTGGGGATTTACATTTATGTAATCCCCACACATTAATCATGGGGTTAATATTGATGAAAAATGTCCTTATTTTTAATGATCTATGTGAAACCCTTTTTCATGTACTTGATATTAAAGTGATGAGTGGGCATGAAATTACATTTGGTAATGTTTTTATGATTTGGGATGACATGTTTGATACATATGAGGTTATCCTAAGTATACTATGTTTTTTTTATTTTTGGTTATCCTTTAATTATGTTTATTGTTTCATGTATTATGTTGTTTCCACATTCACATGTTTCCTTTATGTTATCATATTATATCATGCTTCAATGTTCAAGATAATAATTATCACCCTTATTATGTTACCAGGATATTTCACTTGACTCACATGTACTACTTTAACTTATTATATGCTTTGGTTACTCCCTTATATTGATTTATATCTCACCCCTTTATTATGTACATCCCTATTTTATCATGTAAAGTTTTATAAAAATGATTTAATTTTTAGAGGATGTTAAGGATTTTTCAATAATGTTGTTGTACCCATGTTTTTTATTATTTTTTAATTTATCTAATTTCCCAAAGAAACTAAGCCTCAAAATCTTATGGGTTTTTATTAAGTTTACCTTTAATGAATAAATCATGAATTAAGGTGTATTAAATATATGTGTTTTCATAAGGAGACTTGGATTTCAACTGATTTCATGTTGGCCAAAAATATTCTTTGTCTACCTCTTGACTCCCGATAACCTAACTCCACCTTTAACAACACTACCCCATCCAAAAATACACTTTAAAATAATATTTTAATTCCCTATCCCAAATCACCTAAAATTAAACTAATTGGGGTCACTACATTACCATAGGTGTGCCTCCCCATACACTAGAGGATACTAACTAGTTATGAGTTCAAAACATAGTCATGGTGAGACTATTCCCTCTAAAAGAACACTAGAGTGTCATGATAAAATATACCAAATATTTGACATGACCAATTAATATAATAGACATCCCCAAACCCTATAGACATAAAACAAGTATCCAAAAAGTCCCCCATGGTCTAGAATATAAATTAGTAAAATATTCTAAATAATGTATCAAAATATAACAAAGTAGTAGAAGATAACATGGAATCATATACAAAAAAATTGGAACATTGGACAATACATGCTAATACATAAGTAAAAAAATACAGTATCCACTTGGCCTAACTCAAAAAATCAATCTTTCAAATACATGGCTTATACAATCTACTAGACCTGTACCACATGTAGAGCTCAAGGAGTACCTATTTCTAGAGGGGAAACAATATATTCAACGCACATACATCAAAAACCATGTTGCATCGATAGGTTGGTAATCAGTCTAATGACCCATTATAAATCCTTATTGCCTCAATAATACTGATTGATACTTTAATCAAGTGGATGTGAATAAAATACATTTATATATTTCATTAATTACCATGGAACACACCAAACCATAAACATTACATGCAATGCACATACAATCATTCAAGGCATACCATCATTTGCTAACCAGGAAACCATGTAACCCAAGCCTACCTATTTTATCACCATTCTAAGAATAAAAAAACACACATACCACATTCTAACCTAAACTATAAGACACAAGGTAGGTATAATTCTATATTTAATCTCATATAAAGTATATAAACATCCATTATCACTAAATGGAGGCAAAATCAACACTTGTCGACTGCCTTATAACTCAAGGTTCAAAAAATATATAAATCATTTAATGTCACAACATTAACCCTATCTCACTCATTGTAGACCCACCATCTCATCTCAAATCCAAGTCTATTTATCTCACTCGTTACTGATGATGTTTCTTAATTTGGATAAACATTTGTCACATTAGTTTGAGGAATTAGTTATATATTTTATGTGAAAATGTTATTTTGATGGATAATTTCTAAATATTTGGTTATTAATGAAACCATGATACTTTGGATATTTTAAAAAAATGATTTTTTGGGTCTAAATTTTTAAAAATTTATAAAATTTAATTTTCCAAAAAATAGATTTTTTTTTTATTTTTAGATAATTTTCATTCGGACCTTGTTTTTAATGTACTATCAAAAATGTTGGAACTAATTATATTATGATTCCTTTTTTTCAAGAAGTATAATTTTTAGAATAAATTTTAAACACTCACTTTAAAATCTACAAATTCATTGGTGATTTTGTTAAATTTATATTTTTAATTTATTTATTTCATAAAATTTGTTTTTTTAGGCTTTCATAAAAGGATTAACCGGACAAATTAAAGCTTGACCTTCCATGGATAAAATTATTCCAAGTGATTATGGTGTTATACCTACTGCATGGGAAAATAAGGAGTGAGCTCATGTTGGAATTTCTCCTTACTATTCTTGTTTAATCGGATGAGGTGTGAAGATACTATTTGAAAAAACCCAACCTAACCATTTTTACTGAATGTACCATAAGAAATAGGCTTTACATGGTAGATTGACTTACTAAAATAGAAAAAATTGAACTTGAATCATCAAACATGATTGGTGAAGCTAAGAGTCTCGGGGGAAGTTTGGTCATGGTGATCTCAACCCAAGAAATCATTGAAGAACCAATGTTTATATCAAGTGATTTGGGTTTTCACTAATGTCTATTTTTGAGGAATGATGTTTAACATAACGGGTTTGATTGAGAACCAAGAGACTATATATTCAAGATTTTACAATGGTAGAAATGGATTTATGAACTCATGATTTGGAATCAAGTGATTTATTTGTTTTCCTTGAAGTATCAAAGTAAAATGGGTTCAGGTGAAGATGAATGAGATAGTAAATAGATATGCATTAGGATGTGCTTAAATTTGACTGAATTTTTTGGTGAAAATTGTGTTTTTTAGAGTTTAAACAATAATTTCTAGCATGGGATTGATTTTTATAGACCATTGAGTGCCTCGAGGAAATACTATGCTAAATGGGAGAGTCGATCCATTTAGGGAATATCATCGAATCTATTCTACCACAACTACTATGAAATCAACACATGGAGTACAGTTCCACTACTAATTGTAGTATATGTTCTTGAGTATCATTGACATATTCAGTTATTGATAAAGGATCTTGATCATTGGATAGTTCTCCTATATTATTTTTAGGTTTGAATAGATAGATAAGGAGGCATCAATGATCTCTAGTGTTGTGGTCATGATACTAAATTTTAGCACACACGATGTGCTTGTCAAAATTTCTCAATGAACTTTTGAACCCAAGGTTCATGATATATGATACAAGATCAATGTAGGGAAGCTTCAGTGAGATGGAGTACAGATTGAGGTGACTTTGAACCAAAATTGGGAAACCCTTTTGTAGCAATTCCATTGTTCTATTTAAGATCAGGTTTCACAATTAACTACAATAAAAGAATTTAATGAAGTTAAAGTGAGGTGTTGAGTTATTTTAAATTTATAAAACTAATGAATTTTAGGTATCAATAATAATGATGAAATTTTTATATAAATTGATATTGAAGCAAGACAACTTGATGAGAAATAAGTTGAGTTAAATTTAAAGACATGTGGTACCCAGTTTCAAGTTTTAAATAATTTTATGGGTTCAAGATAGAAGGCAATATTGATAAACAATTAGATTAGACTAAGCTTGGTCTAAAGTCAGATTTCGAACACACTTTCAAGAGATGGAAGGATCAAACAAAAGAATCATTGTGATTGACACATGTCGGGAAACACATCATGAACTCACCATGGATTCATGAAATCTATAAATTAAGTATTGTTGAAATTTTAATTAAATTTAATGATAAATGTATAAATTATATATATGGAAATATGAGAAATGAATCTTAAGTGGCGTCATGTGAAAACCACCAGATTCTACCAAATATTTAGTGAATCCACAATCACAAGGATTTTTAGTTATTCACATGGGATAGAATTCAATAATAATGATTTTATGAAGTAACCTGTGGTGGAATATTACGAAAAATTGAACTACATATATAGACTCCAAAATTTTGACCTCAGGGGTGCCTATGCCATTTTGAATAGATGAGTTGGTGTTCACTAAATATAAAAATGTTCAAGACCATAACTTTTGGATGGGGTGATACATATTTATTGAGGAGGTGAAAAAAATCTCTTGGAATTTTTATTGAATTTGAGAACATAAATTAGGGTGGAGAGAAGATGGAGAAGACAAAGCTGGGAGACTGTAGTTCTTTGATAAAAAAGCCACCCCTTTCAATCTCTATTTTTTACAGCATTTTGATATGAATATATTATATTATGATAAATCAATAATGACTATAGGATAAAATTTCTCTAGGGAAATATATTGTTCTTTTAATCTTATCTTTTCCTTTTTTTATTTTTATATGGTGCCTCCACTTCCTTTTCCTTTTATATATTTTTTAAATATTTTAAAAACTTTCAAGGACAACCAGAGTTGACTTGATTGAAATCTTATTTTTGTTAAGATTATTTCGTCTTGAAAACATCCTAACAAATATTTTTCAATATTAAGAAAGTGCATTTCCCTAAAACCAGAATGAAAATTTGGTTTAGGCTTCCCAAAATTATTTTTTAAGAAATACAATGGAAAATCATTTCAATAATAAGAAATAAAATATAACCCCATTCATAAAATCTCTTTAATTATTACTTATTTAAAACTTTTCAATTTCTTCATAATTTTACCCCAATTTTATCGTATTCATCATACATCAATTCTATAAATCACATAACCTTATTTAAATTTCTATTTTTTAGTTCTTGTTTCATTTTTTTTATTAGAAATTTTACTACCCTCTCTCATGGGTTTAACCCTACTTTCTGACATGTAGTTTAAGTACAAAAATAAATAAATAAATTGAGATATTCCAATGAAGTAGTCATCAAATTTTGGTGTAATTTTAGGGGATTCTTTTTGAAACCTAGGTAAATATAAAAAATTTAGAAAAAACAAAAATATATATATAATTAAATCTATTAAAAAACTAGTATTTGTTTACTTATACTTGATAATTTTTGAATCCTTGTTATGTGTATACACATTAGGTCTAGGTATTATAACTTAGATACATTAAAATATAAAATTGAGAAACATATTAGTGATCTTAATAAGATAGCCAGGGAGAAAATGGATAACCTAATAGAAATAGAACATGTAATTAATGAATGGAATTGTCATGTTAACCTCATTGAACACCATTTAGAAAGACCCAAGATAAGGGTGTTTTAAATCTCTCTTATTTTAATAAATCCTTCATCTATTAGTCTTAAACAAAGAGACCTCAATTTTGATATTAAATATTTATATAGATCACTACTACTCAAATTCAATGGTTTTCCCAAATAAGACTCATTAGCCTTTATTAGTGACTCCTACAATGTGGTATAGTAGCTAAAAATTCAATGGACCTCTAAAAATGAAGTAAAAAATTATATTTTTTACCTTCTGTCTCAAGGGGAATGCTATAAATTTGATCCTTGTCTTATGTGAGAATATATTTGAAAACTGGGAATAATTTTCCACTTTGTTCTTCATAACTTTATACCCATGGATATTAAAAGGTTCAATTAGAAATCAAATGTCTCGCTCTTTCCAAGATGGGGGATAGGACTTATATGATGCCTATGACACATTTAGGGACCTTGATTAGGTAATTACCTCACCATAAAATCTCGTCCTATTTCCTCATTGTTGTATTCAATAATGGGTATTCGCCTTTTGGAAATAACCTTATAGATCAATTTACTGGAGGAAATTACTATAAATACTCGACCCACTGGGGCTGGGTAGGAGTATAGAAAGCTGAGTCGTCACAACCCCAAGCCTGCATCCATAGTCAATAGGCTATAAAAAATCCCCAAGAAGGAATAAGTAAAATGGTATGCCTTTTCCAAATGTTTATGTATTCATGAACCCAATCATCTCTATATAATAGTTCATAGGAATATAAACTAAAGACAGTAACATCTAGAGTAAAAACCATGCATGTAATAACCTCTAGAGAATACAAAAGAGTATGATAGTTTAATTTGAAATGTAAAAGAGAAAACATAAATTACAAATAATAAAATATGTCACAACATGATAATAACTCAAATAAGCAAAATATTAGAGAGCCCAACTATTTATCTTCAATCCCAACTACCTTATATGGTCAATGAACTCGGGTATATTTATGCTACATCGTAATCTCTTATGATCTCTCTGTTATATACATAAGGCATAATTCATTTGAGAAAATCCCATGTAGGGGTGAGTATGTGCATACCCTATTGGAAACCCTAAAAACCAGAAAGAATCAATAGTGATGTATAAAAATAGTAAAATAAACATAACGAAAGAGGGAAATAGAACCCATTACATATATATGCTCACAAAATTAACCCTGATGAGAGTGAAATGGGATCTCCATCTTACAACCCAACTCAGGTTAGTGAGTAAGACTATAGATCTAGTAATCTATCACAAAATCCCAAAATTAAACATAATCCTCCCAAAATTGTTTTGTGGGGCCCGGTCCTCACCACTGTGCTACACAGCTAAGGGATCCATTATCCTTGGATGACCTACATTCCATTCGAGCTCAAATATGTGGGAGTACCACTCCATAGATTTAGAACCATCACTTATGTATAGGAGTACCATCTCTATCGGTGTAAAGAATATGGGGGACCCGCACCCAGGTGTGATAAGAAAGTATCATCTATATAGATATAGGACTCACACCATGAATATGAGAGTGCCATATCTACCTGGTATAAAAAATATGGGGGGCCCACACCTCGATGTGACAAGGGAGTTCCATCCCCATAGATAGAGGACTTAAGCCTTGAATAAGGGAGTGTTGTTTTTACTAGAATCTCTTCGATGATCCTTCCCTAATCACTGTCATCATCGAGAATTTCCTATAGAACCAACATTCTTATATCATATCACATTCGATCTCAAAATACACTATGAATTATACCATTTAATTTAATGTGGAAAAAAACTCAAGATATTCTACTTGTGGATGAAAATAAAAGTAAAAATAAAGGATATAAAAGAGGTAGAAGATTTATATAGTTTTCCATGGTGTGTATGTGGTCTACGGGGCATATGGTGCCACTCTATTTCCTGGTCATGTTCTCCCTATACATGGATTGGGAATCCATGTTACCTTACATAGCATTTAAGGACCCTACAAGGCATGCCTCATCATCTCCGGGCCTACCCATGTGTTCCGGGTCATTCCCATGTATTCCTACCTATGCTGGTGTACTTCAGTACATGACATGTTTCCCCATATGGGGACCTTGACATGTATAGTTGGCACATGTCTTGGACACCTGATTAGATCCACATGCCATGTAGTCTAACCTATATTGAGTGTCACATTCAACTTCTGCTGAATCCCAAGCACCACATCCATGGGGTTACACAATGAGTGTTCTTATGAGATACATAGCATGTAGTTGATATTTTTACTGAATAATTGGATTCATCATGCGGTTTTCATATATTTTCACGTTTCTATGAATTTATCATTTTTACCTCTCTAAATTGAAGTGTAAAACCACTCACCATCATTTCCTTACCTCTGATGGCTAGAAAGATAATCTAGTGATCCGTTGTCAGTTATGTGAATGTCCCATACATGGCTCGATCACCCGTTTCCATTCATTGATCCTAGATCCATGATGTAAGACCCATAATCTATCCCAATCCATCTAAAAACATTGATACATTAATTTTTCTCCAAACAATCAGTAATCTAGGTGTTCTACCACACTTGAACACGCCCCAGCAATGTTGAGTCGCAACCCTGTAGGCATATGGTGAAGAACTCGATGATCGAGTGGTGTAAAGGTGCAACAGAAAATGTGTAGACATCATTGTGAAATCATTTTTGGTAAAAGATCATAGATCAAGGACATCCATAGTGCGAACAGAGATTAAAATATTTAAAATTAAGTAAATAAACATTATTCTTCAATGGGATCACACGAAGGGAGAGAAATTGGCAACAAGAAATAAAGAAAATTAATTCCATGATTTAAAATTTACTAAAGAGGTAAGAAGACACAATTTATGAGTCCTACATTTATTATGGATCAATCATAAGTGAAAAAAATGTGATCTCCAGGGATGTGGGGATCCCACTATGTTCAGTTCCTATCGTTCTACCATGATATTCCATCTCACTATCCACCATTGTGATCCCCAAATGCAGAATGATTAATCTCTTACTCTAAGAGCTCTCAAGGTTATGTGCATAACCCTAGTGAAACACTATAATAGTGTTTAGATAGAGAAAATAAGGTATGTTGGGAATTTTACAATAAAAAAATTATTTAATTTATTTCTTTCATTTAAATACACACCTAACGACCGTCTTATCCAAACATCTGGTTCTGACCAACTTTAGGATGCACCTATGGTAGACCATACTTTCTTGACTCAACTATAGTCTCAGATTTCATATATGAGGCTCTGTTTAGGAGTTATTCAATTAATCCTCTTCAAATGCACATGTGTGGTATTAATATATTTAATATTTTTATAATATAAATTTTGTGGTCACCTGGGCATAGAATATCAGTCATCTCAGTATCTAGATCTAACAATATTCCTGTAAATTCAATATTTAAATTTTAGAAACACTTTTTGAGGATAAGTGAGAACCCTCACAAAATATAACCATCTCAAATTCTCACATACCATAAAAATAAAGCATCAAACATTATAAGCGATCACAAAACCCTTATATTCTAGAATTATCCTATCAAAAGCCTTCTCCCTATATATGTTCTAATGCAATGTATTTAGCATTGTTCCCAAATCCTCCTTGATAAGGTCTTCGAGGTGATTATCCATATATCCCCATTTCTAAATAAAATTATCCACATTTATTTTTCTTTAATATATTTCAAGATCTCACAAGAAATAAATCGGTTCAATGGATTATTCTCCAATTCAAGTATTTTTTGAACAAAAAATCACAAGATAAATAAAAAGGTGGGGATAATGATCACATATTTAGATATCCTACTCCCAATAAGTATCCTTCATGATCTCTTGATACCACTACCCACAAACCAAGGGTATGGTCCATCCTCATAGGATCCTCTGCTTCTAATCCTAGATCTCCATCAGTCACTCTGTGTATATGGCTCCATCTTGGATGTCCATCTCACCCCGATCAATGTCGTGCATATGATCATGCATGCATCTCCTCATCTGCAACATGTGTAAGATTTCATTCACCAAATCCAACTATTGGGGTAAGTCTAGGTAGTAAGAAACCTTACCAACCCTCCACATGACCTCAAACAGCTTGATGAACCTCAGGGATAGCTTGCCTCCCAGGATGAATATCTGTAATCCTCATCATGGATAGACTCTTAGGAAAATATGGTCTCCCTGCTCAAACTTTAGGGGCCTATGATGTCTATCTCCATCATATTTATATCGGCTTTGGGTTGTCCTCATATGCTCTCGGATCACCAGTACATTCTCCATCATGACTTACACCTCTCTGTACCAACTAGAGATGTCTTTCCAAAATCATTCCATCATAAGGGTTGCCTATAGGGTATCTCATACAAGGACATCAAAGGTTCCATGTCAATAGTATAGTGATAGCTATTATTATAAGAAAATTTTACCCATGGAAAGAGATTATCTTATCTCTAGCCAGAGTCTAATACACAATATCTCAACATATCCTCTAACACCTTAATAGTATGCATGGTTTTTTATCTTCTCATGGGTGAAACATCATAATAATCTACAACTAGGTCTGGAATTCCTCCTGCAGGACTCTCCATGACCATGACATAACCTATAAATCTCAGTTGGATAAAATCATCTAAGGTACCATATGGATCCAAATGATCTACCACATGTTCAATTGTCCGAGAATATCTACCAAACTCTAATCCCATATGGTAATAAAGTTCTTTAACTTCATAAGTTAGTCAACTATCAACCATTTAGCATCATGAACTCTCACTGTAGATGGAATCCCTCTTACAAGTTCCATAGATATTTCATCCCATTTCCACTTCGAGGTCACAAGGGGCAGGATTTAACCTAGTGCTCAGGCTTCACCTTATAACATGTGAGATATCGAGAGATGAACTTAGAAATATTCAAATAAATTTCATACTACCAAAACCGAAAGGTATATATACATATTCCCTACACTAGTGTCTATTGTCAAATTAGAAGTGTGGAACTCCCTCATCACCTCCTCTTCAATCATGATTGGAACCACCGTCTTCCCCTAAAAAATATGAAGTGTTCCCCTCCTTCAAAAAAATTATCAAGGGAATATCCTAAAAATGTATATTCACAGAAAACCTCATAGTTAATTTCTCCAAACTAGGGATCCCTCAAAAAATGAATAAGCGGAGGATTAAACACCATCTAATGAAGATTTGTTATACCGCTCTCCTCTACCAGTTTCAAATGCAAAGAATCTAACTGCTAATAAGCCTCCTCAACTGATCGATAATGATACTTCCAATTAAAGTAATTAGCCACCATGTTTCCCTTACCAGGAGTATAGACTACTTCAAATCTCAGTCCGAAAGTAATTCCAACTAGTGGCTCTATCTCAAGTTCATATCTCTCTCTATGAAGATATATCTAAGACTCTGATTTTCTAAGAAAACAAAAAATCACTCTCCCAAAAGATAGTTCCTCCACATCCTCATATAGGAGACTATTGCCTCTAACTCAAGTTCATGATTCATGTATTTATTCTCATCAGGTATCAACTATATTGACCCATATTTGATCATTTCATGCCTCTACATCAATGCGTAGCTGATCCCAAAACTAGATGCATCACAATGAACTATATACTCCACTCCCTCCTCCAGTAGTCTCAAAACAGGAGCACTAATGAACCTCAACTTCTAAAAGGATATCTTACACTAATTAGTCTAGGTAAATGGTTACCCTTTCCACATAATGGTAGTTAGAGGGGATAATGTCCTAAATAAATCCTCCATGAACCTCCTATGATACACTTCTAGGCCAAGAAAACTCTACACCTCTAACATGCTCTTGATTTTCTCCAAATAAATAACTATATCAATCTTTGATGATTACATAGCTAAACCATTCTTATAAATAACATTCCCCAAAAAGTGAAACTCATAGATGCAGAACTGGTACTTTGAGAGATTCCCATAAAGATAGTGCTCCAAGAGAAATTCAAGGGCCATTCTTAAGTTCCTTGCAAGATCCACCTCTGGTGCAGAGTAGACAAGTGTTTCATCATTTAAGACAACCAAAAATCGGTCCAAGTATGGCTGGAAGATCCAGTTCAACAAATCCATAAACATAATCAGGTAATTTGTTACACCGAAAGGTATCACCAGGAAATCATAGTGTCTATAGTGACATCGGATTGTCGTCTCCTGAATATCATCCAAGAAAACCCTCAACCGGTGATAGCCATTCTGAAGATCAATCTTTGAGAACCAACTCACACCTCACAAATGATAAAATTAGTTATCAATCCTTAGTGAGGGTAATTTTTCTTTATCATTGCCTAGTTCAGGTGATGATAATCAACACAAATCCACAAGCTCCCATCCACCATTTTCATGAACAAAATGAAAGATGCCCATGGGGACACATTGGGTCTAATAAAATCCTTGTCTTGAAGGTCCTTGAACTGCACACTAAGCTCTCGAATCTCAGTATGGGCCTCTTGATATGTTGTAGAAGATATCATAATGGTATTAGGGTGAAATTAAATGAATTATTCCATCTCCTTCCTCATAGATAGTCCAAAAATATCCTCGGGGAAGACATTCACAAATTCCTCCACTACTGATGGAATCCAAATATTTAAAAGTCCACTACGCTAAGGAATAAACTCAACAAATAATGGGTGGTGAGCTATATACTCTTGTATGTAAGGCCCACTCATCCCACAATGATATCTACCTTTCCCATAAAGTGATAACTCCCACTACTAGCAAATAAGTGATGTTGAAGACTTGCACCCTATAGGGACCTATAGTCGTAGCTTCTGGGATAATTTCTAAATAGGAAGCTACAACACTAACACCATGAATAAGTAGATAAATAAATGAATTGATATTTTGACTACTACTACTGAGGAAAGAGTATAATACACATATATTATACCTCGGATCAACTTATGTGTACAATGGTCATAGTGAAACATGGCCTGCGACTACCCAAAGCCCTAACTGCTAGCCCACTAAGCTTGATGTTGGCCTCCAGGTTATGGTAGTGGTAGTTGAATCTCACAAAATCACCCTCCAACAACTAATCCTCCCTATGAATCTTTCACTACTCCTCTTCCAGCACTACCTCCCTAAGGGCCTATAAAGCCACATCTGGGAGATCCCTGGTCATGGCACTACCATTGTTATTGATTTTTATCCACAATATTTCATTCTTAATCAGTGTGATAGGTCATGAAATAATGATATAAATGACCTCACTCATCTTAAGAATAACATCAATCATATTTGTTCTTCCCATTTCCTTTATGTGGTCCCTATGCTACACGACCACATCCCCAAGTCTAAGCATGGGATTCCTTCTATTACTCGACATATTTCCACTTCAAATCATTGTAGATGAATCATCCTTGTAATAACCACAATCAACACTAGCTACCTAACATCCCTCTAATAGAAATATCTTTGTAACTAGAGCTTGACCCATAACTCCCACATATGTAGGAAGACATAAGGTTACCACACTAAGATGAATGTGTCTAAAGAGACCCTACTCAAACTTCCTCACCCTAAAAAATCAATCACACACCATGTAGAGGGGGTAACACATAAGGTCAGTGAACTACATGGCATAATAAACTACTAACATACTACCTAGGTGAAGCCCTAGTATATCTTAAATCTAAATTGAATGCAGCCATGAGGGGTAGTGCTCTCCGAAAATAGCTATTAGAAGTTAAAAAATTAGATTGTCAACTCATCAAAAATCAATGTGAACAAACTCCACCGGTTCACTACTAATCCATAGAAAATACTGGCCTCCAACACAACCATACAATCATTCAACATCTACACAAACTTGAAGACTCAGATCACTGACTGAAGACAATCCTACACTTCTAGGGGATTTGTCTAATCAAGAAACCTCAGAAGCCTATATAACTGGAACTCACATAGTGTGCTAAGTCTGTGAGAATCCTCAGCCTTCCCTACTGTTATAATCCCCTATTTGAGAGCCTGGAGTTCTAAAACCTTATCACTTAGAGAAAATATCTAGTGACATGGCCTCTGAACTAAGGCCTCAACTCTCATTTGATCATCATCACGAACCAGAATCAGTATTTTAATTCGTTGTCTTTAAGTAAGAGTCTATAAATTAATCAATACATACCATAGTCAGATGAGTATATATATATGTTGGGATATGACTCAAAAAATACAGTCAAAGGTCTCAATCCTATATGATGTATGTTTCATTTTTTTTCTACAGTTAATGTCTTGGTATATCGAGTCAGAAATCAGGTAGATAGAGTCCTGGTTCAAAGATACATTGACTTCTATACCAACACTGGGTTTCCTAGACCAAAATTCACACTTGAGACACTTCAAAACTATTTCCCTAAGTCTCAACCAATACTTTTAAGGGGACAACTCCGAACACCATCCCAAATAATAAATTACTCTAATACCACTCTGTAATGACCCAACCCATCAAGGCCATCCTTGACTATGGAAAGAAGAATCATGACAATCCAAGCCTTCCTCCATAGGCTAGGGGATAATGATAAGAACCATGAAGGCATAACTAAAATGGGAGGCCTTTTCCTAATATACTTGTATTCACACACACAAATATCTCCATGAAATAGTAAAGATGAATATAAGTTAAGGACAATAATATATTCAGAAAAAACCATACATGTAATAACCTCTAAAGAATACAAAAGAGTTTGAAAATGTAATCTGAAATGAAAATGGGGAAAATAAATTCCCAATAATAACTTATTTCCCAACCTAAAAATGGAATAAAGTAAAGATGATAGAGTCTAGCTCCCGATATCCAAGATAAATTACTGTATGTGGTCAATGCACCCTTGTATCACTATACACCACTATAATATTTATTGATCTATCTACCATTTTCATGTGACATGAAACATGTGGGAAAAGCCCATGTAGGGGTGAGTATATATATACCTAGTGGGATTCCCTGAAAACTAAAAGGAATTTAAAGAGAGATACAAAAATAGTCAACTCAACCAAATGTAAGAGTTAAATGGAACCCAATACATATAAGTTCTCATAAAAGAAACCAAGAGGAGAGATAAATGAGAACATTATATCACATCCAAGCCTATGTATGTCAGTAATCATGTAGCTCCAGTAGTCCATCATTGATGCCCAGCATCAAACATAATCTCACCAGAAAATATGTGTTGGGGCCCACTCCTCTTTATTTTAGTCCAAAGCTAAGGGATCCATGCCCTATAGAGTACATTAATCCCATAAGAGCTCAAAGATAGGGAGTACCACTCAGTATATAGAAGACCTACACCTATGTAGGTGTGTACTATCTCTATCTGTGTAAGGAATATTGGGGAACCACACCCTAGGGTGATAGTGGAGTACCATCTACATAGATAGATTAATTTCACCTTGAATAGGGGAGTACCATCTCTGCCTGGTATAAACAGTATGGGGGCCCACACCCTTGTGATATAGGGGAGTACCATCCCAATATATAGAGGACTTACACCCAAAATATGTGAGTATGTATCTACCTAGAATCTCTCTGGTGATCATACCCTGATCCCTTCCATCATCAAGCGTTGCCTAAAAATCATCATACTCAAAACATCTCGTATCATATCTCAAAATCAGCTATAAATTTCCCTATATTTTTTTATGAGGAAAAACACTTATGATTGGCTACTCGTTGGAAAAATTTGAGTCAAAATAAAGGAGATACAAGAGGTTGAATATTCATATAGGAGTACACATCATGTATAGGGTCCACACGGCATGTTTCTCCACTCTGATACTTGTCCATGTTCTCCATAGACATATCTTGGGAATCCATGTCACCTTACATAACATGTAAGGGTCCCACACGGTGTTCCTAGACCACCCGAGACCTATCTTTGTTCTCTAGGCCCTACTCATGTTTTATTTTCCATGCCTGTGTACTTTGTAACATGGTATGTTCACCCACATGTGGACCAGGGAATGTGCAGTAGGCACACAGCTTGGCCACTTGTGTAGGGTCACAGGGTATATAGGTGTAACTACATATTATGTTGTTGACTCTCCTTTCCATCACAAAGTCTAATGACTTAAAAAGGGAAATACTTGTGTCCAAAGTGATTCATCATTTGATGAAACATCAAAAATCGACAAAGGCATGAAGCAGGATTTCTTCCCACTTGGGTCGCGCAAGTTCCACCAAGGTCGCGCAAGTATACTTGCGCACCACCCAATGGTCGCACAGGTTACTTGTGTGCCCTTTTTTCTTTTAGTCGAGGGTCTTCAGTAGCCTATAAATACCCCTGGTGGACCCCCATTTCGGGACAAAAAATTCCAGAAACTCAGATTTGAGCTCTCGGTGCCCTAGTCTCTTCTCAAAGATTCCGAACAATTATAAGGTAGTTTCTTACCTAGAAAGAAAGATCTAAAGAGGGGGAGGAAGGCCTAAGTGTTGAAACTCATCAACACTTGCACGCCTTAGTGGCCATCCCTTAAGGGAAATGGACACACTTGTGTGCTACCTTACCCCTTAAATAGAACTTGCACGCCCCTTGGGATATTACTAAAGGCTTGATCCAAGTCTCGCCCATGTATTACCTTAAGGGTTGACCATCGTGCAATTACCCATGTGTCGCGCAGGTAAACCTACACGACCAGGACTTGCATGCCCACGCATGACTTGCATGCCCATCTATTTTTGGGTGCCTCTCCTGCCTATTTCACCTCTCCTATTCAAATCCACCTCTCCTCTTCAAGGTTAAGCCTTCAGAACCCTCTTCAAAGCCATTCATGGCATGATTTCTTGGTTTGGATTCCTTATCTGAAAGGAATTCTGTGGAATATCTCCCAAACATAGTGATTTACATATCTTCATGTCACTAAGGTGAGAGACTTAATTCATTCAACGTCATCCTTTAAAGATGAGAGGTTCCCTAACCTGGGCCTTCTTTTCAAGAGTATGCCCCAGTCATAATTTCTCTAATTTGGGCATCCTCCTTAGGAGTAATCCCCAAGTCCCCTAACCTGGGCCTCCTTTTCAGAAGTAACACCCATTCTTCAAATTCCCATAATTTTGGGCATCCTTCTTAAGAGTATGCCCCAACCATAATTCTTTTAATATGGGAATCCTCCTTAGGAGTAAGACCCAAGTTCCCAAAAATCCAAATTTCCTTAACATGGGCTTCCTTTTCAAGAGTAATCCCCAGTCATAATTCCCTTAACCTGGGCTTCCTTTTCAAGACTAAGCCCCAGTCATAAATCCCTTAACCTGGGCTTCCTTTTCCGCAGTAACCCCCAGTCATAATTCCTTTAACCTGGGATTCCTTTTTAGGAGTAAGCCCCAGTCATAATTCCCTTTAACCAGTCTTAATTTACTTTTTACTTGTCCATCCTTCTTAGTAATAAGCCCCAATTTAGAGTATCTAAATCTCTATAAAGAACATATAATTTATGGACCTTGTTCCCGGATTTTTTCCCTAATGTAAATCCTAATCTTCATCTATTTGGGCAGTTATACATACATAAGCCCCACTCATTTCTTATAATTTCATCTTTCATGGAACAATTGCCTTGTTTTACCAATACCTCTTGTTTCTCACACCGAGTATGACTCACGTGAGATTAGAGCGTAAAAGTAATTATGACATCTTTCTTTGAGCCATCAATCATTCATAAAACTTCATACTTATTTTCTAGAACTATGTGGGTTCTGATTCCTTTTCCAAAACAAAGGATACGTAGGTAGCCCATCTGTGGGTATGATCCCAACTATGAAATAATTTATGTCCTTCTGAATGACAATAAACTTCAAGTGCCCCGCTGAGTGACTTTAAAACTAGTATGGTTATTATAATAACCAAGAGATTTCTATATAATGTGTCGAAGGATACCATTGACCAAGAATCTCTAACAAATGCAGATGATTCTATATCGATGAAGAACCTTGAATACATATAAAAGATTCTCTAAATCTCTTAAATACTAATTATTGATTGTCAGATCTAAAGGAAAGCTCATTTTCATACTTGGTAATGTAATAAGTATTCACAAACATAACTTAAATCTATAAAGAGAGTCCCGGAGTAGACCATAATTCCCCCCAAAAAGGTGTGATGAGTCTGACCTCCCATCCTCTCGACCAATGAAAATTCTTAAGCCTCATCAGTCCAGAACTAATGAAGACCTACCTTTGGAAAGTAGGTCCAAATGGATGTGGAATAATTGGATGTTTTCTGGTTCTATGAACAAACCCATTAGAAACCTCTTGGAATATTTGAACCTTAAATAAATGAGGTCATCCCCATTTCCAGAGGAAACAAAAATGGTGAACCCGACGTGAATCCTTAACCAATTTAAAATGATGTTTTACTTATTTCATAGGCCCCTATTTAAAACTAAATAATAGGTCCAACAAAGCAATCAATAACATATGTGCTCATCCAAAAGATGTAGCAGCTGAACTTATCTTGATTATGTTTGTTATATCAAACAGGCACTATTTTCCTAGATCTTCTGCATTACAAGAATGGATTTTCTTAAGTTCACATCTGTGAATGCCTCTAATGTAAAAACCTCTGTTGTGAATGCATCTGTTGCTACTCCTGCTGGATCATCGCCCGCTCTAAGGACGGCATAACCTACTCAGCGTCTTCAACGCTGGGTATCAAATGTGATGGTTAAGGAGTACCATCAACACAGTACCATTCCAACAATAGAGGCTGCTCGAAAATCCCTCCAAGTGAATAACTCACCCTGGTCATCCAGACAGCGATGACTAGCGATCAAGAAGCAGGCGGTGCTAACCACCATCTCCAACTGTTTCAGTTCATTATCCCCGAAACGCAACAACCATTCCCTCCCATATTCTGAGGACATGAATGATAAGGCTACTCAGGGCCTTAATTCAAGGAAACAGTAGTCCTTCCTGAGGGCTCCCACCAACAATTGTCGCCAGACTCATGCGGTAGTGTGTCCTAAACATGATGAGGTTATCGTATCCAGGTGTTCGGCTCAGGTTCCTCAAACCCAAGCAGGAAAGACTCACCACCAGAGGTTAAGACCGGTTAACAGTGAGTAGGTTCTTATCTCTTCTATTTTTGTAGAAGTCCACCAACCTGACTTGGTGGCAAGCAACGAGCGGGCACATACACCCATCCGTTTTAATTCCATTTTCCAGCAGATTCGTCTGGTAGTTGCATGCCAATCCCACCAGGAAATTCCGACGGAGAACTATAGACAGGAACATATACCTGTTTATAAATCATCAGCTGGTTAGGAGGCTCGTCTGACTACATATGATAGAGCTCGCCAACCCAATTTGTTGACAACTGGTAAACATGCATATACACTTGCTTACACTCATCAGTCCTGCCAGCAACCTTGTCTGTCAGTATTGAAGGAAGTTCATCAACCATGTTTGGTGTAATACAATCAGAATGAAAATACACCAGCTAGTATTGATCAAGACTACCAACAGTCTCATTTGGTAGCACCCAGAGATGTCAGTCGGAAAGCTCCGGCGACAAATAGGAGGCAGAATCAACTCTCTACCCCCACACATGAGTACTGTCAAAATTCACTGATAGGGAAAGGAGGACAGGAGCAGGAACACACACCTACTCCAAGCACGGAATGGACGTATATTCCTGTTCCGGCAGCTGAAGTCACCAAGCGTATTCTATCAATGGTGGAAGAGCAGAAGCAAATCCCTACTCATATTCTGGATACCTTCCAGGATATTATAACATCTTCAGCAGTATCACAGGGGAAGAAATAAAAATCTATCCCTACCAGTGGAGTGACACATCAACAGTTCACTCCGGAACAGACACACACCTCTGTTCCAGTCCAAGAGGGTTGTGGGGTATACTCCCCCATATTATACGGACAACCAATTCAGGCACATACACATGATTTGAGTGGAGATAATCAGCCAAACCTGATCATTTCTCCTGAGAAGGCCCATAAACCTGCCCATAATGAACACTTTCGTCAAAAAGTAGTTCCTAAAGTGAGTAAGAAGACATCTAAGAAGAAGACCCACCCAGCACAGTCAAGAAATCAAGGTCCAATCTGTAATAAGGCCTTACTCGATGCTGGAGTTCTTGATGCACTCATACAATTATCTATTGCAGCTAAAGTTTCTACTCTCCCAGTTCACAATAGTGGAAACATTAATTCCGAAGTTCTACACCAGACACTTCCTTATGAAGGCTAGTTTCGTGACAATTCAGTCGATCTTGAAATTTCATCTTCAGATGAGAACCACAAGAACCCTCTGTGTGGTTAGAAGACAAAGGATCAAAATGTTTCATCTTTTTATGTAACCCACCATGGTGGTCCTCCCCATGACTATGAATTTAGCTGAGAAAGTCCTCTCCACAGTAATAATGCACATTTCCTGGAAAATTCTCCAATAGACAATGTAATGATTATAAATCACTCTTATCTTAAGGTACTTGAAAATGTGAATCCAGTCATTTCTGATGCTTTACCACTATGAGGTGAAACACTTTCTCAATCAGAAGATAGCCTGGGGTGTAGTTCATTCTCCGAACCACCCCTGGGCCGTTCATCTTCTAGTTTAATCAGTGAATTCTTTACCAATTTTGTTGAATCTGATGAAGCAGCAAAGAATCATGAGCTCTGGTCTAATCAGGTAGAAGAATCTTCATTTAATGATAAAGAGGAAGTACAGAATATGAGAAAACAAATGGCGAAAGGTGAAGTTCGAGTTATGTTTTGGCCTTTGGCTGACTCTCAGTGTGACATTCCTGGGATGTTGACGGAAGATGGAACTCCTGATATTCATCTCAACATATGGAAAACTCATTGTCAGTTGAAAAAGAAAATATTATCTTATGATGAATATAAAAATCATGTCAAGATAATAGAAGGGTTAATATGCCAAATTGACTTGGCATCTCTCTCAGTTTCTTGATATCTGAAGGCTGAAAATCAGCAGAGATCCCTTCAGCGTTCATGCCTTAGTTAACTAAGAAGATTGCTCCAGTTAATTTCCAATGCCCCATATTGTATTCATATCAGGGGATGGGTTGTTAATGGAGCGCTACATTTCATTGTAATCTATAGTCAGCAAAGACCACTGAAAATGGTATCATGCAATGTTATTGCTTATGGCTGGACACTGCTAACTGGCTTTGTTTGTAATCAAAGGCTAGCTCAAGAACAGGCCTTAACTAGTTCTTCCCATAATCAGGAATACAGATAACAAGTTGTTGAATTACTCCTGCATCAAGCAAAAGAGAATATTGAACAGGCCTCTCCTTTGGAGCAAGCACGCCATCAAGTGACAGAGGTTTCAGAAATCATCCAACGGTCTTTTGCACCGGGTGATAAGAGTGGATGTAGGTTGATACATCCAGCCAATTTCCGGACTAAAATCTGTAAGATCAGGATAGCTTTTAAGAAGGTCTCAGATATAGCAACTCAAGAACCTGCCCATCTTTCTAGACTGGGGACTCTTTTAACCCAACCCTTAGAATCAACAAATAGGATTTGAGGAGTTGAGAAAAGACAGCAGGAATAGCCCCAGTCCACAGGACTGGGGACTTTTTCAAATCCTCGATCTCTCCCTCAGAGAATGTCAGTATTCTATCAATTATGGAAGAATCCAAAAGATGTACAAAGATCCAAATTATCAAGAGATTCCCTCCAAATTTCGGTTTGTCAAGAATTTCCTGAAGAATCAAATCAGCAAAATGAAGTGTCTCAACAAGGACATGGAAGAAGACAATATCACAGAAATACCGATAAAAGAGATGCAATGTCTTATACATCAATTAATGTCATCAATTCTGTTGTTGCTGATCAATCAGATGAGGCTCACTCAGAGGGATCAGATGAGGAATCTCATACTCAAGAGGTTGTACGCACAGACACAAATGAAGAAGGTGTACGTACACGAAATCTGAGAATTACCTAGAATTTAGGCAATCCTTCAAGTAACCCACTTCCCCCCTCTCCAAAAGGGATCTAATAAGGGGAAAGGAAAGAATCAGGTTACATAACCTTCCTCTATAGAAGGCCAATCGCTCTCATTAGAGTAAATATTTGCACAACAAGAGGAAGAAATGAAGGAGTTGAAGAGGTTGAATGTAGAACTACTTCAGGGTAGTCTTCCTCCTAAACGTGTTGGAGTCAATCAGCCAATGGAATTTGTTGTGGCTATAGAGATAGATCAAGAATATCCTCCTCTACCATTACACCCTCATAGGTCTAATCCTATGGGTTATGTGCAACAACAATTGGTAGTGTTACCATCAGTTGCAGTACCAGCCACCACATCTGTCTAAGCTCTAGTCATTGCACCTGCTCAGGCCCAAGCTCAACTGGATCTTTCTCAAAAGTTAATAACTACTGTTTAGTCATTAAAAGCACGGTTGGAATCTATGGAGGGAAAGCATGCTCAAATTCAACCAGAAAATAGAGCTTACCTTGAATGGATTGATGCAATTCCTCCGCCATCAAATTTTACAAGTACCACATTCCCAATATTTAATGGTTCGGGAGACCCAGAGAAACACTTAACACATTTTGTTTCTTATTGCGATCCTATGATGAGAACCCCTCAGCAACAAGAAGCAGTTAAGCTCAGCTGTTTTGTACAATCATTACAAGGGTCTACCTTTGTCTAGTACACAAGCTTGAAATCCATGTCAATTACCAGATGAGAGGATCTACCCCAACGATTCCTTCTTCAATTCAGCTAAACTTTTCCAAAGACAACAGTTTTTTATCTTACAAACTGTAAGCAAAGGGAGAATGAAAGGGTTTTGGATTTCATTGCTCACTGTAATGGATTAACATATTCCTTGTACTTATCACTCCCTCAAGAACAATTGTTTCCAATATGTGTGGAAAATTTGCGTGATGAGTTGTGCATGCCATTGATCCCTATGAAATACATAGGAGGGTTTTGAGACATTACTTAAATCGCTCAACAGATTGAAGATTCTCTTATAAAGACTAAGGATAAAGCTCTTGTAATTCCATCAGCTCTAGGAAGGAGAATGGGTAAAGTAGAGACTACAACAGTTATGCTTAAACAAGCACTTGTACCTGCTTCTACTTCAAGGCCTTCATCTTCTCAAAGGGATCCTCCTCTTGAGCGTCAACAACAGAGGCTGTTTCGCCAAGATGATCAAATAGATCAATGACAGAAGCAATTTGAGGATTTGAAGAGTAAGGTTTACTCTTTCCAAAATGAACATGTTCCTGGTTACTTCATTTTGGCTCTAGAAAATAATTTGGTTCAATTGCCAAGGCCCAAGAGGCCAAACAAGGAAGGATATGAAGACCGTCCCAACTATTGCATGTTTCATCAGATGTTGGGGCATCCCATTCAAGAGTTTTTTGTCTTCAAGGACCTCCTAAAAAAATGGTCGACTTGGGACAAGTCAAACTAAAAGGTTCATCATCTCAGGTATCATGTTTTACTACTACAGATCCAGAGGAAGAAGGCGAGTGGCAAGAAGTCAAGAAAAAAATGCTCAAAAATATGATGATTGGATGGTCAGAAAAACAATCAACTGAACTCATTACATTTTTCAAACGCAATTGAAGAATCTAATTGTGTATTCTTCCAGGATTTCCATAGAAAAACCCTCTTCATTAGAGGGAAAATCCTCAAAAGGGCAGCATAATTCCAAGAAAGAGGAACAATCAGAAGAAGATGAAATTGTGTCAAAGCCTAAGTTGTCTTTGACTCTGGAAGATTGTATGCCATCTACTTCGAAGCCATGGGCACTGTCCCACCAAAAAGAACAACATAAATTGGATAATCAGGCAGAGTCTTCCTCAGACGAAGATTTGATTTTTGGTTCTGTTAATATGATTAACTTAATAGACCCATATTCTAGTCGCAATTTCGATTTTGATGAGCCTAAATTCCCTATATCAAACAGAGGAATCAAAGGGAGTTCCAGTGGCTCAGGGGACAGGGGATGACGTGGATCTTTTAGAGGCCACTATTATAATTATACCCCTACTAGAACTGTGCATGCAGCAAAAACTATCATGGCAGAGCCCTTCAACGAGCTCAATAAGAACAAGCAAGTTCTTCTACACAAGGCAAACTCAGTTCTGGCACAATTATTCTGGAAGATCAGTTTGATGTTCCACCTTCTTCCTCTTAGCAAGTAAATAGACCTAATCAGTCTAATCTTCCAAATCCATGAGTGTTACCAACTTATATCCTGGTACAAGATGCATCAACTTCAAAAGCATCTACTTCTAATGTACCTGTGAAACCACATGTTCCTATTGGGAAACGCAAACCTTTGGATCAAAAGTATGATGTATTGAAACACTTGGCCCAAGTACCAGACAAGTTATCAATTCTGGATGCATTTAATTTATCAAAAGATCTTCGGGATGCACTCATCGAGGCTTTGTCAATTCCTTAGGAGTTTGAAAATGAAATTATTACGGCTGAAGCCTAACATGTTGAGAATAATCTTGCAGAATGCTATGTAGTGATATATTTCACAGATGAAGATGAAGATGATGTTATGCATGGACATATTATACCTTTGTACTTATATAGAAGGGTCAATGGTGTAGATGTCCTAAGAGTCTTCATTGATAATGGTTCAGGAGTCAACCTCATCCCCATTCATACACTTCGTTGATTGGGCCTCATAGAATATGATTTATCTTTTTCTACTTTGATGTTACAAGGATATGATAAAAATGAACAATACCCACTGGGTGAGATTACACTCAGAACTCGGTTTGGAGATCTTGTATCCAATTTAGATTTCATGGTTGTTGATCAAGATTCAGACTTCAACATCTTTCTTGGTAGACCATGGATACATCGGATGTGCCTATCCCTTCATCATACCATCAATGTCTCAAATATTGTTTAGATGGTCAAATTGGGACATTTTATGGTGATAATTCCCCATTCAAGACATGTGAATCTCAATACATTGAGGCGGAATTCTATCACATGAAGGGAAAGGAGAAATCCACAACAAGAGAGATTACCAAAGTTAATGCTCCATATGGTTTGGAAAAGATTCCAATAAACCCATTTACACATGTGAGTATAGATTATGTATTTCCTATCAGTAAAATTGATAGGATAGACCCAAATCAAAATACTCTTATGAAAACTTACATAATGTCAATTACGGCAATCAAGCCAGACAGCATGGGAGAAATTGGTGATTCACCAAGCAATGATGAAGGCTTGAATGGAGATGTCTTCATTTCGTCTGCTGAAATCCAGCAAGTCTATACTTCAACAATCAGGCTATAAGAAGTTATAGCAATTTCATATGTGAATGAGGATGTCGATTCTCATTCCATTATCTCCTCTATATTACCCAAGGAAGAACCTTCATCACTAATCAGGTCTGAAATGGTAGATTTTTCTTCAAGATGTTCAAATTTTAACATCTCTTATGATCATGAAAATTATACTTCATCACCTACGATGTAAGTAGAAACAAAAGAAATAACACATGTTTAAGAATAAGAGGAATATCTTAGGGATTCTCTTCCAGCATTTGAAGAGGGTATCTCTACCAACGTGGATGAACTCAGAGAAATAAATCTGGGTACAAAAGAAGATTCACGCCCTACTTTAATTAGTGTGGCCATGACTCTTGAAGAGCAAGAGATGTATATTTCCATTTTAAATCAAAATCGAGATATATTTTCTTGGAACTATATAGAGATGCCAGGGATTGATCCTGATGAGGCCACTCATCATTTGAGTTTTCCATAAAAACATCGAGGATTCAAATAAGCCGATAGAAGAACACACCCAACCTATGCTTCTAAAATTGAAGCGGAAGTAGATAAGCTTATCAAATATAATTTCATTAGAGAAGTTAAATATCCCAAGTGGTTGGATAATATTGTCCTAGTGAAAAAGAAGAATAGAAAAATTTGAGTTTGCATTGATTTCAGAGATCTTAATCAGTATTGTCCTAAGGATGATTTTCTGGTACCAATTATAGAACTCTTAATTGATGCAACAGCTGGCTATGAAGTACTTTCCTTCATGGATGGATATTCTAGATATAATCAAATCTGAATGGATCCAGAAGATGAACAATATACATCCTTCAGATCCCCTCTGGGTATGTTTTGCTATCGGGTAATGCCCTTTGGCCTAAAGAATGCAGGCGCAACATATCAGTGTGGCATGCATCGTATCTTCAAACCCTTTCTGGGGAAATTTGTTGAATGTTATATGGATGATTTGGTGGTTAAATCCAGGAAACGTTCTAATCAATTGGAAAAGGAATCAGAACCCACGTTCTAATCTCACGTGAGTCATACTCGGTGTGAGAAACAAGAGGTATTGGTAAAACCAGACAATTGTGCCATGAAAGATGCAATTATAAGAAATGAGTGGGGATAATGTATGTATGACTGTCCAGATAGATGAATATTAGGATTTACTTCAGGGAAGAAACTCAGGAACAAGGTCCATAAAGGTATCTGTGCTTTATGGAGATTTAGATACTCTAACTTGGGGATTATTCTTGAGAAGGATGTCCATAAAGGTATGTGTGTTTTCTGGAGATTTAAAACTAGTACGGTTATCATAATAACCAAGAGATTTCTATATAATGTGTCGAAGGGTACCATTGACCCAGAATCTCTAACAAATATAGATGATTCTCTATCGATGAAGAACCTCGAATACATATAAAAGATTCTCTAAATCTCATACATTCTAATTATTGATTGTCAGATCTAAAGGAAATCTCATTTTCATAATTGGTAATGTAATAAGGATTCAAGAACATAAATTAAATCTATAAAGAGAATCCTGAAGTAGACAATAATTCCCCCCAAAAAGGTGTGATGAGTCCAACCTCCCATCCTCTCGACCAATGCAAATTCTTAAGCCTCATCAGTCCAGAACTAATGAGCACCTACCTTTGGAAAGTAGGTACAAATGGATGTGGAATCATTGGATGTTTTCCGGTTCTATGAAAAAACCCGCTAGAAACCGCTTGGAATGTTTGAACCTTAAATCAATGAAGTCATCCCCATTTCCAGAGGAATCACATGTGATTTTCAACTTCTATTGAAACCCTATCATAGTATCCAAGGGCTACACATCGTGTGTTCTTATCAGATAAAAGTTGTGTAGTATGGATTTTCCTAGAATCCATGAATTCCTCATGTTGGTTCCAGATCTATGCCCTTTTTCATGAATCTCACCTGTTGACCTCCCAAAACTGAAGTGAAAACCCTACAGTCTTCATTTCCCAATTCTCGATGGTTGAAAATGTAATCCGGTTATTCACTTGCAGTACTACATGAATCTTGTACACATATTCATCACCCATCAACATTTTTTGATCTGAGATCGATGACGTAACATGATCAACCCTTCTGGATCTATCTACAAAACACTTTTCATTCATTGTTATTAAAAACCATCATGAATCTCAATGATAAATCATGCTTGAACTCATCCTGCCATAGTCGAACCATAACCCTGTAGGCCAATTAAAAATAATGCGATGAATAAGTGGGGGAATGAAAAAATAATAGAGAAACAAGCATCATTGTCCAAGAATTTCTAGTCAATGATCATATATTAGAGATATTTGGGGTGAGAGCATGGCATAGAAAGATTTAAAATTAAATAAATCAATTCAAAACATCAATGGGATCATCGAGAGGGAGTGAAATTTTTAACAAGAAATAAAGTATATCAAATCCTTGATTTACAATCTAATCAAGATGGTGGAAGCCAAAATTGACAATTCCTACATCGATTATAGATCAATGGTTGGTGAAGACATATTCACTAGTGATGTTGGCATCCCTTTTCATTCACTATCTATTTTTCTACCTCAATCCTATCTCCCACCATCCTCCAATGTGATCTGCCAAAAAAGAATGAGGAATATCATACTATTAATGATCACGGGGTTATGTGGCTAACCATGTTGAAATTCTATTATATTATTTAAGTAGAGTAAATTAGGTCTATTGGTCATTTAATAATAAAATAAATTATTTAATTTATTTATTCCATTTAAATGAACTTTTAATGACTACCTTAGCTGGATTTATGGCTCCAAAAAACTTTTGGTCTCACCTAAGGTAAAACCCATGATTCATACTCAAACATGGTCTCAAATTTTTATATATGAGGCTCCATTTATGATTTATTCAATTAATATTGAATAAATACTCATAAATGAAATTAATATATTAAATAATTTTATAATATCAATTTCAGGCACATTGGGCCTCAAAATCTCACATCGTCTCAGTGTATGGATCTGAAAATATTCCTTAATATATTAAGAATTATTACAAAGAAAAAATCAGGTCACTAAAATTATATATACAAAATAGATTATGAATATAGAATAACCTATAGTACCCTTTCCCATAACTCAAAGAATAAATACTCCAGTCTAAGAAGAGTGAACAAGAATGAATTCACTATTGTCTAATGGATAGAAGTGCACTCTTAAACTACTAAAATGAAGTGAAAAATTACCCTTTATTGGGCCATAATTTTAGAGAGAATTTTAACCAAGTTGTAAGTTACACTCAACACTAGTCCCTTAGAGATCTATGTGCCCAATGTGGCATGTTTTTCATTCTAGAAACTATTTCCCAAACTTTAATATATTATCCAAACCCCCTGAAAAAAATAATTTTTTGGGATATTTTACTTAGAGGGGGGACAGATATGATCCATTTTCTAATAAATACAATCATGGTTATAGAATCCACCATAACCTTTTTTGTAAAGATCAAAGGATGATTAGACAATTATCCCATAGTTTCTAACATCATAACATACCACAATTTTAAAACAAACATAAGGTTGATACCTATTATTATAAATATGATATAAAGTGTATGTTTTAGAATTTTATAGGAACATTTAATTAAAATAAGTCAAATATAACACATAAATGTTTGAGAAAAATGTTATAATTCATAATTTGGAAATATATATGGGAAAGTTAGCTAAAGATATTAGTGAAAGGGGTGAAGAAAAACATCCTAGAATAAGTTAATTTTATCCTAGAGAAACTTCAATGGTCATTACCACTAATAGTGGTTTAAAAACTCATTAGGAAATTAAAAAACATCGTAAGTCTATAGAAACTAAAACTTTATATGAATATGGAAGAAAAAGTTCAAAAAGAACTCAATCTGTAAATCTATACAGCATGAATGAAAATGAGACGAACTATACTACTCCACCTAAAAATTTTAAAAAGAGTTGTAAGTTAATAAAAATTAATGTAAATAAAAGGTTAAGAAGTATATATTGGTGATACCCTATGTTTTAAAGAGTTTTTCACTTTAATTAACTTAACACAAAGGATAAAGAAGAAAAATAATACACTTCATTACTTAAAATTATATGATTTTTTAGGAACATTATCATAAATGTGCCATTATTTAAATCCACAAAAAAATCCATTCTTATGAAAAATTTCTCAAAAGGGTTTGTGAAAATAAATTTGAATTTGAGGAAATTTACACCACAGAATTAACTAAAGCGTATAGTTTTTTCCTTCAAAATAATGTTCCTTCTAAACTGAAAGGTGTAGATAGAAATGTTATTTCATTTAAAATTAAGTCAATTTAAGTTATTAATGTCATATGTTACTTAGAAGTGAATGTAAATCTGATTAGTTTCTCATTATATTATAAATTGGTTCATGGGGAATTTAAACCCACTTTTATATCTCTTCAATTGATTAATATAACCATCACCCAACCTATTGGAAGGGTGGATAACCTACTGATCAATTTATAGATGGTCACATTACCCAATAATTTTATTATTATTGAAAGGGAGTGTGATGAGAAGGTTCCAATAATTTTTGGTCGAATATTTTTTTCCATCGGAGGTAGAGTTATATATGTATCAAAAGAAAAATATACATTTCATGTTGGAGATGATCGTGAAGAGTTTAATGTTTTTAAAACTTCTCCACTTGAGGTGATTTAAAAATTATTCGATGTGGAAAATAAATTAATAAATGTAGAAATAATAAAGGATACCCATAACCCCTTTGGATAAACAATTCTTGAATTGGTTCATAAAAAATTTAAGGTTGACTTTTTAGATTTTAAATTCACTCAAGAACTTAAATGATTATGGATACTTGAAAATAGTATTAGGTATGTTATTAATAATGTTCAATAGGTGGTCCATGTTGGACAGTGATTTTGTGTTCAGAGTCACTCTCAGGTTGAGTTTCAGTGATCACAAAGCTTAGTTTAAAAGAAAACAATTCCACTAGAATCCAGTTTTAATTTAGTTTTTATCACCATTCATCCTGAAATTTTTAAATCTATTTCTATATGTTTTTTTATATAAAAATGATTTTTTTTATGGATGGTAATTTTTTTGAGGTTATTTATACCCTATTATAAGTTCAATCAATGTTTTTTAATATTTTGAGAGTGTTTGGGATGAAATTAAAGATAGTATTAAACATAAGGATATCATGTATGTTTCTACTTTCATGATCTATTTAGAGGATAATTTTTTAGTCTCTAAAAAAAGGAATTGTTGGGAGAGATTGAATATTTCTACCAAACTATAGATAAGAAATAAAATAGTGAATGTTGAGAGTTTTAATTGGTAAATAATGAGAATGTTTCGAAAAAAATGATTCACACATTCTTGACTTTTTGGATGTCTCATGTGGAGGGGAAACATAATGATTTCTACCAGAAAACTTGAGGATTTTCTTGGGATTTTTAAATTTATTTTCTGTACTATTTTAGAGATTCTTGGTACTGAAACTGAATTAGAAACCAACCTCATCTTTAATTACATTTAGTATTTTAAATATAATTTAATAATTCTTTGTTCTCTAGATATTTTTGAGAAAAAAATGATAAAATATCCTCACAAAGTAGTACAATAATAATATTGAAAAAATACACCATTTTATTGATTTTGGATAGATCTATTTAGAGGTATTTTATGGTTCAAGTCATCAAAATAATAATTTCATAGGATGAATATGATGTCATTTAAAATTAATAATTGTTTATTTTTTTAATATATACACTCTCATTGCTAAGTTTAGTTCCTATTTTTATCTATTATCACTCATCCCATTATTTTTAATCAAATCATCTTTGGTATGGGATTATCTTCTAAATTATTTCACCATTTATTGGTCCCATTATATAGAATCTTAAAGATTGTATCTAATGTTTATCATTATCACATTTTTAGGCATCTCAATGGAGAATAACAAGTAAAACATGAAGTGTAACGGATAGAGGACTTTTGGCTACATTAAGGAAGGAAATGTTCAATTTTTAGGGGAGTAAATTTCCAATCCTTTCACTATGATTGAAATTTTAATGTTGACTTTAATTTTTTCATAATTTCGTAATAATTATACATTCATTATTTTATGAATTTTATATTTTAATATTATTTAAAATTGTAATTAAGTGTAGGGGGATTCCCTTAACTATTGAATCTTTTTTATGTTTTTGTTGTATGATAAAATACATGAAAATCATCTACTGGTTGCTGCTACTTTTTGAAATCATTGTTAGAAAAAATTTTGTGTATTTTCATGGTTTTTATATAAAATATAAAAAAATTGAACTTAAACATAATTCATGTATCTAATGTAAAAAATCATATTTATATTCTGATATTATCAAGCAGAATCCTTCTTGAAAACTCTTTTCGTTTTCTGATGTTTTATTTTAACTATGTTTTATGGAAAATATGATTTCTTAAAGTCCCTCTAACCCTTAAATAACTTTTTCATGTTATAAATTAAAATATTATTTAAAAAAATTATATGTTTCTCTCACCATATATTTAACATTGAAGAAAATTTTGAGTTTTAAGTGTGGGTGAGGGGTCTTCAAATAAGATAAGTTGTACTTCATTGATAACATGTCAATATTCCTTTAAAAATTTCCAAATTATTTTTTCTGGAGAAAATATTTTCATTATTTATGGTTTAAAATTATTCAAAATTATGAGATATATTTTCCTACTTTGAGGAGGTTAACTTTTTTGTTCATATGGATTTAATTGGGTTCAAAATATGTTTTTATCTCTTTAACGTTTTTTCAACATTTTGGAAAATTCTTTACAATAATTGTTGTATTTTAACGTTCTGAATGAGTTTTAAACTTTTAAACTTTGAATTTAAATAGAAAATGGAATTAAAATTGTAATCCAGTGTGATAAATTTATTCAATATTCATTTACTAATGGATAAGTTATTTATTTTTATGATTATTATTATTATATCTTTATAATTAAATTATGTGTCTAATTATTATTTTACCTTAAATAATGTGAGTCTATTCTCTTGGAGGTAAAGATAAGTTTGGATTTTTTTGTTAAATGAAAATTTATTCTTATATAAACACTTTTAAAACATCCAATCTCAATAATTTTTTGTAAAACAGACATCCTTTATCCAAATATTTTGTTTTTAAGAGAAATTTTACCTTTTCCTCTCGAAAGAGTCTATGGGAATATAATTTTAAAAACCAATACTTTTGGGAACTTATAATTTTCAATATTGACAATTATTTTACTTTTATGATTTTTAGAACTATCTACTTAATGAAAAAAAGTAATAAAGTGTGGAAGAATTTGATGTGTCTTATTTTGAATAAATATTTTCCATATCTGTTTAGTGAATTTATTATGTATTCTATGTGAAAATGTGATTTTTATGTAGAAATAAATAATAATATATTTATTATTAAAACCAATATTTATTTAATATTTTGATAAAATTTTCTGATTATGTTTTAAATATTTAAAATGTTCTCAAATTTAATCTTCCATATATTTTGGAATAAACATTTTCGGTCGTTTTTATATAATTTTCATTGCGATTTAATTTTTAATGTATTGAAAAAAATTGGAATAAATTATTTTATTATTACTTTGTTTTTATATTCAAATTTAATTATTGGAATAAATTTTAAACTATAATTTTGAAATATTAAAGTCTTTGGTGAATTTATTAAATTCATATTTTGAATTGATTTATTTCATAAAAATTTTATTTTATTTTTATGCTTTCATGGAAGGACTAACCTACTATCGATAAAAATTTATTGATGTTCCAAACATATGCATGAACACCAGAACTACCCTAGATAAAAATTATTCTATGTACTGAATCTACCATATGATATCCTAACCTATTGTGGAAGAAACTTCTTCCAAATGACTAGGAGGTTTTATTTATTTTATAGTTTAATGTGGAAGGATAGATGAGGTATTTTCAGCATACTATTATACATAAATTAAAATAAGTGTAAAAAAATAGTGTGAATAATGCCTACCAAACCTATTGTGCTCAATATAGAAAAATAACTCATCCTTCTAGATTAGATTCAATTTCCAAGTTGATCAAATTATAGAAGAATCGTCGACCGTGTATGTGGAAGTTGAGAGTACAATGGAATTTTTGTTATGATGAGAATAAGAAATAAAATAATTTAATAACAAATGTTGAACTCAGTTAATGGGTGTTTTCATAAAATTTAAACTAAATTTGTTGTCATAGGAATGATGATAATCTAGGAAGTTTGATTAAGAAATGAGAGAATATATAATCAACATGATCCAAATCTTGAAATGTATTTACAAACATGTGATTTTGTCTTTGATATTTTTATCTATTTCTACTTGATGAATCAAATTCAAATGGGTCTAGGTAAAGATGAATGATCTATTGAATATATTGGTATGAAGTTTTTCTCAAACATAATAGAATTTGTCTAGTAAAATGGTGTAGACTAGATCATGAGTCATGGTTTCTTACATGGGACTGACATTGGAGGCCCTTCAAGTGCATAAATACTAGCCAATTTCAAAGGTATGATTCAAACCATTTAAAGAATCTAATTAATGTTGTTCTACCATAATTGTTATGAAATCTAATTTAGGATTCAGGTTTCATTATTGACTATATGTATATATTATTGAGTGTCATTAACCTATTCAATTATGGAGAATGTATGTTGGTCATCATATTGTTTTAAACTTTTTTATAGGATTAAACTTATAAATAATGGGACCTCAGTGTTACCTAGTGTTGTGGTTGTAGTATTTAATTTAAGTTCACATGAAGTTCTTGTGAGAATGTATCAATGAACTTTATAATCGAAGGTTCAAAATAGATGATCAAAGCACATCACTAAGAAGATTTAGTGAGTTGTAGTACAAGGAAGGTGACTCTAAAACAAATTTGGTAAATCCTAAAGCATCACCCCCATTATTATTATTTAGCTTAGGTTTCACTATTTACTATGGTACTAATTTTCAAGGAAGTTATAAAAAGGTATCAAACTATTATTGAAGATAAAGCTGATGAATTTTGGGTATTGCATATGATGAAATTATTTTCCTTGAGAATTGTTATTGAATTACGAAGATTTTATGTGCATTGAGATAAGTTTGATATTAAAACATGTGGAACTATGTTTCCAAATTTTAGTGATTTAATGGTTTTTAGAAAAAAATGATATTCTAATAACTGATTATATTGAACCAAGCTTAGAATAAATTTTGAATTCACACACACGTTCAATAAATTGATGGGAAAAGGGGAGAAACGTTATGACTCTAAAATTATTGGAAACACATCTTGAAATCATTGATTATTATTGAAATATTGAAATTATATAATCATGAATTTTTAACTAAAAATTGAGAAAAAAGTGGAAATTATGGAGATGGAAACATATATGGTGAAACTTAAGAGGATTCCTTTGAATGTCACAGGATTCTACCGAAGACTAATTTAAACCCTAATAATTTGTATTTGTTGACATTTATATGGTGGAATTTAGTCAGATGGATTTTTTAAAGTTACCTGAGGTGGAAGATGATGAACATTGACCCGTGTATGTAGATTCCTAAGATATGATATCTAGGGTGGTTGTATCATTTTCGAAGAGTTGAGTTGGTGTGTGGTCAATTTTAAAAGAGTGAAGACTATTCATTTGAGAGGATCCAATATATATTCATTGAGAATGAACATTACACATTATATGAATTTGGACCAGAGATGAGAACACAAAAACTTCTGGAGATTAGTTGGAGACAACAATTATGGTAGATTGGTATCTTAGATAGAGTATCATCCTCTTTACATATCTCTTGTTTACTACTTTTATATAGAAATTTGTTTTATTTTTTTTAATCATCAATGGTTATAGGATAAAATTTCTTGGTGTAAATAAATTATTATATTGATATTATTTACCTTGTTCTTGTTGAGATTTTCTATTAGGTCACCAATTAGTTTTCCTTTCATATAGGATTTAAATATTTTAAAAACTATTAAGGCTGGTAAAAGTTTCCTTGATTGAAATATTCTTGCTGTTAGGATTATTCCTCCTTAAAAACATCCCAATGATGATTTTGTATGGTTAGGTTAGTTTGGTTTCCTTAAAATTGAATGAAAATTTGGTACGGGTTTACCATATTTAGTTTTTATAATTAAAACAGGGAAATCGTTTCAATGGAAAGAAATCTAATTTCACCATATTCATAAAATATTTTCAATACCAAATTATTTGAACTTATTTTTAAATGTATTCAATATTTCACAAGTGTTTCATCAATTTAATCTTATTATGTTATGAAAATCATGCCACCTTCTTCACTTGTTATTTTTTCTGTTCATGTTTGAGTTTTGGTTTATTTATTAGAAATTTTACTAACCATCCTTGTGGGTTCGAACCTACTTGTTTCTATATAGTTTTAAGTAGGAAAATAAATAAATTGTTTGAGAGAATTAAATGAGGTTATCATCATCTGACCTGACATTTATCTATCAACCAATTTATTCACACTCAAGGAATGTTCAATCAAGCCATCTCACTCATGGAAAGACCCCCTCTATAACCACTACTCTATCACTCAGGGTATTTCTCAGTATCATGCACACTAGTATCCCATATCTCCCTTACATATTTTTCCAATTCAATCTCACACATAGAGATTCCATGATTTATGATACTCTCCCACATTGATATATCTTTCCAATCACAATCATCCATACATTACATATAGGAAAAAAACAAGGCATACAACTCGTGCCACAACTCACTAGCTTAATAGGGAACTTGTCCCTAAGAATCTAGTCTTGCATATCAAACATATCCCAATAACTTTTCCAACCCTCTTAGGGTTATATTACATCCACAAATACCAACCTAACCCTTTGATTCCAAAAATAAAGTTCTTGTAGGTCTGCACACACATAATAAATCATCATGAAAACATAATCCATAATAAATAACAATCAGGAAGTACAACAAGAAAACAATCGTTATAAAATATGAAATCTATATTAAGTGGTCAAAAGGACTGAAAACATATCATCTAAAACCTTTCATGTTCCTTTAAAACTAATCCAAAACCCCTCTTGAACCATTTATCATAGGAACTATGTTTCATTCACTCACAATAGGCCCTTATCCAAATCACATCAACATATCCTACAGAAAACCCAATTCTATTTGGGAATGAAATTTCAAAACCCATTTACAAATTCATAAATTTTCCATGAAATTAAAATTTTAGTAAAAATTCTTTTTAAAAAAAAATTAAAAAGGGAAATCACTTTTCTCTTTTAAATAAAATGCACCCCACTGGGAAAATCTATAAAGAGGGTCACTTACACTAATTCGACAAGAATGCCACCATCAAATTGTTTAGCAAGCTATAAAATCCTTGTTAACTATTAGGCTAACAAAATATTATACCACCCTTATAGAACAACCATGAATCAAAAAAACTTACAAAAAATAATAATAATGAATTAAATTGGCATAAAATCGTTTAAATATAAAGAGTCTAAAATAAGTTTGAATCCCCTAAATCAGTCAATATTTTAATAATTCATCCCAAGATCATACCAATCTCTACCAAATCCAGGAGCTCGTATTAAATCAATAAAATTATTTAAATTAAATAATTAAATAATTAAAACCAAAAAACCAGACTAGAATAATAACCTCTAAACTCATTGAGTAACCCTGGAGTGTTGAATCCATAAGCAATAAGGTGTGCTCTCCTAACGATTCACACTTAGTCATGGATTAATTTTACCCAAATTCCTTAAAAATCATAAATAATTTCATTGGGAAGCATAAATTAGATAAAAAGATGAATGGTGTAGTCATTTACTCCTCTCATGATATCTTTTATGAGTTTCGTATGAAATCCCCATCAAGTGAAATGATTTCACCATGGTCTGGTGAAATCACCCATCTGAACACTAGCCAACCAAATATAAAATTAGTGAAACAAGGTAAGAAGAAAAATTTATGGATAATGATGGATATTACCTTGAATAAGCATGATAAAAAATTCCAAAACTACCCAAATTAAAGTAATGTATGAAGGGTGAGAGGAGATCCAAAGAGGGGTATCCCTCTCCATTCAGTCGATGAAATCAACAGATCCAAAGAGGTTCTTAAAAAAATACCCCACAAAAAAATTACCAGAAATCCCCAAAAAAATAATTTCCAACTCATGGTTCATGGTGTGAATAGAGGATTTACACCATGAATCATCCATGAAAATAACCACAACCTACAAGTGAAATATATTCATGGTGTGAAGCATTCCTTTACAGTGTGAAGGATAAATAAGGGTCCCCAATCACCCATGGAAGGGAAAACATCATAAATTTAGTCCCAACTTCTTGGAATTAATTTCTATATAAGGGTCTTCATCTGTATTTAATGGTCATTCATGGTGTGAATGAAAACCTTCACATTGTAAATGGGCCACTACTTCTACTTTAAGTGGCCTAACCATCTATCCACTTCTTCGACATCCTCTCAAACCCTATAGGTATATAGTAATCTTCAATCCACATTCCTTATTATCCAATAATTGTATCCAAACACTCGAAATCCTAATCAATTTTCCTATTAATAAAAAAAATCCTTCTCCATAACAAAAAATCATACTTAATTTGAATTTTATAACCCGTAATGATGCAAGTCCTTAAATTTTGTTTATATTTTTTTATATTGAACCTATTTATATTTTTGAGATTATGTTTTCAATATTTTTAAATTTTATAATTGAACATAAAACCAGTATTGAATTAAATCTCTAACGAGTAATGGATTTCATAGAAACTAAATAATTAATGATAAATGAAATATTTATCATTATTGAAATTGAATTAATGACTACATGAGAATTTCTTAAATGAGTGATTTTTGTGTTTTCATTTTTATGTTATTAATTATTAAAGATGTTTCATTTATTAATAAATTTATTAATTTAATGGTTCGATACATATTTTATATGATTCATAATATAAATTATTGTGATGTATTTATGAATTTTTTTCTATCAAGATTAAATTGAAGGCAAATAGAATGTTTAACATATAGTTTTTTCAATAAATTATATTTTATTTACTAACTAATAATGTTTAATATAATTATTAGCATAGTGGGTATGAATAAATATTTCGAATTCATATATAGGATTTAAATATAACCAATGATTGTTAAATGACCTGTTGGGATAGAATACAAAGAATATGTGTTATTTTAATTACAATTTATTGAAATAAGAACTGTTGATAATGTCTTATTGAGCAAGATGAGTTAATTTCTTAAAATTACTGAGTTACTAATCATGATTAAATGATAATAAAATGTTTTGGAATGTTTTTTCTAGAACATGATGCATAAAATTTGGGGGAAAATCATGTGTTAAACAAGGCTATTATATTAATAGTTAAAATCGTGTTAAATAAAATGAAAGTTTATATGCTTTAAATTTTGTTTGTGTTATAGAAATAACTATGTCATTAATATGAATTATTGATGATTTATGTACTCTATCAGATGTCAAATGTGTGGCTGAGGCATAATTTACTAAGAAATTAGTGAGTAATACAAAAAATCATGCTAAATAGAAAATTAATAAATGCATTTAGGTTTTATTTAGTGCATGATTCTGATAAATTTTACCATATTTTGTAATTATTTGTGAATATTATTTAATTTTTGTTTTATAGTTTTTATTTTACTAGTTCAATAATGGAAAATTCTTTGGGAAATGTTTTTCCCTAATTAAATAATAAAATTGGTATTTTTTACGTAATAAATGTTGTGATTTATTTTAAAAAGGAGTTTTTAAAAAGGATTATAACGGATTTGGTTAAGGTTTTATGATGGGTTTTTTTGAAACCTTTTTTTAAAATAAAAATATTTATGGATTTTATTTTAACTGTATTTTGGAAAGGGTAATTTTTAAGAGTCTTTTTATTTAATTGAATTTAAAATTTTTGAGTGTTTTTGTTTTCCAAGAAATTTGTGGTATGTTGAATTATTTTATTATGTCAATGTTGAATCTATGAAAATTTTTATTGTAATTAAATTTATATATGAAAAACTTATGATTTAAAGTTGAAATTAATGTGATGTGAATTGTTATTTTCTTGGAAATATTATTTTTGAAATGTTTCCTTGATTAAATATTATAGGATTGATGTTTTTTAGATGTGCTTGGTTAGAATAGTAAGTGATTGAATTTATTGATTATTTGTGGTAAATGATTTATTGAATGGGTGGTGTTGAGTTCATAATGTATGTTTTTTGTGTGAGGGAGACTTTGAATAGTGTTGACTGTGATGGATGTCAGAATGTTTTCATGAGATTTTGGTTGGATTAGTAGAATAGTGGTGTATATATATGTTAGATGTTTTAATGGGATATTTATATTTTATGATATGTTGATATTATTTAATTATTTTTAGTAACCTAATTTTAATTTTGAGTTTTTGTAAAGAAATGTCACTAGAATATCATCATAACATTTTAAATGAGATAAGGGGTGATGATTCTTAGGATGAAAGGCTATTTAATTTTATATGTTAGGGAGTATAAATGTTTCTAAGTAGAGTCTCATATCTATAGGTTGAACAATGGATAAAGGAGGTTAATGTTTTTTTTAATTTTTAAAGGCCCGAAAATAAATTTCAATATTCGTTAATAATGTGTCTACATTGAGATATAGCCCAAATGTGGTGGAAGATAAACTAAGATCACCAAGATGAAGTTTATTATGTAGATTATATTAAATTGTTTTAGAATGAATTTATTTATTGAGTGTTATATTTTGAACATATGGGAATGATTTAATGATTTTATCTAAGAGGATCTAGTGTGTAAGAGCTTAGAACCCACTTCTATAGATTTATTAGTTAATTTTATAAACTCTTAAAAAATAAAAATGTGTGAGCATGATGTTTTGTTGTTATTTTGATGTTAGAGATCAATAAAGGATATATTATCTATATTTATGACTTAGAAAATGGTGAGAGATCATATAAATTAAATTGAAGAAGCCTTGTCTAGGTAAAAGGGTTTAAATATGAGTTATCTTCATGGATTGAAAATCATTGAGGTAACTTTTTTGAGTCATGGAACTCATTGTTCACAAAGACAAAGGGTAAAGAGACCCTTTTATGAAACCATTTAACTCCAATATTTAAAATTTTATGGTTTTAGATGTCCAATAACAGTCTATATATTTTAATTTATTTATTATGTTTCAAGATAATGTAATATCAGTTCCCTATGATTCATGGTGTCCTTTGATTATTGGAGACTATTTATTTTTCATAATAGTGTAGTGAGAACCGAGTGGGTGTTCGTTTATGGTATAGTGGGTTTGTTTTGAAGGATAACTATAAGGACCTGGCCATAAACATTATATAATCCTGAATTAAATGAATAATTCACATTGATGATCATTTTAGGTTTAGAGTTTTAGAAAATTTGGCCATAACTATTACATATCAACTTGAAAATTACATATAGGCACTACTAATCAGTATCCATTTTTTCATAAAATAAAAACTCTAAAAAAAACATGTCCAGTTCCATGTTTTAGACAGCATGACTTTTCCTTGATCCCATCCTTGACCCTATTCATCTTTAAGTCCTGTGGAAAACATTTCAAAAACATGGGATGATCATAAAAACCTCAATAAGTGTTATGAAATAAGGAAGTAAAACATTATCCCATAATTAAATACAAATCAATGAAACCATACTTTTCAATCATAACATACCTTATGAAATAATAAGATTTATGAATAACACACACAAATCAGAAATCATAAAGTTAAATTATGGAATTCATAACATACTTACATTGTAGTTATCACAGCTACATATGGAGTCACATTTGGAATACCCATCATAGTATATTCCCTAAATATCTTAGTAGAAACATTAACGTTTACCTCTATCACATTTCCCAATGCATTGGAGAGCAATCTCAGGCTCACCTGCCCTAGGTTTATAACGGAACCACCCATATACATAAACAATTCCCAATAACCATAACATAATCATAACACATAACACAAGTATAAAGGAAATATATCATTTCCATATTCCAATATATCAAATCAAGATATTGAAATAAACAATTCTTTAAAAAACCATTTTAAAACCCATATAAAACATTTAATAAAGAGATTTTTGAATCAAAGCGTCCCATACCACTTTGAAACTTTTAAATAAATTATCATTTGAAAACATTAATGTACATATAAATAAACCCTTAAAACCATTTTTAAAACATTTAAATTAATGATAACTATTTATGAGAATAAATCTTTAAAATATTTAAAATGATATTTTAGTTAAAGAATTTTTAATAAAATGAGAGACTCTTGAATACAAATAATTGAGGAATGAAATTGAATAAGAACTTTATAATATCATGAGAATAAAGGGATTCATTATATAATATGCTAAAGGTCAGTATATACACCATATAAGAGTGAATTAGTGCATAACAGCAACGAAGTCTAAATGGAATGTAAATTGAGACGAAATCCCTTATAAAAACTATATCCTTAGATTAAGGATAAATCAATTACATAATAATGTGTGAAAAATACAAATACACTCAATATAAGTGGATATTAAGTTTGAAACAATCATAGTTTATTCATACATGTTCATAGCATGACATAATCAATATGTAACCCAAAGTATTGAAATTGGGTTAAGAAGTTCTCTTACAAAAATTCAACAGCCAAACGGCATTACTTTAAAATTCAGAAACTGAGTTGATGAGAGAGGAAAAGTTATCTCATAATTTGGACACAAAATTTACAGAAATAAGTATATATAAGAACATATCCCAACATAAGAATATGTAAATTAAAATACATAACAAAAATAAGTCTTTTAACAAGAGGAGGGTGAAAAGTTCCCTTACCGATTTGGTAACTTAAAAAACATACACCTCATGAAAGAAGGATCATACAATAAATATGAAAATACCCATAAATGAAATTATATTACACAAATATTACAGTCATGATCAGTCCATAAACCACAGAAAGGAAATAGTGACAAATATAGCATGAATCTCACGGGAATAAGAAGTGAGATGAAAAACCCTTACCATGTTGTAATAAATCAAGTTATATGACAAAAAGTTAATAACCACCAGATTATTCACATAATAAAATGAATATAAATAGAATCCTGATAATATATATCAATTTTTAGTACACAATACAGCACATTCAATAAATTAGTGGTGAACAATGGAAATCTAACAGAATTAAAAGTGAGATAAGAAATCCCTTACCTCGTGTCCGACTTGACTCGTTTGTTTCTTGTTCTTCCTGAATAATAAACTAAAGTTAATTTCTACTTGATTAAGAACATTTTTCAAGTTTATTATTCCTTTTATATCACTTATTACAATGTTATAAACATTATGTAATCATTTAAGTTAATAACGTTGATTTTGTCGATATTTGGTACTTGAGTCAAAAATGGACTTATTATAATTAAAAATTGTTCACATAGTCAAATGTTCATTATATCCAAAATGATATTCAGTATTTATATATCATATATATAATATATATAATATATATAATATATATCTAGTATATACGTATATTAATAAGAGTACATATCATTTTGAGGTAAGAAATGAAATGCACCGTTCATGGAGATGGTAAGTCGTATATACGCATGAACGCAACTTTCATTTTTATTTCTTATTTTAATGGAATTAAAACATAATGATACATAGCTATATTAAAATTCCCGCATTATATCATATATAATATCATTAATTATATCCTTTATACTTCCCACATATGGCATTAAAAAGTCATATCACTTTGAGAGGGTGGTAGTCATCACTTCCTCAAGTGAAATTATCACGTTTACCCATAATGGAAACCATAAACGTATGCAATAAAAGAAAAAATACAGAAGCATAAAGAAAACATAAACATAATATATATCATATATAAATACAGTTCTATCTTAATGTCCACCATAAGAGGCGGTAGAAGATAATTGACCAATCATCATTTCATGAGGCGTTAGTTTTCCATCCACAGAAACAGTATGTTCTTTACCCATTAGATGTAGGTGTGTGTAAGTGTAGTTTGAATACTTTTCATAACAACATACTAGTATATTTAGGATACTTTTTTTTAAAATAATGGAATGAAAAGAGTTTAGAGGTTGGAGAAGTAAAATAAAATAAAATAATTTAAGAGAAATTGTTACCTTTAATTCGGGTAACTCCATTTGGTTTGAACCAAAAGAACTTTTTGAGGTGCCTTCTGCCTAAGGTAAGGCTTCTAAGAGAAATAAGGACATATTGAGAGCTTATTTGGGTGGGGTTTGTATGAGCCAAGAGGCTTGAGAGGTGTGAAGAATCGGTTAGAAGTGAGGTCTTTTTATAAGGGGGAGGAGGGGCTCTTTAGGAAAGTGTGAAAATATTATTTTATTATATAACGATATTTGGTTTCAAAAAGTCCAAAACTATTTAAATTCAAAGATAAGATAACTAATGGTCGAAATAAAATTATCCAATAAGTATTGGACAGGTTTTGGATGTTATTTTAATATTTATAAACTTATTTATTTAAATCATTTATTAATGAGAAAAATACAACATCATTTTTGTTTCATTAATAATTTTATTTATTTGATGTCTAAAAATTATAAAAAAATACAATAATTTAGGAAAGTTTTTTATATTTACAATGAATATTTATAGTTGAAAAAATAACTTATATAACACAATGTAAAAATTAATTTACTAAAATATATTTGTTTGTGTCATTTTGGTCTTTACTTTAAATTAGTTAATCTATAGTGTCATTATCACTCCCAAGTAGCTCCATGGGGTCCCAAAATCAACCCAAAGATGCCCATGGTCGTAAATGACTCAACTAATAAGGTTAAGACAAGTGTTAAGGTGATTTTATATTATTATAATATTCTTTTTACCTTGAACTATCCAATTTACATTTAACTGTGATAAATAAAAGTAAAAAGTTACTATTCACCAAAATATATTTTCATATTATTGAACCAAATTTTACTTAATAATAACAACCATGTATGTCGGATTTTCAAAATACAATTCACATAATTAGTAAAATTTTATTTAAATGAAAAAGTTAGTTTTTTAACTACTACTTAGAGGTTTAACTATTTATCAAAAATTGATGTTTTTCAGAAAACTATCAAAAATTCCGACTAATCTATATTTGATATTCTGAATTAAAAAATGATATCTATTTTACCCAAAAAAAATTTCATTAATTAATTTAAAATTAATTCCCGTTATAAAAACAAATAGCATGTTTTTAAGAAACAATAACTATCAAAATATTGATACTTCTTTATGTCCAATTTCCAAGTGAAATTAATTCCAATGACCAGAATTGGATTAAATAGTAAAAATATAACATTATTAAACTTTAAAACCAATTAAAAATATAATCTAATAATATAAATAAATTATATTAAAAGGAACTTTTGAATTAAAACAATATTTTTAACTATTGGTAAAAAATGAATTTTATCAGAAAAATTTACCCAAAGTAAATTTTGATGTCCCAATTCTAAAGAAGAATTTTATTTTGTCAAATAGAACATATAAAAGTGACCAAAAATATATTTCAAGAGGTTTCTCCAATAAAAGGTGGTAAATCAACCTTTTATAGTAAATTGTGTTTAAAATTAGATTCATTCACAATTTAAACCTCTAACAATTATGGGATAAATGTAAAAACATTTAACAAATGTCTATAATCATTTTGTAGTTAGTTCTATTCATTCCCACCATTACAACAGCTAGGTGTTAACTAACATTTAAAATAATAATATTATATTATAAGTGTGCAACGTAATATTTTAAAAAAACACATTGTTGTGTATCGGGTACGCCATCGAACATAGCGTCCCCTTTAAAGTAGAATTAATATTTAGTTCACAAATATTAAGAAATTTGAAAATTTTCATGTTCTTTATTTAGTTGGGATGTTACAATACAATTATTCCATATATAAGTAACATTAATCCTTTCATAATAAAACATTTATATTACCTTTGAAATTTATATTTAAAGTGTCTATGAATGATATGTTTTGACTCTATTTTTTTAAAAGTGGATTTGAAATTCATTTCCAGTATCTTTTTTTAAAGTAGTGTTGAGTAGATAGTTAACTTCATATATTAATGTGGAAGTAAAAAAATTGATTTCATATTTTAATAAATAATAAAAATTGTATTTAAAATTCTATAAAATTTTGAGGGGTTAATACTATGTTTTATTTTTATAATTATTAAACATGGTTTTTTTAAAAAAAGTAAATACCAGTAAGGAATTGAGTTATGGATTGGATTTTTGATGTTTTTATTTCAATTATTGATTATGTTTTAACTTTTTTTTATGGTGAGATTCATTTTTTGAAGTTATATCGTGTGGTATTCATATTTTTTTGAAATATATTATTTGATATGTTCTAGTTTAATTATTTTGTTCTCACATTGAAGGTGTTTAGTGGATATTTTATGGGTAAATATCTTAAGTATGTTATTTTCTTTATGATGGGGTTGTATTGGTGGAGATTGGGGGCTCTATTTTGAGAGGTATATAATGTAAGGAACAAGAATTTTTCAAATAACCCTTACACTTGATTTGAAATTATTGGGTTCATTTATAAAATCAGTCTTTTTGAGTAGTATATTCTTAAGTAATTACATGTTATAAATTTACTTGATTTGGTTTTGTTTTTATTATAGTGGATAATAATTGATTATGAGGTATATATTGAAAATTACTATATTTTTTCAACCCTGTAATTAAGTATTTTTAGTTTTTATGGTAGAAATAATTCTTCTTATAGGTAAATTATTGCAGAAAACATGATTTTTTTGGGATTTTGGATTAAAACATGGCATGATCATATCCTTTATATATAATTTTTTTCTAGTTTTACCATGGTTGAATCCTTGGTCATGTTAGAGTATCCATTTTTTAAGGATAGAGAGCTTTGAGTTGATTATATCAATTTTGAGGGTAGGATTGTATAATTTTTGTAAACTATAATATGGTTTGTTTGTGTTCCCCATTTTTCTAATTGGGGTTTGGGGTTAATTTTTTGTGGAATCCATGTATTTCACAGTGAGAGTAGAAACACTCTTGCTTTAAATCATGGTAAAAAATGGAACGGTTTATCAATTTCTATGTTGTGGTAAATTTATGGTTTAAAGGAGGAATTTATGGGACCATTTTGGGTTTTATGTAGAGAAATCATTGTTTTTTTACGGAAAGAAACCAAGTCATTGCATGCTGGTCTATCTAATTATAACTAAGAGAATCCTCGCCTTCCATGATAGATTTTGATCCAGTACATGTTATCAAGTTCATGTGCAGTTAATCATTGTAACACTAGATCATAATTTTTTTGATACACAAATTAATGTCAATGGTAAACTAAGAGTCTTGAACCTTATATACTCAGTGTGAGGGGAATAAAGAGGCAGATTTTCTAGTGGAAAAAGGTATTTCCTCCCTTGAAGTTATTATTTTTTCATTCCTTGGATCACTTCCACTATATTTTAATACTATATTACTTGAGTATTATATAAATATACATTATTTTAGTCCCCTTGAACTATTGTTTTTGAAATTATGTGATCCTTTTAATAAAAAATTAATTTTCATTCAAGAGTGTAGTTTAAGAAGTGAGAAAAATGAAAAAAAAAAATCAGATCTCTCCTTCGGAAGAATTGTAGTTTTTGGATCAGTGTTGACCAAGCAAAACAATATCATGTTTAAGGTTCTCTATTTAATTTTTTGTTCCCCTGTATTTTAAATTTTAATTTTTAATTTTGAAGAAACCCTTTCTTTTTATTCAGTTCGCTCATTCCTCTTGAAACACTAGTTAGTTAATTGGTCACGTGTTAGAATTTTTGGAGGATCTAGAGTACTTAATATTGTGAGATCAAAAACCTCATGATCTAAGGTATTGATTTATATACTATTCACTAATTCTCATTTTTCTATACTATAATTTTCTAGGACTCATTTATGTATTTTTATAGTGAAATTTTCCGGAGAGTGTGATAATGTTTAGGATTGTTTGAGGATTCGAGTATGAACATGCAATTTTAAGAGCTTGAAGATCATCCTTTGGTGGTTTAAAGGTTCAAGATTTTTTTATGTTTAGTGATTTAGATATGTTTGATGTAGTAATATAGTGATATTTTTATGGTTTGAATATTGAGTTTACTATAGAGTAAAATTTAAAAAATATAATTTTGAAGAAATGTTTCCGTTAAATGAACTGATGGATAGCCGATCATGGAAGGGAAAAATTTATATAATAATTTATAATTCTGATAATATGATAATTGTACTTGAATTATGTGTCATGTATTAAAAAAATAAATTAATAAATAAAGAGAAGATAATTAATTTATGTGCCAAAAAAATATTTGATAGCATACTAAAGATTATAATGATAAGTGATGAGGTCAAAAAATATTATATGGAAGTGGTAAATGAAAAAAATATAGTTTTATAAAAAATTATTAAATTGGAAGGATGATGTTTTTGTATATGAATTTATTTTTTGGTTGATCATAATAAATTTATTATGTATTTAAATGGGTATATTCTTATTGCAGGAAATGAATTGAATGAATGTTGGAGTTAATTACAAAACATGGGGAAGAATAATCCAAAAATTATTAATGGGATGTGTAATGAAAAAATAAAAGTAATATTTAATGTGTTAGGTATGATTATGAAATTTTATAATGACATGTGTAGTCATTGTTTAATAAATATAGAAGGATGAATTTATAAAAAATGAATTATAATGAGGTCGTTATTGAATAATGTAGTTTTGGTAATGAAGTGTGAAATGGGAGTAAGATGTGGTATGTGGATGTTTTCATTGGGTGTTTTCATGTGTGGTTTTGATTTTTTATTAGAGGTGGTTGTGGTGGTTGTTTCTTGATGATCATGTGGTTATATTATGATGGTAGGGGTGGCTGATTGAATAAACCTATGATAGTATTGTATGTTATATTATATCATTTTAAATTTGTTTATTCCATCTACACTAAAACCCGAGTTGGGTAATATAATGTATTTTTATAGGAGGTTTTGGGTTATGATTAAACTCCTGATATCCAAGATGTAGATGATAGGGATGGATGGATACTCCCCATCCCCCACTCTTTATTCTGGATTATAGTGTGGTTTTATAGTGACCAAATTTTAATAGGTTTTAACATGTGGTGGAATTGGTTTTGGTATACATATGTTGTATGTGGTATGTTTTTGTTGTGTGTAGATATTATATGAGGTTCTCATGTGAGTTTAAGGTTCGAGGTTGTGGTAAATGGAACGGGAAGGAATGAAATTGATAATATGTATGTTTTTGGGATGTGAGGATGACTAGATCAGTGGGATAGTGAGTCTGAGGTACCTATTTTTCTATATTTTCCTAATATACTATAATTATATTTTCGATGTATGTGAATAGTGAGCCTTTAGTGAGTTTTATTTTTAGTTTCCTTTGGTTTGGCACACAAGCTGGTTTCATGGTTTATTCCTTGAGGCTTTAGTATACTTATTTAACATTAGAATGATATTTTTGTGCTAGAACATAAAAATTATACTTATTTTTTCACCCTTACATTATTATGTTTTTTTTATATATTTTCAATATGGTTTCAAATATTGAAAAATTACTTACAACATTATGATGTGGTCTTTGGTTAGTGTGTGAAGAGTAATTTCCTTTCAGAATTATTGATTCTAGTATTGTATTTGGAGGAATTATTTTTTCTCTATATGAAACTACATTCATATTAGATTATTTTTTGGATCATTGGTTATTTTATATTTGGGATCTGTTTTCAATTAGTGTATATTCTTTTTTTCTTGAGAATAACAGAGTGAAATTAATTCCATATCATATGTTTTATAACTTCAATTCTAGTTTCCAACATGTGGCCTATTATAGGTGGTATTCTAAGGTCGCTTCTATATTTACTAATAGTATTGGGGGGCTCTAGTCGAGATGGGTCATTAAATTAGTCATCAATAACTATATGAAGGGATCCTTAACAATGTTTCGTGGTATGATCGACATGAAGACATGTTTTCATTCTAGTGAGTTGGGAAAGAAATTAATGGATGAGATTCCAAATAATTTAACAATGGGATAAATTAAATATTCCTTATTAAATACTCAACTTTATGTCTCATATTTGTTATCATTACAAGTGGATATCGATACAATACTATTGATAACCAATAGATTGTAGTGAAAAACACCATATATACTTGATAATAACTAAGGAATTGATCATGGTATTTTCAGGTGGAAATGAGATCAATGTAAAGAGATAAATTTATGTTATCTTCCAAACTAAATGATATGATTTTAGATCTCAAGATAGTTTTTTTCTTTAATTGTGGAGCTATTAATTTAGAGAGTTGCAAACAACTCACCATTTTTAACTTGACAATAGAGGTAGAATACATCATTTCATCATATGCTACTAAAGTATATGTTTGGTTTATGAATTTAATCACTAGAATTGGGTTATTTACAAGATTATTTATAGATATTGAGCCTTATTATAAAAATAATAAGGGAATTTATGAGGCCAAGGATCCCAGTCTCTCCAAAGGTCTAAAACAATCTTTCAGAAATACCATCTCATTTGAGAAATTAATGAGAGGGGTAGTGTGAATATTTTTTAGGTTGTAGTAAAAGATAATTTAATGTGTCCATTTAAAAAATAGGAAAACAGTAAAATCATGAGAGTTATGTGAAGTATTTGAGTAATATATTCATGGGATACTGGATGAAATGGTTATCATAAATGTATATTTATCTAAGTATTATAATAAATGAAATCTCTATTTATCATTCATTAATGTCAATAATATATTTTATATGAATAGTTTAATAATAAAAACCCACAAAGTATTAATTTTATTTTTCCCTTATCAATGATCATCATATTATATAAAGGGATGGGATGACAAGTTAAGATTTTTGGGAGTAAAGTATCACATATGATTGAGATAAGACTCGTGACATAATAAGTAATGGATTATTATCTTAACTAACCCACCAAATTATATCACATGGATTTTCATATTTATTTTAAATGATATACTTAAGGATATATTATTTATATAAATCCTCATCTCAAAAGTTTAGCAAATTATATCACATGATAACCATCATCTATTGATATTTTTCTTATGTCAACCTTGATGATGAGATAATCATAAAATGGTTGATTATATTGATATTTATATGGTAGTTATTTGTTAACCAAGATGATATTTTCCTCCCATTTTTTAAATGTGGCATATAAATACTTGAATGAATTATATTTATTAAATAAATATACATGATTAGTCAAGTGAAAGTTGATGTTATCATATACTTATATGGATGATATATGAAGTTTTCATTCAAGTTGGTCAATTTATTTCACATAATCAATACAGTTTGAGTAGTATTATATTATATTTACATGTTATATGTTTAGAATTTGACTTTATTTCTTGTAAAAAGAAATTATATAAGTCTATATATGATATATAAAGATACATATTTTGGATTACATGGGAATATGAATATATGAGTGTGTTTGATAAAACCTCACCAGGACCCTTTGTATCCTTAGTAGTAATGTAGTTTTTCTAGATGCCTCTTTTTTAGATGGTTATAAATTAAGGAATTCATGATAATTTCTAATTATATATTGGCCCAATGGGTCACACAATAATCCATGTAATCAAGATTAATTTTGATACTAGGTGTTTTTCTGAAATTTGGGAGAGTTTATACAATAATCATATCCAAATAAGTTTAGATTGATTCACAAAAAGTCGGTAACTTTTTCATAAAGTTTGATAGACTTTGGTGTAATTGGAAACAATTATATATATAAACTAAGGTATAAACCATATTTTTGTTAATATAAATACAATTTATTTTGTGATATGACATGGTTATTTATTCCATGCCATGGTGTTCACCAAGAATGATATGTGATACAATTTTTTCACTGCTCCCACATTTATTATCATATCACTAGATTGTAAGACATTATATGATGATGTTTTGATAGTTAATTTAATATTGAATGACTTTAACAATTCATCTATTAAATGTGGTGTTCATTCTTATAATATATAAAAGTATGGATTTTTCATCTTTAATAATCTATAAAACATATAAACATCTAGTGACTATTTAATTCAATGAAGAATTTCTATTTAAAATAAGTATAGTTATATCATTTTATTACAAGAGATAATTTTTATAAGTTGAAACCCTATTTTATTATTTAATCATTAATAAAATTACACATAGTGTTAGTATTTCATTTGAAGGAGAATATTCCAAACCAAAGATTTGAGTGATTATATTGGGTTATTGGATTACTATAAAGGTGGGTGTATCATTTTAGACACTAAGATATCCCAATTAAAAAATCTCATGAATCTACTCATACTCAAAAAGGAACCCTCTTCTATACATGGTCAACAAGAACCATTAGTTGAAATATAGAGACTAATAAGATCTTGAATTTATCAAACATAAAGTGATAAAACACTTCATCAAATCCAAAAAATTCCTTGAGGATCTGACCAAGTTATATAGGCATCAAAGAGCATCTAATGATTATTATTATTGATATTAAATATCATCAAAATTCTATAATATTTAAAATCATGAAATGTTTTATTATAATCCTAATATTTATAATTTAAAAATTAAATAAATATTATTTATGTTCAAACTCATCATAATTCTCATCTAATGAAAAATATCTTATTATAATAGCCACAAAATGGAAGATCGAATGCATCAGTATGTTATTTCATAATTTTATATTCATTACGTAAAGCACCATGACATTGTGAATTTCACTAATATAGGGAGAAATATCACATAGAACTCAACATCCACTATGTTGCAGACTATTTTTTAGTGAATAATCCGACAATATCCCTCTTTCACTAAAATCATAATAATTAATGTGAACATTCACAATATGTCACATTATATACAACAAATCATAAAATCATAAATAAAAATCCTTTTATATATTTTTTAAAAACTTGTTTTGGATAAATATCATCTAATTTCACCATATCTGACATTATATGTAACAACTTTTGAAAATATCCAAAACTTATTTCAGATATCCACTAAATTAATTTTGGGAAATCTTATAAAGTTTCATAACCATGATCCTTATCGGGACAACTATAATGTGTTTCCCTATAGTCCTTTATATCATTGAAAAAAATTATGAATTCTTGAATCCATAAATATAATAAAAGATCAAACTTTATAAAAGCATAAATGATACTCAAGCTACAAAGAGATCTGGCATGATCTCTATTAAACACATGTATCACTACACTTTCATCCACCAGCTATATCATATAAATGTATTCATAATCAAATAATTACTTTGTATAAGACATCAATTGAACATGGGACATAGGGTTTGTAAACCCTATATAACACACTCATATATTCATGGTTTTATGAGTATAGAATAACCATATGGATGAAGACTTCACATGTAATTCACCTAAGTTGATGAGAACATCACATTCCCCTCATCCAAATTTACAAGCACATCACATGTATCTTGTCTTTTTATGGCCATACACTTTGTCAAAATTTCTTAGTAAAGGTCCTAGATGTCATACTCATCATACGAGCGGATAAATCTCATCTTGGTAAATCATCAAATGATGACATGATAAGTATCATACCCAACCACCGCATTTTATCTCTACTTCAGGGTTTTCATAAGAATAGTATATTGGTATGAATATTATTATTCTAGGTGTCTTTCCAACCTCATTTATGGGGATAAAATTTGAAACATTCACCACTAGAATACCAAAGACAGAGTGTGTGACACTTCATGTGGTCTACTTGGTAGGTCATCTAGTGCATAAAAATCATTTTGTGACTCATGAGAAAATTTGTATCAAAATACAATATCTTATCCAAAACATCCTAAAAATTTAGTTTAAATGACTAATAATCTCAATAAATTTCTTAACACGCAACACCGAGCTGAAGAAAATTGAGATATATTATAATAATATAATTATTTAAGTGTGACCACACCACTAAATTGGTGTGTATGAATATTAGTAACCATATTATTAAAAAAATATAATCTTTTTACACTATTCAAATGCATTTATTAATTAATAATAAATAAGTAATAAATTTTTTGTAATATCATTATATGCTTTAAAAATACATTTTTACTCAAAAATGGTTTTTATTAATTTTTGGGAAAAATAAAATAATTAATATCCTTCTATTTTAGAAACTTTATTTGGAAAAAAGAACTTAATTTTTTAAATCATCATATAAAAATTATCTTTGGTTGAAATTTTGGGATATTTTCTAAAAGATTATTTTTTAGTTAATAGTGAAAATACAGGTTTTTTCAAATAATCTCATTTATTTAATTTAAAACACCCATTATCTTTGGGATTTGGTAATAAAGTAAAATTTTATCCATTTGATAATCTAATTAATTCTATTTTATTCATAAATATTCATGATTTTCTTTTAAATTATTTTTTATGCTTAAAAATCATTTTTCTTAAAACGGTTTTTCGTTGTGTTTTACACATTTATACTATAATTGGTATCTTCCAGTTATATATATTTAATATTGTAAATTATATACCATATTATTAATTATATTTTCTTAATTTGGTAAATAATCCCTACTAATTTCTTGTCATTATGAATAGTAATCGTGGTAAATATATGTCACCTCGGTAAGGGTAAAATGGGTAAAACATGGTTAAAACCATAAGAGAAGGTATTAAAATAAACAAGATGCTTACCTATATTTCACTAAATGGGATAAATTCCTCCATATATATTAAAAATTTTAATATATGGTATTTTTTCATTTTACCTTGATAATGACATTTTTATTATTTTTGGTAAAGAAAAATACAAATTGTCATTCTATTAATTTTTAATTTTTTTATGATCACATACTGATAAGAATATTTTATAAATGAATATAAATGTTTTTTTTCAATATTATTAATTTATTTTTATATGAATAATTTATTTTTACTTTTTATTAATGGTATAATTACCTTAAATTCTTACCCAACACAAATATAGTGCTTGTCCAAACAGTAGAAAAAACAAAGTAAATGATTTTAAAAACATAAAAAAGTAATATTTTTAGAAGTCTTATTATATCACAAAATTTTTATTATTAATATATATATATAATTTATGGTTAAAGATTTTATATTCTAGTTTTATTATTATCTTGATGTCATTAAAGTCCAATTAAATAAATAGTGCAAAAAATGACATTAATGATATTTTTTGAATAATAATATTTTGTTAAATTATTTAAAAATTATAAAAATAATGAAAGAGGAAAATTAGGATGATATGTAGTCTAAAATTTTAAATCCATTCTATTTACGATCTAATTTTTAACTTGTAATTAAAATTTCAACCCTTTAAGATTAAAAAACTTATCACCATAGTTATGGTTCAAAATTGTTAAAGAAGGGGTTAATCAAAAGCATAAGAGTTAAATGATATAAAAAATGACTAAACTCATTTTTTTAATTTATTTATACCTTTTCATTTTCACCTTTTAATACGAGTCTTTTTTTAACCATTTTTACAAGAAGATGACTTAATAATTTTTTAAAATTTTAAAAAAAATTACTAGTGCGCCACACCCCTCAATTATAAAACAGCACCTCCTCCCCTCAATTATTCACACCACATTGAGCTATCTAGATCAAAAAAACATACCCATTTCCTTTAAAAACTTACCTATTCACTAATTGGAGGTGTTATTATTCTTAAAAGACCATTTTAAGGGTCTATTAGAATGAATCTAAGCGAACTCAACTGAAGAAGAGGTAATCATCTTTACTGGATCTTTCAAATTTATTTCTCCTTATAATTATTATAAATATATTCTAACAATACTAAAATAATAAATAAATTATATTTAAAATATTTAGATGCTATTATTATTATGGTACAATAATTATTCATATCTTATCTATCATATGAAAAGTGAACGCATCACTCATGTGTGTGTATGGATTGTCGTCTCCATGTAGCAGTATAATTTTTTTTTCATCACCATTTCAATTGGAATGTTATAAAAATAGAACTAATTAATTTATATTATATTATATTATATTATATTATTATAATTTTTTAATTATTATATCATATCTTTCTTATTACCTTTCAATCCATTGGAAAATGATAGTGTTGCTCATGTGTACAATTTTACTACCACATCCACAAAGCTGTGTGATTTTATTTTTGATTTATACTTAAAATGTATTGTAATAAAAACATATTTAATTAATATAAATGGTGTATGTGATATAATAATGATTATTTAAAGGTGATTTATTATTTACCTTTCCTTCATTCCATCATTTGAAAAGTAAAAATAGCATTAATGAGTACGTACGGTATACCATCTCCATGGATGAAGTAATTCATTTTATAACCTCTAAAAATCATGGATTATTCTAAATATGTATATTATAAATATATATTTAACTTAAATTTGATTAATCATTTTTTATGTGATGGTAAAATAACCCCTTTTTGTCATGGCCAGCATACCGAAGCTGTTTTGAAATTATAAATGAATGTCCTCAAAACACTTGATGTGGATTTAACTAATAATGTATTAAAATATATCATTGAAATAAATGAAAAAATTAGTTTAATGATAAATTAATAAAATTTTAAAACGTTCTTAAACAATTAAATAATTTATATACGTTTATTATATAGAAGTTAAAGTACATACATGGAAAGTCTAGACTCAAAGTAAGAGATTTCTTAACTCAATTACCAATCATTTGGGTAAAATTATACTTCATTTTATAAGTTATTTCATGATTATGTGTTAAATTTACTCTTAGTGTATTATTTTGGATTTAAATTTTTTTTATGGATTTACATTTTTCAAACATAATCACTTAATTTATTAATTCTCACTTCAATGATATGATCTTTGTAAGGGTTCATTGTCTCAATATTATTTTGTTGGACATGTTTAAAGTTATAAACTTATTTATTTTTATAAGGTGCATATATTGTGCCATTTATATGATATATCATCGATCATTCTTATTTTATGGTATTTAATGTTGCAACTCCAATTATTCCATCCAAGTGGTTTTAAATCAAAAGTTACCAAAGTGGTAAGGGTGTATTTCACAATCGCATCTTTATTTAGGATTTTATATTATTGAGCTTACGTTGAAAAGTTATATGATATTTCTATCAAAAACCCAATATATTTAATTATACTCTCATTATTTCTAAAAAATTATAAGTTTCTCTTTCATTTTCCTCTCTTAAGTACTCAAGATACTAAAATAATATTTTTTAGTAAAACCATATGTGTTTTCATTTCGGACTAGAATATTTTTATTCATTGGAAATATATTCTTTAAAATATTTTCAATAATCTTTTCAATATTCTATAATGAATTATTAAAATAATTTTTAATAATTTTTTACTATTTATAAAAAAAATTAAAAAGAATCGTTTTGTTGTTTTCCAAATGAAGAACCTTTTATCAAAGGTGTGAATGGAATATTTATTTTAACATACATCGTACAAATGGATTTTTCCATCATCATAACTAATATTTTCATTGAATCTTAATTTAAAATATTCCAAGATTATTTTCAAATAAAAAGTATTACTTGATCTTTTCGAAATTTTAAAATTTTAAATAAGGGATTTCAAAATGTAATGACCAAATGTTTTATAAATAGAATTCCCTTCTTATAATTATGACTCATATTATAATCACTATAGGTAACACAATTAAAATTCATGATACAAAAACTATGTAACCATTAAACATAATGTTTCCACTTATGTGCCTTGAACTTCGAAAATCTGACAAACACGGTTGCGTTTAGTGTGATTTTTGGGGTCTAATGGAACAAAATTAATTTTTAGTTAATATTAACCTACCCTTATGAATAGTAACCTATGAATACGAATAGTAATATGAACCTTATGAATAGTAAATTTTCCAAAAATAATAGTAACCTCACCCTTGAATGTATAAATAAATTTTAGGCATCTTAAAAGGGATAATATGACTATAGTAAAAGTATTTATATTTTTGTAAGTCGTAAATAATTAATTCCAATTAATTAATTAATTTAAAAAAATGTATTTACTTAAAAGGTGTTCATAAATTAACAATTCTATGTCTTGTTGTTTTAAGATAATTTTATAAGAACTTATGTAATTTTTCAAAGCCTTATAAATCCGTTATAGTTTTAAAATCTGTATTTTTAAAGTAAATTATGATTTTAATTAAATATAAAATTAATCATATTTATGAAATTATTTTTGAAAAATGGATTTCATTTTTGGAATCTGAACATTGAAAAATGGTTCGGTTGAATTCTTTGGATTTTCTAAAATACTTGAATATTTGATAAATAGATAAATACGATAATTTACAAAATAAGCTAAATACATTAATTATTGAGTCATTGGTTATGTTTTGCTAATGTAAGAACCATTGGTTCTAATTCACATAGAAATATTACTATTTTTTTCATGGATTCATCGTTGTTTCTTATAGTATGGAAAAATAATAAACTAATGATTTAAATATTAATAAACCCCCCACCCCTCCACTATAAAAACCCACCCACACTCCCCTCTTCTATTCACTCCTCTAAAGCCTTGTGAATTTCCTAAATTCTACTCAAATATCTCCCCAAGATCCTACCCCATGTCCAGCATCCCTTAATCTCCTCAAAAGACTAAATCCTCTCCCCTTAAGAGGCTCTCAAGAAATATTAATTCCAGAGGTAAATTCCTCTTTTCAATTATTTTACTTTTCTTTTCAAGTTCATTAGTTTTTTTATATACATGCCTCCCCTAATCCAAATTTTATGAAAAATATATTACCTTATATGTATTGTAATTTTTTATGAAAATATAATAATTTGTTATCATCTCTCTTTTACCCTTCTTTTATTCTAGTAGTAAAAACACCATCCGAGATGTGTTAATTTACCACATTCAGGGATGATGGGTATTCAATTTCTTTTAACATCATCAATTATAGTCATGAAACCATTATAATGGTTGAAATATACTATAATATATGTATTATGTCTCATCTATGGTTTTGGAATCTTTATTTACACATGGTTTTTATTTATAAAATAAAATGTGTTCGCTGTGATCAAAAACTGCCAATAAACCCAAAAGGTTATCACTAAAGTTTTATATAATGAATCATATTCACCCCAAGTAACCAAATTAAATGTAAAATAGTGTAACCTTTTGGAATTTAAATAATATAAATCCAACTCTAGACAACTATCTCCATTTTACATTATTATCCATTCATGTATATAAGTAAACCGATCATGAAACAAATAGACCTGAACAATGAAATTGAACATCATAACCAATAAAAAAGGTTATAAATGAACTCAAAAATGTTATACTAAATCAATTAAATGTAAAATAGGTTCTGGAATTATTAATTAATTAACATAATTTGATTATTCATTTCATTAATATCATGTGGAGAACACCATCGAACTTAAGTTAAAGTATTCTACCTGAACCTCCATTATTCCTTCGGGTTATTATTACTCTATTTTTACCTAAATGAAATCCTATATTCTATTTATGTACATATTCAAATTTCTATGTATATTTACAAACTCATGTATCAAGATCCATTAATCATTCTGTTTTGTGGATATACTTTCTTTTAAGTGATTCGCTCATCAATACTTCCCGATAAGCAAACCCATTTTAAGGGAACTTCCCAAATTTTTTCCCAATTTCATGTTCACTCTACCATCTATTTTATGCCACCATTTTTTTATAAAGTCAATATTTTTTTAAGATAACCTTATTGTTTCACTTTTAGTTTTATATAAAATATTGTTCCCTTTTTTATTTTACAATATCTTTAGAATTTTCCTTAAAACCACACTAAAATGTTTTAACGCCAAAATTTCTTAAATACTCTTTTTACATGTTATAACTTATTTTTGACATAACTTACTATGATATATGCCTATTTTCCCTTATGAATGTCCAGGTATGTACTAATTCCATTCTTTCAGGGATACTTGTATGATACGCCCAGTAAATTATGATTTATGACATGATTATGATACTCATTTCTTTCAATGGATTCCCTTATGTTTATATATGATTTATTATGTATGATTCATTATGTAGAAAGAATATTCACAAACATGTTACTATATTTTTTCCTAGATATCATTCTAATTCATTGGATAAAGTTGAGTCTCATGAGACGTTATGTTCAATGGTCTTGGTGGTTAGACTTGAATTTTGCTACCATGTGCAACGGTCTGGGCGGTTAGTCTTGACTTATGCTACCATGTGCAGCGGTCTTTCTTATTAACCTTGAATTATGATCCTATAAGTGCAATCTTCCTGGACTTGTGATCAATTCATGTTTTATGTTTCATCCACATTACTATGATTTCATGTAATACATGTTATTGTTCTATATGTTCAATTACATTATGCACCATTTTATGTCATTATGTCATGCTTACTAACCAATGTGATAAATAATTATTCTTATTCTTATTCCCTTAATACGATTTTTAGATCACCCCTTTGTTCCTATTATCCCCAAGTTATCATATGTCGATGTATGAGCACAATAAAATATATGAGATCAATATGAATATTAAATAAAGAAATGTTTTATGTTTTAAGTTTTATGTACCTAGTCTTTAAAGACTCTACAATTCATGATATTTGGATTGTATTTTGATGAATAATTTTGCACAAAATCATGTAACATTATGTGAAAAAGTATAGAGTTTCTATATTTGGTATCGGAGGATGTTCTATTTATTTTTGGAGATTATAAATAGAGAACTTTAGTAATAACCATAAAGATGATACTAAGTATTAGAAAACATACCTAGATTTTGATAATTATAGAGTAAGTGGTTTATCAAGAAAATACATCCATGTATGGATACTAACAGGTAGAGGTGGATCAGGCACAATTGTATCTAAGGGTAAAACCCGAAAACACCACTTTGATCTAGACTTGGACGGGAACTTGTGCATGACAATGGGCCTTGCTGGACTCTTGGTTTGACACTCCTAGGGTATATGCTTTGATAAATTCAGGAGCTTAGTATGAACCATTATTAAAGGAATATAAAAATCCCATAAGAATATATGGTAGTAAACATAACATGGATAACCTTGAATGAAACTTAGGAAATTACAAGTTAGGATATAATTCTCCTATATAATTTTATCCTTTTATGTTCAAAGTTTCCTTTTTATGCTTAATAGCTATGTATTCATGCCCTTTAATTGTATGTTATTTTTTATAGTTAATGGCAAAAAATAGAGTAACATGTTCCAACAATCAATGTGATAGGAAATATGATGATTTCCCTAATGATATTCTTGATACGATGGGAATGAGTTCTCAAAAGTTTATGACTGTACTTGATCAGCTGGCTCAAGTTATTAATGATAACTTGAATCATGTGGAACTCCCTCCTCCTCTGAGTAAAGATAAAGTTTCAGTTGAATACCTCATGCGGAAAAGGTCTTCCATGTTTAGTGGATCATTAGACCCCATATAGGAATAGTGGATTAACTCCATTGAAAAGATATTCTCTGTCCACTAGTTCTCAGAAGAAGAGAAAGTTGTACTTGTAGTATATCTTTTTTATAGGGAAGCTGATTAGTGGTAGAAACTGATCAAAAATAAAAAATCCAAGGAGGAAATTGATTCCATATATTGGGAAGAATTCAAGAAAACATTTTTAAATAAATATTGTCCCTCAACCCTCCACCTCAAGATGGAAAGATAGTTCCTTGGACTCAAACATAATGAAGATGAGTCCATCAGGGCATATGAAGCACACTTTTTAAGGCTTTCAAGGTATGCCTATGGCATTTTCATGAACACCAAAATCAAGGTGGATCACTTCTTTATCAGACTAAAGACGATTCTATGAAAAACGTTGGTGATTTGAGACTTAGACAGTTATGAGGAGATTGTCTATTGTGCCCTCATGGTTAAAATGGAGATTATATAATATCAATGATCTCATGGTCCTAGTGACAAAAACAAAAAATGGAATCTAATATGGGTATTTTGGAAAATAAATCCTATGATAGAAAGAAGATCGAACTTCCCACATGTCAAAATTGTGGGAAGAAGCATCTTGGGAACTGTTTAAAGGGAACCGGTAATTGCTTCAAAAGTGGAAGAATGGGACATCTAGATAACAAATGTTGGGGGATATGAAGAAACCCGCTAATGTGGAAGAATAAAGGAAGGTTCAGATAGATTCTCAGCCAGTTTTTTAGTGTAACAACTGCAAGGAGCATGGGGATTAAGAGAACAATTTTCTTAAGTCGAGGGTTATTGGAGGAAATCAACAACATACTCTAATGCAAAAAAGGAAGGGCTTATGTTATCATTATTGCTAAGGTGGATCTAGAAAACTATGTGGTGATAGGTATTCTAGTTATTCATTCAAAAATGGAGAACATACTATTTGATTCTAGTTCTATGCATTCTTTAATATCTTTCAAGTTTTATAAAACTATTCAAACACTACCTCAAAATTTGGAGATTAAGTTGTCTGTGAGAATAGCGAATGGGGAAATTATTTAATCCAAAGGTTATAACTCCTCCTCAGTTAGCATTTGTGGATTGAACTTCCCAAAAAATCTTGTTATACTTCTTTTAGTGTAGTTTGATGTTATATTGGGAATGGATTGGATATCTTTATACGAAAATAATATCAATTTCTAAGAAAGGAATATCACTCTTCACATCTTGAAGAATCATCTAATTCATTATAAGTATATGGAGGAAGATTAATCTCCTTTAGAATTATTATCTCAAGTGTAGATATTACTTCTTTATGATAAATCATGTCTAGATCAAATTATTGAGAAAAAGGATATGGTACTTCTTAAAGATATGTCCATCGTGAGGGATTACACTAATTTATAACCTAAAGAGTTGTTTGGCCTTCCTCCTAATTGAGAGGTTGAGTTCTCAATTTAACTTATTCTTGGATCTCTGCCTATATCAAAGACAACTTATATAATGGGCACCGTAGAGTTGGAAGAGCTGAAGAAATAGTTATGGAACAATCTGTATAAGGGTTTTATATACCCAAGTGCTTCATCAAGGGGTGTTCCAGTCCTCTTTGTCCAGAATAAGGATGGATAAATTCACCTATGCATTAATTATCATGAGATAAATAAAATTGTGATAAAGAACAAGTATCCCCTACCATATATAGATGACTTGTTCAATCATCTTCATGGGGATTGTAATTTCTCAAAGGTAGACCTTAAGCCAGGATATCACCAATTAAAGGTGCAGAAGGAAGATATTCCCAAGAGTAAGTTTTGAATGAGATATGGACGCTATAAATTAATAGTGATGCCCATCAAACTCACTAGTTATACATCAATTTGCATGGATTTAATGAATAAAGTATTTAGAGATTACCTTGATAAATTGTTGGTATTCTTTATCAATTATATTCTGATATACTCCAAGAGCAATGAGGAACATGAGGATCATTTGAATATTGTGCTAAAGACTTTGTGAAGGGATAATTTGTATGAAAATTATAGTAAATGTGACTTCTAGATGGAGGAACTATCATTATTGGGTAATTTTATCACTAGAAAAAGAATATATGTGGATCCTTAAAAGATAATCGTAGTTGAAGAGTGGCCCAGGACAACATCTGTAATGGAGATCCATGCCTTTCTTGGTCTAGCTAAGTATTACCAATGATTTTTGGTTTATGATTTTCAAACAAAATGAAAAAGATGAAATGGAAGGGGTGAATTTTTTTTGGACTCACGAATGAGAGGAAATCCTTAAGGAGCTTAAAAAGAGGCTTATCATTGTGCCAATACTCACAATTCCAACAAGTGTATAACTCTTTGTGGTGTATAGTGATTCTTCAGATAAGTTCTTAGGATGTGTGTTTATGCAAGATGATAATTTGATATCCTATGACTTGGGAATGTAATTATGAATTCGGAGTTACGTTTTGGTGCTGGTTTCATCGATTGTCTACTGTGATGGGGAATTTCTATAGTGGTTGATGACTTTTGTGATTTGGAATGGTGTTTGTATGGTCTTTTGGTTTGAATATGGACTCGCCCACATGTAACTGACCCTAGAGGAGGTTCTAGAGGTAGAAATTCATCTTTTCATAGCATTTCAGATTGGATGTTTTAGAGGGTATGGCATCACCCATCAGATTAGGCATGTGATTTGACACAAGACACTTGATTTTTCAAAGCGACATGCAATGGTGGAGATTTTTTTCATAATCATATTCAAGGGAGGGTATCTCCATATTGTGATTATGGTTCTAATCTTTAAGACCTTTGTGTCATGTAAAGTCTAATATTCATGGAGAATGTTTATCCCCCCCACCGCCCTTTCATCCCTTAAAAATGGGTTCTACTGTAATAATAAAAAATTTAATGCCCTTGGGCCATTGGATTGATTTCTTACAGCTTAAGGAAGCTGCAAATTCATGATCAAAACTATCCTATGCATGATCTGGAGTTGGCGGTTGTGATCTTTGTGTTAAAATTTTGGAGGCATTATCTCTGTGGGGAGAAGTGTGAGATATATATTGATCATAAGAGTCTCAAATATATATTCACACAGAAGGAGATTAATATGAACCAGTGATGATGGGTAGATCTCATCAAGTATTACGAATACTCAATCTACTAACATCCTAGTAAGGTAAATAATGTGGTGGATGCTCTAAGTAGAAAGGATTCTACATCTTTATCTATGATGGGAATTGAAAAGGATCTAATCTTATAATATTTGTAGAGGATAGGTATTGGAATAATTATGGTAGTAACATCATCAATCATTTCTCAAATGATTTCTCAACTATCCCTCATAGAGAAAATAACATATGCCAAAATAATAGATGTGTAAAATCAGAAAAGGGTGGAAGCTGTCAGAAATGGGAAATCATATGAGTTTAATATTTATAAGGAAGGAGTTTTAAGATTTGGGTCACGATTATGTGTACCATATAATCCATAGATAAAGATTGATATTTTTAAGGGCACACATATATCAACCTTCTCTATTCACCCTGGTATCACAAAGACGTATCAAGATATCCAAGAGAACTTTATGTGGAACAATATGAAGAAATATATTGTTGAGTATAAATAAAAGTGTCTGGCATGTCAATAAGTGAATACTAAAAGACAAAAGTCTAAGGAGATGATAAAACCACTACCCATACAAACATGGAAGTGGGAGAACATCACCATGGACTTTATCACTGTACTTCAAAGGATATCCAAAGGAAATAAAGCTATATAGGTCATTGTGGATCGTCTTATAAAGACAACTCACTTTATCTCAATTTAAGAGGACTTATCATGGGATATAATTTCACATATATATATATATATATATATATATATCAAAGAGATGGTAAGGTTGTATGGAGTACCACTATCTATTGTATCCAACAAAGATCCAAGATTCACCTCAAAGTTCTGGAAACGTCTCCAATGTGATATAAGCACTGAACCGAACATCAGTATAGCCTATCATCCTCAAATTAATGGCCAATCTAAGAGAACTATTCAGAAACTCGAAGATATGTTGAGATCATGTTCTATGCACTTTAAAGAAGGATGAGACCAACATCTTCCACTGGTTGAATTCTTTTACAACAATAGTTTCAAGTCCAGCATTCAAATGGCACCATATGAAGCCCTTTATGGGAAAAGGTGAAGAACACCAGCGTGTTGGTATAAAGTCAATGAGTATAAGCTGCTAGGAACAAAAATGCATGAATAAATGGTGGAGAAGGTGAAAACCATTCAGTAGCACATCAATGTAGCCCAAAGTCAACATAAGTGTGATGCATACAATCATCGATGGGACCTTGAGTTCAAAGTTAGTGACATGGTATTCCTATGCATATCTCCATGGAAGAAGGTCATGGGATTTGGTAAGAAAGGAAAGCTAAGTCCTAGGTACCACTACTGTAACTTTACGCTACATCCAAGATTTCAAACCCTATATATAAGCCCCAAAACTATGGCTATAAGTTATATCCACGGTTCAATGGACTGTGGCTAATATTGGCATGGCTATATGGAAAGACCTATAGCCATGGTTTAAAATCATGGCTAAAAAACTATAGACACGGTTGAAATAGTGTCTATAGGACTTCACAATACATAAAAAATACCCCCACACCCCCCACCCTTGAACACCCCCCCCCCACAAACACCCCCATTCCCCCTAGATATCCCCCTTGAACCCCACCACCCCACCTCCTGGATAGCCCCCCTACACCCCCATGCCCCATTAGACTGCCCACTTGCACCTCCTTGAACATCCCCCATTCACACCCCTAGACATCCCCCTTGCACCCCCTTGAACACCCCTTGTGCACCCTCATGCCCCCTGGATAGCCCCCTTCACCCCCTAAACAACCCTTTCACCCTCTTAGACAACCCCTGTCACCCCCTTGAACCCCCCTATAAAGACCCGTAAAATACAAGGGAAATTTTTTCTAAAGTTTCTTTGGGATTTTACAAGAACGTGGTTTCTGACGGCACTTGATTCCGAGGCCCGGAGTGCCCGGAATCAATTTCCGAAGCTTGGCTCGGGTACATTCAGTGAACGAACGAGTGGGTTTTCCTATCTTTTGAACCGGTGCACGGAATTGAAATCCGATGGCACCGATGAACTCGCAAAGCCGGTAATCGCTTAAGGGAACCTTTACCGTAGTTGCTTTTGTGCGGGATAAGAAGTTAATTTTTGGGGTTTAATTAAAAAAAGTGAATAAAATTGTTGAATCAATTTTATTTCATGTTATGTGGTTAACTTCTCCCATGGGAAGTTGGTGGTGGGCCCACATCCATCCAATTTCCCATGTGTGGATATTTGAAAGGGTGTGTCCCACACGAACCCCCCACCTTTTCAAATTCCTTAAACTCCCTAACCCTCTTAACCCCTCACTTTCCTAACCCCTCTAAACCCCCCATTTAAGTTTTGTTAACTTATCACCTCATTAACTTTATAACATATTATGTTAATAACTTAAGTGAGTTAAATGTGGGTTTTGAATTTTCAAACTCTTGAAATTAAAAACCTATATTGGGTTACTAAAATAAGTGGGAGGATTATTTTATTTTGGGGTTAGTTGTTCTTGTGGTGGAGATTTGGGAGAGAAAAGGCTAAGTTTGAAGTCTTCTTCTTCTTAAACATCGATGAAGAACACCTCCGATGAAGAACACCGTTCTTCAGCGAAGAAAATCTTCACCGAAGAACGCGACGTATTCATCCAATGATGTCTTCCCTTCGAACGCACCTCGATGACAATGGAATCGACGTTCGTTCTCCGCGACATCGACCCGCGACGCGACGTCTCTTTCCGCAACGGTTCTTCCACGACGCCGTATCCGCGACGCGACGTTCTTCTTCCGCGTCGTCTCTTCCGCGACGGTTTTCCGCGACGAAATCTCCGTCAACAACCTCGAATCCTCGCTTCGCGACGTCGACGTTCATTCTCCTCAACGCTCATCTTCCGGGGCTCGTTGACGAACACCGTTCTTGAAACAGAGGTAGGGGATTATTTTTTTTTATGTTATTTCCATTCATGATTCTAGTTTATCGATCATCGTGGACTTTCGACTAGATGTTATCGTTTAACGAGAGGGGGTTCGGACCGCACAAACATGGCCGAACTCCCCTCCTATCTTCATGTTTGATTCTTGTGGATGGAACGGAATGGCGTGGTGTCGTCGCACCACGCGATAATCACACGGCAAGTATTACTCGACGCCGTCGTGCCGCACCGTGAAAAGAAAGAACAAGGATGTGACGCCGTCGCACCGTGTCGGAGAAACTGAAGACATCCGCGGACGGAGTCGGGCCACGGCAAAGGGGCGCGGTGCCAGCACGCCACGCCGGAGAACCACGAAGATGGCGTGTTTCGTTTTGACATGCAGATTTATGGGCGACGACAAAGCAGGCCGTTTGGGCGTCTGAATTCATTCGCAGTGAAGGTGGGGTCCCGGGGGGACCATAGGCGAAGACGGCAGGAGGAACGGACCACCGAAGCGTGTCCGGTGGTCCGCGGAAGGCGGTGGCGGCGCGCCGCTGGAAGGGAGGCGGCCGGCGGTTCGTCGCCGGCCTCAATTAGCGGCGAAGGGCGGGCGAGCCGCGCACCCCGCCCGCGGTGTCCGCTCGGCCGCGCTGGCCGAGCCACGGCCGGCCGGTCGGGCCGGACCAAGCCGGCCAGACCGGACCGCGCCGGACCGGGTCGGGCCCAGCCAGGTCGGACCCGGGTCGGGTCGACCCAGGGGGGGTCGGGCCGGGTCGGCCCGGGCCCAGACCCCCGTTTTCGGACCACTTTTGGTAAAATGCCCATATCTTGAGCTGTATACCTCCAAATGACTCTCCGTTAGCGGCAACACGATCCTTGGATCGAGACGGTTGTTTCAGTATATTACACTCAAGGTTTCGGAGAACTTTGGGTTCGGCCGGGTTGGTTCGTACGCGAAACCAATCGGGCCCTCGGAGCGGAAACGCTCGTAACTTGAGTTCTGGACGTCCGATTGACGTACCGTCGACTTTGATGGATTACTCTAAGTGGGACGGATCTTTTGGCTTACTTTGATCGAGGTTTGGATGTCATCGGAGAGAGGTCGGGTTGGTTCGCTCACGAAACCAACCGGGCCCCTAGAACGAAAACGCCAATAACTCACAGACCGGGCATCCGATTGTCGCGCCGTCTGTTTCGTTGAATTCCTCTTGATGAGATGGAACTTTTGGCATACTTTGCCCGAGTTTTGGATACAGTTGGATAGTGGTCGGGTTGGATCGCACCTGAAATCCAACCGGGCCCCTGGAACGGAAAAGCTGATATCTTTCAAACAGGATGTCTGTTTGACGAACCGTCAGTGGCGTTGTTGATCACGTTGAGAAACGGTCCCTATGAGTATACCCTATGAGGGTTCGGGGTACAGTTGAGATACGGCCGGATTTGGTTTGCTCACGAAACCAACCGGGCCCCTCGGACGAAAAGGCTAGTAACTCACAGACCGGGCGTCTGATTGACGCGCCGTCTGTTGCGTTGAGACCCCTATGACGAGGCGGTCCTTTGAGATACTTCTTCGTGGGACTTTGAGATACTTGGAGTATCAACCTGTAGCTCATGGAGTGGACCCTCCCAGAGACGAGCGTGCGGAGTACGGAGACCGTGTAGTCGACTGAGACCTGACGACTGCTTGACCGACTCGACAAGGAGTGAGTCGACTAGCCCAGTGGACGGAGCACTACTTTCTGAGGTGCAGACCCATGGCAGATGGAGCACTACCTGTGTGACAGTGCAGACCTGCGGTACTCGTCCGGAGAGTACCTCAGTAGGCTACTAGGGGGTGTGCACTACTGTATTTGGGTGACATACCTCGGCGGGAAGCACTACTGTGTCTGGGTGGTTGACCCGTGGTATTCGACAGGAGGAGTACCTCAGCAGTCTTAGGTTAGTGAGCAGTACCTCGGAGTCGTGACAGGACCACTGTACACTCCAGAGACGGGGCTCTTCAGCAGTTACGGTTTCGATAATGAAAATCCTGGTTTGAGCTGAGACTTTTGACCTTTATGTTTACCTCATGATTGAGATGGGTCACTGGATAACTTAGGTATATGTATGGGCATATACCTGGGTAGTGGTTATCCGTTGATTTCATGATCCTTGTGTTTCCTCATGATTGAGATGGGTTACTTGATAACTTAGGTATATGTATGGGCATATACCTAAGTAGAGGTTATCTGTTGAGATCTTATTTGTGGTTATCCTTGTTGGTTTTAGAGAGACCGTGAGGGTCTCAGGGTCCCTACTGAGTATTGTTATACTCACCCCTGCACGGGCTATGCCCGCACCTCATTGTGTTGGTTACAGATGAAGGGCAGTGCTGACAGAGGTCGAGTGTTCGAGGACTTGACGGTACCCGGAGGTGGACCACACGACGAGTCAGTATCTGGAGGAGGACTTCACGGCGAGATGACACACGGAGGTGGTTGACGGGCGAGAGCATTGAGGATTCTATCTATCCCTACCCTTCAAGTAGGATCTGTGGCGGACGATCCAGGTGCTGCGCTATCTGTACCTACCCTTCAAGTAGGATCCGAGGAGGACGACCTAGGAGTTTCTTCCTTCTTCTAGCTGTTGCCTTTTTCTATTGTACTTTAGTTCAGTTGTAGTTGTACTTTCTTTTGGGTTTGTATTCTGGCCCATTTACTTTTCTGCACTTCTCTTGTACTTAGTGTTTACGTTTTCCGCTTGCTTACTCTGTGGTGCTTGTTTTCTTTTATAAAGGCAATGCCTTCCCAGTTATCGGAATTTACGCCTTTGGTGCTAGTCTCCAGCCCCTAGCCAATGGAGGGCGGGCTTGGGGTAGTCACGGCACGGGCCCCGAGGAAGGGTCGTGACAAATTGGTATCAGAGGAGTCGGTTCTACCATAGAACTTATAACTCTGATATTTTCTTTCTGTGAAGCAATAGTGTTAAGGGTACCGAGTGTGGTATTTAGTTCAGGGAGTCCAGTGTTAGTGCGGGCAGACGACGTATCCATACACCAGGACCCTGATAACTGATTTCGGACTTTGTGCATGAAAACACTGATTGCGTGTGTGTTTCCAGAAGTTTTTAAATATCAGCTCAAACCAGGTCAGCTCACCAGGTATAATCGTTTGACGGTGTCACGTTTTTTCTTTCAGAATTCCTTTTCTCGGACGACCAGCTAGAGCCCGGAGGGATGTGCATGCTGACATCCTGTCAAGCGACGAGGCTTCAGTATAGGGCCCTCTTGCAGTTGAGGCACCAGCGGAGGCACCAGTGGTACTACCATACGTTGGGCCACCGATGCCACCAGCCCTAGCAGTAGGAGATGCACGCCACTTGAGTGCGTTGCACGAGTTCCAGTGCCAGAGGCCACCCAGGTTCCGAGGAGAGACGGACCCATAGGCGGCTGAAGATTGGCTGGAGGCTATGGTGATAGTCTTCAGGCTAGTGGGGACACCGACAGACCTCATGGTGATCTTTGCTGCCAGCCTTCTTCAGGCAGCAGCAGGCAGGTGGTGGAGCCTATTGTTTCAGTTTTGCGACGGGATGACCTTCGCATGGGAAGACTTTGAGACCTTCTTCAGGGTGGAGTTTGTGCCAGTAGCGCTACACCCCGAGCGTGTACAGGAGCTTCTGCCTTTGCCGCGTGTTTTTAGATCAGTAGTCGAGTCATCTGTGGGTAGTAGACAGATGATGCAGAGGTCCAGAAAGACCAGACTAGCAGTTGGATGATCTCGGGTTTTAGGACTGGTGGTGCGGGGCACCCGGGGTGGGAACAGAGCTAGGCGTGCCAGAAACAGGCTGTGTTACTCATGCGGCGGAAAGGGTCACCTGACACGTGACTGTCCGAATCCTCGTACAGTTGATCCGCAGGATTTGGAGGAGCCACAGAGGCAGAAGCAGCGGCGAGTCCTTGAGCAACAGCCGAGCAGTGGACAAGGCAGTAGAGCTCTGGGAGCAGGTGGACAGGAGAGGAACTAGTGGATACGTCCCTTGTAATTCTAGTTTCATTTTGATGTTGTGTTCGTTTCTTTGTACTATGAGCTGCAATAATAAAAAGACACTTATCTTTGTTTTCTTTCCTGTCCTTTTGTTTGGTTGATACTGAGTGGTCCCGGTTAAAACTGTTGACTTGACCCTCACTTTCGAGATTTCTACTGGAGGAGACCCAGTGACCTCACACTGATGCCGACAGTGTGACTCGACCCTTGGAGGCGAGAGTGACAGTTGGATCTCTTAGTAGTTACGTCGAGGCCTTACGATGTCATCCATGGCATGAATGCGTCATTCATGTCAGGATTGACTGTATTAGGAAATGGGCGTGGTTCATCCAGGGGATGAGACCGAGTTTCTCTTTTCGGCAAAAGAGAAATTTTAGCAGCTCTTTCAGATCATAGGCAAGGCAGGTGCAGATCATCCAGGAGCGGATGAAGACTGCATAGTGCAGTAAGAAATACGAAACCGGCTCCAGTCTTAGAGACTTGAGCGTGTTAAATGTTAAAGAAGAGGAAGCTTAAAGGAGAGATGAGTCTACGAAGCAGCAGACGTGGAGGCAGAGCTAGGAGAGCAGCATGAGGTGGTGTACATCTTAACATGCTACAACCACCCGCCTTAGTTATTCCTGCCAGGCTCAGGGAGCTGGACGGCATAGGAAGAGTGCGGCTACATGCGGTCAAGGAGTGTGACCCAATGGATCTAAAAATGATTCAAGGGATAGTCTGTGTCCACTACTAGCTACTGTAGTAACGGACGTCGATATGAATCATTCCTTGCTTTCATAAATCTTGTTCCAGACCTAGAGTTTCCGGTAAGCCATGGACTTGACCCTCACATCTGAGGATACCTTGGGAGGAGACTCGATAATCACACTTACGCCGACGGTGTGGTCAGACCCTCGAGGCGAGAGTTCCGGTTGGAATCTCTTGGTGGCAGAGTCGAGGCCTTACGACGTTAGTTTAAGTATGGAATGGTCAATAACTGTGCATACTCAAATTGACGGTATTAAGCAAACGTCGGGATGGGTTTTCCTTGGTTGGCAAAAAGGAAACCCCAGGCAGCACGGGATAAACTCTTTCACAGGAGGGTGTGACCGATCACTCTTGAGTCGATCAACCTTACCATCGTGGCAGCAGCCTTTTGAGTTTCAGTTCTAATAGAAAATGGAGACCTCTGGAGTTCGAGGATGACGATCACGTCCTTATACGGGTCTCACCTCGACGAGGTTTACGGAGATGTGGCCAAGGCGGCAAGTTATCTCCGAGGTTCAGCGGACCTTCTTAGGTCCTCAGCTGGGTAGGCGGGGTGGTTTACCGCTTGACCCATCCACCTCAGTTGCACCAGGTGCACGACGACTTCCACGTATCTCAACTGAAGAGATATGTGCTCGACCCTTCGCATATCATTGACCATGAGGATCTGGACGATGGCGATGAGGTGTTTTTCATGGAGGTTCCAGTGGGGATCGAGGATCGAGAGGAGCAGATCCTACAAGGACGATCGATTCCTCGAGTGCACTTTCTCTGGCAGTACGGAAACCTCCGGGTGAGCCCATGGGAGCAGAAGGCTCAGATGCGTGCTCTGTACCGCTTTTGTAACCTTAGTTTGTGTTAAAGCTTTACGAGGACGTAAAGCCCTGAGGTGTGAGTAATGTAAAGACCCGTAAAATTCAAAGGAAATTTTTTCTAAATTTTATTTGGGATTTTACAAGAACGCGGTTTCTGACGGCACGTGATTCCGAGGCTCGGAGTGCCCGGAATCAATTTCCGAAGTTTGGCTTGGGTACGTTCAGTGAATGAACGAGCGGGTTTTCCTATCTTTTGAACCGGTGCTCGGAATTGAAATCTGATGGCACCGATGAACTCGCAACGCTGGTAATCACTTAAGGGAACCTTTATTGTAGTTGCGTTTGTGCGGGAGAAGAAGTTAATTTTTGGGGTTTAATTAAAAAAAAGTGAATAAAATTGTTGAATCAATTTTATTTCATGTTATGTGGTTAACATCTCCCATGGGAAGTTGGTGGTGGGCCCACATCCATCCAACTTCCCATGTGTAGATATTTGAAAGGGTGGGGCCCACTCGAACCCCCCACCTTTTCAAATTCTTTAAACTCTCTAACCCTCTTAACCCCTCACTTTCCTAACCCCTCTAAACCCCCCATTTTAGTTTTGTTAACTTATCACCTCATTAATTTTATAACATCTTATGTTAATAAATTAAGTGAGTTAAATGTGGGTTTTGAATTTTCAAACTCTTGAAATTCAAAACCTATATTGGGTTAATAAAATAAGTGGGAGGATTATTTTATTTTGAGGTTAGTTGTTCTTGTGGTGGAGACTTGGGAGAGAAAAGGCTAAGTTTGAAGTCTCCTTCTTCTTCAACATCGATAAGAACACCTCTGACGAAGAACACCGTTCTTCAACGAAGAACATCTCCGCCGAAGAACACGACGTCTTCATCCAATGACGTCTTCCCTTCGAACGCACGTCGACGACAACGGAATCGACGTTCGTTCTTCGTGACATCGACCCGCGATGCGACGTCTCATTCCACAACGGTTCTTCCGCGACGCCGTATCCGCGACGCGACGTTCTTCTTCCACGTCGTCTCTTCCGCGACATTTTTCTGCGACGAAATCTCCGTCAACAACTTCGAATCCTCACTTCGCGACGTCGGCGTTCATTCTCCGCGATGCTCGTCTTCCGCGGCTCATTGACGAACACCGTTCTTGAAACCGAGTTAGGGGATTATTTTTGTTATGTTATTTCCGTTCATGATTCTAGTTTATCGATCATTGTGGACTTTCGACTAGATGTTATCATTTAACGAGAGGGGGGTCAGACCACACAAACACGGCCGCACCCCCCTCCTATTTTCATTTTTGATTCTTGTGGATGGAACGGAATGGCGTGGTGTCGTCGCACCATGCGAGAATCACACGGCAAGTATTACGTGACGTCGTCGCGCCACGCCGTGAAAAGAAAGAACAAGGACATGATGTCGTCGCGCTGCGTCGGAGAAACCGAAGACATCCGCGGATGGAGTCGGGCCACGGTGAAGGGGCGCGGCGCCAGCATGCCGCGCCGGAGAACCATGAAGACGGCGCGTTTCGTTTTGACATGCGGATTGATGGGTGATGACGAAGCAGACCGTTTGGGCGTTTGAATCGCTTCGCAGTGAAGGTGGGGTCTCGGGGGGACCATAGGCGAAGACGGCAGAAGGAACAGACAACCGGAGCGCGTCCAGTGGTCCGCGGAAGGCGGCAGTGGCGCGCCGCCGGAAGGGAGGCGGCCGGCGGTTCGCCGCCGGCCTCAATTAGCGGCGAAGGGCGGGGGAGCCGCGCACCCCGACCGCGGTGTCCGCTCGGCCGCGCTGGCCGAGCCGCGGCCGGCCGGTCGGGCCGGACCAAGCCGGCCGGACCAGGCTGGGCCTAGCCGGGTCGGACCCAGGTCGGGTCAACCTAGTTCGGGCCGACCCAGGGGGGGTCGGCCCGGGCCCAGACCCTCGTTTTCGGACCACTTTCGGTCAAATGCCCATATCTTGAGCTGTAGACCTCCAAACGACTCTCCGTCAGCGGCAACGCGATCCTTGGATCGAGATGGTCGTTTCAGTATATTACACTCAAGGTTTCGGAGAATTTTGGGTTCGGCCTGGTTGGTTCTTACACGAAACCAACCAGGCCCTCTGAGCGGAAACGCTCGTAACTTGAGTTCCGGACGTCCGATTGACGTGTCGTCGACTTTGATGGATTCCTCTAAGTGAGACGGATCTTTTGTCTTACTCCTCTTGAGGTTTGGATGTCGTCGGAGAGCGGTCGGGTTGGTTCGCTCATGAAACCAACCGGGCCTCTGGAACGAAAAAGCCAATAACTCACAGACCGGGCATCCGATTGTCGCGCCGTCTGTTTCGTTGAATTCCTCTTGATGAGACGAAACTTTTGGCATAAATCTCCCGAGTTTTGGATACATTTGGATAGTGGCCGGGTTGGATCGCACCCGAAATCCAACTGGTCCCCTGGAACGGAAAAGCTGATATCATTCAGACAAGACGTCCGTTTGACGAACCGTCTGCGGCGTTGTTGATCACGTTGAGAAACGGTCCCTATGAGTATACCCTATGAGGGTTCGGAGTACAGTTGAGATACGGCCGGATTTGGTTCGCTCACGAAACCAACCGGGCCCCTAGGACGAAAAGGCTAGTAACTCACAGACCGGGCGTCCGATTGACGCGCCGTCTATTGCGTTGAGACCCCTATGATGAGGCGGTCCTTTGAGATACTTCTTCGTGGGACTTTGAGATACTTGGAGTATCGACCTGTAGCTCGTGGTGCGGACCCTCCCAGAGACGAGCGTGCGGAGTACGGAGACCGTGTAGCTGACTGAGACCTAACGACTGCTTGACCGACTCGACTTGGAGTGAGTCGACTAGCCCAGTGGACGGAGCACTACTTTCTGAGGTGCAGACCCATGGCGGACGGAGCACTACCTGTGTGACGGTGCAGACCCGCGGTACTCGTCCGGAGAGTACCTCAGCAGGCTACTAGGGGGTGTGCACTACTGTGTTTGGGTGACATACCTCGGCAGGAAGCACTACTGTGTCTGGGTGGCTGACCCGCGGTACTCGATAGGAGGAGTACCTCAGCAGTCTTAGGATAGTGAGCAGTACCTCGGAGTCGTGACAGGACCACTGTACACTCTAGAGACGGGGCTCTTCAGCAGTTACGGTTTCGATAATGAAAATCCTGGTTTGAGCTGAGACTTTTGACCTTTGTGTTTACCTCATGATTGAGATGGGTCACTTGATAACTTAGGTATAGGTATGGGCACATACCTGGGTAGTGGTTATCCGTTGATTTCATGATCCTTGTGTTTCCTCATGATTGAGATGGGTTACTTGATAACTTAGGTATATGTATGGGCATATACCTAAGTAGAGGTTATCTGTTGAGATCTTCTTTGTGGTTATCCTTGTTGGTTTTAGAGAGACCTTGAGGGTCTCAGGGTCCCTACTGAGTATCGTTATACTCACCCCTGCACGGGCTATGCCCACACCTCGTTGTGTTGGTTGCAGACGACGGGCAGTGCTGACAGAGGCCGAGTGTTCGAGGACTGGACGGTACCCGGAGGTGGAGCACACGACGAGTCAGTATCTGGAGGAGGACTTCAGAGCGAGATGACACACAGAGGTGGTTGATAGGAGAGAGCGTTGAGGAGGCTATCTGTACCTACCCTTCAGGTAGGATCCGTGGCGGACGATCCATGAGATGCGCTATCTGTACCTACCCTTCAGGTAGGATCTGAGGAGGACGACCCAGGAGCTGCTTCCTTCTTCCAGTTGTTTCCTTTTTCTGTTGTACTTTCGTTCAGTTGTAGTTGTACTTTCTTTTGGGTTTGTATTTTGGCCCATTTACTTTTCAGCACTTCTCTTGTACTTAGTGTTTACTTTTTCCACTTGCTTACTCTGTGGTGCTTGTTTTCTTTTATAAAGGCAATGTCTTCCCAGTTATCGGGATTTACGCCTTTGGTGCTAGTCGCCAGCCTCTGGCCTATGGAGGGCAGGCTTGGGGTAGTCACGACACGGGCCCCGAGGACAGGTCGTGACACCCCCCCCCCCTCGCACCCCCACATCCCCTGGACAGCCCTCTTGCACCCCCTAGACAACTCTTTCACCCCTCTATATCCTCTATTCCCCCTGGAAAACCCCCTAGATAGCCCCCTTGCACCCCCTGGACAGCCCTTGCACCCCCTCCCCCACTTGGATAGCCCTTTCACCCCTTGGACAGTCCCCTTGCACCCCCTAGACAACCCTTTCACCCCTCGATATCCTCCATTCCCCCTGGACAACCCCCTAGATAGCCCCCTTGCACCCCCTGGACAGCCCTTGCACCCCCCCCCCCCACTCGGACAACCCTTTCACCACTTGGACAGTCCCCTTGCACCCCCTACATAGCCCTTTCACCCCCTTGGATAGCCCCCTAAACCCCCATACCCCCCCCCCCCCGGACATCCCCATTTCACCCCCTAAACAGCCCCCTTACACCCCCCTGGATAGCCCCCTTCCCCCCCCCCCACCCCTACAGTATCCCCCCCCCCCCTCTTAGACAGACACCCCCCCCCCTACTGGACAGACCCCCCAACAGACCCCCACCCAACCCTGCACACCCCCCTATGAGTCAAAAAAATATTTGAAGATGCTCGTGGTGTCTCAAATGACAGAATAAGGGGTAAGGATTAAAATGGAAAACATAAATGCAATAATGTCAAACAATCTACAAAATCATAAGCTACCACTGTGAGTTTTTTCAAACAGCACACCTCTATCGGGGGGGTTTTATTACAAAACCATGTATTTTTATCAAATGAAAAAATTATTTTAACTAACACTTGATCAAGAATTGCAATTTAATACAAAAAAGCAGAATCAAGAAGCAACTTGATGAAATTTTAAAAATTATTGAATTAAATAATCTAGGAGAGGGACTCTAAATCAAAGAAATCAAGCCACACAGAAGAAGATCCTTATATATATGCTCACATTCATAAGCATGGGGTATGTTATTTTGCTAGTTCTCTGCATAACATGCATCTTTATCCTGAATACCAGTACAAGTAATCAAAATCAACAAATGATTGAAAAGGAAAACCCATCGGAAATCCAAATATAGGGATACTACTTTGACATTACTGTTTGAATCAATTAATCGTTCTGCAACCAGGGAGAGCAATTTTTCCAATGACACCTCCACTGTGTCGGAGTTCAAATTCAAGTTGTTTCTCAGTAGTAGAACATTGTCTATCACAAATTGCAATAAAGTAATTAAAATGTAGAAACAATAACATTTTCACTGTATGCAAGACCTGGACAAGTCGAAACCCCCTGGACACCCCCCCCCCCTAGACACCCCCCATTAGACACCCACTAGACACCCCCTTTCCCCCTAGACACCCCCTAGACACACCCCCTGGACACCCCCTGGGAATCCCCTGGACACCCCCTAGACCCCCCTGGACACCCCCTAGACACGCCCTAGACACCCTTGGACCCCCCCCCCCCCCTGAACCCCCCTGGACACACCCTCCCCTGGACCCCCCTAGACACCCCTTGGAAACCCCCCCCCCCCCCAGACACCCCCTAGACCCCATGGACACCCCCTCCTCCCTAGACACCCCCCAAGACACCCCCAGGATACCCGAACAACATTCTTTTCTTGCGAACATGAAGTAGATTGAGATAATTCCACAATACATCTGGCCACACAAATGTGAAACCTGAAAGACACAAAGGTTTTGAAAAGTGTTAGAGGATAACCTGCCAGACACCAAGTATTTCAAAGAAATAGAGGGACATACATCCATAGACACAACCTATCAAGCGAAAGCATACAGACAAGAAATCCAGTTCTTGTGAAGTCATTGAGACAACTACCTGCAAAAAAATTCTTGATATCTAACAATGATTCTTTTTTCTTATGAAAAAACATTTGGTGAGCCACACATGGGTCACTCAAAGATAGTGAATAGATCACATAACCTTCCTTAGATCATGAAATTTTCATAATATAACAAATAAGATAGAAAGAAAAAGGTTTCATGCTACCCATAAGTTTATGAAAGCATAACTGAAATACCTGAAACAAGTTATTAGATTACACATAAAGTAATATAATATATAAACAATTATGTTAATGTTTTTGAGTCCATGCATCCCATGCATGAAGTGTACCTAATTAAATTGATTTGATGATTCTTGAATAAGTGATTTGATATTGTGAAAGTCCTATATTGAATAAAATATTGAAGAACATTATGGGAACCTCTTGCATGCATTTTATTGAGGCCATTACTTTAGATAGAAGGAATTGTAGCCCAATAATTGTTTCACTAAGGCCATTGGTCATTACAAGTAATCAAAATTAATTTATCAAGGTATATTTACATCTTCAATTCTTTTCTAAGATACATTAAGTTTACACAATCAAATATAAACCTACAAGATCATGGAGGAAGATTAAGTATTATCCAAGAGTTGATTAAGAATTCATTAGGTGTGTTGTCTTAAAAAGTTGGAGAGTTTTAATTTTAAAGAAAATGAATTCATAAAAAACCACTAATTCACACCCCTTACACCCCTGCACCCCCTAAACAGCCAACTTTCACCACTTGGACAACCCTTTCACCCCTGGACATCCCTCGGCACCCCCATGCCCCCTGGACATCCCCCTTTCACCCCACTGGATAGTCCCCTTCACCCCCTAGACAGCCCCCTTGCACCCCCTGGATAGACCTTGCACCCTTTGGATATCCCCCTTGCAACCCCCTAGACAGCCCTTGCACCCCCTAGATATCCCCATCGCACCCCCCCAATACAGCCCCCTTTCACCCCCTTGAACACCCCCTAGATAGCCCCCTCCCCCCCCCCCCACCTCCCTGGACACCCCCCGGATAGACCCCCCAGCACACCCCCACCCCACCTTTTACACCCCCTACCCCCTTCACACCCCCCTGTGACTCAAACAAATCTTTGGAGATGCTCTTGGTGTCTCAAATGAGAGAATAAGGTGTAAGGATTAAAATGGAAAACATAAATGCAATAATTTCAAACAAACTATATAAGCATAAACTAAAACTATAATTTTTCGCAAATAGTTCACCTCCATTGGAGGGGTTTTACTACAAAACCATGACCTATTTATCAAAAAAAACAATTATTTTAAAAAAAACATGATCAAGAATTGAATTTTAATATAAAAAAGAAGAATTAAGAAGGCAGATAAATTCCATTTAAAAAATTATTGAATTAAAGAGGCTAAGAGAGGGACTCTACCTCAAAGGAGTCAATCCACACACAAGTGGGTACTTATATATATGCTCACATGCATAAGAATGGGCTATGTTTTGTTGTTCGTTTTCTGCATAGCATGCATCCCTATCCTTCATACCAATAAAAATAATCAAAATCAACAAATGAACAAAAAGGAAAATCCACCAGGAAGCCAAAGTAAGAAAATTACATTGACATTACTGTTTGAATCGATTAAGAATTCCACAACCAGGGAGAGAACTTTTTCCTATGACACCTCCACTGTGTCGGAGTTCAAATTCAATTTTTTTATTATTATTAGAACATTTTATTCTCACAAATTACAATAAAGTAATTAACATTTAGAAACATTAACATTTTCACCATACGTAATACCAGGCCAACTTGACACCCCCTGCACACCCCCTCCCCCTTAGACACCCCTTGTACACCCCCTAGACACCCCCTAGACACCCCATTTCCCCTTGCACCCCCCCCCCCCTCACCCCTCCCCCCTTCACACCCCACCCTTCCCCCCCCCCCCCCACTTTGCAGTAGCCCCCCCCCCCCCCCCGGGACATTTACAATGGCTAACCTGAAGGTCCTTGGTGAAAATTGTTGGAGGAATAAACCCAAGAAATTGATGGGTTCACAATTCATTTTTTTCATTTCATGAAACAAACATTAAAATAACAATATAGTTTAGATTTTAATGGAATTGATTATTTAGACCCCAAAAAAACAATTTATCACAGGATTTCCAGGAAACACCAATAAAATGATATTTATGCGAATCAACTAATTCATAGAAATCATGGAATAGAAAATCAATGGAACAAGTTTTTTTATGATAAACTGCAGACTCTATAAAATCCATGAATTAAGATGAATTTATGTAATTTGAAATCATTAGAATCATCACTAGTCCTTTAAGGATTCTAAGGTGACACATAATATGATATACACCCAATTAGTAACACACCCACTCAGGTTTAGTAAGTCGCTAGGGAACCCAATGGGATCCTCTAGTTCATTACACATGAGGGGAACCCTGCTAGGGGTCCTTAAGTCATAACAGGTAACTTGGAAAAAACATATCTCAGAAAAGATTACATACTCCCTTAAATAATCATATATATAACACAACTTATTTTATTATCTCGGTTTCTAGATACATTCATTTATTATCCTCATACACTTTTGGTATACAATTAAATTATATCCACTTTCAATTCAAATTCAACCTATTTCATTCAAAAATATTCATATTTTTTAAATAACAAAATTTGATGAAGGTATGCATATAATGTATCATTTTTTATAAACAAAATATAAAGGTACAGGATTCAAAAGGTAATACCTGGGGATCAACTGTCCAACCGTGATACAGACTAGCATCCATAAGATTGAATATTCCACACTTAGTAGTAAACTTGAAATCATCAATTCTACAATCATGGTGTATGCTAAGTCAATTTGATTAAAAACACAACAAATGGTTACTAATTTCTTGAGAAAAATGGTACAAAATAACTATAACCTTCTGAATTTTATATTCATGTCTATCCCAGTTGCAAGTCATGGAAGAAAATCAATTTCATCAGCTATGTTTTCTTGTTGGTTCTCTTTATAGCATGAATCCCTATCATGCATACCAATACAAGTCATCAAACTCAGAATATGATCAATGAAACTAATAGAGGGTCTGCCTCAATCAAAAAATTGTAAAATTGGACTTCATACCAACAGAGGTGTGCCGGATGAGATAGAGGGGCCACCTAAGATCAGAATCATCCCTATCCAAGACAGCCCCCTCCCCCTGTACCCTTGTTCCCCCCTCCTTGCATGCTGCCCCCCTAGACATCCCCCCCCCCCCCGCACCCCCACACCCCCTGCCTACCTCCCCTTGCAGCCCCACACCCCCTTCTCACATCCTCCTCCACCCCCACACCCCCAACACACTACCCCCACAACCCCCACCCCGGACACCCCCCCCCCCAAATATCCCCCCTCCCCATGCAACCCATGCCCCCATACCCCTTCACCCCACACCCCTTGGTCCATGTACCCTACCCCCCCCCACCTCCCACCCCCTTCTGGAGATACCCCTCCCCCCATCCCTGCACACTTCCCCCTAGACACCCCCCTCTTGCAACCCCTCCCCCTTCACAGTCACACCCCCTACACACTTCCCTCCCCCAACCCCCACCATGGACACCCCCCTCCTGGACAACCCCCCTCCCCCTGCACCCCCTACCCCCCTCCCCCTGCACCTCTACACCCCCTTCTCCCTACACACTGCACCCCCCCCAACTCCCGCCCCCTCCTAGTCATCCCCCCTCCCCCTACACCCCTCCTGGAACACTACCCCCCTAGACCCCCCCCCCCCCCACTTCACCCCCACACCCCTTCCCCCCTCCCCCTGCACCCCTACACCCCCATCCCCACAACCCCCACCCAGGACACCCCCCTCTTGGATAGCCCCCTCCCCCTACACCCCCTACCCCCCTTCCTTCACACTGCACCCCCTAATAGGTCTCATGGCCTAGCTCTATATATTCATGCTTATCTATGTGAAAAAATAACAAAATTCAAAAATCATAGAAATAAAATACCTCATAAGAAAAATCTATTAATAGACTCATGAATTAATATTCCAATAAGGTTAAACATGCCTCCAATTTTGGGAAAACAAAACATCCACCATAAGAAATACCTTACTTATGTGAACTGTTCACCCAAAAAATATATTACACCAAACTCATTGCCTAGTTGAAGCCCAAATAGAAATAATTATTGTGGAAGAAACTAACCCTGTAGTATTATAGGAGAAACCCCATCCCATAATTACAGGTATATTATTACAACCATTTCATCCTCAAAGATAGTCATAATGGTGGTATAGTAACCTCATACCATATATATAGGATAATTATTACACCCCTCCCCTTAAATTTATTTTCCCATATCTTGGTTAGGAGGGATTTCATAGGAAGAATTATCTTGGATCCATTCACCTTACGATCATCCTACCCCATTGTGATCTAGATTAATACAATCTATTGAAAAGTCACTCACATTTACCTATCAAAAACCTCTTTTGATAGATCATTTAAGAGAGAGAGAGAGAGAGGAACATCATAGTTATCATAATCTAAAATGGACTACCAAGATTTAAAATATCAATGATAGTTGTTTTTTTCACTTAAAAACAGTTTTATGGAAATGAATCCCTCTACAATAATGAAAAGGATTTGATCACAATTATTCACATTATATAAGTGAATTTTATTATAATTATCCTTGTAGATAACATATATCATTAAGTATACAAGGATGATCATAATGATATTATATCTAACCAAAATATGGTTCTCACTAAAGTGCATGATGAAGGAGTGTTCACGTGGTATAAGAGGTAGATTAAATATCTTATAGATCCTCAAAATATTTAGATATTTCTTGAAATGGAAGGACTTAACTAAATAAAATTTAAATTTCATGGATATATCCTACCCACCACATAAATGATTTCACGCTCTTTCCACTAAGAATAGATGCAATGAATATGGAATTGAAATAGATAATTTGAAGAGAATCAATATTAAAGGTTATAGATGTGGTTTTCCAATTGAGTGATACATCATGTAGATGGACTATATATAATATCAAATGAATTCACCTAACAAGATGGGACTTATCAACCATTAATATTAGATTTCACTAATTTTTCTAACTCATGTCAATTAAAATTAGATTATCTAACCCTCATGGATCATGACTATCATTAATACCTTCCTTTGTTTTTGCAACAAATAATATTTCATATGAGATAACCTAAGAATTATCATGATAGATAACAATATCAAAAACATAATAAAATCCATATTTTTATCTACCCTATGCCTCTAAATGATTGTATTCCAAGGATAAAATTCCATCAATAATCCCTGACATAATCAATTCTTTTTTTTTCTCGGAATGAATCATTATATGAGAGGTGACAATTAGTTCGTTCCAAGAGGAATACATACCTTGAGTAGGTATATCTAAATCCTTCATATATGGATTTTATGAACTCCATATTACATATATTCAAGAGGAAGGGAATCTAAATAACCAACACATGAAATTAAAATCATAGTACAACCTTAAAATCATATCATCAATGAAATAATATGGTATAAAATACCATGGATGACTACATTGACTGGAAGTTTTGAGGAGGAGAGCACCACGATGATAGAGTTCGTTAGTGAGGAGGGCTCCACGGTGAGAGAGGACTCTGGGGAGGAGGGTGTCTCTATGAGAGAGGTTGTCAGGGAAGAGGGCACTGCGGTGAGGTAGTTCATCAGGGAGGAGGGTGTTGTGGTGAGGAGAGGTCGGGGAGAAGATGTCTTCAGGGAAAATAAGTCGTTGGAGAGGATCACTACAAGGTGAGTAGAGAAATGGGGGAGGATGAGCCCGATACAGAATTAAGGGAAAATTTGACGGACGTGGTATAGCCACGATAGTTTAATTAAATTGTGGAAAATAGAAATATATATCCACATACCAATAAAACTGTGGCTATAGGTTTATGGCTATAGCTTTAATTTCTTATAGTGTACATTGGCCCCTTCTAGATCCTTGATCGCTTCGGAGTTGTGGCCTATTAATTGGCACTTACACCTACCATGTCTAAAGTGCATGATGTTTTCAAAGTATCCCTATTAAAAAAGTACATACTAGATTCTTCACATGTACTGACTTCAGAGGTAGTACAGTTGAAGAATGGTCTTTCTTATGAGGTGCATCCAGTGAAGATATTAGATCGTAGAGATAATGTTCTACGCAACAAGACTACTCATTCGGTTACGGTACTATGGCGAAACCATAACTACGAAGAGGCAATATGGGAACTAGAGGAAGCAATGAAGGAAAAGTACCTACACCAATTTATAGATTAGAATGCTAAATGAAATTTCGATGGTGAAATTTCATAAGGGGGGAATAATGAAAAACCCCAATCTTTTATCAATGGAATTCCATTCCTATAATTGTGACTTATAGTATAATCACATTAGGTAAAATAATGAAATATCATGATACTAAAAAGTATGTGACCATTAAACATAATATTTCCACTTTTGTGCATTTAATTTTGAAAATCTAACATACAAAGAAGTGTTCAGGGTGATTTTTGCGGTATGATGAAACAAACTTAATTTTTGGTGAATAGTAACCTACTCTTATGAATAGTAATATGACCCTTATGAATATTAAATCATCCAAAAGAATAGAAACCTCACCCTTGAATGTATAAATATAATTTAGGCATCTTATAAGCTATAATATTACCACAGTAAAAGTATTGGTTTTTTATAAGTCATAAATAATTAATTAATTAATTTCAAAGAAATTTTATTTTTCTAAAAGGTGTTCATAAATTAAAATTTTTATTTCTTATGGTTTTAAAATAATTTTATAATACCTTATGCAATTTTTGAAAGCATTGTAAAATTGTTTATTGTTTTAAAATCTGTATTTTTCAAATTAATTATGATTTTAATGAAAAATTAAATTAATCATAGTTAGAAAAAAAATGAAAACTGGATTTCATTTTTGGATTCTACACATTGAGAAATGGTTATGGTGATTTTTTTAGATTTTCTGAAATACTTGAATTTTTTTTAATAATGAAATACGATAATTTACAAAATAAGCTAAAAACATTAATTATTGAGTCATGGGTGATGTTATGATGATGTAAAAACCATTGGTTAAAAATCAAATGCACATATTACTCTTTTTGGTTATTGATTCATCACTATTTCTTGTCTTATGTAAAAATAATAAACTAGTTATTTTAATAATAAGCAAACCCTCATCCCTTCCACTATAAAAAACACCCACACTACCCTCTACTCTTCACTCTTCTAAAGCCTTGTACCTTACCTAAATTCTACTAAAATATCTCCCCAAGATCACCCTCCAAATCCATTAGCCCTTGGTATCCTAAAAATATCAAATCTTCTACCCTTAAGAGGCTCTCAAGGAAGATTAATTCAAGAGGTAAATTAGACTTTTCTATTCATTTACTTTCCTTTCATGTTCCTTAGTTTTTTTTCTATCCTTACCTCTCCTCATAAAAAAGTTATGAAAACTATAGTACTTTATATGTACTAGGATTTTTTTTATGATAATGTAATATGTTTTTATCATCTCTCATTTACCCTTCTTTTATACTAGTAGTAAAAACACCATCTGAGATGTGTTAATTTACAACATTCACGGAAGTTGGGTATTCAATTTCCTTTACCATATTTAATTATGGTCATGAAACCATTATTATAGTTTAAAAAGACTATAATATGTGTATTATGTCTCATCTATGGTTCTGTAATCTTTTTTTACACAAAGTTTTGATTTATAAAACAAAATGTGTTTATTGTCATTAAAAACCGCCAATTAACCCAAAAGGTTATCACTAAATTTTTATATAATGAATCATCGTCACCCAAAGTAACCCAATGAAATGTAAAACAATGAAACCTTATGAAATTTGAATAATATAACTCAAGTTTTGTACAACCATATTCATTTGACATGATTATTTGTTCATGTATATAAGTAAACTCATCATAAAACAAATGGACCTGAACAATGAAATTATTCCTCATAACCAATCAAAAAGATTATTAATTATATCAAAAAGGTTATAATAAATCAATTAATTGTAAAATAGGTTCTTTAATTATTAATTAATATATCTAATTTGATTATTTAGGTCTTTAATATCAGGAGGATAACCCCATCGGACTTAAGGTAATGGATTCTACCCAATCCTCCATTATTCCTTCTGGTTATTCTTACACTATTTTTACCCAAATGAAATCATATATTCTATTTATGTACATATTTTAATTGTTATTTATATTTCCAAAATCATGTATCAATTTTTATTAATCATTCTCTAACAAGGAAATGCATGCTTTTAAGTGATTCCTCTTCAATACTACTCGATAAGAAAACTCGTTTTAAGGGAACTTCTCGGATTTTTACCGAATTTCAAGTGCACTCAACCTTCTATTTTAAGAAACCATTGTTTTTATAAAATCAGTATTTTTATTAATAATACCATATTTTCTTCACTTATGGTTTTATATAAAATATAATCCCTTTTTTATTTTAAATGCTCTTTATAATTTTCCTTAAAGCCGCACTAAAATGTTTTAATGCTAAAATTTCTTAAATACTCTTTTTAAATGTTATCACTTATGTTTGAAATCACCTACCATGATATATTACTATTTTACCTTATGAATGTCCTGGTATGTTCTAATCCATTTCATTCATGTATACTTGTATGATACACTGATTAAATTATGCTTTATGACATGATTATGATACCCATTTCTTTCCAGGGGTTACCTTGTGTTTATATAGGATTGATTATGTATTATTCATTATGTGGAAAGAATATTCATGAACATGTTAATATGGGTGAACCCAGATATCACTCTAATTAATTGGCTAAATTTGAGTCTCATGAGAAGTTATGTGTAGGGGTCTTGGCGATTAGCCTTGACTTGTGCTGCCATGTGCAATGGTCTTGGCAGTTAGCCTTCACTTGTGCTACCATGTCCAGCGGTCTTGGTGGTTAACCTTGAATTGTGGTCCTCTAAGTGCGAAGAGCCTTGAATTGTGCTAAATTCAAGTTTTATGTTGCTTCCACATTACTATGATTCCATGTGAAACATGTTATGGTTCTGTATGATCAATTACATTACGTGCCTTTTTATATCATTATGTAATGCTTCCTAAACAATGTGTTAAATCTTTATTATAATGATTATTCCCTTACTGGGCTTCTTATCTCACCCATGTTTCATGTTATCCTAAGGTTATCCTTTTCCGGTCTATAAGTATGAGGGAATTTAAGAGCTTAATATTAAGATTAAATAAAGAAATGTTTTATGTTTTAAGTTTTATGTACTTGGTATTCAAAGACATTATACTTCATGATCCTTGGATTTTTTCAATGTATAATTATGCATAAAATCATGTAACGTTATGTGAAAAAGTCTAGGTTCTCTATAAAAAATGTACATGATATGTTTATAAAGAAATCATCCAATTGTCATTTAAAAGTATTTTAATCTATGTCTACATCCATTGATGAGTATAATGATTTACTGAGGTTATAATCTAATTATAGCATTCATAATATTCCCATGGATAGTTTATGAATAGATTGACTAGTGAAATTAGTGACATTCCATATTTACTTTTTACAATACTAAAATTTATCAATTGTAATTCATGTTGATAATGTTGTATTCTTTATTCATATGATGAATGTATTTTAATTATTTAGTGATGAGTAATGTATAGAATTACATATCCCCTCATTGTATTAGTAGTTATCATGATACAAAATAGTTTGCGTATTTAGTTTATGTCTTACACATTTATTTTTGATATCTTGGTATAATTCCTTGACGGTAAGTTTAAGATGTCTGACATAATGAATTCCATCATTATGAAATTAGTTATTGATTTCAATGTAATTATTTGAATAGTTTTGATATCCTTGGATAAGATTAAATATCATGTGATTATTTGTATAGCATTATTTTATCATTATTTATTCCTACAATATTATTCTTCGTGCTCAAATTATTGATTAAATTGAATGTTTTTTTAGTTATTACCCTTCCATATTGATTATGCCTTATTTACTCAAGTTAGATTATATTATATATAAACCTTACTTATATTTTGAGATCATCCATATTTTTTTCATTTTTCCCAAAATGTTAGGAAGTATACTATGATTGATATGAAATTTTATTATAGAGTGAATATAGATATTCTCAATGAAAATATTTTTTTTTATTTTTGATTTTAGAATATATGTGACATTACAGTATGTATCTAGTTAAACAAGAATAATAAACTATTTGATCCTTTAGGATGTGATTGTTTGTACCTAGTGATAATGTAATAATGTAGTCATCGACTCGGAGCTATAGGATTCAAGGTCTATATTGTTGGTATCATATAAAATTTAGTAGAATCCTTGGGTATTAGATTTATCATAACATATTTTAGGAAAAATGACCCTATGAAATACATTTAGAATAAGTCTATGTATAAAGTAAAATCCTAAAGTTTTGGTAAGACAGATATTATTCAGTATTCCTAACAACACATCCCAATATAGATATTACATGTAGTCATGGTTTTGGTACAAATGCATCTTGGGGTAATAACCCAAAAAGAGTTGGTCAAATATAACTTGGCCATCATTCTAGTGCATAGTGACTGTGCCCTTACTACGTACCTGGTTTGACACTCCTAGGGTATATAATTTTGTTAATTCATATTTTCTTTATGAACCATTATAAGGACCTATCCTTAAACATTACATAATCTAGATATTTTATATTAGAACTCATATTATTTTATTTCAAATATCTTTTTAGGTTTATAGTTTTAGATAAGTAGGTCATAACTTATATATAAAAAACAATATTTTATAAAGTTATAACTTATGATTAGTATCCATTTCCCCCATAATATAAAACTTTTAAAAATGAACATGTTTTCTTTTATGAAAAAACATTATTACTTTAAACTTAAATTCCATTTTTCCTTACTAATAAATTTATTAGTCTAATGAAAAACATAAAAACCCATGAAATGTTTACCTTTATTTCAAATTTATTTGGGAAAGGGGAATAAATATTTTACATTTGAAAAAAATAAACACACAATTTTTATCAAATAAAACATTTAAACCCCTATGAGAAAAATAAAAACACTTTCAAGAAACTTATAACATTACATTTTTAACCCTTTTCATAAATAACTATATCCCAGTAAAATCTATATTAGAAACCCTCCAATAACTCCCTCTTTATTTCCAATTAATACAAGGAACATTACCCAATGAATTGGAGCTTTATCTCTGTACACCCATCATTTAAGCAATATTAGAATCACATATTCATCATGAGTTGTAATAGAGCTAAACCCTTTGTATAAGATGTACTAGGATCACCCATTTCTCATATATAATTATTAAGCACCATATCATGAAGAAAATATTTTATAATTTCACTTTTTGATCATAAAAACATTCAAAATATTTTAAACCTGTATCAAAAATACTTTTGGATATAAAAATACAAATTTATTTTAAAATACCATTTTCAAAAGATTAATTTTATAAAACCTATAAAATAAAATTAAAGGATTTATGAAATTTTCCCTTATAATTATTTTATTTCTATATAAGTACATCCATAAAATAATTTAAAAACTTGTACAAGGAAGAAAAATATTTGGAAGGCTAATATTAAAAGAGGATATTTAAATGAAAGTCTCTTACCTCAAGTCCAAATCATCATTCATGTTCTATATCTTCCTGAATAAAAATCCTATAATAATTATTTATTTTCTTAATCAAAATTTTAAATTTCATTATTATTTTTATTTTATTTAATACCAATTTATATATAATTACATAATAAATTAATTTTACTTCAGATGTTTTGATGATATTCAACTCCTATGTCCAAAATGACTTTGGTAGGTTGACTATAGTGAAAGAGGTCATTATTTCATCATTTATAGAATAATAATTATCATTTTTACATAAATTTTAATTTTAAAACCAATCATGAAAGATGTTTATGAAAAATGAATTATGTTACAATCATGGAGACAGTAGTTCATCTATACTCATAAGTAAGGATTCTATTTTTCAATGATCATTATAGAATGAAGGTAAGTATTATTTTATCTTTAAAAAATGTCCATACTACCAATTACTTCTTTAAATATAATTATATAAATAATACATATGATTTCGTGATGATAAATGAATCACATCACTTAATGAAGGTGCTAGTCTACATATACGCACGAATGATGTTATCATTTTTAAGTGGATGAAAAGGTAAGAAAATGGGTGTTATATTATCTTTATATAAGGATAAATATTTCATGAATATAATATATATATCTATGTGTGTGTGTGTGTTTTTTTTGTGTTTGTGTGTTTTTGTGAAGTATATCATTATAACCAATTGTGACAAGTGGTGATGAAAAGAGAATTACATCGGCCTGTAAGGCGGTAGTCCACCGTACACCCAGATGATAGATTCCTTTTCCATTTGATAGAGGTCGAGAAGGATATAGGTTATTACATTAACATTATAAAATCTAATTATATGCGAGATAATTATGTTATTATATCATCATGGTTAAGTAATATTTTAATGAGGTGGAATAATAAATAAAACAAGAATGATACCTCTTCTTCGAACAACCTCATAAGTTTTACAACAAAAGATTTCCTAGGTTGGTTTTATGATAAACCCATTGCCACTAGGACATGATAAGAGATGTAACGAAGGTATTTTGGTATGGATTTTCTAATCCAAAATATTTCTAAAGTATTAAGAAAAGAGTAGGTGATGTTTCCTTTTAAAATAGAGGGGAGGAGTGCTTTTGGAATGTCTTAAAATTTTAAATTTACAAAAAATAGTTATCATGTAAAAAAGGTTCCAAATTGATAAAATTATACTATAATATTATTATGAGTAAAAATAATCTCATAAAATAAAAATATGGAAAATTTAATATAATTTTTTTCTTTATATTTTTTTAACTAGTGTTTACCGTTTTTGATGATTACCGCAACAATAAATTTTTTGCTCTTTAGGGGTTAATATAGTTACTATAGAAGAAATATTTTACTTTAAATGAATTGTGGTTGGTATTTTAGATATTATACCAATAACTTGGATGATTATATTTTTTTATCAATTTTAAATAATTTAATAATATATTATTTATTTAAAATATAATTATTTTCAATTTTAGAACTATTTATTTATATTGAATTTAATAACATCAAGACAACAACTAAATTCAAATATTATCCATTTACACAACCCAAAAATGTTATATTGATCAAAAAAATTTTGGAACATAATAATTATATAAAATTATATTACTTTATATAATTTTAAAATCATCTATTTTATTTTCTATTAATTAAATAGATATTGCACTGGCGTTGCGTAAGTATTTAAGATAATTATTTCATCATTAAAAAATTGAAATAAATCCTCATGAAAAAAAATTATTTTATATTTAAAATTAATATTTATAACAAACCATTCATTCCCTTTATCCCTATTTTAGATATTAAAAAATAATAAACTAAATATTATGATGTTTTTACTTTTCTTTACATAAAATATTTTAAAGATAAAAATCAAGGTAAAATGGAAACAAAAGGTGGTATATTAGATATTTTATGATTATTTACAAACTATTATCATAAAATAAAACTGATGAAAGTGTTCGTGTTTCTTTTTAGTTCACATCACATTATTTTCAACCTTAATTAACCATTTTCACCTCTACTATGGTGAAACTTATTTTCTACGGTTAGTATTCATATCAGAAAACAATAAAAGGGATTTATTTACTAAATTTTTACCTCCTAATATAAAATATTTAATCCATTTTTTAAAATACAATTCACATAAGTGTAATAATTTTAATAAAAATTAAACCGCTAAAATGTGATGAAAAACATTTTTACAAAAAAAATTGTCTTTTAAGTATAAATATATTTTCATATAAAATTTAAGTATAAAATTAATTAAAATTAATATAATTAGATTATTTTTAATCCAAAGTTACTAATATAATTTTAAAAAAATTAAAATATTGAAATTTACTTTGAAAATACTTTAAAATAAAAAACAGTTTCCAATAACAACCAATATTTTGACTATTCATTGAAAAAACAAACATTTCAAAAATATTTTAACATTTCACCTTATTATAATCTAGATATGATGATTTAAAAACTTATATAATTTTTGATAAATAAAATCTCTAAAACTTCTGGAAATTAATTATATTATTCACTCATAAAAACTCATAAACACCTTTTTTGAAGAAAATATATCTTTTAAATATAAAATGGATTTACTAAAATTTGCATTATAATTTACTAAGAATTAATCAATAAATTTTTATTGGTCATAGTTTTTATATATATATAATAATGTGTTTATTCCTATTTATACCTTCTAATTCAATGTATATGTTATAATTTTCATATTTAAATAATAGTATTTCATAGTTTGTTTGAGTTTGGTGTTACGTATATTATACTCTATTAAACATAGTCTTATTTAAAAATACTTTAATATTACTTTATCCAGACCCACATAATTAATTTAATACATTAAATTTTAACTCAAACTCAATAATCAATGGTTTAACTTTTTAAATTTCTTTTGTGGAAATATTTCATCGTAAAAAGGGTTAATAGAAATTCCACTTGAAATGAGGGAAAGGGAAGTACAAAGGTCCTCTAGAATAACACATCTAGGTTTCTAAATAGGAGAACATTAGTGAGAAGTTAAAATATAAAAATGTAAGGAAATTTATTATGTAAAAAATTATAGATATTGGCAAATATCATTGACCATGAGATAGTGAATGATCATGAGAATGATAACGACCACAAAACTGGAAACAAATGATGTGTGAAAAAGACCATTGATTTAACCAAAAAGAAGATAATATGATAATTTATTTGTCAAAAGTTATTTTTTACAAGGTTTGAGGAATTTATTTACCATATTGACTAAGAAAATAAGAAAATATACTTTATTTATATGTATAATGTCAGCCTTTTAAAAGATTCGCCATAATATCATCTTTTACTCCAAATGATTAGTATTCAAGATAAAATTTTCAATCTTAAAGCACTAAAATAAACCTATAACGAATCACATAATCCCTAAAAAAGGATAACTAGTTATTCCTACTATATTTAGACATTAACCAAAACTAAAAAATTTAGTGTAAAATAATATAATCCTCATGATAAATAAACATTCAATTGATGAACCAAAAAATTAATTTCTAAGACCTCAACAATAACACCCAAAGTTCAACTTAGATCATTTAATATAAAACTATACTTAAAATTCTCCAATATATTCTCAACTAAGTTCAAAACACAAAAATATAAAGGATTTGATCACACAAACTTTTGAAATTAATTTGACATTTATATCCACTCAACATTTTTCACTCATAAAGACATATACCGAAAGTGAACATAACCTAATCTTATAATGTTTAAAATATTATAATAATTTACATAATTAAGCTAAATCACCATAAATACATGTTAAAATCATCTATAATTCCTAATATAAATCAACCTTTATTCCTCAAATAAAATCCCATTATATTCCACTTACCATAATCATATAATGTTCTATAAAGTTTTAGTGATACTATTCGTTAATCACTTAATCACCAAATAAGTTTTCAATCGCATGGTTATATACACAATGGGGAATATGTTCCCAAAATCAACTTAAAAATTATCTATAAAATCATTTAAATAGAAAAAAATTGACACTAAATAAAAGATTATGTAGGCATGTGTTAGGTGATTCACCCTTGTCGCCCTTTGGTTGTGTGTTCAAGCCCCCCGAACTTCCCGAATATGACAGGTTTTTGCCCAGCCTGTGGGTTGTTCATTTTCTAAAACTATATAATTGTTATAATGTTTCTATAAATATTATTAATATCCTAAAAAATATCATTAATCATTGAATATCACATACACCCTAAATTTTATCAATATCATTAAAATTATGTCCACAAAATTTAAAGGTATTATTCCTCAAATAACTTTTTTGTATGTTAAACTTAATGGTTACATATACCTAAAACATCTACCAAAACTTAATAAATGTCTCCCATAGTAGTCCCATAACATAAAGATTCCAAATATTATTAATTTTTTTAAACTTATGGTCATTATTAAATCTATAACTACATCATAAAACTTGAATCCCTATATATAAACACATTAATCATTAAATGTTCTTCATAATACATTAAATATTATTTTACATATTATTCATTAATAATTACTTCCGATAAAAAATGAATCATTACCTAAAATTCAATAATATTAAAACATAATCCAAGATATAATACATACCTTTCATATGTCTTTTTTTAGTTTCCTCTTCTTCAAAAATAATGAAATTATGCATTATTAAAAATTAATCTATATGACTGACTGAATATATTATTTTCTGATTTTTGGAAGCTACTTTAAGGGTGAGTGGTAACCAAATACAGACATCAAGCGGGAATCCAAAATACAACATCCTCAAATGAAATTTGAACATCAATCTTACAAACACCGAGCCTGAGGGGCCTCTATCCAAGAGTGACTCGTGTCAGGTATCCTGCCATATTCCATCTTCTATCATCATGGGAACAAGGACCACCATCAGTGTCGTCCATCGCCACCATAGCTGGCGACCGGAGCATTCAAAACAAAGAATCCCATCAACCACACAATCACCCCGTCAAAAATACATCATAAGTCCCAGGAGCTGTAGCTCAGCCCGAAACAAGAACCCATCCACCATGAAGCCTTCACCGGTCGCCGGAACCGAGGACGTAATCCCACCTCCTTACCACCCCAAACCATCCATGGATTCCAGAGGAACGAAGCCTCAACAGAGTCTGAATCATGCACGGGAAGCAAGAGGAGATGCAGGAAGCCTCCAATGATGGCGACACCTCACAAACCCAGACGAACTTCAAACATCAAAGAAAGAATAATGAAACCCCTTAATACAAAGACCTTCAGAGCCAAACCAGCGAGGGAAAAATAAGAAAACCGCCACAATACAGAACCAAAAAACTTGTCGCCTCCTTCGAGACCGCGGACGAAATCCAGATCTACCCAACGCGCCCCCATCTGACTCTATCGCGAAACATCAACCTTCACCGCAGCAGCAGGAAGCTCGAATGCTGAACCCTCACCACGCCACCATGTGAAGCTCTATCTAGGTTGTATGATAGAGTGTCAATGAGGTCTGCAATTGGAGATAAGAAGAACGAGTCCAGTAAGACATGTCGCTGTAGGAGAGACATCGCACGCCACGAGCTCTCCGGGTTAAAGCAACGAAATCCAGCCGATCCGCCGCGGGTAAGAGGAAGGTGGTAGTTGGGGGGAACCCAAGTGCAGATCCTTTTATAGGCACATCCCCCAGACCATACTAATTGAAAAATCTCAAAAAAACTTCCTTTTTCCGTGGAAAGTATTGCTTTGATACCTCCTTTACCATGTACATAAATATCTTTTTATTCTTTTAAGTCATTTTCATGAGTGCTTCTTCATAAATTCTTGACACATAGGATATTAAATATTTTTTCTCTTATGATTCTTATTACTTTAACATCCACTAAGATCAATTTTCTATTATTTGATGTGTTAGAAAACTGGCCTAGGTTCAATTTGTTAATCATAACTCATGATAGTTTTTTAAGATTAACCACAATATTTTTCACTATATATCTCTTTCATTTGGTTTCCCTTTTAGAAAACTACTACATTTTCCTTTACATGCATTATTAAATTGGTTATTTATGGATCCAACCATTTAATGAAAGAATAAATGTCAGTGTTATAATATTATAAAAATCATAATAAATTACGATGAGCATAAACACTGAGATATTGTTAATCAGGTTATATTTAGCACTTTCAATTTATCCAAAATAACTACAATTCTCCCTAATCTACTAACAATTTTAGATATTGAGGACTTTTACCTTTTTATATAAAAATATCATATCCAATAAATTTATCTAAACCTTTCCTTTGATACCAACTTTAGGGACCCGGCCTTAAAAATTACATAACTTAGTGTCTTTGGGTTAAAATTTACTTTCTTTAATTTAGAGGATACTTTTAGTCTTAGAGTTTTAAATAATTAGGTCACAAATCATACATAACAAAACAATGTTCTATAAATTAGATTCTTCTGATCAGTATCCATTTTTCCCACAATATAAAACTTTTAAAAACAAACATGATTTCTTTTCATGAAAAATATTAATTACATTAAACTTGACTTATCTTTTCTCATTACCCATACTTAAAACTTGAGAGAAAATTTTTAAAATATGGGATGGGCATAAAAAATTTCAGTAAAAAACATAAAAATTGGAAATATGGTTATTCAGTGAAAAAAATGCAAACCCATTAAATGCTTAACCTTATCTCAAAGTTCTTTGATCTAATGAAATAAATCATTTATACATGAAAAACACGCACACTTTTTTCTAAAATAAAATATTTAAAACACGTAAAAATAAAATAAAAACCCTTCGGAAAACTTATATCTTTACATTAATAACCTGTGTCATGAATAATTAGATCCCAATTAAATCCATAAGATAAATCCTGTAGTAACACCCTCCTTATTTCCTATTAAGATAAGTAACATTAACCAATGCATTAGAGTGCTATATGGGCACACCCATCCTAAAAGTTATATTGGCCTCACTCATTCATCATGAGCTATAATGGGGATTAAACATTAATATAATCTATATTAGGCTCACACTTTTATTATATATAATTTTCAAGTACCATATATTTAATTAAATATTTTATGTTTTCACGTTTTCATCATAAAATCATATAAAACTCTTTTAAATTCGTATGAAAAACACTTTCAAATATCAAAATACCCCTTTCTTTTAAAAACTGAGTTTCAAAACTAAAATAACCAAAAATAAAAGTAAATAGGGCTTTTATTTGAATAAAACATAAAATCTTATGAAGGAATCCTGAAATCAAAAAATGGTTATATAGACAAAAAATTCATTATCATCCTATATATTAAAATAAAACATTCCTTTTTATATTTTTTTAAGAAAATAAAAAAATTCCTTATAAATTTTCTTTTTGGAAACTTTTGAAAGAAAATAGAATGATATATAAAAATTTTCTTTTTAGTTATTTTATTTTCATATAAATACATCTATAAAATAAGTTAAAAATGTGGATATTGAAGAAAAATATTTGTAAGGGAGACTTTAAAAGAGGATTTCCCAAAGAAATAATCTTCCCTCAAATCTGACTCATCGTGTATGCTCTTAATAATTATAAATAATAAAATTATTTTAATTATTTAATTCATTAAAAACCTTTTTCATGTTTATTATTCATTTTATTTTATTTAATATCATGTTATAAACCATTATATATTCAATTAAGCTTATGTCATGTGTTTTGATAATATTCAATTTGTATATCCAAAATGACTTTACTATGTTTTTTATAGTCCAACATGTCATTATCCAATCATCTTAAAAATAATAATTATAATTTTTATACATAAATTTCAATTTTAAATCAAATAATAAAATATGGTTATGAAAAATAAATTGTGTTACATTCATGGAGATGGTAGGTCTAACATATGTATGAGTAACATTTCCATTTTTCAAGGATCATGACAAGAAGAAGTTAATGGTGATTTTATATTTCCATAATGATCATAATAACATATTATTTCTTTACGTATACTTATATATAATACATGTTATCTGGTGATGAAAAATGTATCAAATCGCTTCATGGAGGTGGTGATCTGCACATAAGAATGAACGACGTTTTCATTTTAAAATGAATCAAAATATAAGAAAATAGGTATTATATTATCTTTAAATATTTATAAATATTTCATTAATGCCATATATATATAATATATATATTTATCATTTTAAACAGTCGTGAGAGATATATATGGAAAGTGAATTACATCAATCCATGAGGGGGTAGTCCACCATACACACGATTGATGGACTCATTTCCCATTGGATGGAGGTTGGATATGTATATATATAATGAAATTAAAATTATAAAATCTAAGTATATGTGAGATAATAATTTTATTATATCATCATGGTTAAGTAATATTTGAAGGAGGTGGAATAAAGAACAAAATAATAATGATACGCCTTATTCAGAAAACCTCTTAAGGTTTAACCCAAAATAAATTCTAGGTTGGTTTTCAGATCAAACCAACACCTCTAAAACATGAGGATAGATGTATGTAATAGATTTTGGTAGGTATTGGCAGAAAAAATGGCTTTTCAAGTATTAATTAAAGAGTATATGGGGTTTCTTTTTATAATAGAAAGGAGGGGAACTTTCAAAATTTCCTAAAATAGTAAATTAATAAAAATAAATTTTCATTTTAAAATGGCACAAAATTGATAATAGTTCAATAAAAATGAGTATGTGTCCAAATAAACTCATTCAATAAGATTTGAGTAGTATTAGAAAAGTATTAAACCCTTAATTTTTCGTTTTAACTCATGGTAACCATTTTTGACAAATAAGGTGATAATAAAGTTTTTACTTCTTAGGGGTAAATATAGTTACTATAAAAGAAATATTTACCCTTAAATTAACCATGGTAGGTATTTTAAACCTTATCCCAATTACATGGCTGAAGTTGTGATTTTTATTAATTTTAATTCATTTAATAAAATATAATTGTAGGGTCCTGAAAATTATGCAAGGGGGAAATCCAATTACCGAAAGACTTTGAAAAGGACCGAACCGGTCTGCGCATCGACTCCCAGCAACAGTACGCGGCCGGTTCGGCAGACCAACCTCCTACAATTCTGTGAACTAGCGTCATCTATGAAATAGAGGCGGGGAGCCTCCATGGACGTGAAGCAGGATGGGCGCTAGGCCGGTCCACCACCGTGAGTCACCCCCTCCGTGGACCGCTATCATTTGTGGGATAGAGGCGGAGTGGTGCACGGTCTCGGAGCAATTCCGCAAAACTCTATTCCAAAAATCCTTGGTTGACTAAGTCTTCCACAGGTGGGGGATTCTTTCATGGGCTTCCGCAAAACGTGTCGTGTGCCCATCTATAAATCCTCTTCGTGACTCTATAAATAGTCACTGAGGGGCACCAAAAAATGGATGAAGGAAGGACGTGTGAAAACCCATGGGGAGACACTGGAGAAATCGCTCCCAGCAGTAATGTTCCGCAACCATCCGCGGACCCCATATCGTCCACAGATGTACTCTTCCGCATAGGGGAGAAACTAAACCACGAACCACATGCGGCCATCTCCTTCGCAGCCAACCCCTCCTCGGACCAACATCATTCACAAAATGGAGGCAGGAACCCCTCCGCGGGCGTGAATTTGGATGGGCTCCATCCCCTTTCCAGATGCCCTTCAGGGCCATTTCCTTCGAGGCCATCTCATCCGTGGACACTCGTCACAGACGGCCTCCTTCGCGGCCTCGTCCTTTGCAGCCATCTCATCTGCAGATACCCTTTGCGGATGGCCATATCCTCCGCGGCCAGCCCTATGTGGCCGCTTTTCCTTCGTTCGGATCCTCATCCACCTCCATTTCTGAAGGGACCCCGTAATGTCCTGGTCCCATGCCGCATCTGCTCAACTACCGTCCTGGGCCAACACCCCGGAAGACTTTGGACAACACTTTGATTCAGGTCCTGTTTTTCGAACACGGTCAGCAGTCGACCCTCATTTATTTATCCCCATTTCAGGCTAATGCGATATTCATGTTGTGTTTCAAACATGGTCAACAGTTATCCTCCATCGTCATGACAGCCTCATTGCATTCCGAATGACGGGCATGTGATTTAAACTTTTCATCTCCCTCTGTTCGGACAGATTCCAACACCCTTGGTGTTATCCCACTTGTGCACTTGCGCATAGGCGTTGGCCCTCATTATGTTCCTCAACCCACCAATGGGTTGGGATTCCCTCTTGGCCAAACATGAGGAAGACATGGGCATCCATCTCGGAGTAAGCCCTGACCTTCTGAACCGCCCTATGCATAAGCCCCACCCCACTTCTCACGGACGCAACTTTCATGACGTGATTGTCTAGTCCCTGCTGCCTCTTGTTTCTCACACCGAGCATGACTCACGTGGGCTTAGGGTAGGCATCGACCATGACATCCTCTCATTGTCCTCCTCAGAGTGTAAGCCCCAATCCACACCATAGGCCTCCTCAGAGTTTAAGCCCCAATCCATTACCCTGGGCCTTCTTAGAGTGTAAGCCCCAATCCATTGTGAACTACGAGGACTTTGATCCATGTTAAGGCATGGTACATAGGAAGACTCCCCAAGGTTCAAGCCATATCACCATCGTACCCCCGGGTCCACCTTCATGTCGGTTCTCCGACACCCCGATTCGAACTACGTGGACTTTGATCCTAGTCTACTAGGAAGGGTACATAGGACGCCTCCCTGAGGTTCAAGCCCAACAATCGGTCGATCCGACTATCTTTACATCGGTTCACCGCACCACTCCTAGTGCCTCCTCAATGAGTCCAGATTCTACGGGGTCATTAATTCAATGAGGGATGGTAAACCTCAGGCCTAAATGATTCTGAACCCCTACGTCCAGCTGACCATTGCCAACCAGGAGTAATCTGTGGATACTATGATTGGGTACAAACCAAATATTTGTGAACATATAAATACGTCTTAAATCTATAATAGAGTCCCAGAACAGGAAATAATTCCCCCCAAAAGGGTGAGATGAGCCCGACTTCCCATACTATCGACCAATGTGAGTTCTTAAGTGTCACTGGCCAAATTGCCTGGTTAACGCCAGCCTTTGGAAAGTAGGTTAACGCATCGTCGGATATAGAACCATTGGGTGTTTTAAGACCGACCCGAAACAATAATTTATTATAAAATATCATTAAGGTCAATTTCAAAATTATTCATCTACTTTGACTTTAATAATATCAAGAAAATAATTAAATTAAAATATAATCCTTTAAAACAACATTAATATGTTATATTGATCCAAAAAAATGTGAAAAAAAATTAATTATTTAAAATTATATTATTTTTAATATCTTTTTAAAATCATTTATTTTTGTTATATTAATAAAATAAATAATTCACCGGTGAAGTTGGGGTGGTTCCTAAGTGTTAAACCCCATAATCCTTCATCCAAAAATTCATATTGTAAATATTGGCATACTCCATGGGGGATTTATGGCTTAAGTAGTGACATAGGCATGGCGCGCGGCATGTGGTGACAAAGACATGATGTAGGTAGGATGATGCAGGCATAACACTACATTGGACCTTTGATCCATGTTCATGGGACACTTGTATTTAATCCTACATGATATGTAATGTTTATCCCTCTACCTAGATAGAAAAAGACCTTTTCTTTCGTAATAAATAAATAATGCATGAGTGTTTCATAATAATTTAAGGTAATTATTTCAACACTAAAAGCTATAAATAAATTATCATGATAAAAAAAGAATTTATATTTCAAATTAATATTTATAACCTAACAAACCTATAACACCCCATGTTTTTAAATAAATAAAACTATATATGATAGTGTATATGAAACGCAATATAGAGCTTAAACGATCCATGATTATTTAAATATGATCGTTATTATATAGCTATTAAATTAGTGGGTAAGAATAGTATTTACTAATTCATAAAATATATATATCAAGTTATAAATCAATATAAATTCATTGAAAATTCCTAGGATATAAACACTTCATTTTTAATAAATAAATTTTATTCTTTGAAAATATGTTTCCTCTAAAAATGTTTTTTATATATTTTTATGAGAAAAAAATATAAGTAATTTATGGAACTTTTATAAATTTTATTTCATAAAATTTTAAAAAAATCAGAATATAAAAATTAAATTTGGTTAAATTTTTCTGATTTTTCTTAAATATTTTATTTTTCACTAAAAAGTGAAAATTACTGATTTTTCAAATACTTTCATTTCTTTTCAATAAATAAATTTCTTTAAAATATGAATTATATTTTGGATTTTTTATTAAAGTAAAATATATACCATTTTATTTATAATAATCAATTTAATTTTACTTGAATAATCAATTATCATGATTTAGGTATAAGTTTAATTTTATAATAAAAAACACATTTTTCTACAAACTATTTTTAAGTTCATAAAGTTTATCCATTTGAGTTAATTAAAATAACCCCGAATAAAGAATTATTTAAATTAAATTCATAAATTATAAATATATTCATATAAATTGAAATTTATATAATGATTATTTCTAGTCATAGAGTTTATATAATATCATCTATTATTTGAATAATTAATTTCATGAAAAACTATTTTTTGACACGTTTTATGGGTTTAATTTTTAATTAAATTATTTTAATTACTTGATTTTAATTTTATAAAATTTATTTCATGTTTATAATCATAATAATTGAAATAATTTAAGCCCAACTAATTTTGTGGTCATAATGAATAGTAAAAACAATAAAAAAACAAATTACCGTGGTGAAATTTAAAATGGTAAAAGTGAGTAACCTTAGAGGTAAATGAAATAACATATTTAACAAATGTTTATTTTTTAATATAGGAGGTGCTTATAATCTATACCACCCTTCTAATACATTATCTATCAATTTTTTAGGCACTTTTCTTGATATTGAATTTACATTATTGAATAGTTTTGGGTATTTATAAAAAAAATATCACTCCCTCTCAGTTATAAAAAGGTACCTCGCCTCCTCTCATTTCCACAATTAAAACTCATTTTGGTTCAACAAATATCTTCCAAAATATCTTAATTAATTCAATATAAACATAGTATAAGCCTTTATTTGATCTTAAATCTAATCTAGGGAGGCCTTAGGTATAATTCTAAAGAGGTTCTCTGAAGAAGAGATATCATTATTAACTGATAATTTCTGTATATTTTTTCATATTTCACCTCATTAAAATATTATTAAATATATATGATATAAAAACATAATTATATCCCATATAATTATATTTTATTATGTTAATGGAATAACCTACATCTATCTCCTCTTCCATAAAATGGGAAATGAAACAACCATTCATGTGTATGGTGAACTACCACCTCATGAACTGATGTAAATCATTTTCCATCATCACCTCCCATAGATATTAGTGATGATTTATTTAATGGTTATGTATTATATTCCTGAAATATTAATAATTCTATTAAATTAATATATCATATACTTTCTTAGCTTACAATCCATTGAGAAATGATAACGTTGTTCGTGTGTACGGCGGGCGACCGCCTCGTAAAGAGATGCAATTAATTACTTATTACCACATCACATGGATGTTATATGAAAGTATACTAAGAAATAATATTATATTTATGATATAATTTTCATTATATAAATATAAAATAACACTTACATTCTTTCTATTATGATCATTAAAAAATCGAAACGTTACTCATGCGTACGTATGACCTACCATCTTAATGATTGTAATGTAGTTCATTTTTCATAACCATCTACCATAAGTAGTTTTAAAAGTATAATTGATGTATAAAAAAGATAATTATTCCATTATTATTATTATTATTATTATTATTATTATTATTATTAAATAATAATATTTTTTACCTTAGTCAACTTTACAAAGTGATTTTGGACATATGAGATGAACATTATCAAATCAGTTGACTAGAACAAAAATGATTATGTAATTTAATATAAAATGATAAGAAAAATATAATAAAATGAATAATAAAATTGAAATGGGTTCTTATTTAAGTAAATAATTAACATAAGTTTACTATTCAGGAATAAAAATAACACATCTGGCGAATCAGGCTCGAGATAAGGGGTCTCTCTAAACCACCCTTTTCTTTGGGTTATGATCACTATCTCTCTAACTCAATCACTATCTCTATTTAATGTTATGATTATAAATTATATATATATGTATCTCACATATATAACTATCTTATTATAACTTCCTTTTATGGATTAATATTTTCTTTATGTTTATTTCACAAATTTCTTCATTATAAAATTTCCTTTCATTATGATGTGAGGGAATATTATGCAAACTATTTTATTTACAAAGGTAATTCTTATGTTTAATCATTATGATTGGTTTTCTTATTATAGCAAACATAATAAAGAAACTTTTTTGATTAGTGTTCCTATATAGTACTATAATGCGTCATTTAAATCTTTATTCTCATGAGATGTCATGTATGGGATTAGGGAGTAAACCTAATATGTTATTGGAATTTTTCTACTATTTGATATTATCTAAGCAGTTATCCTTCACTCATGTTTATTTCATGTTAGATATTTCTTCCACATTTTCTATGTTTCTATGATATTATGAAACCGTGTTCTTTATGTTATTCTTCCATGTCATTACACATGAGTCTTCTCTTTTTTGATATCATGTTATACCTTTGACTTACACGTTACTTTCCCTTATCATGTTTATTCCCTTACTAGTATTTTTAGGTCACGCTTTCTTTTATATATTCCCCAGATTATTTGATGTAGCTTTAGGAGATAAAATTGATTTAGGAAATAATTATGGATAATAAAATAAAGATGTCTTTTTTTAGTTTTCTTTTAATATATTAAGAACTTAAACTTCCAGAGACACTAAGCCTTTTCAATACTTGTTTTGTATTAATGGTTATTTATGTTAAAATTATGAAATAATATGTGTAAAAATTCATGTGTTTCTATATTTGGTATCATATGATAGGTTTAGTTAACCTTTGGAAATAGGATGAGAAAATTTTAGTGAGATCCCCCGGGATAATTCTAATGAAAAACCTAAGTACAGAAATATTTCTTAGAATTTTGGTAAATTATAGAGTCAGTGATTTTCAAGAAATTGCATCCATGTCTAGATACTAAAAGTGGATATGGCTCTAGAAAGTTTTTCCTATGGGTAATAACACAAAAATATGTCCCATAGATTTATCATCACATTGTTCATAATAATGATCCTTTTTAAACACCGAGTTTGAAACTCTTGGGGGATATTCTTTGTAAATTAACAAACTCTTTATAAACCATTATTAAGGACTTGAAAAAAAAAATAGGTTATAAAACCTAATAGGTAACATTACATGGATAACCTAGATTGAAGCCTATAGACTTTTAATCCATGATATACTTATTATTTATTTGCTACTCCTTCGAATTTTATAATTTACCTTTTTTATGTTAATGTATTTTCATTATTTTGTTTTATTCTTTTAGTTATTGGTAGAAAATAGGATAAATTGTTTGAACAACCAACATGATAGGCAATGTGATGATTTACCCAATGATATACCAAACCATATAGGAGTGGTATATGAGAAATTTAAGCTAGTACTGTATCAACTATCTCCAATGATATGTAATATCATGAATCATGTGAAACACCCTACTCCTCCTAAGAATTGGTATGTTGAATTTGAATCTTTTATGCGACAAAGGCATCATGACTTTAGTGGATATTACAATGCCCACATCATAGAATAATGTATTGAATCTATTGTGAATATATTATTTCTCCTCCAATAAAAAAATAAAGATAATTCTTTATGTATATTTATCGAATTGATAGAAAATCGGATCTAGGGTGGGAATTAAACCAGAACATGAAGTCTAATGAGGATAATAATTCCATGTAATGGGAGGAATTAATGAAAAAATCAATAAATAATTTTCTCAAACTCTTAATCCTAAAATAGTGTGGGATTTCCTAGTACTGAAGAAAAGGGATGATGAGTCCATCAGAGCATATGTGGAAAACATCACAGGGCTTGTACGGTATGCCTCTAGAATCTTCGTCGATATCGAAAGTAAGTTTGATCGTGTCTTAAGTGAATTAAAGCCAAGTCTAAAAAATATTTAGCGATTCATGAATTTGAAACATATGAATATATTGTTATATATAGGTTGAGATGGATATTGGAGAATCTTAGTGGTCTCATGGGCGTAGAGATGAAAAGCAGAAAATAAAGTTTTCTTCCTGAGGATCAATTGATAAATCCCATGGAAGAAGGAAAAACCAACTTCCCACTTGTCAAAAGTGTGAGAAGAAGCATCATGGAAACTGTATGATGGGAACCATGATATATTTAAAATTTAGAAAATAGGGGCATCAGGATTATTAGTGCCGAATTGAAATAAATAAACCCAATGATGTAGAAAAAGAAAAGAAGAATGATATCAACACATGGCCTATGATTTCATGTTTCAACTATAGAGAACACATTAATTATTCAAGAAAAATCCATAAGTTAAGAGTTTCTAAATACAATCAATGAAAAAAACCTCAAATACCTAGAGAGAAAGGAAGATAATATATTCTCATTACAACTGAGGTGAATCCCAACAATGACTCAACGATAGGTACGTTTTAATTCATTCAAGAATAGAAAATTTACTTTTTATTTTAGTTCTACATATTCTTTCATATATTTAATGTTTAGTATAACTATTCAAGAAACACCTTAAAAATGGGTATGGTCTATCTATTAGAATAGAAAGAGGTTAAATTATTGTATCCCAAGTATATAACTCCTACCCAGTTAATTTTAGTGGAATGAATCTTCTATAAAATTTAATCTTAAAACCTTTAGTATATTTTCATGCTATTTTGGGTATGGATTGGATATCCTAATATAAATACAATGTCAATTTTTGAGATATAAATCCACTCTTAACCTCTCAATTTATCCTCTGATTATGTACAAGTGTAAAGAGAAGGATGAATTTCCCCTAGAATATTCTATTCAATCATGGATATTTTTTCCTTATAAGAAAGAATATCTAGCCCAAATGATTGAGAAAAAACTATAGAATCATGCTTGAAGACATTCCCATTATAAGGGATAATACTAATTTATTCCCCCAAAGAGTTGTTCGGTCATCCTCTTGACTGAGAGGTTAAGTAATCAATCAAACTTATACTTGGATATTTATCCATATCGCATAATCCTTATATAATGGAAATCATTGAGTTGGAAGATATGGAAAGGAAATTATAAGAGAGTTTTTAAAATGGTTTTATATATCCAAGTTCTTCACTTTGGGGTGTTTTGATGTGCATGTGCATTGATTATTGTGGAAAAAACAAAATCATGATTAAAAACCAGTATCCTCTACCATTAATAGATGACTTGTTCGATCAATTATGTGGGGATCAGTATTTCTCTAAGGTGAACCTTTGGTTGGGATACCACCAATTATGGGTTCATAAGGAAGACATTCCCAAATTTTCTTTTCATATAAGGTATGTACACAATGATTTTATAGTGATGCCTTTCAAACTCACGGTTTCTCCAGTAATCCTTAGAGACTTAATGAATATAGTATTTAGATATTACCTTTATAAATTTTTTATTGTCTTTGTAGATGATATTCAAATATAATATAAAATAAATTAGGTGTATGAGGGTAATTTTAAAACTATTCTAAAGTCTTTGTGAATAAATAAGTTATGTAACACCCCAAGATTTTAAAAATCAAAACAGTTTTTATAGCATATGAGACATGCAACACATATATTAAACAAACAATGATTATTTAGGACCATTATAACCTATAAATTAAATTGGTGGGTATAAATAGTATTAAAAACTTTATGAAATATATATAAAGTCCCTAATTGATATAAATGTATTGATAATTTCCTATAAAATAAAAACTCGGTTCTTAATAAAATATTTTATTCTTCAAAAATATGTTTACTTCAAAAATGATTTTTATTGATTTTTGTAAGAAAATAATAGAATTAATTTGTGTAGATTTTATAATTTTTATTTTATAAAATTAACATAATATTTTTAAATCATCATATCAAATTTAACGTAGGGTAAAATTTTAATATTTTTATGAAATGTTTGACTTTTTAGTGAACAGTGATAATTATTGATTTTTAAAATATTATCATTTATTTTAGTTAAATTAATTAATTTGAAAGTTTCATTATATTTTGGATTTAGTCTTAAAGTTAAATATGGATCATTTTATTTAGAATAATATAATTCATTTAATTTTAATTATAGTGACCCTACTTTTTCTTACATTACTATTACATCATTTTAATGATAAAAACATAAAAACATTACACAAGGAGGATCCAAAGGTTTATTGTCTTGGGAAAACTTGGACCATACAATAGTTTTACAAAATAAATCATAAACATTTATTTAATTCATTCTTATCTATCTTCAGATTGTCCCTTATGTTCTCCTTAGTACATGTATTCTCCTGGGAATATACATCAAAAATGGCTGAGATAAAATCCTAGTAAGAGGATAGATAAGTACACAAAACCATATAAAATGGGGTGTTCATAATCATTATCAAAATAACATATTCATAGGATCATAATCATGAGAGGAAGCATTAAGAAAAGACTTGGAATGTGGCAATTCATAAAAATGAAACATCATGCCTTAGTGGTGAAATACCACACATAGTTGTGAACAAATGTAGCATCATGTTCATGCCTATTTCACATTACTTGTGATGTTATTCAAATTACCCAATGAATTATAGTTCTATATAATTATGGTCATGCCCATCACATCATAGAATTTATATTACGCTATATAATTCAAATTGCACTCATCACATCATAACATTTACATCTTCATGCATGCCACAAAGATCACATACCAATCAGGAAAATAAATAATCCCTGTAAAGGAGTAGGTTTCATCTCATAAGAATACATCTATAAACTTTGGGTTCCAAAATTAAATGGGGAATAACATATTTTTTTATAAAAATTGTCAACCTTTAGTTAAAAGTAAAAGGTGTATTTTGAAAGAATAGTTCTTTTGAAAAATATTATGCTTTTCATAAACTCTGGTAGAAAAAATTTATATCCCATAAAATATAATATAATTATAAATAACCTTTTTTTAGGAATAAACATACTGAAAATGGGGTGAAAGATGGAAAATATAAAGAAAGATAGTTGGGTTTGAGAAATCCCCTTACCTTTTGTCTGAAAGCATCCTTCACATTAATATCTTGTATAATCACATTAGATTTATTAAATAACATTACCAAAAATTTTATACATGATTATTGTTTATTATGGTTTTATTATTTTCTTTTACAATCCTTTCGATGAGTTATAGAGTTTAAATTCATTATTCGAGAGTGTTTGTTTTCTTAGTTTTCATGATCGGTTCACATGTATACATAAATAGAAGATCGTGTAAGATATGGATAAACATCCAGAATTGTAATCATATTTTTTAATGATATTACATAATTTTAAATTATCTTATGAATTATTTTTTTATATAGCATGATGATTATTTAATAGATAAAAGTTAATGATGATCGTTTTTGGTTAATTTTGGCGGGATTTTATCACAATGAACTTGTTTTGTTTTATCATTTAGTATTATGTGTGTAAGTTAGTTAGAGAACATAAAATAGGTTAAAAAATAAAATTTAAAATATGTTTTATAACATTTTATGGTTTTACTAATATACTTTCAGGAATTTATAGAAAAATAATGTTTATCGACCATGGTGTCGGTAAATTGACACTTCATGGGCGACGATTTCATTATTAAGATTAAAGAGAGAGAGGGCGAGAATTTAATTGATCGATATTCCATTAAAATGAAATAATTATATTATATGTAAGTTAATGTAGTTATCATTTAATTTTGATGAATTTATGCGAGGAGATAATAAGAAAAGAAATTGAAATTGAAAATAAATTAAAAGAAAATAGAGAGGATTTACTTCTTGAATTCTCCTCTTGAGATCCTTCTCAAGGCACCTAGGATTGGTATTTTGATGAGACTAATAGATCTTGTACATGTGGGGGACTATGGAATAGTATTGGGAAGAATATAGTAATGTCTAAAATCTTGAGAGATTTGAGGGTAAGAGGGAGTGAGGGGTGGTATTTATAGTGGAGGAGAGGGGTGCTTTCTTATTATTTTAATCATTAGTTTATTATTTTTTTCAAGACAACAAATAGTGATGATTCATGTTAATAAATATAGTAATTATTTCATGTGAGTTCGAACTAATGGTCACTTACATCACTCATGACTCAAGCATGACTCAAAAATTCAGGTTTTTAGCATTTATCGTAAATTGTCGTATTTTACTATTCACCAAAAATTCAAGCATTTCAGAAAAATCCCAAAAATTAACATTAACCATTTTTTGATTGTTAGAATTAAAAAATGAACTCCATTTTATGAAAATTATTTTATAAATATGAGTAATTAATTTTTTTAATTAAAATCATCATTTACTTGGAAAATACAAATTTTAAAATTATAACTCATTTTATAACACATTGAAATTTTAATTAAGGTCTCATAAAATTATCTAAAAATCATAAGACATAAAAATATTAATTTATGAATAAATTTTGTGAAAATAAATTTTCTTTTAAATTATTCATAAAATATTTATGACATATAAAAATACCAAAAGTTAATTAATAATTTTTAAAATATTTATTTACTTATACTATGATATAATTATATCATATTACCACTTATAAGATGGATAAATTTTATTTATAATATCATTGGTGTGATCACTATTAAATTGGCTGATTTACTATTCATAAGGGTCATATTACTATTTATATGGGTAGAATTACTATTCATAAGGATAGGTTATTATTTACGAAAAATTAAGTTTGTCCTATCAGACTCCAAATATCTTACTGATTGTAACCGTGTATTTAAGATTTTGAAATTCAATTCACATAAGTAGAAAAATTATGTTTAAAGACTAGGATTTAAGGGTCACATAGTATTTAGTAGTTTAATTAATCATGATGTGAAATTTTTTTTCCTAATGTGATTTTATGTGACATAATTATAAAAATGGAATTTCCATTGATAAAACTTTGGGTCGTTACACTCTTCCCCCCTTCTGAAATTTCACCATAGGAATTTCATTTTTTATAAAAATAGGTGAGGGTACTTCTCCTTCATCTTCTCCTCTAGTTCCCAAGTTTCTTATTCATACTTATGTTTCCTTTATAACACTTTGAAAAAGGTGTGTTTTATTTTTTCTTAGAACCTTATCTCTCTGGTCCATATTCTTTATTGCCTTCTCCTGATAAGAGAGTTCATCTTTTGGTTGTACCACCTCTGATTTCATTAAATGTGAGGGATCTAGTATTTAATTCCTTTGGAGTGATACTTGGAACACATCATGAACTTGAGCCATATTCGGTGGAAGTGAAATCTAATAGGCCATGGCTCCTACGCGATCAAAGATCTCAAAGGTGCCAATATACCTTAGGATTTGCTTCCCTTTCATTCCAAAACTGCATAACTCTCTTCCATGGTGATATTCGAATGAATACATTATCTCCAATGTTGAACTTCAATTCCCTTAAACAGTTTTCATCATAGATATTTCTATGTAGAGCTTTATATGGATCCATATGAATACTCGAGTTGAAGATATTATTGTATGAGAACTCAACCAATGGGAGATGTTGATCCCATCCTCTTTTTAATTATAATGAGCATGCTCTTACCATATATTCAAGAATTTGAATAGACCTTTCAGATTTTCCATCAGTTTGGTGGTGATAGTTCATGCTATAATTCAATTCAGTACTCAAGGCATGTTGAAAACTCCTCAAGAATTTTTATGTGAACCTGGGATCACGATCAGAGACAATTGATAATGGAACTACATGTAGTCTCACCACTTCCTTCAAAAATATATTATCAAGTTTTTCAAGTGATAGATCTTCCTAAATAGCGATAAAGTGAGAAGTCTTTATGAGCTGGTCCACCACAACCCATATCTCATTATTTCTTTTCGATGCCTTCAGGAGACCCGTGACAAAGTCCATGGTGACATTCTCCCATTTTCATATGGGTATAAAAAATGGTTTCATCATCCCTTTAGACTTTTGTCTCTCTAATTTAACTTCATGACATATCAAGCCCCTTGATATATATTTCGCAATATCCTTCTTCATGTTATCCCACCAGAAGTGTTCTTAAAGATCATAGTACATCTTGGGGCTACAAGGATGGATAAAGAATGTTAAGCTGTCTTCATTGTCCAATAGCTCCTTATTTATCCCAGGTGATGAAGGCACACAAAACCTTTTTCCAAACCGAATTACATCATCATCATCGATATGAAACTCTTACTGATTCCCTACCGTTACTACATTCACCCTCTTTTGAAACACCATATCATCCCTTTGGGCCTCCTTAATCTTCACTTGGGTAGATGTTTGGGAAATAATTTGGGCAAGGTGGAATATATTCCTTGTCATTATGATTTCAAAATCCATCATTTTCGTGTCCAATAAGAGATAGTATTTTTCAATCTGCAACATGGGTAGAGTAGCATGTTATTTTCTACTTAGAGTATCAGCTAATTTTTTCACCCTTCTGGGATGATAGTGAATAGAGAAATCGTAGTCTTTGATTAGATTTAACCATCTCCTTTGACGCATGTTGAGCTCATTTTGGGTGAATATATCCTTTAGGTTCTTATGATCAGTATATATGTCAAACTTCTCACCATAAAGGTAATACTTCTAGATTTTCAAGGAAAAAATCATAGATGCTAAATCTAGATCATGCATAGGGTAGTTCTTCTCATGGATCATAAAATTTCGTGAGGCGTAGGATATCACATTATCATTTTTCTTCATTAAAAAACCCAAGCCTTTCTTGGACGCATCACTGTATAACAAAAAACTTTCTATAATTTTTGGTAATGTGAGTACAGGTGCAGTGATAACCCTTCTCTTTAGCTCCTTAAATATTTATTCATATTCTTCCATATGGGAATATTTAAACCCTTTTCTAGTTAACTTAGTTATCCAGCTTGAAAATCATGAGAAATTTCTCAAAAAATATCGGTAGTACTCTTATGAGAAAAGAATACTATGGATTTTGTGACAATAGAGGGTTTTGGCCATTCCTCAATTGCCTTGGTTTTTTAATTGTCCACAAAAGTTACCTCACTTGTGATCATATGTAACAAGAATGTGACTTTCTACATCCAAAATTCACACTTTCTAAACTTTGAGTAAAAATTCTCCTTCTTCAATGTCTCTAACACAAGTCTTATATGTTCTTAATGTTTTTCCTTTCTCTTGGAGTATATGAGAATATCATTAATAAACACTAGAAAAAAATTCAAGGTAATGTCTAAAGACTCTATTCATAAAATTCATGAATATTTCAGTGGAATTAGTATGTTTGAAGGGAATCACCAAAAACTCATAGTTCCTATACATTGTATGAAAGGTGGTCATCAGAATATCTTCCTTCTTTACTTTTATCTGATGATATCTAGAATGGATATTCACCATTGATAATTACCGATCTCATCTCAACCGATCAAACAAGTTATCAATCCTCATAATAGGATACTTTTTCTTTATAGTGATCTTATTGAGTTCCCAATAATCGATACATAGCTGCATTGATCAATCCTTCTTCTTGTCAAAGAGCACTGGTGTACACAAAGGTGATGCACTAGGCATAATTAACCTTTTTTATAAATGCTCTTTAATCTAATTCTGTAACTCCTCTAGTTTGATAGGATCTATCCTATAGGGACACATTAAGATAAGAGTAGCTCTGGGTATGTGTTTTATTGTGAAATCTACCTCACGATCTGGGCTTAGTTTGGGTAACTCTTCAATAAATACATCATTATATTCCCTTATGAAGGATATTTCCCCTAGGTCAATACCTTCATTTGAATCAACCATTTGAGTGACGTATACCTATTCACAAGGAATCACCACCCATAACATTGAAGGGTTTTCCAAAGGATATTCATGATCTTCCTTGCATTTTTACAGGATCATAGGATGGTTTGGAATATGAAAAGATATTTTATTTTCCCAAAATATTATATGTGATCTATATAAATAGAGTCAATCCATCCCCAGTATAGTGTTTAATTTCACAAAGGGAAGTATCACAAGATTTTCTAGAATAATCTTCTCACATACGCCAACAGGTAAAGATTCCAACACTTGGGTTTCAATGATTTCACTACTAGGTGTTTTAATTAATATCTCTACTTCAAGGTTTCAAGGATTCAATTCAATAGCTTTAGAAAACTTTTGAGATATAAAGTGATTCATAGAACCAGAATCAAGTAATAATTTTTTCATTCTTGAGTGAATAGTAAGAGTACCTTGTATGACATCATTTTCTTTCTCCACTTCTGTATTAGTGATGGAATAACCCTTCCTTTGATCCTTTGTATTTGGTGGATGATGACACCGATAACCCTAGATAAATCAAGGTTTACTACAACGTCTTGTATAGGGCCATTGATCCCTAGAGTTTTAGCATTGGACTATGGGTGGTTCTCTCCTTTCCTCTACCACATTGTCCGCTATTTTCTTGTGTTTTCGACAATCATGGTATTAGTTTCCCTCTCTCCCACATTTTAAGAATTTTCCTATCCCTTTTATGTAGTTCACATGATTATTTTTCCCACATTTTTTACATGTGGGCAGATGGGCTTTCTTTCCACCATTTTCATTAGATAATCCAGCTTGAAACTCTATATTTTATTTCTTATCACCATATCCATGTGACCATTCTCTAATATTTATCACCACATTGAGAAAACATCAAACAACTTCTTCATAACTCCCAACGTCTTTAATTGTAAGAGCCTTTTGAAATTGTGGTTTTAAACCACTAAATAATTTATCAATTTTTCTATCATTGTTGATAACACAACCTGAAGCATACCTTGCAAGCGTTGCGAAATTTTCTTGATATGTTTTGATAGATTCTCCTTCTTTTTACGTTAGCTCTATTAATTCTCTCTCAATATTAGTTCTAAGATTTGAAGGAAAATACTTATTAAGATACATTATCTTAAGGTCTTCACACTCCATCTCTTTAATTTCATCCCTCCGATTGGTGTTCTCAATAAAATCCCACTATTGATCATCCTCTCCATCTAGACAATAAATAGAAAGATTCACATTCTCCATCTCATAACAGTGAATCATAGATAATATCTTCTCTATAGAGATGATCCACTATTATATAACTATTGGGTCAAAATATCTACTAAAAGTTGGTGGTTGTTGCCACAAAAAAACACTCAATAGCCAGTTTCTCCCTCTTTGTTTAAAGAGGACATTCCACATTATTTAGGTTATTGTTCATAACCTAGTACAGCTGGGTAAGAATTTACATGAAATTTTTAACTCCACCTCCCAAATCATTGGGGATGTCATTCTGGAAATAAATTCATTCTCCCTCACATAGGTTTTTGGCCTTGTTTCACCTAGTTCCCAATATTTTCTAAAATAGAAAAGGTTAGAACAAAACATAATTCAAAAATTCATGAATATATAATTTATTCTTTTGTGAAATTAAGTATAAAGTTATATCTTTTGGGTTCCTTATGTTTAGTAATGCATCTTGGGTTCTTACTTAGACTTAGTCTCATACTAAAGGTTTTCACTAACGTTCTCTAATCCTAATTCTCAAATTAACTAAACTGTCCTCTAATACCAACTATAGTGACCCTTCTTTTTCTTACATTACTATTACATCATTTTAATGATAAAAAAAATAAAAAAAATTAAACAACAGGGATCCAAAGGTTTATTGTCTTGTGAAAACTATGACCATACATCACTTTTACAACATAAAACAGAAATATTTATTTAATTCCTTCTTCTCTAGCTTCTAATTGTCCCTTGTGTTCTCTTTAGTACATGTCGTCTCCTAAGGATATACATTAAAAAGGGGTGATATAAAATCCTAGTAATAGGATAGATAAGTACATGAAACAATATTACATGTGGTGGGCATAATCATTTTCAACATAACATAGGCATAGATCATAATCATGAGAAGAAACATTAAGAAAATAAATGGAAATGCATAAAAATGAAACATCGTGTCTTAGTGGTCAACTACCGCACATAGTTATGAAAAAATATATCATCATGTTCGTGAATATTTAACTTCACTCATGTGGTTATTAAAATTACCCAATTAGTTGGATTTCTATATAATTCTGGTTGCACCCATCACATCATAACATTTACATTGCGCTATTTAATTCTTGGTGCACCCGTCACATCATAACATTTACATTATCATGCACGTCGTGTAGAAAATATATCAATAATAATATAAATAACCTAATTAATTAATTGTTTTCATATCATAATCATATTTTCATAAAATTTGGGTTCCCAAATGAAAGGGGGAATAACATACTTGATATAAGAATCATTAACCTTCAGTTTGAATTAAAAGGTATGTTTTCAAAGAAGAGTTATTTTGGAAAACAATGTGTTTGTCATAAACTAAAGTAGAAAAACTTGTACATCCTAGAAAAGATAAGATAATTATGAATAAATAATTTTTAATGAATAAACATACTGAAAATGGGGTGAAATATTAATAACCAAAAGAAAGAGAGTCGGGTTTGAGAAATCCCCTTAACTTCTGTATCAAAGATTCCTTCATGTTACTATCCGGTATAATCATATTATATTCATTAATTAAAAATTATATAACCTTTTATACATGAGTATGATTCATTATGGTTTTACTATGTTCTTTTATAATCCTTTGGATGAGTTATAGAGTTTAAATTTATTATTCGGGAGTGTTCATTTTCTTAGTTTTCATAATCGGTTCACTTTCATACATGAATGGAAGCTCGTGTAAGATACCAATAATCATATATAATTGTTATTATATGTTTTTAGTTATATTAAAAAAATAACTAATCTTATGGAGGATTTTTTTATGTTTCAGGAGTATGATTCATTTGAAAAATGTTAATGATTATCGTTTTAGGTTAGTTTTGGTGGTTTTTATCACAATGGACTTATTTTGTTTTATCATTTAATATTATCTGTATAAGTTAGTTTCATAACATAAAAGAGGTTAAAAATATAATTTAAAATATTTTTTCAAAAAATTAATGGTTTTATTAAGATACTTAAAGTCATTTATGTAAAATGAACGTTCACCGCCCGCGATGTCGGTAAATTGACACTTCACATACGATGATTTCATTTTTTAAATAAAAGAGTGAGAGGTAGGAATTTAATTTTGGATATTTCATTACCATGATATATTTCCAGTATATATAAGGTAATAGAGTTGTCATTACATTTGGATTAATAGATATGAGGAGATAATAAGAAATTAAATTTAAATTGAAAGGAAATTAAAATAAAAAAGATAAGATTTTCCTCTTGAATTATCCTCTTGAGGTCCTCCTCAAGTCACCTAGGCTTGAATTTTTTATGAGACCAAGAGCTCCTAGATTTGGGGGAGAGAATAGGGAAGAGTATTGGGTGGAATATAGGTAAGGATAAGATCTTGAGAGGGGTGAGTAGAAGAGGGTGTGAAGGGTGGTAATTATAGCGGAGGAGAGGGGTGTTTTATTATTATTTTAATCATTGGTTTATTATTTTGCTCAAGACAAGTAATAGTGATGATTATTGTGACTAAATATAGTAATTAGTTCATGTTAATTTAAACCAATGGTCACTTACATTATACATGAATCAATCATGACTCAAAAATTCATTTTTTTTCATTTATCACAAATTATAGTATATTACTATTCACCAAAAATTGAATTAGTTCAGAAAAATCCCAAAAAAATCACCTTAAACATTATTTGATGTGTATAATTTCAAAAATGAACTCCATTTTATGAAAATAATTTTCTAAATATGAGTTATTTAATTTGTAACTAAAATCATCATTTACTTATAAAATACAAATTTTAAAATTATAATTGATTTTATAACACTTTCAAAATTTATTTAAGGTCTCATAAAATTATCTTAAAATCCCAAGACATAAAAATATTAATTTATGAATAATTTTTTTGAAAATACATTTTCTTTTAAATTAATCATAAAATATTTATGACTTATAAAATTACCAACACTTAATTAATAATTTTTAAAATATTTATTTACTTATACTATTATATAATTTTATGATATTTTCAATTACAAGATGAATCATTTTTATTTATACTATCATTGGTATGATTACTATTCACTTGGCCAATTTACTATTCATAAGGGTCATATTACTATTTATATGGGTACTATTACTATTCTTAAGTGTAAGTTACTATTCACTAAAAATTAAGTTTGTCCTATCAAACTCCAAATATCTTATTTATCGTAACCATGCATGTCATCTTTTTGAAATTAAATTCATATAAGTTGAAATTTTATGTTTAAATGATTGGCTATAAAGGTCACATGGTATTTAGTGGTTTATTTAAGCATGTTGTGACATTGTGTTTCCTAATGTGATTTCATGTGACATAATTATAAGAAGGTAACTTCCATTAATAAAACTCTCGGTCATTAAATTAATCATCAATTTTCATTATTTTATTATATGAATATTTTTATGCTTATAAATGTAATTTTCTACAAACTATTTTTAAGTGCATAAAGTTTATCCATTTTAATTAATAAAAATAACACATAGTAAAAAACTATTTAAATGAAATTAATATATTTTACACATATTTATATGAAATTAAATTAATATAATTATTATTTATAGTCATGGAGTTAATATAAGATCATTTATTTCTTGAAAATTGCATTTCTTAAAAATTTATTTTTTGACACGTTTTATGAGTTTAATTTTAAATTGAATCCTTTCACTTATGTGATTTTAATTGGATAAAATCTATTAAATTTTTTAATAAGAATAATTAATTTTATTTAATAGTGTCAACATAATTTTTTTCTCACAATTAATTTTAAAAATATTAAAAAACTAGTTACCATGGTGAAAAATTAAAATGGTAAAAGTGAGAATCCTTAGAGGTAAATGAAATAACAATTTTATAAAATTTTTATTTTTATTTTTGGAGGGGTTATTGACCATATCACCCTTAATATTCATTATTTATCAATTTTTTAGTCACTTGCCTTGATATTTACTTCCAATTATTGAATAGTTTTGGGTATTTACAAAAATACCACTCTCTCTCACTTATAAAAAGGGAACCTCAAATCCACTCCTTTAAACACTTAAAAATACTTGTAATTTTAAAAATACCAACCCAAATACCTTTTTTACTACCCTTTACATATCCTATATTCCTTTGTTTGATCAAAAATTCAATATAAGGAGGATTAGGTATAATCCTAAATAGGTGGTCTAAAGAAGAGGTATCCTTATTAACCGAGAATTTTTGTTTTGTTTCTTATTTCACCTCCTTAAAAACATATTAAATCATGATTATATAACAATATAAGTATCTCTCATGTAATGAGATGTTATTTTGTTAATTCCATAACCTACATCTACCTCTTATTCCATCAAATGTGAAAAGAAATCGGCACTCGTTTGTACAGTGTACTACCGCCTCTCGACACGATGTAATTCATTTTCCATAATCCCCTCTTACAACTATTCATGGTGATGTATTTTATGTTTATGTGTTATATTAATTAAATATTAATATTTTTTTAAAATTAATAAATCATATAATTTTTTACCTTATCATCCATTGAAAAATGATAATGTCGTTCGTGTGCACGGTGGACAATCACCACATGAAGCGATGTGATTATCTTTTTATTACTACATCACAAGGATGGTATATGTAAGTGTATTTAAATAAATAATATTATATTTATTTTTTAATTATCATTATTAAAATATAAAATAACATTTAACTTCTATCCATCATTATCATTGAAAATTGGAAATGTTACTCATATGTATATATGTCATACCATCTCCATGATTGTCATGTATATCAATTTTCATAACCATCATTTATAATTGGTTTTAAAAGTATAATTGATGTATAAAACTAATAATTATTTCATTATTATTATTCTATAGGTAATTAAATAGTAATATTGTTGTCCTTAGTCAACTTTTCATAGAGATTTTGGACATATTAGTCGGACATTGTCAAAACATCTTACTTGAACCTAAATGATTAAGTAATTGAATATAACATGATAATAAATAATTTAAACGAATAATAAAACTGAAAAATTTTCTTATGAAAGTAAATAATTAACATAATTTTATTATTTAGGAAGATAATGAATGCACGTGATGAATCATGGTCAAGGTAAGGGGTCTCTCTAATCCTCCCTTTTATTAGGTTATGACCATTCTCTCTATAACTTGATTTATCTCTATTTAAATTTATTCAGTGCCTATAAATTATATATAAAAATATCGTCCACATATATACCTATCTTATTATTCCTTCCTTTGATAGGGTAATGCATACCTTTTTTTATTTCTTAAATTCCTTCATTATGAATTTTCCTTTGAATATGATATGAGACAATAATATGCAACCCATTTTCTTTACATGGGTAATTATTATTCTTAACCCTTATGATGGATTTAATTTCTGTGTAACACATAAATCATGAACATGTTATGATGGGTGTGACTAGATACCTACCCATTGTATTGGGTAAATATTTAGTCTCATGAGATGTTATGTATGGGATTAGGGAGTAAACCTATTCCATTACAGGACTTTGTCCACCATGTGATATTTTCAAGGAAGTCAGTCTTAACTCATGTTTATTCTATTTTATTTTTTCTACCACATTTCCTATGTTTATATGATATTATGATACCCTGTTCTTTATTTTATTGTTTCATTTTATTATTCAAGAGCCTTCTCTTTCATGATAACATGTTATAACTTTGACTCAAAAGTATTGTTCCCTTATCATGTTTATTCCATTACTGGGATTTTTAGCTCACCCATAACTTTTTTGTATTCCATAGGTTTTACAGTGCAGTTATAGGAGCTCAAATGGATTTAAGATCTCATTATGAATAATAAAATAAGGATGTTAATTTTTAGTTTTCTTTTGATGTATTATGAACCTAGTCTTATAAATAAAATATCTTTTTTCAATCCTTATTTTGTATTAAGGTATATTTATGTTATAAATAATGAAATAATATGTGTAAAAAGACATGGGTCATTATAGTTGGACTCATAGGACAAATTTATATAACCTTTGGAACTAGGAATAGAAAAAATTAGTGAGAAAACTAAAGATAGGTTTATGTATAATCCTTAGTGTAGAAAAATATCTTGGAATTTTTCTAAAGTATAAAGTGAGTGTTTTTCAAGAAATTATATCTCTATCAAGATACTACAAGTGGTTGCAACTTTGGAATATTTTTAGATAGGGTTAATAACCCCCAAAAGGGTGAATTGAGTTGGACTCATTCATCTCATAGGGAATGATAATGGGACCTCTTTTACACCTGGTTTAACACTCCTAGGGATATTATTTGTAATTTCACAAACTCTTTAGGATATTATGAAGGATTTTAAAAATTGTTAGTTTATAAAACCTCATAGGAAAAATAACCATGAATAACCTATATAGAAACCAATAGACTCATAATTTAGGATATACTAATAATTTATTTGTTATTCCTTCTTCTTTTTTAAGTTCTCTTTTGTATGTTAATTTATTCTCATTTTTTTATTATTTTAATTAATGGTAGGAAATAATAGAAATTGTTCCATCAAAAAACAAGATAGGAAATGTAATTATTACCCAAATGATATGGCTAACTATATGGGAGTGGGATATAAGAACTTCATGGAATTACAAGATCAGCTAGATCAAGTTATTAATAATAACTTGAATCATGCAGAATGACAAACTCATCCTAAGAAAGATAAAGTTGTAGTTGAGTCTTTTATGCGACAAAGACCTCCTATCTTTAGTGGAAATTTTGATCCCCTCATTGAAAGATAGTGGATTAACTTTGTTAATAAGATATTATCTTTCCCCTAATTCATGAAGAAATAAAAATTAGATTTTTCATTTATCGTATTGATGGCGAAGCCAATAAGTGTTGGGTACTGATTAAGAAAATAAAGTCTAAAGATAATATTGATTCCATGGAATGGGAATACTTCAAGAAAATATTTTATAATAAATATTTTCTTCAAAATATCCCTCTTTAAATAGAGATTTATTTCCTTAACATAAATAAAATTATGATGAATCTATCTGGATATATGCTAAAAACATTAAAAAATTATATGTTATGCATTTGGCTTCGTCATCAATGCTGAAATAAAGATGGACCACTTTTTTAGTGGATTAAAGTCAAATATACAAAAGGATTTAGATATTTGGGCCATTAAAAATATGAATATATATTTCACTATTCCATCAAGGTTGAGATGGAGATTGGAGACTCTAAATATTCTTATAATCTTGGGGATAAAAATGGAAAATTTAGTATTCTTCAGATGGATCAATGGATAAATCCCGTGGAGGAAATAAAACCCAACATACCATTTATCAAATGTGTGGGAAGAAAAATCCTAGAAATTGTTTGATATAATAGGGATATGTTTCAAATGTGGAAAAGAGGTCCATAATGATAATCATTTCCAAAGGTAAATGAATAAACCCACTAATGTGGAAGAAGAAAATAAGATTTAAATCAACACACATATAGTGGTGCGGTGTTTCAATGTCAAGGAACACAGATATTATGTAATCCAATTCCCTAATCCAAGGGTTGTGAGATAAAATCAACAAAAACAACCTCCAAGTCCAAGAGAGTAAGGAATGGAATATTTTATCACTACTACTAAGGTGGATCCAAAAAAATATGTGGTTAAATGTATACTGGATATTCACTAAAGAAAAAAATTAGCATAACTATTCAAGAACCACCTCAAAACAAGGGGTTTGAGATATCTATGAAAATATTACATGGATAAATGGATTTCTCCCAAGTATATAACTCCTCCTTAAAAATATTTTTGGAATTAATCTTCCAAAAAAATCTTGTCGTGCTTCCTTTAGTGGAGTTTGATGTCATATTCAGTATTGATGGGCTATCCGTTTATAAATCTGACATCAACTATAAAGAGATGGAGATCACTCTTCACATATCAAGTCATCCTCTAATTTTTTACAATTTTAAGGAGGAGGATGAATCTCCCCTAGAATATTTTTGTTCAATATTGGGTATTATTTACTTATGAATAAGCATATTGAGTCCAAATAATTAATACAAAGATGAAAATAATGCTTGAATAAATTCACATTATGAGGGATTATAATTATGTATTATATGAAGAGTTTATTGGTCTTCCTCCTGTCTTAGAGGTTGAGTTCTCAACCAAACTAATACTTGGATCTTCATCCATATCAAATGCCCTTTATAGAATGGTCATTTTTGAGTTGGAAGTGTTAAAAAGTAGATTGAATAGAATCTAGAAAAGGGTTTTATAAGTCTAAGTTCTTCACTATAGGGTGCACCAATTCCCAAAATAAATAAGAAGGATGGGTCAATGAATATCAACATTTATTATCATTATATCAAAAAAAATATGATAAAGAACAAGTATTCCCTACCATGGATAGACAACTTGTTTGAAAAACTATGTGGATCCCAATATTTCTATAAGGTGCACCTTTGATTGGGATATCACCAATTAAAGGTGAAGAGTAAAGATATTACCAAAACAACCTTTTAAACAATGTATGGACACTATTATTTCATAGTGATTCCTTTTAGACTCACTGATTCTCCAGAAATTATTATGGACTTAAGGAATAAAGTCTTTAGATATTACTCTCAAAATTTATGGTAGTCTCTACAGATGATATTTTGATTACCCCAAAAGAGACGAGGGGAATGAGGTGAATTTCAATACCATTCTAAGGGCATTGATAAAGGAAATTTTTTATTTAAATAGGGGTAAATTTTAGTTTTTGATAGAGTACTTATCATTCTTATCCCACATTATCACTAGCAAAGTGATATATGTGGACCCTTCTAAGACAAAGGTAATCATGGAGTGGACCAGACCAGCATCTATAATTGAGATTAGTAGTTTTCATGGAAAATATGGGTATTAACAATGATTTGTGAGAAAATTATCACAATTTTTCAGACCCTCTAACCAAGATAGCACGGAGGGAGTAATGTTTTTCTAGACCAGTTAATGCAAATATATTTTTAAGGAGCTGAAAAGGAGGCTTATCACTTTACTAGTCCTCATGTTTCACTCAAATATAGAAATTTTTGTGGTATAAAGAAATTATTTTAATAATGGTTTGGGTTTTTTTCTAATTAATAATGATAAATTGATAGCCTATTCCTCAAGGTAGTTGAAATAACATGAACAGAACTATATAATGCATGATCCTGAGTTGGTTGTAGTGATATTATATATGAAAATATGACAACATTATCTCTACAGGGATAAGTTTGAAATATATATATATATACTAAGATCCTAAAATAGATAATCACAAATAAGGTGCTTATCATGAACCATTAAAGATGGTTAGAGTAGATCAAGGACTATAACTACTAAATCCATCACCATCCTAAGAAGGAAAACAAATTTTTAGAAGCTCTATGTATAATGGATCTAAAAATATTATCAATTATGAGAATTGAGAATAAAACATTATTCTTAGACTTCAAAAGTGTTTATATAGGAATTTTCAAGTAAGGAACATCATTATTAATTTCTTAAATTATTTCTCAACCATCCCTACTAGATAAGATAAAGGATACTCAAAGAGATGATGTGAGAATTTAGAATAAGGTAAAATATATAGTAAAAAGTAAATCATTAGAGTTTAAAATTGATAAAGAATGAGTTTTAAGATTTGGTTCATCACTATAGGTACTATAAAATCTATAGATAAAGAAAGATCTATTGAATAGTGCACATAAATCGACCTTCTCCAACCACACAAGGATCATGAAGATGTATTGAGATATCTGAGAGAACAAATGTTGGGAAAATATGAAGAAATGTTTCTCAGAATATATATCAAAGTGTCTAGTATGTTAGAAATTTAATCTTTAAATTAAAAATTATAAGGGTATTATTTAACTATTACCAAAACCTACAACGAAAATCACCCTGTACTTTGTCACTGATCTTCCAAATACATCAAGAGAAAGTAATTCTATATGTGTTATGGTGGGTCATATTTAAAATATTTCTCACTTAATTATGATTTTATAGGACTTATAACTTGATTATATTTCAAGTATATACATTAGAGAGGTGGTGAGGTTTCATGAAACACCACTGTCGATTGTATTTGACCAAGATCTTGTAAGATTTGGTGTCCTAGAACTAGCTTGTTCTACATTGATTACATGGACATTTAATGTATTATTATATATTTTTCATTTTTCTTCATGATTATGATGTAATAATGTCCTAGAGTATTTGTTGCATTGATAAGGTCATTGTAGTTCCCCGCTATGATGAGAACCTTGAAAGGATATAACAATATTCTTAAATATAGTTCTACTGTTGGATGACATGCAATGATGGGAAACATAGCATGCAGACCATCAGGTGTGAGTACTCGTAAGCATATGAGACTTCCTCTCATGAAATTCTCACTTGGTAATCTCCACGATAAGATATTATGATAACAGAACCGCTACTAGGAATTCTGCATGTTTTGGTGTCATCAGATATTTCTATCTGTGAGCATGTGTAATGATCCTTAGACTTTAAGATTATCATTAATATGTGCCATGAATTATGCACATTGATTTAATGATGAAAATTTTCATGCAGACAGTTGGTGAGAAGTAGGTTATGTTGGGTGCGTCACGAGTGGCATGTTATTAATGGATAAGTTGAGGAAATATTTACCCCTTCAATTTATGGAAGTTGATATCTCGGCCCTTTGATTGAAATAGAACCATCGCACGAAATTCCTTGGCCATGGTGTAAAAATGAGTTTATTTCAGGTAGTCAAAGAACGGCGTATCAAGCATAAAAGTTGATGACACAGTCATGAAACCTGCTTGATGAGATATCATGACAAAGGGATTATATTACATAGTGAGCATTAGTATGTGGATGTCATTGTTGCAACTTTAGGTTCTCTCTCTTGGGTGCCCTGACCCATTGCTAGACAGTACTCGTGGACTTTAGGCAAGCCCGCCTAATGCCAACGAGAAAGTATCCTAGAGGGTCACACACTAAGTGTTTTTTGTGGTCTCAATTAAATTCTATTTGAATTTAATTAATGAAATAAATATTATTCTCAAGACCATGGAATAATTTTATTCAAGTTAAAATGATCTCATAAATTAAATAAAATATATTTATTTATTTTATTGAACATTTAATAAATATTTATTTACTTGTTTGTAAATAAAATATTTATTTAAGAGAATAAATTATTTATTTGTTTATTCAGGTGTTCAATAAATGGAAGTTGAGTTCAAGTGGACCAAGGTTGGTCCAGTAGTAAAATAATTATTTTTAAGATGGTCAATAATTATTTAACTAGTTGGCACAAATTAAAATAATGCTGCTATTATTTTGTGATGCGGAATTTTATTTATAATTTTGTTTTGAACAAGTTGGTGCACCATAAATAATGACGTGGTATTATTATTAAATGCATGGTTTTTCTCTATGTTCATGAATGTATTTAATTGTTGTTATGAAATTAAATAGGGTAATTGAAATTCCATGTATATAAATTAGATAGTGCGCCGATTATTCCATACACCACACCACATTCCTGGTGAATTGATAATTATTTAGCCAAAAAAAATTTCTCTCGAATCCTCTTCTCTCCCCTCTCAAGAATGAGTGACATTCCTCATGGTAGAAAAACATGTGATCAAGAATGACTGACACAAGACACTCGATTCTCCCTGCTAGCACCCAGAGAACTAGCAGTGTTGATCGGAGGCCATCAAAGAATGTGTGGATAACCACTAGAGATATTCTAGTTTGGATTCTTACAAGCACAACGAGATAATCTAGAAGAGTCATTCCAGATGATCAACATCATCAACGAAGAAAAATACCAAAGATCAAGATATTATTTTTCTTTATGAAATTAATTAAATTAATTATAAACATGATGTTGAAGATCCTCTCTAAAGGTTTTGGGCCTCTTTCTTCTTTATCTAAATCTTTGATTATATTTCATGGAGACTGGGGTTCATCATCGTATTGATCCTGGAATAATCATTGATCATGGTAAAAATCAATATTGGGTGTCGTTCTAACCACGCTTTCGCTGCACCCGGAACCTTCAAGTGGTATCAGAGCGGTTACATCATAGTTTATAATTACTTAAATATTTTGTTGATGACTTACGCATTTAATAATTTTGTTGTTTCAATTCAAGTTAATCATTCTGAAAATCTCAATCTCGAGATCTATTCCTCCACTTTTGTTTCTCATTCACTTTATTAAAATGATCTTTTCTTTTAATTTTGTTTAAAATAAAATTGAGGATCTCATCCGGAGGTGCCAAAGCTTCCTGGTCGTACAACGCCAGTACACATGGCGTGTATTCGGCAGTACACGCAATGTAGTCAATATTCAATGCATCAGACCGGTCTACCAAACCAAGTCGTGTGTTGGAGTCTATCTAAGTCTTAAATGACTCCGTGTGTTGACCAGAAATAGGTGGCACGTGGTTTCCGTATTACATTCCATATGGCCCAATGGACACGGTGTGTAGTCCCTTTGGGTTAGGGTTGGACTGTGTACAACGTACACGGCTTACCCAGCTGGAGACCATATAACGAGGGACTACACAGCGTGTGGCCCAATGGACATGATGTGTACTCCGAAAATTTTAGAAGTATACTCACACGTTGTTTCCCTGGGTGTGTACATTGGATAGACGGTGAAAAATAGAACAGGTCATGTAGTTGGAACTACATGTCGTGTACTCATCCAAATTACGCAGATTTATTAAAATTTATTATTATATTATAAAAACCTCTGATACGTGTACCTTCGTGAGGGTGTAAATCAGAGGCACAACATGGGATAGGTGTTTTATATATATGTTTTAAATTTAACATCCGCGTAATGTTCATTTCTACTCATTGGGTAGTTATGAATAGGAATTCACCGAGTTGCCTCCAAGGTACAAGTTACGTACAAAGATAATTATAAATGAATTTATTTTTTTAAAATTATGATGGATGATAATCTCAAGGAAATTCAGAATATGGTTTAAGATAAAATGATTGATTAATTAAAGATGATAATTAATTGATTCGAGTGTGATTTATCTTAAACAAAAATGATTAAATAATTAATTACTAGTTTTATTTATGCATAAATGTCATTGCATGTATGGATGATCATGAGCTAGACCAAGAACTTTGTATCTGGATGGTTACTTTTAATTTATTTATTTGAATTAAATTTGTTGTATTGCGAGCCTTCTCCTCATTAATATGTAGGGCATGCATGCCCAAGGTTTCTTTTATGTAAAACCCCTTTTTACCCCTCACCTGCATAGCATTTGTAATGGATGGAACTCCAAAGCTAGTAGAGTTGGTTCAATCTAGAGCTGAGACGAAACCAATCCCAGAAGATATAGAGGTGGATAGGTGGAAGCTGTAAACACGAACCCAAAAAGTTCAAGGTGTTTCTCCCCTAGATCAGGGTTAGTTTATCAACCACTAGATAAAGTAACCATTAGAAAATATCAAGATTGTTTCATTTACTTTATTTTATTTATGTCAGTTGCATTGTTTATCATTATGGACGTGTTGTCACAATCCCATAATTAATGAATTAATCAAGAATGCAAGATGGAACTAAAATAAACCAGACTTATGCGTAGATATTATCAAGACATGAATAATCACTTAAGTAAGTTCCACTTATTATTAACAAGCATGTGATAATGATAATAAGTAATTCACGCATAAGAGATAAAAAATACCTCAAATAAAATATTAATTCAGAACAAGCCTTCTGTTACTTGATTAAGGGAAAAACTCAATAAAACTATGTGTTTGACCAACCCTTTTTGGGACACTTACTTTTATACAAGAATCCCTTATGAAAGGTTTTAGGTTGAATTAACCATATTACATCAATAGGAGTATCCCTTGCAAGACTTGGTGTAATATTGGATGCAAGAGTTGAGGGAATCCAAATTCATGATTTCAGGATTGGGTAGTCCACTCAATATATTAAGGAGCTACAAGACCACAATTGGAAAAGACCTGCCTACCTAAATACCTTCTAATAGCTTGACCAACCCTTTTTAGGGCTATGTGAAGGGGAATATGGATCCTTGCCACTAGAATTCCATGGAAACTGGACATTCTGAGTTCAATGGTGAGGGATATTGGGACTTGATAAAATAGTGGGAGACTTAATAAAATTTATTTTTACTTATAAAACGTAATCAATAAAGTACTAATGGTCTTCTCTCTTAATTGTATAATAAAAATAAAAAACTTGTTAACCACACTATCCCTACAATAAATTCTATATAAAGACAACATCCTCATAGGCAAGTAACTTCCAATAATTTTTTAGACGCCTTCAGGTTATCCTACTCCATGAACGGAAGTCTTACGTGATAGAGTTAGCATTACCTAATCCTCCTGCCAAAGAGGCGAGTGATTAGGATTTCTTGGTCTATGTGAAAAATATGAACGGCGCGGTCGATGTTCAATGTTTGATCCTATCATCAATGTCTAGTGATCTCATGAAGTCTAATAAAAACATGGATTCTTATATCATGCTCGAGAAACTCTGTGGTCTTTATTAGGATAGAGCAAGACAGGAAAGGTTTGAGATCTCTAAGGCACTCCTTCAGAGTAAGCTTGGAAAAGTTTCCCCAGCTGGGCCTCGTGTACTCAAGCTCATTGGCTACATTGAGTGCCTAGAGGTTCTAAGGTTTAAATAGCCCAAAGAACTGGGCACCGATCTCATTCTCACATCACTCCCTCAGATCTTCTCTGACTTTGTTGTCAATTTCAATATAAACAACATTGAGAAGTCTCTATCTGATCTGATTATACTCATTCTCCAAGTGGACAAAGATATGAAGCACGAAAATCCTTCTCTCCTTATGGTGAATAACAGGAAAGGGAAGGTGAAGAGATTTAATCCCAAAGCTTCTTCACATCCTTCCAAGAAAAGGAAGATCAAAGGGGAGGCAAGGGAACATAAGGTTGTTTGTTTCGCATGTGGCAAGAAGGGATACTAGAAAAAGAACTACACCCAGCCTAAGAAGCAAGGGGAATCGTTAGGTGTGTTTTTTATCGAGTTCAATATATATATTTATACAAATTCGGTTTTAGATAGAGCTTTTGGTACTCACATATGTATCCAAATAAAAGAACCAAGTTTATTCATAAATATTGATTGAGGAGATGTAGATATACGAGCAGCTAATAGAGATAGTCTTGTTGTTGTATCTATTGGGGACTACCACCTCACGTTGCCAGCAGGGATGATATTGGTGTTAAGGGGTTGTTTTATGTGCATTTTGTAACCAAAAACATAATTTTTATATTCATAATAGATATAGATGGATTTTTTTTTCATGTTTGTAAATGAATGTTGCTTCTTTTATTAACATAGAATTTGTTTTGGTAGGGCACATTTATACAATGGTCTTTATGTGTTAGATTACACAAACCAGGTAATGGTAGTCAATGACAAAGATACTTCACATGACTCATAACACACCCAAATTTGGCATCACTTGCTAGGTGATGTAAATAAGAAATTCTTGACAAAGTTACATCAAGATGGATATTTAGATTCTTTTGAACAAAAACCACTTGGTGTATGTCATGCATGTTTACAAGGAAAAATGACCAAAGCCCCATTTGGTGAGAAAGGTGAAAGGGCTAAAGAAGTTCTCGAATTGGTTCATACCGATGTGTGTGCACCATTTCCATTTGAATCAAGGGGAAAGTACTCATAATTCATAACTTTTACTGATGATTTTAGTAGATATGGATATATATACTTAATGATGTATAAGTCTGATTCTTTTGATAAGTTCAAAGAATAAAAGAATGAAGTTGAGAACCAGCTTGGTAAAAAGATTTAGAAAATCCACTCAGACCGAGATAAAGAATATCTTAATCAATACTTCATTGATTACTTACAGGAGTTTCGGATCCTATCCCAACTCACTCCTCCAAACACACCCCATTGGAATGGTATGAGAGAAAGGAGGAACTGCACCCTGTTGGACATGGTGAGATCAATGATGAGTCATGTGAGTCTTTCATTATCCTTTTGGTGATATGCGTTATAAACAGCAGCACACATACTAAACCAAGTACCAACTAAATAGATAAATGATATTCCATACGAGTTCTAGAGTGGAAGAAAAGCCATGTTATCGAATTTACATTTTTGTGGTAGCGAAGCATTTGTTAAGGCCTCTTCAGGTAACAAACTCACACCCTGAGGCACAAAGTGTACCGTTATAGGATACCCCAAGGAAACAAGGGGATATTACCTATAAATCCCATTATACAAAAAGGATATAGTGTAAATACATTCCATATTCCTTGAGAGGAAGAACATCTACAAAATACATAGTGGGAGAGAGATAGACATTGATGAAGTCGAGGCTCAAGGTACACAAGAGTTGGTACAGGAATAGATTCAACAAAGCCCCGTGGAAGAAGAATATGTTCCAGAGACACAAGTATTGTGTAGGAGTACAAGAGAGGTTAGAGAACTGAAATGGTATGGTTTTATAGTTACCGAGGATGGTGACTCATTATTAGTTTATAATAATGATCCTCTAACCTACAAGGAAGAATTAAGTGGCACGGATATTGCCAAGTGGCAAGAAGAAATGAATTCTGAAATAGATTCCATGTACCAAAACCAAGTCTGGATTTTGGTAGATCCCCCAGTTGATGTAAATAATGTTAGTTGCAAATGGGAATTCAATAAGAAACTGGACATGGAAGGACAAGTCAGTACCAATAAGGCATGACTAGTTGAAAAAGGTTTTAAACAGCATCAAGGAAGTGACTTCGATGAAACCTTCTCACCAGTTAAAATGCTAAAATTCATCACAATTATACTTTCCATTATGGCTTACCATGACTATTAGATTTTGAAAATGGATGTCAAAATAGAATTCCTTAACAGGAACCTTCAAGAATATGTTTACATGACTCAACCTTAAGGGTGTGTGACTATCAAGGATAACAATAAGGTATGCAATTTGAAAAAATCTATTTATGGATTAAATCAAGCATCCAAGTCATGGAACATTCGTTTTGATGAATCCATAAAAGGATTTGGTTTTATCAAAAATGAATGTGATACTTGTGTCTAAAAATTGTTTAGTGGGAGTGCAGTCGTTTTCCTAATAGTATATGTTGATGACATATTACTTATTGGAAATGAAATACCAGTCTTACATTCTGTTAAGGCATGGTTGAATCAATGCTTCTCCATGAAAGACTTGGGAGAGGTAGTGTATATTGATGGGATCAAGATACATCATGAAATATCCAAGATATTGTTGGGCCTAAGTCAAAGTACATACATTGATAATATACTAAAGAGATTCATTATCAAACAATCCAAGAGGGGATTGTTTCCAGCATCACATGGCATTCATCATTCCAAGAAAATGTGTCCCCAGACACATGAGGAAAGAAAGATAATTGTAAGGAATCCATACGCATCAGCGATTGGGTCAGTCATATATGTGATGTTATGTACTAGGCTGGATTTCCCCTACGCATTGAGTGTGGTAGGCAGATATCAAGCTGACCAGGTGACTGCCAATGGATGGTAGTCAAGACTATAATAAAGTATCTGAGGCGTACTAAGGATATGTTCCTTGTTTATAGAGGATATGAGGAACTAGTCATCATAGGATATGCATATGCTAGTTTCCAAACTGATCAAGATGACATGAAGCCACAAACGGGATACATCTTCACTTTGAATGGAGGTGTAGTGAGCTGGAAGAGCGCAAAGTAGAGTGTGGTTGTAGATTCTATAGCAGAGTCAGAGTATATCACAACTTCAGAGGTAGATAAAGAAGAAGTTTAGATGCAAAGCTTCATCCTGGAGCTATATATGATACCTAATAATAAAGATATCATCACACTATAATGTGATAATACTATAGCACTGTCTCTCACAAAAGAGCCAAGGTCACATCAGCGGATTAAGCACATACATCGGAAGTATCATCTCTTGAGGGATTTTTCTCAGAGATGTGAAGTTGCAGTGAGTAGTATTTCTATGGAAGACAATATAGAAAACCCCTTGACTAAATACTTGACTCAGCAGAAACATGATCATCATATGAGGTCTCGCGGACTGAAAGTCATAGGAAGTTGTCTCTAGTAAAAGTGGGAGTTTTTAGGAGTTGGTGTCCTAGAACCAACTATTTTTACCTTGATTACATCGACATTTAATTTATTATTACATATTTTTCATTGTTCTGCATGATTATGATGTAATAATGTCCTAGAGTATTTGTTTCATTGATAAGGTCATGGTAGTTCCCTGCTATGATGAGAACCCTGAAATGCTATAACAGTATTCTTAAATATATATTCTTGTGGTTGGATATCATGCTATGATGGGACACATAGCATGCATAATGTCATGTGTAAGTACTCATAAGCAGATGAGACTTCCTCTCATGAAGTTTTCACTTGTTAATCTCTAAGATATAAGATTATGAGAACAGACCCACTAGTAGGAATTCTACATGTTTTGGTGTCATCAGATATTTCTATCTGTGAGAATGTGTAATGATCATTAAATTTAATATTATCATTAATATATGTCATGACTTACACACTTTTATTTAATGATGAAAACCATCACACAGATAGTTGGTGGGAAGTAGGGTACGTTGGGTGCGTCACGAGTGGCATTTTATTAATGGATAATTCGAGGAAGGATTTTTCCCTTCCATTAATTGAAGCTGATATCTCGTCTCTTTGATTGAAATAGAACTGTTGCACAAAATTCTATGGTCATGGTGTAATTATTAGTTTATTTTAGGTAGTCAAAGAACGATGTATCAAGCATAAAAGTTGATGACACAGTCATGAAACCTACTTTATGCGATATTGTGAAAAAGGGATTATATTACACAGTGAGCATTTGTATGTGGATGTCATTATTGTGAATTTATGTTCTTTATCTTGGGTGACTTAACCCGTTGCTAGACAATACTCTTCGACTTTAGGCAATCCCGCCTAATTCCAACAAGAAAGAATCCTAGAGGGTCACACACTATGTTTTTTTGGTGGTCTCGGTTAAATTCTATTTGAATTTAATTATTGAAATAAATATTATTCTCAAGACTGTGGAATAATTTTATTTAAGTTAAAATGATTGCATAAATTAAATAAAATATATTTATTTTATTGAACATTTTATAAATATTTATTTACTATTTTGTAAATAAAATATTTATTTAAGAGAATGAATTTTGTATTTATTTATACGGGTGTTCAATAAATGGAAGAGAATCTCGAACGGACCAAGGTCATTCTGGTAGTAAAATAATTATTTTCAAGATGGTAAATAATTATTTAACTATTTGGCACAAATTAAAATAATACTCCTATTATTTTGTGATGTGGAATTTTATTTATAATTATGTTTTGTGCTAGTTGGTGCACCATAAATAATAACGTGGTATTATTATTAAATGCATGGGTTTTCTCTAAGTTCATGAATGTATTTAATTTTTGTTATGAAATTAAATATTATAACTGAAATCCTATGTATATAAATAGGAAAGTATGCCTATTGTTCCATACACCACACCACACGCTTGGTGAATTGAGAATTGTTGATCCAAACAATTTCTCTCTCAAATTATCTTCTCTCCCCTCCCAAGAATTAGAGACGTTCTTCAAGGCCAAATAATATGAGATCAAGAATGATTGACACAAGACACTCGATTCACCGCGCCAGCACCTGGAGAATGAGCGGTGTCGATCGGAGTCCATCGGAGCATGTGTGGATCACCGCTAGAGGGATTATAGTTTGGATCCTTACAAACGCAATGAGATAATCTGAAAGTGTCATTCCGGATGATCAACATCATCAACAAAAAAATACCAAAGATCAAGGTATTGTTTTTCTTTATAAAATTAATTAAATTAATTATAAACATGCTGTGCAAGATCCTCTCTAAAAGTTTTAGGCCTCTTTCTTCTTTATCCAAGTCTTTTATTATATTCTACGGAGATTGGTGTTCATCGTCGTATTGATCCCATAATAATCATTGATCATGGTAAAAATCAAAATTGGGTGTCGTTCCAACCACGCTTTCATTGCGCCTAGAACCTTCAAATCTGCGATTTACCTCCAAATTCTAGAAGAACCTCTGACATGATCTAAATGATGAGTTGAACTTTAGTATATCTTACCACCATCAAAATTATTCCCAATATGATTGGAATATTCCAAAATTAGAATAAATGTTGGGATCATTCTCTATAGACTTTATAAGATGGGACCAAGATCTTATCCTGGTTGAGTTCTTATACAATAATAGTCTCCACTCAAGAATCCAAATATTTACTTATGATGACTTTTATTGGAAGATATTTAGAACACCAAAATTTTGGAAAAAAGTTTTACAACTCAAGTTATTTGGATCAAAAATGGTTTAGGAACTGATAGAAAAGTTTAAAATCATTCAACAACACATTAAGACTACTCAAAGCAGATAGAATAGCTATACTGAAAATTTTCGGTGAAACTAGGAGGATGAGGTCAAGAGTAAAGTGTTTCTATAAATATCTCCATGGAAGATTCATGATATTTTGGATAAAGGGTAAGATGATCCTCAGGTACAACTGTCACTTTTATATTCTTGATCACATCTAAGTTTTGGATTATTGACAAGCACTCCCACCAACCCTATCCCAAGTACAAGATGTATTCTGTGTTCCCTTTTTGAGAAAGTACATACCAAATCCATCACATGTAAAAAATTAAAAGGTGGAATAGCTTGAAAATTATCTCTACTATTAGGAATAGTTTATGAAGATCTTGGAACACAAAGGTAAAGTTCTTCACAACAAGACAACTCACCTGGTCAAAGTGTTATGGTAGAACCAAAAATATGAAGAGGCAACTTGGGAACCAGAGTAATCCAAGAAGTATAATTACCCTTAGATATTTTCACCTTATTATGTAATATGAAACTTTTATAGAAAATTTTTATAAGGGGGGAGGAATGTAATAATCGTATTTTTTAAGAAGGAAAAATTTTTTAATAGCATATGTGACACTCAACACCAAGCTAAAATGAACCATTATTATTTATAACCATTATAACAATTCCATTTAATTAGTGGGGGTAAATAATACTAACTAATTTATAAAATTTTTATAAATTTACTAATATATATAAGTTTGTTGATAATTTCCAAGGAAATAATCACTCAACTTTTAATAAACATTTTATTATTCAAAAATACATTTCCTCCAAAAATTATTTTTGTAGAAAATATTTTAATTAATTTATTGAAATTTTTGAAATTTTATTTTATAAATTAAAAGAAATTATAAAATTATCATATCAAAATTAAGTTGTAGTGATGTTTTGGAATTTTTCTGAAATGCATGACTTTTCAGTGAATAGTGAAAATTAAAGAGTTTTCAAATACTGTCATTTATCTTCATTAAATAAAGTAATTTAAAACTTTCATTATAATTTGTATTTGTATATAAAGTGAAATATACATAATTTTATTTAGAATAATCTAATTAATTTTATTTTAATCATCAATTGTAATGATTTTGGTATAAGTTTTTTTATGCTTAAAAAGGTGGTTTTCTATAAACTATTTTTAAGTGTATAAAGTTTATCGATTTAAATAAAATAAAATAAACCATTGTAAGTAAATATTTAAAATAAATTTTTATATTTTAAATCTATTTATATGAATTTAAATTCATATAATTATAATTTTTTTCATAGATTTAATATAAAATCATATATTTCTTAACAAATTCATTTCATGAAAAATCATTTTTTGACACATTTTATAGATTTAATTTTAAATTAAATTATTCCACTTGTGTGATTTGAATTTGAAAAAAAATAGATTCTGTATTTTTAATCAACATAATTAATATTTTTTAATAAGTTCATCTTAATTTTTTGTTATAATAAATATTAAAAATAGTAAAAAAAACTAGTTACAGTGGTGAACATTAAAATGGTAAAAGCAACTGAACTTAAGGTTAAATGAAAAAAAAAACTACAAATGTTTATGTTTTAAGAGTGGAGTTTTTTACCGACCGTATAACTTATAAACTCTATTATTTATCAATTTTTTAGGAAATTTTCTTGAGTGTCACTTCCCATTATTGAATAGTTTCAGGTATTTTTAAATATGTCACTCCCTCTCACTTATAAAAGGAAACCTCCTCTCCTATCTATTACACACTCTAGAAAAAAAATTAGATAGTCCTTACTCATATCCCATAATTAATTCAGTTCACACATCCTAGAGTAATTTTTTTTATAAACCCAATATTGGGAGGCTTTAGGTATAATCCTAAAGAGGTGGTCCAAAGAAGAGGTGTGGTTCTTAACTGAGCGTTTTTGTTTTGTTTCTTCATTCACCTCATTAAAATATTATTAAATAATTATTATATAATAAAATAATTATCAAAAATATAATTATATTTTATTATTTTAGTGGAATAACCCACATCCATCTCACCTTTAATCAAATGGGAAACAAAACCATCTTTCATGTGTATGGTGGACTACCACCTCATGAAATAATGTAATTCATTTTCTATCATCTCCACTCATGGATTTTCATGATGATGGAATTAAATTTTATGTATGAAATTAATGAAATGATAATCATTATATAAAATTAATATATCATATAATTTCTTACCTTACAATTCATTGAAAAATTATAATATCATTCGTGTGAAAGGCGAACTACCGCCTCATGACCCGTTCAAAATTGTTTTATTACCACATTATAAGGATAATATATGTAACTGTATTTAAATAAATAATATTATATTTATGATTTAATTATCAATATTTAAATATAAAATAATAATTACATTATTTCCAATGTGATCATTGAAAAATGAAAATGTTACTCAAACATACGTACGACCTACCATCTTCATGATTGTAACATAGTTTATTTTTTATAAACATCCTTCATGGTTGGTTTTAAAAGTATAATATATGTGTAAAATGATAATTACATAATCATTATTATTCTAGATATGATAAATAATAATATCTTTGACCTTAGTCAACTTTACAAAGTGATTTTTAACAAATTAGCTAAACATCGTCAAAACTTATCACTTGAACCTAAATGGTTAAGTAATTAAATATAACATGATAATAAAAAAATAAAATAAATAATAAAATTAAAAAAATTCTTAATTAATTAAATAGTTAACATAATTTTATTATTTAGGAATATAAATAATGCATGTGATGAATCGGGCTTGAGGTAATGGATCTATCTAAACCACCCATTTCTTCAAGTTATGATCATTCTCTCTCTAACTCATTGTATCTCTATTTAAAGTTATAGATTGATTATAAATTATTTATATGTGTCTCTCACATAAATACCTAGAATATTCTCCCTTGTTATTATGTGGTAATATAATCCTTATGTTCATTTCTCAAATTCCTTCACTGTGAAATTTACATTGATTATGATATGAGGCAACATTATGAAACCCATTTTCTTTCCATTGGTAATTATTATGTTTATTACTTATGATTTAATTACATTTTGTGTCACAAAAAAATCATGAACATTTTATGATGGTTCTACCCAGATATAAATCCAATGCATTGGGTAAAGCTTTAGTCTCATGAGATATTATGTATGGGATTAGAGTGTAAACCTAATCCATTGTGGGACTTTATCCACCATGTGATTTTTGTCTTGGTTGTAAGACTTGACATAGTTTTATTTCATGTTAAATGATTTTTACATGGTTACTATGTTTCTATTATATTATGATATTTTGTTCTTTATTTTATGATTCCTTGTGATTACTCGTGAGCCTTCTCTTTTATGTTATGATGTTATTCTTTACACTCACATGTTATGTTCCTTTATCATGTTTATTCACTTATTAGAATTTTTTGATCACCTATTTATTTTATGTATTCAATACGTTATCCAATTTAGTTTTAGGATCTCAAATGGGTTTAGGATCTCATTATACAGAATAAAATAAGAATGTCATGCTTTAGTTTTCTTTTGATGTATTATGAAACAAGTCTTCTAAAGACACTAGGCCTTTTTGATCCTTGTTTTATATTATTGGTTATTTATGTAAAGAATAATTCAATAATATGTTTAAAAATTAATGGGTAGATATAATAAATATTTTTAATCTCGGTGTCAAGGATTTAAATATAATAAAATATAGATACGGACATTTTTTAATTTTCTTTACCTAAAATATTATAAAGGTCAAATTCATGTTCAAATGTCAAAAGGAAGGTCATATATTATCTTTTTAGATGATTAGGGATGAAATATAATCATCCAATTAAATTAAGTAAAGTGTTTAGGAAATTTTTCAGTCCTTATCGCATTATTTTTACCCTTCTGTAACAACTTTTACCTCTATCATGGTGAAAATTAATTACTATGGTTATTATTTATATTGAAAAACAATAAAATAGACCTATTTACTAAGTTTATATGTATTTATTACAAATATTTAATACATTTATAAATATTAAATTCACATAAGTGTCATAATTTAGTTTAAAATTAAACTAGAAAAAAGTGAAAAAAACAATTTTTCAAAAAAAATCCTTTTAAGTAAAAAAACAAGTTATACCATCTTTGAGTATAAAATTCCTTAAAAATATTATAATTGGGTTATGTTTAATAAAAATAAACTAATATAATTTTAAAACTAATAAAAGATATAATTTTAATTTTAGAATATATTAAAATAAAATATAATTTTCAATAAAAAATTATATTTTTCTCTGTTCATTGAAAAATAAAACTTTTCATAATAATTTCAATCTTATACCATAGAATAATTTAAATATGATGATTTTGAAAAAATAGATCCTTTTATCAAATAAAATTTCAAAAAATGACATAAATTATTTATATTATTCACTCATAAAAATATATAAAAAAATTGAGGAAAATATATCTTTTAGAAATAAAAGGTATTTACCAAAAATCAAGTTATTATTTACTAAGAATTAATCTATAAATTTGTATTAATTAGAACTTTTATCTATATTGCATAATTTGGTTACTCTTATTTATACCTGTGAATTCAACGGATGGGTTATAATGGTCATATTTAAATTATAATATTTGATAGTTCATTTGATTTTGGTTTTGTGTATCGTGTACTCTATTGAACATAGTATTCTTTTAACATATAGGGTTAATACAACCATTATATTGAATTAGAGGATAAAACATATAGAAACCTATGATATTTCAATGTAATATGGGATAAATTGGATGTGTCGTGGGATGATAATTCTAAGATTGATAATAAGTGTAAAAGTATAGATAACCTTTTTGATGTTTTATATAAAGGGATTTTAAAGCCATTCAGGATATTTTTAGCACATTTTATGAAATAAAACCCTTTAGTTTATAATTTTTTTTGTAAAAGTTTTATTTTAGGGAGAATTATTTAATATTTTATTGGCATAAGTTGAAATATATTGATAACATTTAGGTTTAATATGATCTTTGTTGTTAATCTGGTTAATTGGGATAAAAATGTTATAATATTTCAGGAACATATGTTTTATTATATAAATAACCATAGGATTGAAAATCAATTTTATGATTATGTGAATAATGTTATTTTTGAATAATTTCACTAATTTTGTGACATAATAAGATTAATGTAAATAGAAATCATCTTGGCTAATATGGGTTTTTATTTGAGGAATATAGGTTAATCTATCTTTTAGAATAATATATGCTTTTATTTTGACTTTATTTTTGGGAAATGATTAGTATATTTTAGAGAACATATGACCATTGAATATACTTTATTTGATATGATACTTTAATAGTGATTGATATTTTTTAGAGATAAATATTAAATTTATCTTGGAATAATACATGATCAAATCTTTCAAATCTTTAGAGTTCAATATTTCTTAGGAATATTTTAAAAAAAATTAATCACAATTATTTTTTGGAATAATTTAAGTTGATCATTGGTTATTATTGTTGGGGCTTTGGATATTAATGTTTTATTTCTTAATATGAAGGTTTATTCATATTATCATAAATTATGTTAACCATTTTTAATCAAGTTAATGTCTAAAGATAGGAGGAATAATATATTTATATAGATCTTTTAATCTTTTAGAAGTTTATTTTAGGGCTTCTAGAATGAACAAAATAATCTAGAATACTCATTTTTTGGAGAAAAATATGATATTATGGTGGAAATTTATTAAAGGATGAAATTATCCCTTTCAAGTAAGTATATTTCCTTATTCTCTTATTCTAGTTAGTAAATAAATTCCTCAACTCTAGGAAAAGGGTTTTTGTAAAGACCTATAAATTTAAAGGAATTTTTTTTTATTAAATAATTTGGAATTTTACGAGTCTGCAATTTCTGAAGGCACTGGATTCCAAGGCCCGGTGTGCCCAAAATCAATTTTTGAAGTTTTGTCTGGGTACGTTCAGTGAACGTATGTGCGGGTTTTTCTATCTTTTGAACTAGTGCTCGGAATTTAAATATGAGGACACCGATGAACTCGCAGCACCAGTATTCTCTTAAGGGGACATTTACCGTAGTTGTGTTTTATGCGGGTTGAAAGTTAATTTTTGGGGATTATAATAAATTAAATAAAATTGTTGTACACAGTTTTATTTATAATTGGTGATTATTTTCCTACAAGGGGAAGTTAGAGTTGGGGCCCACACCCACATAACTCCCCATGAGAGTATAATGTGAGGTGGGGCCCACACGAGCCCCTAACCTTTCAACTTCCCTTAAACTCTCCATTAACTCCCCTTCATTAAATGTGAACTCTCCATCTCCTCTCTTTTTAATTTTGAACTCTTCACCCCCCTTTTTGAAACTTGTGGATTTCCCATGAATTAATGAGGCCACCTCTTCTCTCATAAATTGTGCCAACCCAAATAATTAATGCCTACTTTAATTAACTTGGGTGTCAATAATTCTTTTTGAATTGTTTTGAATTTCATGGAAATTCTAATATAATGGGAAGCCTTATTATAATATTTTCTTCGGAAAATATTTTGGTGGGGGAGGCTCTGGAGAATTAGAAGAAGGTGTTCCTCTCCGACGAAGAACACCATTCTTCAATGAAGAACAACTCTGACGTCAAGGAATCTACGTCGTCTTCAAATTCTCTTTCCACGTCATGACAACGACTCTTCCTCCAACTTTGACGGGATGACATCGTTCTCCGCGACGCCGTCTTTCACGACGCCCGACTACCTCGATGATCGTCTTCCACGGCTCGTCAATGTACGATGTCAATTATGTGGTAGGGGTTTGTATAATTTTAAATTGAATAAGAATTATACACTTGTTCTTGATGTGTACTTTGTAAACGTCTTGGCCTCTTGATATCGCCTAACGTGGAGGGCGCGGGCTGAATAAACACGGCCCAACGACCTTCGGTTGATCCATGTTTATTTTGGCGACGGAAGTGGTGTCCGAGAGGAAATGGAGACCAAAGGCAGCGGCGGAAACGGCGGTTGCGTGCTGGCCCAAAGAGGACCGCGGCACCGGGTGCCGCGCGAAGAGGGAAAGACTGCAACCCGCAACTGCGGGCTGCTCGGCCGACGAAAAACCGGCCGGCTAAAGCCGGTCGGACAGAAGGAACCGTGGCGCCACGAGAGTGTTTCACTGTAGAGGACCATGGAATGCGTTCCGCGGGCAGCTCGGTGGACGAACCGGCCGGCAGGCGACCGGCCAGGCTTGGAAGACCCCGCAGTGCCAGGAGGTTGCCGCGCTGGGGGGGACAATGGCCAGCCCATGCGGGCCACTCGTTCCAGAAAGTCCAACAAGCTTCGGGCAGCGCCACCGGTTTGGGAAGTCCCCCCCCCCCCCACACACACTACCTCGGCCAGCTAGTCGAGCTGCGGGCAGGGCAGGGCTGTTCCCCACTGGGTCGGGCCATGCATTATCAGGCCAGGCTGACCCCTTAGCCAGGTCGGACCTGCTGAGCCAGGACGTGTCGACCCGCCAGCCCACCAGGCTTGACCAGCCGGGCCCGTCTCACTTAAACAAGAATAACTTCAAGACCACACGTCCGATCGACGCGCTCTCTACGAAACTGGGATTCTCGAATCGAGACGGTCCTTTTGTGATACTCTTATTGATTGGATCACTTTGGAAAAACGGTTGGGTTGGTTCGAAACCAAAACCAACCGGGCCCTCGGAGCAGAAATGCTTATAACATAAGGACGAGACGTCTGATTGACGTGCCGTCAACTACGTTGGTTTCATTTTGATGAGATGGTTCTTTTGAAAGACTCCACTTTAGTTTCAAACGTTGTTGAAGTACAGTCGGGTTGGTTTGAGCCTAAAAACCAACAGGGGCCCTCGAATGGAAATGCCAATAACTCTCAGACCGGGCGTCCGATTGACGTGCCGTGTATTGCGTTGAGACCCCTATGACGTGGTGTACCTTTTAGATATTTTTTCTTGGGACATCGTGACACTTAGAGTATTGACCATTAGCTCATGGAGAGGATCCTCCCGGAGACGAGCATACGGAGTACGAAGACCTAGTAGCTGGATGAGACATGATGACTGCTTGTCCGATTCATTTCGGAGTGACTTGACTAGCCCAGTGGGGAGCACTAATGTGTGAGGTGGTAGACCCATGGCGGAGGAGCACTACTATGTGAGGCGGCAGACCCACGGTACTTGACAGGAGGAGTACCTCCGTAGGCTATTAGGGGAAGCGCTACTGTGTGAGGCGGCAGACCCATGGCGGGGAGTGCTACTGTGTGAGGCGGCAGACCCGTGGTACACGATAGGAGGAGTACCTTAGCAGTCTAAGGTTAGTGAGTAGCACCTCAGAGTCACGATAGGACTACTGTGCTCGACAGAGGAGGATTTCTCCAACAGTCGTGGTTTCGACATCATGAATAAAATCCTGGTTTTAGCTGAGTCAATGACCTTTCTGTTTTCCTCTTGATTGAGATGGGTTACTTTATAACTTAGGTATATGTATGGTAATATACCTAAGTAATACTTATCCGTCGATTTCATACTTTTTGGTTTATCCTTGTTGGATTTTGTGAGACATTGAGGGTCTCGGGGTCCCTACTGAGTATCGTATACTCACCCCTGCACGGGCTATGCCCGCACCTCGTTTTTTTGGATGCGGATGACGGTCAGCACCGACCTAGGGGGAGTGTACGAGGACTGGATGGTACCCGGAGGTGGACCACATGACGAGATGGTACCCGAAGGAGACGGACGGATGTGGATCGCTGAGGAGGCTATCTGTACCTACCCTTCAGGTAGGAACCCCGGAGGACGATTCTGAAGCTTCTTTCACCTTCCAGTTGTTTGTCCCTTTTTTTGTACTTGCTTTCAATTGTATTTTTATTTTATAGTTGGGCCTGTATTCTGGCCCCTTTACTTTCAGTACTCTTGTTATACAGTTTTCACATAGTGTTTGCTTCCGCTTGTACTCTGGTTCTGTTTGTTTTCAGTTATAAAGGTAATGCCTTCCCATTATTAGGGGTTTACGCCTTTGGTGCTACTATCCAGCCCCTGGCCTATGGAAGGTGGGCTTGGGGTAGTCACGATACGGGCCCCGGGAGACGGGTCGTGACAAATTGGTATCAGAGGAGTCGGTTCTATGGTAGAACACAAGACTCTGATCTTTATTTCTGTGAAGCAATAGTGTTAAGAGTACCAAGTGTGGTTTTCAGTTTAGGGAGTCTAGTGTTGGTGCGATGGCCGATGTATCTGTACACCAGTACCCTAACTACTAATTTCTAACTTAGTGCATGAAAACACTGATTGTGTGTGTGTGTGTGTATCAAAAGTGTTCCTTTTAGTCAGCTCAAACCAGGTCATCTCACCAAGTATAATCTTTTGATCGTGGAGCACCTTTTCTTTTTCAGGATGTCTTCACCTAGTCAGTCAGCGCGGGATCTGAGTGGATATTGTGATGGTATCCCACTAATTAGTGAGGCCATGGTGCAGGGCCCCATCACAGTGGAAGCACCAGCGGTACCACTAATCGCTAGGCTACTATTGCCACTAGCCCCAGCAGCAGAGGGTGCACGCCTCTTGAGCGCATTGCATGAGTTCCTGCGACATAGGCCTCCGAGGTTTCAAGACGAGACAGATTTTCAGATGGTCGGATGCTGGCTGGAGGTTGTAGCATGAGTTTTACACATAGTTGGGACATCCGCTAACTTGATGGTGTACCTAGCTATTAATCGATTTCAGGGAGAAGCTGAGAAGTGGTGGATCTGGATGCTCCAGTTTTATGATGTGGCGACCCTCACCTAGGGAGACTTCGATAGTCTTTTCAGGGTGGAGTTTTTACCAGCAACACTACGCTTTGTGTGGGCTCAAGAGATACTTATCTTTCCGCAGGGCTTTCCAAACATATCAGAGTCTTCTACAGCTGGTAGTAAACAGATGACACAGAAGTCCAAGCGGACTAGGCGAACAGTTGGGCGACCTCATGGTACGGGTTTGATTGTGCAAGGCACACAAAACAGAGCCAGCTATACGAGGAGCAGGCAGTTCTATACATTCAGTGGGCAGGGTCACATGGATCGAGACTTCCCGAACCCTCTTATAGATGAGAAACATGCCATAGAGGTACCTTCTAGGAAGAGGTAGAGGTTCGACCGTGGAGGGCTTTTGGGAGCAGGTGGGCGTCGCAGAGGAGCTGGTCAAGCAGCAAGTGGACAGAAGCGGGACTATCTCTAAACATGGAGGCCTTTGTTTATGATGCTTCTAGCTTTGTTGATGTTATTTTTTGTATTTTTTATGTGTCTTTGTACTTTGAGATGTAGTAATAAAAGACACTTGTCCTTGTGATGTTTGTTTTCTTTCCTTTTGTGTGGTTGATGCTGAGAGGTTCCCGTTAAAACTGTTGACATGACCCTCATGTTTGAGATTCCTACTGGAGGATACCCAGTGACCACACACTGATTCCGATAGTGTGACTCAACCCTTGGAGGCGAGATTGACGGCTAGATCTCTTGGTAGTAGTGTTTAGGCCTTACGCCGTTGTCCATGGAATTAATTAGTACAGTTCATGTTAGGATTGACTATATTAGGCAAATGACGTGGTTCATCCAGGGGATGAGACCGGATTTCTCTTTTCGGCAAAGGAGAAATCATAGCAACTCTTGTAGGACGTAAGCGAAAAAGGGTGTAGTTGAATTGTTTAAAAATGGATAGTCACACCCATTGTTCATTCAGTGAATGGTTTACGGTTTACTCTAATCTCAATAGTCTTAGGTGTATCTTCTCTCAGAAGGACCTGAACCTGAGACAACAGTGATGGATTTAGTTCCTCCAGGACTATGAATTTGAGATAGTCTATACTACTGGGAAGGGAAACGTAGTAGTGGATGATCTAAGAAGGAGTTCAGGCGTTCAGCTGCTAGGAGAGGCGACGGAGTAGCTGGCCACGTTGCTGATATCCTTAGTGGATAGGGATGGTGCAGCATATCTGTAGTCACTCCTCCAATTCTTCAGCAAAGTAGGCGAGGTGGCTTACAGCCCAGCCCTTCCGCCTTAGTTGCACTGGGTTCATGATGTCTTCCACGTATCTCAGCTGAGGAGATATGTGCACGACCCATCCCACATCATCGACCACGGGGAGTTGGACATCGATGACAGGGAGACTTTCATGGAGGATCCGGTGGAGATCGAGGATCGAAAAGATCGGGTCCTACGTGGATGGTCTATTTCTTTGGTGAACATTCACTGGCAGCACGGGAACCTTCAGGAGGGCACATGGGAGTGGGAGGATCAAAATGCGTGCACAGAACCCACCTTTGATTCCCTAGCGTGTGTTGTTGCTTTATGAGGACAAAAAGCTCTGATGTGAGGGTAATTTAAAGACCCATAAATTTAAAGGAATTTTTTTCTTAAATACTTTGGAATTTTACGAGTCCACAGTTTCTAACGGCACTTGATTCTAAGGCCCGGTGTGCCAGAAATTAATTTCTGAAGTTTTGTTCAGGTACGTTTAGTGAACGTACGTGCAGTTTTTTCTATATTTTGAATAGGTGCTCGAAATTGAAATCTGAGGACACCGATGAACTCGCATCACCGGTATTCGCTTAAGGGGACATTTACTGTAGTTGCGTTTTATGTGGGTTGAAAGTTAATTTTTAGGGATTAAAATAAATTAAATAAATTTGTTGTACACAATTTTATTTATAATTGGTGGTTATTTTCCTATAAGTGGAATTTAGAGGTGAAGCCCACACCCACATAACCTCCCACGAGAGGATAATGTAAGGTGGGGCCCACACGAGCCCCTAACCTTTCAACTTCCCTTAAACTCTCTATTAACCCCCCTTCATTAAATGTGAACTCTCCACCTCCACTCTTTTGAATTTTGAACACTTCAACCCCCCCCCCCCCTTTTTGAAACTCTTGGATTTCCCATGAATTAATGAGGCCACCTCTTCTCTCATAAATTGTGCCAACCCAAATAATTAATGCCTACTTTAATTAACTTGGGTGTCAAAAATTATTTTTGAATTGTTTTTAATTAAATGACAATTCTAATATAATGGGAAGCCTTATTATAATATTTTCCTTGGAAAATATTATGGTGGGGGCTCTGGAGAATTAAAAGAAGGTGTTCCTCTCTGACGAAGAACATCGTTCTTCAATGAAGAACAACTCCGACGAAGAACGCGAAGAACCTCTTCCAACGACACTTCCTCCTTGGACACACCCGACGTCAAGGAATCTATGTCGTCTTCAAATTCACTTTCGGCAACACGACAACAACTCTTCCTCCAACTTTGATGGGATGACACCATTCTTCACGATGCCATATTTCACGACGCCTGACTACCACAACACTAGTCTTTCTCGGCTCGTTGACGTGCGACATCAATTACGAGGTAGGGGTTTGTATTATTTTAAATTGAATAATAATTATACACTCATTCTTGATGTGTACTTCGGAAACGTCTTGGCCTCTTGATATTGCCTAATGCGGAGGGAAGGGGACGAACAAACACGGACCGACGACCCTCCATTAATCCATGTTTATTTTGGCGGCTAAAGCAATGTTGGAGAGGCAAAGGCGAGAGAAGGCGGCTGCGGCAACAGTGGCCGCATGCCGGACCAAAGAGGACTGCGGCACTAGGTGCCGCACGATGAGGGAAAGACCATGACCGGCAACTACGGGCCACTCGGCCAACGAAGAACTGGTCGGATAAAGTCAGTCGGATAGAAGGAACTGCGGCGCCATGAGAGTGTGGCACTGAGGAGGACCACGGTCCACGTTTCGCGGGCCGCTCGGCGGACGAACCAGCTGGCAGGCGGCCAGCCGGGCTGGGAAGACCCCACTGCGCCAAGAGGGCGCTATGCTGGGGGGACAGCGGCTCGCCCGTGTGGGCCGCTTGCGGCAGGAAGATTGGCCGGCTTCGGCCGGTGGGACAGGAGGGTGGCACCGCCGGTTCGGGACGTCGGGGGTCCCCCCCCCCCCCCGAACCGGACTCGGTCGGGTCGTGCCCCACCGGGCCGGGCCGGGCTGCCTTCCACGGTCTGGGCCATTCCCCACCGGGTCGGGCCATGCATTATCAGGCTGGGCCAACCCCTAAGTCGGGTCGGACCCGCCAAGCAAGGACGGGCCGACCCGCCAGCCCACCGAGCTTGACCGACCGGGCCCGTTTCACTTAAACGGGAATAACTTCAAGACCGCGCGTCCGATCGACGTGCCGTTTACGGCACTAGGATTCTCACATCGAGGCGCTCCTTTTGCGATACTCTTAGTGAGTTTTGGATGACTTTGGAAAAACGTCCGGGTTGGTTCGAAACCGAAACCAACCGGGCCCTCGGAGCAGAAACGCTTTTAACTTAAGGACCAAACGTCTGATTGACATGTCATCAACTGCGTTGGTTTCCTTTTGATGAGATGGTTCTTTTGGAATACTCCACTTGAGGTTTGGACGTTTTTGAAGTATGGTCGGGTTGGTTTGAGCCTAAAAACCAACCGGGCCCCTGGAACAGAAATGCCAATAACTCTCAGATCGGGCATTCGATTGACGCGTCGTCTGTTGCGTTGAGACCCCTATGATGTAGCGGAACTTTGAGATACTTCTTTGTGGGAATTCATGACACTTAGAGTATCAAACAGTATCTCATGGAGCCAATCCTCCCGGAGACGAGTATACGGAGTACAGAGAACTAGTAGCTGGCTGAGACCTGATGACTGCTTGTCTGATTTGTTTCGGAGTGACCTAACTAGCCCAGTGGGGAGCACTACTGTGTGAGGTGGCAGACCCATGGCGGAGGAGCGCTACTATGTGAGGCGGAAGACCCATGGCAGGGAGCGCTACTATGTGATGCGGCAAACCCATGGTACTCGACAGGAGGAGTACCTCAACAGTCTAAGGTTAGTGAGTAGCACCTTGGAGTCATGACAGGACTATAATGCTTGACAGATTAAGAGTTCTCCAACATTCATAGTTTCGACATCATGAATCGATGTTATTTTTCACGCCCTGTTGTTTTATGGATTTCTCATCATTGACTTTATCAAGACCATTCACTTTATGTGATCAATGTTCTCAATCACTCTTCATAATTATTTGGGAATTAATTTCTTCCTCCATGTCAATTTTTTTTCACTTCTCAATAATGTTCTTCAATTTGTAAACCTTGTTATGTTTTATTCTAGGTGACCTTCATATTTCTATTTCCCTCTTTTCAAAAGAAAGTTTTATTATCCCTTTTTGTGATGTGGTTTTTAAATAAAAGTTTTTTCAAATATAAAACCTTTGATAATCTAGCCACTGAATTGGTGGTCATGAATATTAGTAACATTATTATGAAAAATATTTATATAGTTTTTATATAACGCAAATTTATTGATTAATACTTAATAAATAAGTATTGAATTGTTAGTAAAGTGATTATATGCTTTAAGAATACATTTTTCCTCAAAAATGGTTTCATTTGATTTTTATGAATAAATAATAAAATTAATTTCCTACACTTTTAGAAATTTATTCGAAAAAATAAAATTTATTTGAGTTATAATAATTTCAAAATTTTCTTAGGGAGAAATTTTGGGGTTTTTCTAAAAAGATTGATTTTTTGTGAATAATGAAAAATACCGATTTTTTTCAAATACTCTAATTAATTTAATTTAAAAGTCTCATTATACATTTTATTTGGTCTTAAAGTGACATATGATCCAAATTATAATTTAATTAATTTACATTGAACCCACAATGTTCATGATTTTGATATAAGATAATTTTTATTCTCAAACACATTTTTCTAAAGACTGTTTTTCATTACATTTTACACATTTATACTAAAATTTATTTATTCCACTTCAAGAGATTAAATCTTGAAAATTAATTGAATATTCTTGATAAGAGTTTTCAAATTTGTTAAAGTGTCCCCTTTTATTTTATGTCATTATGAATAGTAATTATGGTAAATATTTTTTAACTTGATAAGGGTAAAATGGGTAAAACAACGATAAAACCATGAGATAAGTTCTCCAAAAATCCTAAAAACATTCATTTATCTCATTATATGGGATACATTATACCATATCATTTCAAAATTCTAATATATGTAATTTTAGTGCCATTTTCCCTTGATAATGACATGTATATAATTTGAAGTAAAGAAAAATAAAAAATGACACTCACTTTCCTTTTTATTTCTTTTAAAAGATCAAATAGGGATATAATTATGATATAAATTAATATAAAAGTTTTATTTTAACATTATTAATTTATTTTAATGATTTTAATGTATTTTAAATTTTTAGTAATTGTATAATTACCTTAAATTCTTACACAGTGTTGACACAGTGCTTGTGTAAATAGTTAAAAAATCAAAGTATAAGATATTAAGAAATATCAAAAGTAATATATTTGGAAGAATTATGGTGTCACAATAATTTTATAGTTCTTAATAAAGTATAATTTAGGGTTAAAGAGTTTATATTTTAATTTCATTATTATCTTGAGGTTGTTAAAGTCAAATTAAATAAATAATGCCAAAAATGGAATCCATGGTATTTTAGGAAAATAAATATTTATTAAATAATTTAAATATGATAAAGATATTAAAATAGTAAAATTAGGTTGATATGTAGACTAAATTTTAATACCTTTTCTATTTATGATCAAATTTTTACCTTATAAGTAAAGTTAATAACCTTTAAGATTGAAAAAATCATAACTGTAGTTAAGTTTAAAAATGGTAAATAAAGGTATTAATAAACAAGTTATGGTTAAAAATGACCTAAACGCTCTCTTAAACCTCATAGGTTGGTTTCATTTATACCTTACCCTTATCACCTTTGAATATGTATCATTTTGTAGACATTTTTTCTATAAAGTGACTTAATAATATTTCAAAACTTTGAAAATTTACAACTGCACCACTCACATAAACTATAAAAGGGAACCTCCTCCCCTCAATTATTCACACCACTTTGAGCCATCTAGATTAAATGTTGGAACCAAGATTTTACATAACTAGAAACAGATTTTTTATGTTTTCTTTTAATCCACACTGGGTTAACCAAAAAATTGAAATCTAAGTGATCTTACAGTGTAGGTGGCTTTGGTATTGAAGGTGGTTTCATTTCTCATTGTTTTCCTAATTGTTAGAACTAAAAATCAGGAGTACGGAGCAAGATTCATAAATCATGGATTTCTAGGACTTAAAATTTAAAAATATATAAAGGTATGGATTTTGTGAAGATTAAAGTTATGTGAAGACGTGGAGCTTCACAATATATGGATTTACATGAATGAATCTTTAAGAAAATAACAAAGGAATGGATTTTGAGATGATAGAAGTTTTGTGAAGATATGAAACTTTGTGGATGAATATGGTATTTCAAAGTTTTGAAGGTTTGTGAAAGAGGTTTTGAAAATATTGGATGAGGTGATATGGAATGATGGTAAGAAACCTAATTACTAGAATCTTCATGAATAGAAATATTTCAATGAAGCTTCACAAATAATAGGTACTTCATGAACATTAATGAAAAGGTTTTTTAAAGGGACATGGTCAGATTGAAAAATTCATGAAGAATAATTATCTATAAATAGGTTCCCAAAAATCATTTTACATATAGATATAATTTTTAAATAAGTTGAAATGCTATAATTTTGTGAAGGTGAATCATGAAGGCAATTATTTTACAAATATGGAACAATTTGATAAATCAAGAATCATGAAAAGTGGAGTTACAAACTAATTGACACTATGTAATTTTAGAAAAGGGAATGTCTTGAATACTGGGAGCTTCATGATAGTTTGTTGTACAATGAAGTCTGGGAGCTTTATGAAGGTTGAGAGATTCACAAAAGTATGTGGAATCATGAAGGCTGAAATATATTTGAAATATGAAGGGGGTTTTATTAAGGCTAATGGATTTTCAAAAAGTAGTGTTGAACGTCTTGTTTTAGTGAACATTTCTTTTAGGTGCATCAATTTTGAATGATAGTGCAAGAAGATTCGTGTTATAATTAGAGACAAATAATTATATGATCAATCTATTTATATGACCCTAAAAGTAGATAAACCAATTAAGACTTCACCCAATGTAGTGATTAATGGGGAGTTGATGGAAGTGATCCAGGAGAGGCAGTCTGATATCCTAAAAATTCTTGTAAAGGAAGTGTTCTAAGAATGGAGTGACCATGTCTGAAAAATTGTAATACATAATACCCAGTGGATCATAGTGGATTCATGTACGAACAATGCACTATTGGAATATGCTCCTTGGACTATCCCTTAGTGGTTAACCAAGTAAAACAATTATGTTGTGTTTCTATTTCTATATCTGGTTATTTTATAACTACATGATTCCATTAGACGGGTTCAATAGGTTCCTACCAACATGGGAACAAGATCCATCTCATTTAAATAAAAATTTTAAACCCTGATTCACCCCACCCCTCTCTGGGTGTTCTAGATTCATACAAGTGGTATTAAATAGAATATGTTATTCGTGTTAAATTTGTCCTATGTTGTTATGGAGAATTTAGGGAATGTTAAGAGAGTTCCCATTTTATGGAAGAAACTTTAAAATTTGGAATAATGTAAAGACATATCATATTTGATATCTTATAATGGAATTTATATTTTCCAAAGCTCAGGGGATTCAGGTTAGTGATGTGACAAGTCTTTCTATGGATGAAACAAATAAGAAAATTATTAAAAAAACTCCAAATATCAAAAATTATTTTAATGTAGCACTGTTTGATCGAATCTATTTGAAGGTGATGAGTTTTACTATAACCAATTACATGTGGAATAAATTGAAAAATATATATGAAGGATATAACAAAGTAAATAAAGAAAACGTCATGTCTTTCACAATCATTTCATTTGTTTTAAAATGCATCCATATGAAAATGTAGATAGTTTCTTTAATCAAGTTACTAAAGTTGTTGAAGCTATTTGAGGTCCTGGGGAAGAAATTAAGGATATTTATATTGTGAATAAAATCATAAGAAGTATCCCACCTCTTTATGATCCAAAAAAAATAACCCTTGAGGAATGTTATTTTTCTAGGCTTTCTCTTGATGTTATGTTAAGTAGTATGGTGGCCTATGAAATGAGATTCAAACCATAAGATACAAAACAATGAGTAAAAAAGGAAATGGAATTCAAATTCATGGAAAAACATGAAATTTATAAAGTTAGTGATGATGGATATGATTTGTATGATGAACTTCTCTCTCTTTTTTCTAAAAATTTAAAGGGAGAAAATGGAGATTTGACGAAAATATTCCTTAAGATTTTTTTTGCGTGGTAAAGTAGGTCACATTTCCACTTAGTTATCAAGGTGATTTGATAATGCATAAAGTGAAACATTAGTCACACAGAGGTCTTAGAAGAGGTTCCCAAAAATGGGAGACTTCGAATTAGTAAATAAATAATATAGAAATATATTCTTCTGCGAAGAGGAATAAGTTAATAATGACTTTTGGGAAGATTATGAAGCAGAGTTTGAATATGATGTTGAAAAATACATGATGTAAAAAGATGAAAATTTTAAACCTGTGAAAGATAAATATAATTAGTAAAATGGTATTTTAGATCTCAAGGTGTAACTTGAGGGTGCTCTAGATTTGGTTGAAATTCAAATAAATAAAATGTAATAATGGTATCTATTTTGAAATAGTCATCAGGTCATGTGTATTAGTTTAAGGAAAAAATTGATCAACTATAAGAAGAGGAAGAAGAACATCTGACAACTCTAGAATGCTTGAAAGATTATGTGGAGTTTCAAATGAGTATTGAAGTTAAGGAATGATTTATCAATGAGCTTATATTCAGACCAGAGTAAAAGGAAATGACTTTTTAGGGCCTTGATGAAGAATTCATTTTTTATGGAGTAAACTAGAAACTAAATAAAATTCAAGTGAATAGAAGAATAAATTATAGTTTGATGGTTTTTGGATGAAGAGATTATATAAATAGTAAAACGTGGTTCTCCATTAGTTTAGAAAGACTTGAATGATCAAATATTTTTATTCACGGGAAAACGTGAAATAGGATATTATATAGAAACAAAAAATAATGGAAATGGGATGTGCCAAATCAATGGGAAGTTGAAAGTTGGACATACCACAAAGGTTCCCATTGTCCTAAAAGAAACAACTTCAAACCAAATATAAAATATATCTGAAAATAAACCTCAGTTATCCATAGAGGATCGTAGCTCAAATTCCTATTAAAAAGAAGGATACATGTAGATGAATGGAAATGAATAGATATTTCCTATTATAAAATGTCAATTATGTGTATTTATAGGTTATAACATGTCTTAATGTGAAGAGGAAATGAGATATCTAGGTGGGGAAGCACCTGGAAGCCAAAAGAATATAATGAGACCATATCCTCAACCACATATAAGACATAATTTCTATAGATATTGTTTTCAATATTCTAACTTTTTCTATAAATTTATTCTTTATAGGTGAAGTAATGTTGGGAAAAATAACTTCAGAACAGTGAGACAAGTCAATAACAATCAACCGAGAAGAATTTACCTTGAAAATAAGAATTATCCTCTAGAAGAATAATATGATTATGATTTAACCATTCATGTTGAAATTATATTGGAAAGGCTATCTTTTTCCTCCAATCAATCAAGTATCTCATTGAAGGAAAAGAAGAAGATAGAGAAATTAAAAATGGAAGAAATCACTTTCAAAGCTATAAAGAATAGTAGCACATAGATTCTTGATAGTGGATTCTTATCCCATGGAACAAGAAATAATGTTCTATTAAAAATTTAATAAAATTTTTAATAGAATAGTGATATTTGGTAATGATGGTGACTTAAAGGTCAAAGGCAGTTTAAATATAGAATTATCGAATAATGAGATAATAAAAATAGAATTTCTCTATGTGGATGGTTTGTGTCACAATATATGAAGTATCGATCAACTCTCTAACTTAGTACTAGTAGTGACATTCAATCAAAAGAGTTTCACCATCAAATGGAAGACAGGTAATTCTATCATGAAAGTTTGTAGGAAAATAGTAATTTATACCAGGTAGATAGTAAATAAAACACATGTTTCTTCACAACTGAAGGGGTAAACAACTTATAGAACCAGAGGTTGGGTCACATTAATCAATATATCATGGAAACAATTTCCAATATAAATTTTATTTTCAAAATTCCTAATTTGAAGCATGATTAACAAAATTCTAGTGATGCTTGAATATAAGGAAATATGGTTCATAATTCTTACTGGATAAGGAACAAAAGGGATTTGAATCTACTTCATCTTTTCCACACATATCACTATGCTCCAATAAATGTGGATGGAATATATGGAGATAGTTGATTCATTATTTTTATTCATTATTATAGTCTAATTTCTTGTGTAATTTTTATTCAACAAAAACAGAAAGTGCTTAACTACATGAATAAATATCTAAAAAGAGTTTAGAATGATACTGTCCACACAATAAAGATTTTATTATATAAAAATGGAATAGAGTAAACATATATTGAAATTAGAAATTTCCTAAAAAACATGGGATCAAGCATGAAGTGTCTTCAGTGAGAAAACCTCACCAAAATGGGGTCATTAAACACATAAATTGACAGGTGAATAATATGAATAGAACTATGCTGACTGAGAGTTGTATTTATCATCATTACTAGAAATAGGTTGTTCATGTTTTCATGTACACTCAAAAATAAAATAGAGATATTTATAAGATACGATAGGATACCATGTGAAATATTTCATGGAATAAATCCCTTACTAAATTATTTTTGGGTATTTGGTAGAAAATTTTTCATTCAAAGAAAAAAATGAAATCAACACAAGTGTGGTGATGCTGCATATTAGGAAATATTCCTTGGATACTCAATGAAGAGTAAAGCATAAAAATTATAAAATAATAATCTTAGAAAGATTGTGGAAAGCAATTATTTCAATATCATTGAGGATAAAACTATGAATAACTCAAGGATCGCATATGTTCATATGATTGAAAACAAAGAAGAGAGTAGAAGAAAAAGAAATTTGAATACATAAATTGTGGAAGGCATGGCCAACAATCAGGGCTCTCAAAATGTTGATTCAAAAGTAGAATCAAAATAGGAAACCACTAATAAAGAAAATCTATCATATCCTCATGGGAGAAATATAAGAGAAGAAGTTGATCAATCCAACATAATTGGAGATTGGAACACACCTACATAGACAACGAGAATGGGGAATGAAGCACATTCTTCTCTATTATTAATTATGGAATCAACCTCATTTGAAGAAGTACTGAAAGATAAATCATGGGTTAAGTCCATGAATGAATAACTATATTACATTGAAAAAAAAATCAGACTTGGGATCTTGTTAAAAGACCAGAAAATGACAATGTGATTAGAAAAATTGGATCGTCAAAAACAAATTTGATAAACTCGAAAATTTGATTAGAAACAAGGCATGAGTGGTGTGTAAAGGATATGCAGAGATTAAACACATTGATGTTAAAGAAACCTATACTCCAGTAGCTCGACTAGACTCGATCAGGTTCTTCCAATACATGAAAATTCGAAGAGGGTACAAATTTTATCACTTGTATATCAAAATGGAATTCTTAAATTTTGTTCTAGAAGAAGAAGTCTACATTGAACAACCAATGTGATTTCTAATTAAAAATGATGAAATAAAGGTTTATAGATTAAATAATACTCTTTATAGTCTAAAAAAAGCACCATGAGCATGGTAATATTGACCAGATGCTTTTCTAAAGAAACTTTTAAAATAGTATTTCCCAATCATAATATATATATGGAAATAATTATCAATGAGATCATTTTATGGTGCTTCTGTATGATAGTTATATTATATTTGAGGAATCGTGAATGGATTAGTGGAATAGTTTTTTTATAACATGAAATCAGATTTTTGGATGTCTATGATTTTTGAACTCACATTCTTTTTAGGGATGTAGGTTATTAAAAATAAGGACTACACCTTCATTTTTCAAAAAAAAATATGAAATATATATTCTAAATAAATTCAATATACATGAATCCAAACCAATGTACACTCTAACTAAGGTTGTTAAAAAACATGGAAATCATGAGGATGGGAAATTTTTAGATCCCAAATTAGATAGGAGGGTCATTAGAATATTATTATACATGACTATAACACAACCAGATATCATGTATACAACATTTTTAGTGGATTGCTTCCATAGTATACCAAAGGAAGATCATTTTGTAGGAGTTAAAATAATCATGAGGTATATTCATGGTACTCTAAACTTTGGCTTAAAATTTTTAGTTGGAAGAGATAATGAATTATTGGTATATTTTTATGCAGACATTTATAGGGATTTTGTGGATCAAAATTCCATAAGTGTGGAAGCATTATTGATTGTAAACAGTTGTGTTTTTTGGTTGAGAAAGAAATAAGAAAGCACTTATCTTAGTACGGCTCAAGCCAAGTATATCTCTATGAAAAAGTCTTGGACTCAAATATTGTGGATGAAGTAGAAACCTAATGATATTTTTGTTGATGTAAAACAACTGATGGTGATATACTGTGATAACAAGATCATGATAGATCTTATGAAAAATCTATTTTAACATACGCGTACCAAGTATATTGAGATAAGATATCACTTCATCAAAGAAAAATTTGAAGAAGGTGTGATTAAAATAGATCATGTTGGAAATAAGGATCAAGTGGTTGATATCCTGACTAAGCCTTTGGTAGCACAAATGTTTTGGAAACATTGGTTGAACCTTGGTGATTAGCCACCTCCTAGCTCATGAGGATGTTACAGTTAGTCCTCTCACCCCATTTTTTCTAACAAGATTAATCTTTTTGTGGTTGTGATGTAGTTCTATGGGGGAGATATGATATAGATGGATTTTTTTAGCACTAAAAGTACAAATATATTTTCTCTAGGTTTATTTCCAAAGGGGGAGATAAGTTAAATTGAATTAATTATAGGTTTTCAGGATTTTTCGGTGGTATTTTAAGGCAGGAAATTCTATTTTTCCATTCTTATTTTCTCCACTGATATTTTTTAATGTATACTTAGAGTTATGGATGAGTTATTTCATGCTTATCAAGTTTATGCTGGATACTGGTGAATTATTATATTTATTTTTAGACTTAAAATAAACCCAAAGGGGGTTTTTGATGGAACCAATGTTTTTCATATTGGGAAATGGATTGTTTTGTGTTTGGTTTCAATCTATATTGGGTTGATCAAGGAGTTTTCAAGATAAGTGATCATATGGTGGAGGTGGCATTATTATTGAAGGTAGTTTTATTTCCCAGTGTATGAAAATTTTTTTGAGATTAAAATTAGGTGGAAGTATCAATATTAAAGAAGCATATATTTTAAAGAATGAAACTTTGAAAATATGGAAAAGGCATGGATTTCATGAATATTGATGTTTCATGAAGATGTTTCAATTCGTTAAATATGGATTTCCAGGAATGATTCTTTATGAAAATAACAAAGGTGTATATTTCAAGATGATTGAAGTTTAATCAAGATATAGAGATGTATTAAATAATCTTGTTTCATGAAGGTTTGAAGGATTTTGAAAGAGGTTTCACAAATTTTTCTTGAGGCGTAATGGAAAAACAGTAAGATATATAATTATGAGAAGCTTCAAGAATTGGGAAATATCAATAAAGCTTTTAAAATAGTAGTAACTTTGTGGACATGCATAAACAGGTTCAAAAAAAATTATGGTGAGCTTGAATGTTTCAAAAAGACGCATTTTCTAAAAATAGGAATCCAAACATCATTTGAGGAATAGAATTAATTTGCAAAAATGGTGAAATACTCTGATTTCATGTCGGTTCTTTATGAAGAAAATTCTTTTAAAAATATAGAACTATTAACAAAATCAAGCATTGAAAAAGGTATGGTTAAGAACAAATTGACACAAAATAATTTTAGAAAATGGTGTTTCATGAAGACTGGGATCTTCGTGATAGTTTTTTATTCCATGAAGGCTCAGAACTTCACAAAATTAAGTGGGTTCATGAAGGCTGAAACATCATTGAAACAGAAAGAAGGTTTCATGAAGGTAAGAAGATTCTTGAATTGTGGTGGTGAACATCTATTTTTAGTGAATAATGATTTTAAGTGCATCAATTCAGGATGATGGAGCAAGAATAATTTCAAGATAATCATAAATAAAGACTTATATGCTTGGTATATTGATATGAACTTCAATGTTGATAAACTGAGTGTGAATTCACCTAAGGAATTGATAAAGGGGATTCTATGGAAGTAATCCAAGGGAGGCAGTGTACTATTTCTAAAATTATTATATAGTAAGTGTTCCTAGAATAGAGTTATTGTGTCCAAATAATTGTAATCTACAATACCTAGTGAAGCTTAGTGGATTCAGGTTCCATCGATGCCCTTTTGGAATATTCTCCATGGACTAACCCTTAGTATTGAACCAAGTAAAATTTTTGTGTTGTGTTTCTATTTTGGGATCTGTATGCTTGATAATAACAAGATAACATCAAAAATGTTCAATGGGTTTCTACCAATGGTGGGACAAGATCCGTCTCATTTAAATAAAAAGTTAACACCCTGATTCACCCATCCCCTCTCAGGATTTTATTGGGTATTACATCAACCATAAAGTATAAATTTCTCTTGTAAAATTAACTAAACACTAATTATAGGTGATGGTATTCTTAAAATACCACATCAATGGTCTTTAAGAATGGATCTAAAGAAATTCTACCGAAGAAGAGGTAATCATCTTTACCGACTCTTTCAAATTTCCTTCTTCTTCTACATAAACTTAATCTATTATACCCATCCAAAAATAATAAATATATTATATTAAATATAATAATATTTTATAATTATTATGGTAAACCATTTTCAATCTCTTTTCCATAATACTTAAATTTAAAACATTTCTCTTGTGTATGTACGACTTATCGTCTCCACGTAATGGAATAATTTGTTTTTCATCGCCATTTCAATTAGATAGTTATAAATATAAAAATAATGAAATTATATGATATTAGTGATATAATTATTCTTATTTAATTATAATATAATATATTCCTTCTTACATTTTAATTTTTTTTAAATTATAATGTTGTTAATGCATCCGTGTGGACTACCACCTCCACAAAGTGTTATGATTTTTTTCCATTTATGATTTACATGGTTGATAATAATGATAGGTTTAATGAATATATATGAATTAAAGGATATAATAATTATTCTATAAATTTGTATTCTTATTTACCTTTATTTTGTTCTTTCCATTCAAAAAGGTAAAATAGTGGTCATGTGTACGTATGGCATACCTCTCCATAAACAGTGTAATTCATTTCTCTACCTCTACTATTCATATATGATTCTAAATTTGTATATAATAAATATATATTATTTTTATATTATTTTTATTCTTTATATAATGTAACAATTACCGCTTTGATCATGTTAAACATACCAAATTCATTTTGAAATTATGAATCGAATGTCCTCAACATACACGATGTGGACTTAAGTGATTAAGTAATTAAATAATTCAATGAAATAAATGAAAAAAATGGTTTAAAAATAAAATAATAAACCCAAAAAATGTTCTTAAACAAATAACTAATTTATATAATTTTATTATATAAGATTTAAATGACATAAATGGAAAGTCGTGACCTAAGGTAATGGATTTATTAACTCAATTTCTAATAATTATTTTATACTTTTACTTCATTGACTATGTTATGTCATGATTATGTTTAAAATAATCTCAAATCGTATTATGTTATATTTTCACTTTTTTTTTAGATTTATATTTTTCACACATAATCACTTCATCAAATAATTCTCACCTGAATGATATGATCTTGGTATGGGTTCTTCATATCAGTATTGTTTCGTTGAGACATGTTTGATGTTTTGTACCATTTTATTTTTATAAGGTTTATATACTATCTCTTTGAAATTATACATAATGTATCATTATTAATTTTTGGTATTTAAATTTACAACTTAAATTATTCCATCCAAGTGGTTTTTATTTGAAACTTACCAAAGTGTTAAGGGTTTATTTCACAAACTCATCTTTATTCAGAATTGTTTATGTTTAATATTTCATTAGATGAATTATAATTTATTTATATTTTAAAACCAATATACTTTCTAACTATATTTTAATTTATATAAATTGAATATGTTCCTTCTATTTTCCTCTCTTAAGTTCTCAGGATATTAGAAAAAAAATTTTAAGGAAAACAAACATTGTTTTCCTTTCGATCGGGAATATTTCTCTTCTATGTATATATTTTCTTCAAAAAAATTTAAATAATGTTTTTAATATTCCTAAATGATTTATTAAATTCATTTTTACCCATTTTTTACTTTTTATAAAAAGTTTTCAATGGAATATTTATGTCATTTTCCAAATGAAGAACCTTTTACTAAAGGTGTGAACAAAATATTTTTTTTAATGTATATTACATGAATAGATCTTCCCATAATCATGATTAATATTTGATTAGAATATTACTTTACAAGTTTCCAATGTTAATTTCAAATACAATTTTTTCATTAATATTTTGGAAATTTTTAAATTTTAAATAAGTGATTTCAAAATAAAAAGGGCATTTTCCTCAAGAAATATTACAGTGATCTTTTAAACGTATTTTTTATCTATGTACAAATACTTTGATATGGCTTATGATTCATTGAGTTTATAATCTAATAATATAATCTCATTTATTTCTATTTATTCATTATTATTAGTTTTACTTGGGAAGGTATTGACATTTTCCATTTATTTTTTCAAATATAGATAGTTATTGATTATAAGGAATGCTGATTAAGTTGTATTGTTTATTCATATGATGAATACATTGGAATTATTAAATGATAGGTGGGGCTTGAAATTACATAGCCCCTTTGATGCATCGGTATGTCTTGTGATACAATCTATTTTTGGTATTTGGAATAAGCCATACCCATTTATTTATGATGTCTTGGAACGAGGCCTTAATGGTTTGTTTATGATGTCTTCGCACAAGGCCTCGAAGGCAAGTTTAACATGTCAATAATTATGGATTACATAATTATAAATTAATTTATTGATTCCCATGTGATTATTTGAATATTCAGGATATGCATGGACAAGTTTAAAGCTCATGTGATTATTTATATAGTATTGTTTAATCAGCATTTATTCCTACCTTATTATTCTTCGTACTCAAGTTATTGATTAAATGTAATGTCTTTTAAATTATTTAAATTTCCATATATATTATTCCATATTTAATCAGGATATATTCCAATTTTTGTAAACCTTTCTAAGAATTTGATATTACCCTTATTTTATTCCTTTTCCCCAAAATGTCAGGAAGTGTACTATTATTTATATGAAAGGTGATACTAAATAGAATAATTATGTTCTCAATGAAAATAATTTTTTTGTTTTCTATTTTCAAATATATGTGAGATTAGATTATGTACATAGTTTACCAAGGCTGCTAAACTATTAAATAAATTTAGATAAAATCTTCTGTATCTATTATTAATGTAATAAAGTAATAACTCATTATAGGCTGCTAGAGTTGGGGGTTTTACATTATCCATGAAAACCTTATAAGGAACTATCCTTAAAAATTACAAAATATAGTAAATTTAATTACAATTAAATTTATTTAATTCCCAAAGTTCTTTTCTATTTATAGTTTTAGAGAACTAGGACATAATTCAAACATAAAAACCCATAAGAATACAAAAAGGATACTACTAAAGTAGTATCTATTTCTTCCATAATAAAAAAATATTTAATAAAACATGAGTCCTTTTCATGAAATTTTTTTACGAAATTCATCTTGGCTTCTTATTTTCTCTTATATATCCTTAAACCCTAAGAAAAACATTTAAAAACTTGGTATGAGCAAAATAAGCTTCATAAGGGACATAAAAAAATTAATTGTTAGTCCATGAAAAATAATAAACATATGAAATAATTTTCACAAAGACATACCTCTCGCCCATAAAGTATCATATACTTACTTTGTGAAAATAATAGATTTACATAAAACCTAGAAAACATAAATAAAACCATATTGGTAACATAGGATATTACTTACTTATTATTGTTACCCTCATAGAAACCATATTATATTTAACCCTAAAATATACGTTATAATGTAACCCTTCTAGATACCTTATGATGTAACCCTTACGACTACCTTTTAGTGTAACCATCGTAGTTACACTCAAAATAACCAAAACAGTTAAATTATAATATAAACATGCCCAATTAATTTGAGGGAGAAATAAGTCCCACCCTTCATCAAAATTAATTTCCAAGAACCCGAAAAAAAAATCATAAAACAGGAATAGTTGCATCATAAAGACATTTCTCAAGTAAAATAACTTTTTTAGAATAATAATGCAAGTTTACAAAGAAAAAATTTATTTGTAAATAAAAATGTAATATTGTACAATATCCTTCCAAAAATTAATTCATCATGAAATATAGAAAACATTCTCATCAAATTTAAGTTAAAAACATTCTCTTTAAATTTTGTAAAAAACATTAAAGAGGATTTTGAAAGAAAAATCCCTTACCTTGGGTTTATATTACATAAAATGTGTTAAAAACTTATATATAATTGTTAAAAGAGGTTTATTAACATATTACATAACAATATTGATATCTAAAATACCTTATATAATATTTTTATAACAATATTTTACCCATTTATTAATATTTTTTTTCATTGTTTCGGGTGTGTTCTTTTCATGGTTTCCATGGCCAGCTCGTTATGGATATTCATGTCAAAAATAAATAATACTCCAAAAGTGATAACATATATATATATAACTAATTTTAAAAAATTATAAGGGAATTTAAACCTCCCAAGACTAAGGCTAATGGAAACGAATACTAATCATCCTCAAAGGCAGTGACTTGACACACCACAGATGATGATTTCATTTTTAAGAAAAAATAAAGAAAATAAGATATTTGATGTTGAATATACCTTTAACACAATAAAATTATAGTATATATATAATACTATAGTTATCAGGAAATATTGGATAGTGGGTGAGGATAATGCATAAGTGAGAAAGAATTTAAAATATAAAAAGAAGGAATTTACCTCTTGAATCTTTTTTCCTTGAGAACCTTCTAAAGGCTTTTAGAATTTCTCTTTTTGTGAGACTATAAGCACTATAATGTTGAAAAGGATAAGGATATATAGAGTTAGTATAATATAGTTAAGTAAAATGGCATAATGTGATGAAATTAATCGATATAATGAGTTCATTGTTATAATTGAGGTGAGGGGAAATTTAGGAATTACATAAAATATTACAATATAATAAGTCTAATAGAGAGTTTAATGCTTCAAAAATTTCTAAAAGATAAGTGGGATTAAATTTGAGACAAAATATTATCTCATTTTTCCTTATAAAATATTTTTTATTTTTAAATAATTTAACAAAATATTATATTCATGAAAAAAAATTTAAATTAAACACTATTCATAACTATGAATTTAAAAACATCAAAAAAAGGTTCAACTTCGAAAAAAAATATTTAATATATCCTATAAATATTATATTCATATAGATAAATCCTTTATTACCTTAAAAATACCAAATTTTATTTATTTTAATATTTTCAATATCATTTAGTTGATGTTTTCTTTAAATAAATAATTATCGCATCATCGTTGTGAAAGCCTATAAGGTTTTTATTAATATCCTAACAATTAAAAATTAATTTTTCTTGAATAAGATAAATAAATTATAATTAAAATGAATATTTTTGTGTGAATTTATCTTCTGTAAAACTATAAAATAATATATTATACTAATTAAATACTATAGTGTGAACAACTTGACATACTTTTAAATAAAACATTATAAATTTCTTAAAGTTAATTAAGTGGGACAAAAAAGGTCCAAAATTTAAATAAAAAATATATTGTCCAAAACTTACACATCTAAATTGGTTTATTCATATTTTTGGATCATTTAAGGGTTTTTATAATTTTAATTAAAATCATTTTATTTATTCTTCTTTTGCTTTCACAAGTACTGCATCAGCATTACATATTCATTAAAGTAATTTATTTCATACATAAAAATTAAAAATAAATAGTTGTCATAAAAATAACATAATTAGGTTCAATATAATCATTTATATTCATTCATTAAGTATATTTATCCATATCCATGTCAACACAACTTCTTCAATTTGTTAATTTTTCTTCTTCTTACCTTATGCAACCATTGCATGAGCATTTGGATAAGACTCAAGTTATATAACTACAAAATAGGAAAAATAACCAAAAAACATAAAATATATTTAATAATTAATAAATAAGTTGTGAAAATAATTTTTATTATTCAATTATTATCTATAAGGAATAAAATTTTACTTTGTCAACGTTGTACAGGCACTGCGTCAGCATTGACAATGATTTTTATACTTATCACGAAATAATTTTTAATTTACATATTTGAAATTATTTATTTTATAATTTTTATATTATAATTTATTAATTTATTAATTCTATAAGTTTAATAAATTGTACATCATAATTATGTCTTGATGATGTCACAATAATATTGTATTTAAAAAAACTGCATTTTTTACTATTCATGAAAAATAAATTTTTCAGAGAATTATCAAAAACTTATACTAAGATCACATTGATATGTACAATTAAAAAATGATATTATTTTTTTCAAATTAAAATTATATAATTTTAAAATTAATCTTTTAAATATAACCATATAAGAAATTGTTTTAATAAGATTATTTATTTTAAGAATTACTTAACATAATAAATTTAGCTATTTAATACAATAATACTAATATATATGAAAAAAAAATTATTCTAATAGTACTTGGGTTATCACATTATCCCCACCCCCATTTTTTAAATTTCTTTTACATAATTTATTCACTTATTAAACAAATGGGGATACATTTCCTTCATAGCATTTTCATATTCACATGTTTCTTCTTCAACTATGCAGTTTCTCCATAAAACCTTAACCTGGTGAATTACCTGGTTCTGAAATACTTCCTCTCTACGATCAAGAATATGAACAGGATTTTACTCATATGAAAGGTTCTCTTCCAACTAAACTACTTATGGGCTCAAAACATGAGATGAATTTTGCACATACTTTCTTAACAACAAAACATGAAAAATATTGTGTAGCTGAGATAAACTCAGAGGACATATCCTCAATAAGAAACTATTCCAAATTTATTCATAATTTAATAGGGTTCAATTAACCATGTAAATATCTTTCTTTTCTTACCAAAACACAGAGAACTTTTCCAATGAGATGTTTTAAGGAAAACACGATCACTGACTTCAAAAGGAAGGTCTTTCTTCCTATTATCAGCATAACTTTTCTGCATACTCTAAGTTGTCCTCATGTATTAATGGATTCTCTTCACTTTCTCATCCACCTAATATACTAATTATGCTTCATAAGATTCCTTTTCATATCTTCATCCCAAAATTTTGGGGTTCGACACTGCTTTCCAGATAACTCCTCAAAAGGTTTCATTTGTATACTGAAGTGAGAAATATTATTATAATAAAACTAAACTAAATAAATATGTTGATATCAACTTACTTGGTAGTCCATTGAAAAATATAGAATCATATCATCCAATTTTTGAATAGTTTGCTCCGATTATCTGTCAAACTAAGGATTAAAGGTTGTGCTGAAATTTAATTCAGTTCTCCATGAATTTTGAAGGCCTTTCCAAAAGCTAGAAGTGAAACTATGATCAGTGTCATATAAAATGGAGAGAGGAAATCCATGTAACCTAATAATCTATTTGATGTAAAATCGATAAATTTTATCTAAATATAAAGTGTCTCGAATAGGAAGAAAATATGCAGATTTATTTAACTAATCAAAAATAACCTAGATCAAATTGTTACCTAGAGAAGTATTTGGTAGCCCCACCACAAATTCCATGGATATATTTTTCCATTTCCACTATGGTACTAGAAAAGGCTGAAGCATCCCCTTTTTAATTTTTCACACTTATTTAATCTATTTACAAGTCAAACATTTCATAGTAAAATCAGAAATATCTCTTTTGATTCCATCCCACCAGTAATATTCCTAAAGGTCTCTATAAATCTTAGTGATTTCAGGATGAACTAAAAATTAATAACTATAAGCTTCAATTAACAATTATTTCTTCATTTGGGAATCACAAGGCACACGTAACCTATTTCCAAATCTCAATACACAATCATTATCAACATTAAATTTAGGCAAATTACCTTTATTAACCAATTCCACTTTTTTTAACTCATTTTCTTCCTTCTTAGCATGCTTAATTCTATCTGATAGAGAATAATACACTAACACCTGAAACAAAACATAGAAATTTCCTACACCAACAACTTCCAATCCAAAATTCATCAAATCATTAATCAAATGGTCCTGTTCCAATTATAACATGTTTAATATAGAATGATTTTTTCAACACAAGGCATCCCCCACTTTTTTTTATTTCCTATGATGGTAATTGACTATATAATCATAATCCTTTATCATTTCAAACCATCTTCTACATCTCATGTTCAATTCCTTCTAAGTAAATATATACATCAAACTTTTATGGTTAGTATATATTTTATACTTATTTACATATAAATGATGCCTCCAATTTTTCAAATAGAAAACCACATATTATAATTCCAAATCATGTGTGCACTAATTTAACTCATGAGGTTTCAATTTTATTTAAGCATAAAAAATTATCTGATCATTCTGCATCAAAACCCAACCAAGTCCCTTCAATGAAGCATCACTGTAGATTATAAAATCATTATTTCTATAAGGTAGGACCAAAACTATAGCACTCAAACATATCCTCTTCAGTTCATAAAAACAAATATCACGTTATTATATCTAAATAAATTTAACCCCTTTTTCATGTTAACTTAGTTATCATGATATATAACCGTGTAATGTTCTTTACAAACTATCAGTAATAGTCTTCTAATCCAAGAAAACTATGAATCTCGGTAACTTTTTTAGTCTTGTTCATTCATCAACCAATTTTTTTTAGTGAGATTAAATTTTATTCTATCCTTATTGACAATGTTCATAAGGAAAGAAATCTTTTATAACCGAAATCAAATTTTCTAAATTTTCAATATAACTTCTTTTTTTGAGAATTTCCAGAACAATCCTTAAAAAAATTTCAAGATAATAATAACTTTTTGAAAAAGCCAAAATATCATCAAGGTCATATTTCTCTTTTGTATTCTTAACCAGATACCACCAATGATTGGATTAATCTTTAAAATGACAAATTTATAGGGTTGCCTTTTGGGATTCTGAGCATACGATGACATTGAATATATTTTCAAGGGATTTAGTTCCCCCTTCAACCACCATGGGTCATAAGTTCAACTAAAAGTAGAAGGTTATTGTATCATAAACCAATATCATCATGTTCCATTGTGGTAGATCTGGTTGATCTCTTACTTGGATGAAACCACCATTTGTATCCTACTTAATCGGATCCATTACTCTCAAAAATTTCTCAGTTCCAACTCCCACCATTCTAGGTTTTTAGATTCGGAAAGATATCACCCTCTCAATGCCTTCCCAATGCAACTTCCCTCTTTCCCCTATAAAAACACATTCAAAAACTACATGGTAATATTAAAATTCAGTAACATTTAAAATTAGCCATTAGGTAAAAGTAATTTATGTGTATTATAACATCTTAACACCTAAAATTATCTAAACCCTACTCAGATACCAACTATAAGGATTTGTAATTAAACACTAAAAAATATAATAAATTCAATTAGAATTTACTTTCTTTCACTCCCAAATGTATTTTCAGTTTATAGTTTTATATAATTAGGAAAAAAATTATATAATAACCCATAAGCATAAAATTGGATACAACTAAAATAGTATATGTTTATTCTATAATACAAAATCTTTTAATAAAACATGAGTTATTTTCATGAATATTTTTCATGACATTCATCTTGGATTCTTGTTTTCTCTTAAAAATCCTTAAACCCTATGAAAAAACATTTAAAAACATGGGATTAGAAAAAAAATCTTAGTAAGGTACACAATAAAAATGAACATTTAGTCCAAAAATACTTATAAACATATGAAATCATTTTCACAAAGACAAAATTCTCACCCATAAAGTATCATATACTTACTTTGTTAAAATAATATATTTCTATAAAAAAATATAAAACCTTAAAAACCGTATAAGTAATATTTGGAATTAATTAATTATTATTTTAACCCTAATTCATACCATATTATTTGTAAACCTCATGACTACCTTACAATTTAACCCTAACTGTTACCTTATGATATAACCCTCACGGCTACCTTATGGTGTAACCATCATAGTTACACTTAGAATAACCCGTACAACCAACTTCTAAAATAAAAATAACTAATTAATTTGAGGGAGATATAGGTCCCACCCTTCATCATAAAAAATTCCCAATAACCATAACAACATCATACAACATGAACATTTTCTTCAAAAAAACATTTCTTGAGGAAAATCAATTATTTTAAAAGAATACTATGTAAATTCAGAGGAAAATATTTTCTTTGTATATAAACATTTAATATTATACAATATACTTTAAAAAATTAAGTCATAAATAAATCTATAAAATAATCTCATTACATTTAAGTTAAAAAAATATTCATTTTGAATTTCATAAAAAACATTAAATAGGATTTTAAAAGAAAAATATCTTACCTCGGGTTAGTCTTACTTAAAATGTGTTCAAACCTCATAAATAATGGTTTAAATTGTTTTAGTAAGATATTAAATAATTATATTTTTACGTATAATACATTATAATATATTTTTATAATAACTTTCCATTCATTTATTAATAATATTTTGTTATTTCCATTATTTCAGGTGCATTCTTTTCATGGTTTCCATGGCCGGTTCGTTAAGGATTTTCTTTTCAAAAATAAATATACTCCAAAAGTGAGAATATATATATATATATATATCATTTAAACCATTATAAGTGAATTTAAACTTAACATGATTTCGGTAAATGGAAACAAAAACTCTTTTTCCACAAAGGCGGTGAACTGCCACAACAGGGGCAAAGATTTCATTTTTAAGAATAAAAGAAGCAAATATGAGATTTTATGTTTAATATACCATTAAAAAATAAAATTATAGTATATATATGATACTATAGTAATCTTGAAACATTTTATAGGGGTGAGGATAATGTATAAGTGAGAAATAATTTAAAAGAGAAAAAGAATGAATTTACCCCTTGAATTTGTTCTCTTTAAGACCTCCTTGAGGCTTTTAGAATTGGTCTTTTTGTAAGAAAAGAAGAACTATAATTTATAAATGGATGAATAGAAGATGAATTTTTTTAATATGTTCAATAAATATGACTTAATTTGATGAAATTAAGTGAAGGAATGAGTCCCTTTTTATAATTGAGGTGAGAGCCAATTTTAGAATGACATAAAATATTAAAATATAACAAGTCTAATATATGATTTAAGACTTTCAAAAGGACTAAAAGATAAATGATTTTTTCAAATTATCTCATTTGGTCTTATTCAATATTTTTTATATTTAAATAGTTTGATAAAATATTATATTCATGAAAAACAATTTTTGTCAAATTAAACACTATTCATAACTATGAATTTAAAAACATAAAAAAAGTTTCAAATTAGAAAAAAAATACTTTAATATATCATATTAATCTAGAATAATTTTTTATTACCTTAAAATCTCAAATTATATTTATTTTATTATTTTTAAATAATTTATTTTATTTTTTCATTAAATTAATAATTATCGCATCATAGTTGTACAAGCCTTTAAGCTATTTATTTGTTGACTAAAAATTAAAAATAAATTTTCATGAAGTTAAATTTATTATCTTTCATATTTCTATTTATTTTTGAATTTCTATTCTAGAAAACCATATTTTAAAATATTATACTAATTAAAAACTATAGTGTAATCAACTTGGTTTACTTTTAAATAAAATATTATGATGGTCATAAAGTGAATCAAGTCGGCCCAAAAGGTCCCAAATTAAAATATAAATAATATATTGTCCAAAACGTGCACATAAAAATACAAGTTTTTAAATTTTTTTCAATTAAGGGCTCTTAAAATTTGAATTAAAATCATTTTATTTATTTTTCTTCTATTTTCACAAGAAATGCATTAGCATTTCATAGGAATTAAAGTTAATTAATTCATACATAAAAATTAAAAATAAAATAATATCATAAAAATAACTTAATTAGGTTCAATATAACCATTTATATTCATTCATTGAGTATATTTACTAATATCCAGGTCAAGACAACTTCTTTAGTTCGTTGATTTATCTTTTTTTTATCTTGCACAACCATTGCACAAGAATTTGGGTAATACTCAATTAATTTAACTCTAAAATTCAAAACAAAATCCAAAAACAAAAATTATACATGATAATTAACAAATAAGTCGTTAAAATAATTTTTAGCACTCAATTATTATCTATTAGGAATAAAATTTGACTTTGTTAACACTATTCATGCACTACGTCGGCACTGATAATGATATTTATACTTATCATGAAAGATATTTTAATATACATGATCTAAATTATTTATTATAAAATATTTATATTATATTTCCATAATTTCTTCATTACATAATTTTAATAAATTTTCATCATAATTATGTCTTTATGATTTCACAAAAATACTGTATTTAAAAAAACTGTATTTTTTACTATTCACCAAAAATACTTTTTTTCAGAATTTTTTTAAAAAACATATTAAGATAATTTTGATATGATGAATTCAAAAATGATTTTTTGTTTTCAAATTAAAATTATATAATTTTAAAATTAAACTTTAATATATGACCAAATAATAAGTTAGATTAATATGAATATTTATTTGAATAATTACTTAACAATATAAATTTAACTATTTAATTCAATAATTCTAATAAATATGAAAAAAAAAATTTAATAGTAACTGGGTTGTTACATTCTCCCCCTCCCCCCACTTTTGAAATTGTTTCCATGTAATTTATTCACTTATTAAACTAATGGGGACACCTTTACCTCAAGGAATTTTTGGATTCCCATGTTTCTTATTCAACTATGTGGATTCTCCAAAAAATATTGACTCTGTGAATTACCTTATTTTTCAATAATTTCTCTCTATGATCAAGAATCTAAATAATATTTTACTCATATGATAGGTTCTCTTCTAATTGAACTACTTATGGGCTCAAAACATGAGATGAATCTAGAAAAAAATTTCTTAACATCAAAACATGAAAAACATTGTGTACCTAAGTTAAAATTAGAAGAAAAGCTACATGGTAGAAAACTAGTAAAACTTTCTCTAGGATTTTATAAGTCTCAATAAACCATGGAAAAATATTTCCTTTCTAACCAAAATTCATAGCACTTTTTCAAGGATATATTTAAAAAAAATATGATCACCTACATCAAAATAAAGGTATTTTCTCTGGTTATCTACATAACTTTTCTTCCTTCTCTAAGCTATCCTCATGTGTTTCTGAATTTTCTTCACATTATAATCCACCTCCTCCAATAATTATGGTCTCCTCAGCTATTTTACCCAACATTATCCCAAAATTCTATAGTTCAACACTGATTTCTATATAATGCCTTAAAAGGTGCCATTTGTATGCTGGAGTTGATATTGTTATCATAATAAATATCAAAATAAAATGTTGATCCCAAATTCCCTAGTAGTCTATTGAACAAGCCCAAACCATATCCTCTAATGTCTGAAAATTTCTCTCTCTTTGTCCATCTGACTAAGGATAAAAGGTTGTGAAAAAATTTAATCTAATTTCCTACGACTTATGAAGGCCCTTCAAAAAGTTAAAATTGAACTTAGGATCATGGTAAGATACAATGGAGAGAGTAACTCCATGTAACCTAATAATATCTTTGACGTACAGTCAAGAAATTTGATCTAAATATAGAGTATATTGAATAGGGGTGAAATGTGCATATTCAGTCAGCTGATCATCAATAACCCAAATCACATTGTTACCTCAAGAAGTCATTGGTAGTCACACCATGAAGTTTATTGGTATATCTTCCCATTTCCACTCTAGTACTATAAATGGATGAATCATCTCCTTTGGTATTTTTCACTCTACTTTAACCTGTTGACAATTCAAACAATTCATGGTAAATTCAGTAATATCTCTTTTCATTCGATCCCACTAGTAATATTCTAGAATTTCTATATACGTCTTATTACTGCCATGATGAACTGAAAATAGATAAATATGAGCGTCAATTAATAATTATTTCTTCCAATAGGATTCACAAGGTACACATAATCTATTTCCAAATCTCAAGACATAATATTTATCAATATTAAATTCAAGAAACTTACCTTTAATAATCAATTAATCCTTTTCTTGTAGATCATTTTCTTCCTTCAGATCATGTTTAATTATTTCTAATAGATATGACTACACTAACACCAAAATCAAAATAGAGGAATTTCCTACACCAACAACTTCCAATCCAAAATTCATCAAATCATTAATATAAGGGTCATTTTCTAAATAAAACATGGATAATATAGAATATTTTTTTACTCAAGGAATCTTCCCATTTGTTTTCTTTTAGAAGATGGTATTTTATCTTGAAATCATAATCCTTTATCAGTTCTAGCCATCTTCTCTTCCTCATGTTCAAATCCTTCTGAGTAAATATATAATTTAAATTTTTATGGTCAGTATATATTTCAGACATATAAATGATGACAGCAAGTTTTCAAAGTGAAATCCAAAACTGCTAATTACAAATCATGTGTGGGGTGATTTTACTCATGAGGTTTAAATTTTTTTAAATCATAAGCAATTACCTAATCATTCTGCATCAAAACACAACCAAGTTTCATCAATGAAGCATCATTATAGTTTATAAAATCACTATTTTTGTAAGGCATGTCCAAAACTAGAGTATTCATCAATATCCTATATAGTTCCTGAAAAAAACATTACATTCTTATGTCCAAATAACTTTTATACCATTATGTTAACTTAGTAATTGGGTGAGATAACAATGAAAATATCTTAACAAACCTTTGGTAATATCCTGTTAATCTAACTAAGAATCTCAGTAACATTTTTAGGCCTTCACCATTCACAAACCAAATTTTTTTACGGGATCAACTGTTATGAAATCCTTATTCACAATTTTCCAAATGAAGGAAATATTTTTTAAACAAAAACCACATTTTCTAAATTTTCCATATAACTTCTTTTCTTTGAGAATTTTCAAAACAATCCTTAAATGTTTTTCATGATCTCCATAACTTTTTGAAAAAACCAAAATATCATCGGGGTCATCTTTCTCTCTGGTATTCTTAAACAGATACCACTACCTATTGGATTAATCTTTAAAATGATAAATGGCTATGGTGACCTTTTGGAATTCCAAACATCCCATGACATCGAATATATTTTCAAGGTATTTAATCCACTGTTGTGTGAGAAGATCCACTAAAAGCAGGAGGGTGTTTTTTAGCAACTTGGATTTTGGACATGTCAGACTTTGGATTATTTCTATGAATAATTCCAGATTTAGGCGCGAAGACGGCGTGCGATTATGAGGCCCGGTGTTCCCAGAATTAATTTTATAAAAATATTAAGTATTTTTGTACTAGGCACACGGCGGGGGTGTAATATCTCCTAAACGGTAGCTTAGATCAAGAATATGAGGGCACAGTTGTGTCCAGAACGTGTCGTTTACCCTAGGCGAGGTGTAAAATTTGGGGGCGCAGGCCGGCGGTGGAAAATGCCACCAGGGGAATTTTCGTAAATAAGTGGAAAAGTTGGTTTTCGAGCATCGGCTCGAATAACTTCTGAACGGATTCTTGGATCGCAAATCTGAGTCTTCCATTGCGTTCAGAACGGCGCGTTTACCCTAGGGGTGACCTTAACTTTTTCTGCGTCGGGCACGGAGTTGGGGGCGTTGTTTTAAATGAATGTTTTTAAATAAATAAAAACAATTTCATTTCATCACCTCCATCCTCCCTCACACGCAGCAGAACAGAACCCCTCCTCCCTCCTCTATTTCTTCTCCAGATCGATCCAGAATCATCCATCTTTTGCGTCGTTCGTCAGCGGATCTAGCTTCAGGGCGTCGATCTGCCCCCGAAGCTTCGGCGTTTCGCCCGCGAGGTAGGCAATTTGAGTTTCAATCCCTCAATCCTATTTTTGCTGTGAATTTCTTCATTTTGAGGTCTTTCCAGGGAAGATCTCATCCCGGGGGTCGCACCGGTGCTTTCGGATTACAAAACAGACAACCGGAGTGCCCCCGATGGTCTGCGGAAGGTCCGTCGGCTCGACGCCGGCGCCGGCGGAGCGCGGCGGCACGCGGCGGCCGGCTTCCCAGCGCGGCGGTGCCCCGGCAAAGCACGGAGGCCTGCGGCGGCCGGCCGCCCAGCGCGGTGGAGGGCCGCAGTCCAGGGTGGGCCAGTGGCGGCATCCGGTCCTGGGCGGCCGGACTGGCCGGTTCAGGCCGGTCCGGCCACTTTTGTCATACAGGGGTATTTAAACCCCCGTATCTTGAAATCCAGGAGTTGGATTCGCGTGCTGTTTGTGGATATGTGACCATGAAGATGAGTTGAACCCTCTTGTGTGGGTTCAAGAGTTTAAGGGTTTGGGACCATGGCCCGGGAGTTAGAAACGTCGTATAAAATAATATTATTTTGTTATTTTACGACTTCGGGCTGTTGTAACTTCTACCCGGAGCGTCTGATTGACGTGTCGTCAGTGGCATTGAGACCCTGATGGTATGAAGGACTTTTGAGAGGGTTTCCGGGGGTTGGGACTGAGAACGGGGTGTGGGCCCCATGAGGCCGGGTTTTGGCATTTGCGGAGAAACGCAGCTTTCACACCAGAAGTCCAATTTTGGTGGATGAATAGTCGATCTTGTGTGTTTTTTCAATATTATTGTAATGGTGTGATCCGTTCGATATGTTTCGGGGTCGAGGTGTGGGCCCCACCCGAGCTGGCTTCGGTGAATAGTACCTTTTCACTGGGTGTTCGTTTCGGACGAACGAGTAGTCGATTCCGCTTGTTTTTTCGAGGGGGTCGTCGTGGTATGATCCACTCGATGGGTTTCGGGATCGTTTTGTGGGACCCAGATGAGCTAGCTACGGTGCATAGTGCCTTTTCACCGGTGCTCTGTTTCAGGCGAGTAAGCAGCCTATCTTGCGTGTTTTTTCGCATAGATCGCGATGGTTGCCTTGGTTTTGACCTTGTAGGTGCGCAGTGTGGCATTGTTGTGGGTCACTCGGGTCTGCGACATTTTGGACCAGCAGTGGTTGAGGGTACTCCCTCAGTTCGTTCCCATGAGGGTTCGTGTGGCATCACAACCTTCATATAGGTTTGTGATACTCTCGATGGGATGTTTAAACTGTTATAGTTATGGCATCCTTCCGGTGGGCCCGGAGCGGGATCCTCTAGCATCTTTTCCCTAGATCGGGTTCTTGGTATCGCTGTTACCGCTTATTCACGGGCGGCGATCCCCTATCTAGCTGGTTAACCCCGTAGGGTTTGTGGCATCATCCGGATTATGATCCACTACACGGTGGTCCGTGCTCAGTAGGGTTGCGGTATCATTGGTTATGTGATCCCCTACTCAGCGTGTGGTTTCAGTAGGGGTGTGCCATTGTCGGTTCGATCCCCTATATCGCGAGTTATACCAGATTGGGTTCCAGTATCGTCGTGACCACCTTTATATGGGTGATGATCCTCTATCTAAGTGATGTGCTTCTGTCGAGTGCCAGATCGGGTTGTGGTATCCCCCAGCGGATCCTGGGTGTGATCCCCTATCTGTGAGAACTACGTATTCCAGATTGGGTCGTGGTATCCCCCAGTGGACCCTGGGAGTGATCCCCTATCTGTGAGCTTTGTATACCGAAGTGGGTTTTGATATCCCCTAGCAGACCATAAGAGCGATCCCCTATTCGAGGAGTTTGGTGGTTCTGTTGTTTCTGCGAGGTTTCCTCAGTGATGCTATCCGACGAGCATGATATCTCGGGTGAACATCTGAGAGGTTTGTGAGAAACCCAATGGAGTGTATCTCTCGGATGAGTGTCATCTGGGATAACAGTGATCGTGTGGTGTACTCTCCTGGTTGTGGATAGTTTCTGGTGTTGAGGTCGGTACCTCACATGGATTGTTGCGTGAGCTGATTATATCTGGATTGTTCAAGGTGTATGTATGGGCATACACCTGAGCTGAGCTGACGAGTTGTGTTTAGCCGAGGATGGTCACGAGATAGAGTTTCTCTCTCGTTTGGGTTCCCTCTGGATGGGATGAGCGGACTATTGCCTTTCATTTTCTCCCTTTGGTTTTGGGTTTTTAGGGTGCCTACTGAGTATGTTTATACTCACCCCTGCACGGGCTTTGCCCATACATGTTTGTGTCTTGTGCAGACCACAGGCCTTTTGACGGAGTCCTAGGAGGACCCAGAGCAGGCGAAGCTGAGTGAGCGAGATTGACCGAGGTGTTTACCAGTTCGGTGTCGAGGGAGCTTTCCGGTGGGTGTTTGTGGCAGTATTCCCCTTCTTCATAGCAGGTTGGACGCAATTTGTAGTTTTCTTTTGGTGGGCCCTATTTTTCCCTGTGTACTTCTGTTGCACTATGGTTTGAGATAGATTATATGCATGCATTTAATTTTCAGTTTCTATATCTCTGCACTATTGCATGGAGGTGTTGTGGGTGCGTGTGTACAGGTACCTTAGGCTAATGCCTCTCATGTGTGTGATAGCCTACTCGGCGCTGGTCGCCATCCCCTGGCCTATTGGAGGCGGGTTTGGGGAGTCGTAGATCGAGCCCCATTGGGTCGGGTCATGACAGAGTAGTATCAGAGGAGGTTCCACCTTTGGGATCTCAGAGCGTAGCTGGTCTAGCTGTGAGTTTGGTTTGGGTTGCATAGCGGCAGTGTTAGGAAGTTTCGAGTTCGGTTTTCAGGCCAGGGACTCCAGTGTTGGTGCAGCGGCCGATGTATCCATACACCAGGACTCTGATAACTTGCCTTTTGACTTGGTACATTCGAACACTAGTCACAAGGACATAATGGTACATGCATCATATAGGACTGGGTTTTGTTTTGGGTTTTCCCTGTCCTTCTTGAGTCAGCTCTCCAGATATACTTTTTGAATGTGGTGCGTCTTGAATGTATTTCAGGATGCCTCCACGACGACAGCCAGCGGGGGTTCCATAGTGGGATTGTGGTGACGATCCGCCCCATGCAGAGGCTGTGGACTAGGGTGAAGGTTCTAAGGCTGGACCTCTTGGTGGTCCTCCAGTTGATCCATCACCTGTCGAGCAGCTGGTTGTGCCGGTAGTGCAGGACGAGGTTGCGTGCAGGCTGAGTGCATTGTAAGAGTTCCAGAGGCAGCAAACTCTGAGGTTTCGAGGTGATCCAGACCCCCAGGCAACTTATGACTGGATCGAGGTAGTCACCCGAGTTTTCCTCCTAGTGAGGACACCTCTAGATCAGATGGTGGTCCTAGCAGCAAGCCTTCTGCATGGTTATGCCGAGCAATGGTGGAGCTTAGTGACATAGTCCGATGACGAGGAGACGCTCACGTGGGCAGAGATTGAGCGGCTCTTCAGGGAAGAGTTCTATCTGGTGACGCTGAGGTCAGTGCGGATCCAGGAGCTTCTGCAGCTTTGGAAGGAGGGCATGACCGTTTCGGAGTACTCAGCGAGGTTTACAGACCTCTCACGCTACTCCCTGGATATGGTTCGAATCCCGTTATTTAGGGCTCAGACGTTCGATAAGGGCTTACGCATAGACATCCGAGCAGGTGTGGTTTCCTTGTGTCTTCCCACCTATGCGGGGTGTTGGAGTGAGCTTTGGTGATGGAGAGCTTTCTGGATGAGCAGATTCCCCCTGTTAGTGTTGGGAACATGAGGGCTGAGACGTCGGCATCTGGTAGCCGACAACAGACTCAGGGGTCTGGATGTGGCCGAAGTTTCAGGAGGTGACCCCATGATGGAGGATCTAAGGCTCAGGGCTCACAGGGCTTGCAAGCCAGTTTTGGTCAGCCGCAGGAGAGGCGGTGTTATGCTTGCGACGGTCGGGGACATCTTTCTAGGGATTGTCTGACTCGCCGTGCTGTTGAGAGGGAGTCGGTCGATGGACCACCTTGGCAGAGGCAACGTCTCGAGCAAGGAGGTCTGCAGGGCGGCGGACGTGGTGGCGAAGCGGGTGCAGTGGGAGGAGGTGGTAAGCGGTACCAGTTGCCACCACCACCACCCCCAGGTGGTCCACGCCAAGCTCAGGGATCTGGTGGCTGAGGGCGAGGACACCTGCATTCCCTAGAGGCTGTTGACCCAGAGGCTTCGCGGATGGATAGAGGTACGCCTTGGGTCTTTTCTACTTTCTGTAGTAGCTTGATAGACATTGTTTAGTGGTACGCTTTTTTTCTGTTGCTCAAGTTTTGTTCAGGGCGTTGGTAAGACCCTATGTGTGTGTTGTTCGGTGTGCTTCGAATGCATGAGGAAGAGGGATCCATCCCCCACCGAGACACATTTTTGGGACGCGATTAAAAACCGTGCAGGCGAGTCAGTGCCGCACAAAGAGGATAGTATAGAGGTGTGGTGGATGAGTCCCTCTGACTTATGTGTTTAGGAAGGGGTGTTTGTTGGCGAACACACTGGTGTGGGAGACCTAGTTGAGAGTCCAGTCACTTTTCGTGTGCTTATGGCTTTTCGGGGATGAAAGGTTCTAAGGGGGGTGGATGTAGCGACTTGGATTTTGGACCTGTCAGACTTTGGATTATTCTTATGAATAATTACAGAGCTAGGCGTGAAGACGGCGTGCGATTCTGAGGTCTGGTGTGCCCGGAATTAATTTTATAAAAATATTAAGTATTTTTATACTAGGCACGTGGAGGGGGTGTGATATCTCCTAAATGGTAGCTCAGATCGAGAATCTGAGGGCACGGTTGTGTCTGGAACGTGCCGTTTACCCTAGGCGAGGTGTAAAATTTGCGGGCGCGGGCCTACGGTGGAAAACGCCACCAGGGGTGTTTTCGTGAATGAGTGGGAAAGTTGGTTTTCGAGCGTTGGATCGAATAACTTCTGAACGGAGTCTCGAATCGCAAATCCGAGTCCGTCGTTGCGTTCATAACGGTGCGTTTACCCTAGGGGTGACCTTAACTTTGTCTACATCAGGTACGGAGTCGGGGGCGTTGTTTTAAATGAATGTTTTTAAATAAATAAAAACAATTCATTTCATCACATCCCTCCCCCCTCACGGGCAGCGGAATAGAACCCCTCCTGCCTCCTCCGTTTCATCGCCAGATCGAGCTGGAATCATCCGTTCTCTGCACCGTTCGTCAGCAGATCTAGCTTTAGCGCATCGCCGGCATCGATTTGCCCCCGAAGCTTCGGCGTTTTTCCCGCGAGGTAGGCGGTTTTCGTTTTAATCCCCTGGTCCCGTTTTTGTTGTGAATTGCTTCGTTTTGAGGTCGTTGTAGGGAAGATCTCGTTTCGGGGGTCGCACTGGTGCTTTCGGATAGCAAAACGGACGATTGGGGTGCCCCCGGCGGTCCGTGAAAGGTCTGCCGGCGGCGCGCCGGCAGAGCGCAGCGGCGCGCCGGCAGAGCGCAGCGGAGGGCCGCCGGCTAGGGCGTGTCGACGGCGGCCAGTCTGGCCACTTTTGTCATACGGGGGTCTTTAAACCCCCGTATCTTGCAATTTGGGAGTCGGATTCACGTGCTGTTTGTGGTGACGCGATCCTGACGACGAGGCGAACCCTCCGGTGAGGGTTCGAGAGTTTAAGGATTCAGGACCGTGGCCCAGGAGTTAGAAACGTCGTATAAAATAAAATTATTTTGTTATTTTACAACTTCTGGTCGTTGTAACTTCTACCCGGAGCGTCCGATTGACGTACCGTCAGTGGCGTTGAGACCCTTATGGTACAGCGGACTTTTTTAGATGGTTTCCGGGTGTTGGGACTGAGAATGGGGTGTAGGCCCCATGAGGCCGGTTTTTGGAGTTTGCGGAGAAACGCAGCTTTCGCACCAGAAGTCCGATTTTGGCGGATGAATAGTCGATCTTGTGTGTTTTTTCGAGAGGATCGCAATGGTGCGATCCTTTAGATGTGTTTCAGGATCGAGGCGTGGGCCCCACTCAAGCTGGCTTCGGTGAATAGTACCTTTTTCACCGGGTGTCCATTTCGGACGAACGAGTAGTCGATTCCGCTTGTTTTTCCAAGGGGATCGCCGTGGTATGATCCGCTCGATGGGTTTCGGGATCGTTGTGTGGGCCCCACAAGAGCTTGCTACTGTGAATAGTTCCTTTTTCACCGGTGCTCCATTTCGGGCAAGTAAGCAGCCTATCCTACGTGTTTTTCCACGTAGATCGCGATAGTGGCCTCAGTTTTGGCTTTGGAGGTGTGCAGTGTTGCATTGTTGTGGGTCGCTCGGGTTAGCGACGTTTTGGACCAGCAGTGGTTGAGGGTACTCCCTTGGTTTGTTCCCATGAGGGTTTGTGTGGCATCACAACCTTCGTATAGGTTTTTAGTCCTCTCTATGGGATAATTAAACTGTTAGAGTTGCGGCATCCTTCTGGTGGGCCCGGAGCGGGATCCTCTAGCATCTTTTCCCTAGATCGGGTTCTTGGTATCGTTGTTATCGCTTATTCACCGGCGGCGATCCCCTATCTAGATGGTTAACCCCATAGGGTTTGTGGCATCATCAGGATTATGATCCCCTACGCGGTGGGCCGTGCTTAGTAGGGTTGTAGTATCGTTGGTTATGTGATCCCCTACTCAGCGCGTGGTTTCGGTAGGGTTGCGGCATCATCAGTTCAATCCCCTACATCACGAGTTATACCAGATAGGGTTCTGGTATCATCGTGACCACCTTTATATGGGCGATGATCCTCTATCTAAGTGATGTGCATCTGTCGAGCACCAGATCGGGTTGTGGTATCCCCCAGCGGATCCTGGGTGTGATCCCCAATCTGTGAGAACTATGTATGCCAGCTTGGCTCGTGGTATCCCCCAGCGGATCCTGGAAGTGATCCCCTATCTGTGAGCTTCGTATACCGGAGTGGGTTCTAGTATCCCCTAGTGGACCCTAGGAGCGATCCCCTATCTGAGGAGTTTGGTGGTTCTGTTGTTTCTGCGAGGTTTCCTCGGTGATGATATCCGATGAGCATGATCTCTCGGGTGAGCATCTGAGAGGTTTGTGAGAAACCCGATGGAGATTATCTCTCGGATGAGTGTCATCTGGGATGACAGTGATCATGTGGTGTACTCTCCTAGTTGTGGACAGTTGCTGGTGTTGAGGTCGGTACCTCACATGGCTTGTTGCGTGAGCTAATTATATCTGGATTGTTCAAGGAGTATGTATGGGCATACACCTGAAATGAGATGACGAGTTGTGTTTAGCGGAGGATGGTTATGAGATGGATTTTCTCTCTCGTTTGGGTTCCCTCTGGCTGGGATGAGTGGACTTTTGCCTTTCATTTTCTCCCTTTGGTTTTGGGTTTTTGGGGTGCCTACTGAGTATGTTTATTCTCACCCCTACACGGGCTTTTCCCGCACATGTTTGTGTCTTATGCAGACCACAGGCCTTTTGACAGAGTCCTAGGAGGACCCGGAGCAGGTGGAGCTGAGTGAGCAAGATTGAATGAGTTGTTTACCAGTGCGGTGCTGAAGGAGCTTTCCAGTGGGTGTTTGTGGCAGCGTTCCCCTTCTTTAGAGCAGGTTGGACGCGCTTTGTAGTTTTCTTTTGGTGGGCCCTGTTTTGCCCTTTGTACTTCTGTGGCACTCTGATTTGGGATAGATTGTATGCATGAACTTACTTATTAGTTTCTATATCTCTTCACTATTGCATGGAGGTGTTGTGGGTGCGTGTGTACAGGTACCTTAGGCTAATGCCTCCCATGTGTGTGATAGCTTACTCAGTGCTAGTCGCCAGCCCCTGGCCAATTGGAGTCAGGCTTGGGGACTCGTGGCTTGAGCCCGGTTGGGTCGGGTCGTGACATGTTTCATCATAAAATGTTCCACTGTCTTCATGATACTTTTTGATAGCTCTGGTTTTTATCTTGAATGGATTAAACCACCATTTAAATCCCACATCTACTAATCATTTACTATAAAAAAAATTGATCAGTTCCAATTCCCACCTTTCCAAGATGCAGATTTGAAAAGATAGCATACTCTCGTTGCCTTCCCAACATAACTGCCTTGTTTCCTCTCTAGAAAACCATTCAGATGCAACATGGTAATATTCAAATACTATACCATTTCAAATTAACCAGAAGGTAAAAATAATTTATGGTTATTATATCATCCTAACTTTTAAAGTTATCTAAATCAAGCTCTGATACCAACTATAAATAATTGGGCATAAACATTACATAATATAGTAGATTCTGTTAGAATTCACTTTCTTTCATTACCAAATATTTTTTGGTTTATAGTTTTATATATTTATAAAATAATTTATAAATAACAACCCAAAATAATACAAAGTGTATACTATTAAAACAGAACCTATTTCTTCTATAATACAATTTTTTTAAGAAAACCAGAGTTCTTTTCATGAAAATTTTTCAAAACATTCATCTTGGATTTTTATTTTATCTTACCAAATCTTAAGCCCTATAAAAAACATTTAAAAACTTGGTATGAGCACAAAAATCTAAGTAAGGGGCATAAAAAAGGAACTGTTAGTACATTAATACTTATAAACACATAAAATCATTTTCACAAAGACCTACTTCTCACCCATAAAGTATAATATACTTAATTTTTGAAAATAAGATATTTCCGTAAAACATAAAAAAATAAAATTAAATCATATAGATAACATGTTTAATTTATTACTTATTATTTTAAACATCATGGATACCATATGATTTGTAACCCTTATAAGTACCTTACAATATAACCCTCATTGATACCTTATGATGTAACCCTCACGAATACCATATGGTGTAACAATCACAGTTACACTTGGAATAACCATTATGGTAAACTTCTAACATAAAAATAACCAATGAATTGGAGGGAAATAAAGTTCCCACCCTTCATCATAAATAATTTTCAAGACCCATAACAAAATCATAAAAGATGAACACTTGCATCATAAATATTTATCTTGAGGAAAAGCACTTATTTTAAAAGAATATTGCGCAAATACAATGGAAATAATTTTATTTTTAAATAAAAATGTAATATTGTACAATATAATTTAAAACATTAATTATTCATGAAATTGGTAAAATCTTATCATGTTGTTTGAGTAAAAAATAATTCTTTTTGAATTTTATAAAAAAATATTAAAGAAGATTTTAAAATCGAAATATCTTACCTAAGGCTTGTCTTACTTAAAACGTGTTCAAACCTCATTTACAGTGGTTTAAAGAGTTTTATTAATATATTATAGAAATATATTCATATATATGATACCTTATATGATATTTTTATAATAACTTTCCACCCATTTATTAATAATATTTTGTTATTTTCATTGTTTTGGGAGTGTTTTTTCATGGTTTCCATGTTCGGTTTGTTATATATTTTCCTTTCAAAAAAATTTCTCCATAGATGAGAAAAAATATATTTTTTGGTCATTTTAAATAATTATAAGTGAATTTATACTTCCCTTGATTGCGTTCAATGGAAATAAAAACTCTTCCTCCCTAAAGGCGATGAATTGACACACCACGAAAGGCGATTTTGTTTTTAAGAATTAAAAAAAATAAGATATTTGATGTTGAATATAACATTAACATAATAAAATTATTGTATATATATGATACTTGAGTTACCATGAAACATTGGATAGGGAGTGAGGATAAGTTAGAACTGAGAAAGAATTTAAAAGATAAAAAAGAAGGAATTTACCTCTTGAATATTTTCTCCTTTAGAACCTCCTAAAGGATTTTGAAAATTGACTTTTTGTGAGACCATAATCACAATAATTTGTAAAGAGATTATTATAAAAGAATTTGGTAGAATATAGTCAAGACATATGTCTTAAGGTGATGAAATTAAGTGAAGTAATGAGTCCATTTTTATAATTGAGGTGAGGATCAATTTATGAGTTAATTAAAATATTAAAAAATAATAATAATAATAATATAGGTTTTAATATATAAAAAATTCCTATAATATAAAGGGGATTGAAGATTTTACATAATATTATCATATTTGTCTTTATTCAAAAAAACAAATAATTTAATAAAATGTTGTGTTAATGAAAAATATTTTTTTTCAAATTATACATTATTCATAACTATGACTTTAAAAACATCAAAGAAAAGTTTCAAATTAGAAAAAAATCTAAATTATATCTTATAAAAATCATATTCATCTATATAAATCGTGTATTACCTTAAAAATCTCAAATTATATTTATTTAACATTTTTAATATCATTTATTTTATATTTTCATTAAATTAATAATTACTACATCATCATTCTGAAAAAATTTAATGAATTTATTTGTTTCATAAAAATTAAAATTAAAATTTTATGAAGAATATAAATTTATTATTTTTAAAATGACTATTTATGTTTGAATTTCTATTCTGGAAACCATATATTGAAATATTTTACTAATTAAAAACTAGTGTGAGAAAACTTGACTTAGTTTTAAATAAAATATTATAAAATTCCTAAAGTTAATCAAGTGGGTCCAAAAATGTATAAAAATTTGAGTCAAAATAAAATATTATCTGAAAATTACACATCAAAATAGATTTATTCAGATTTTTAGGTTATTAAAGGGTTTGTATAATTTTAATTAAAATCAAATTATTTATTTTTCTTATGCTTTCACAAGAACTACATCATCATTACATGGGCATTAAAGTTAATTATTTCATACATACAAATTAAAAATAAATTACTATAATAAAAATAACATAATAACTTTCAAGATAATAATTTATATTTTTTCATTAAGTATATTTAATCATATACATGTCAAGACAACTTCTTTAATTTTTTAATTTGTCTTTTCAGGCCTGACATAATAATTACATAGGCATTTTCATAAGACGCATGTTATATTACTCTAAAATTAAAAGAAGAAAAATAAACCCATAACATCAATTATAAATAATAATTAATAAATAAGTTTTTAAAATAATTTTTATCACTCAATTATTATATATAAAGAATCAAATTTGACTTTTTCAATGCTGTGCAGGCACTTCGTCGGCACTGGAAATGATTTTTATACTTATCATGAAATAAATTTTAATTTACATGTTCTGGATTATTTCTTATAAAATGATTATATTATAATTTAATAATTTATTCATTCCAAAAGTTTAATAAACTTTACATCATAATTATGTCTTGAAAATTTCACAAAGATATTGTATTTTTAAAAAACGGTATTTTACTTTTCACCGAAAATTAATTTTTTTTCAAGAAATTCTTAAAAATTTATACTAATATAATTTTTACATTCTGAATTCAAAAATGAAATTAGTTTTTTCAAATTAAATTTCTATAATTTTAAAATTAATCATTTAAATATAACCATATAAAAAATTGGTTTAATAATATTATTTATTTTAAGAATTACTTAACATAATAAATTTAATTGTTTTATTCAAGAATACTAATAAATATGAAAAAAAGAATATTCTACTAGTACCTAGTTTGTTAAAAATATTATCATTTTGACACAACCTATAATACTTCCTAAGGAATATCGGTCATGGATAACTCCATTTTATACTTTAAGTGGTCATTTATCATTTCACTTATTGCAATATATGTTTCCAACATGAATATATGATAAAGTAGATAATGCCTTTTGGGTAACATGACACATTTTATATTCTTAAAATTCTTCAATAATATCAAAAAAATAATAAATAAAACCTTATAATCATATCTTATATGATAGTACACCAGAGACACATGATAGTGCTTTTGAGGGTTTTTTAAACTCGTTACATATCTATGTAAATCTTACTGCATATTTATATAATCATGTAATAAAACCTGCCACTAAACTCCTTTAGTGAGTAATATAAATTAATAATGTTTTTGTTTTAAAAAATAGTGAGGGTTATAAATCATATTCCTAATGTTTAAATCATTAAACATATAATTCAAACTATTTAACTTCACAAAATCTATTGTTACAACATTAATAAATTATGTTGTCTACTTAAAACTCTTTTTATGTCCATCATCGTCATCATGAAATATTTGTATTCTTACTTTTCATTCATATCATGGGGTAAATAATTTAACACTTTAGATTATTATTTACCAAAATATTCTAAACTCTTTTAGGATGTAAAGTGATATTCACTTCATTTTTTAACGAAATGTAACTCTTTATATTACACTTTTTCAACATACCAAAAACTATTATAAGATATTAAGTTATATTAAATTTGAGTTTAACTATTTTAATATTTTAGTTATTACACTTTTAACTTCTCTAAGTCCAAATATACTCCCACTAACTTCATAGATATTATATTCTCTCTAGAATATCATTCTAAGATATACAAACTCTTTTGTGACTAGGAAATAACACTTATTTTCTTCCAGAGGGAATATTGAAAAAATGCATTGACAAAAACTATATCATATATGGTATTCTATGCGTTTGGAAAAATATATTTAGAAGAATATTATATTCATAAAAATAATTAACTTATTGGTTTAGTCCAGTAATTCATTATTTTAATGATCCCAAATCATGCTTACTGTAATTATTATGAAATTTTTGTTTTATGTCATAAATCATTTTTAGAGAAAAAATTATAATTATGGATCGACCATAAATTATACTGAATCGAATATATGTCTAAGTGATTGACCGCATCTAGTAGACAAACTCGTGTATGGGTACCTCCAATATTTCATAGACTACGTAAATGTTATCTATGATGTCAAGAGACCATGGAAGATTGACCACGTGAATAATGAATAAAGTTTTATAACTATTAGATAGACCGTACATTATATGCAAATGAATGGAAGAATAATTTCTACTAACCATAGAAAAGAAACCATATATGGTCGGAAAAATGAGTATTTCAACTGACTGTGATATATAGAGTTATAAATTTTCAAGCAATTCAACCAACTATATAAAGACCTTAAATTTAATGTGCCTAACTAATAAACTGCATGACCAGTTTTATCAATTTAATCTTTCTTTATAAGGGTAAAGGTGATCTATATATGCGTAAATCCATCCAGTGTAAGAGTTAGTACATTCTGTGTAAGGGTAAATATACCACATGAAGGAGCTCTACATCAGTTACAAGAATATAGTTTATACCTTCATGTAATATGGATCAATCCTGGATATTTTTAGTGGATAAAATATTATTTTATTCTAAATAGATATATTTTAGAGTAATTAATGAAATTCGGAGCATTTAAGGGTTTTCCATCGAGGACAATCAGTATGAGGAATTTTTTATGATGGTCTTCCAATATTTAATTATAGTGTAGTTCTCTATAATTAGAATCAAATATCACTCATTTAAGGAGTTTCTACAGATCTGGTACATGTGTGAGACACTCATAGGAGTAAAACATTCCTTCAGAACTTTGTTTTCTATGTGATATTAAAAAAACCAATAAGGAATATCAACTGACTATAACTCTCACTTCCAAACTCAAGGGACAATAATTTGTGGAGAAGAACCTTATTGATCAACTGAACATGATTCAACATTAAGCTTCATCAATTTCTCAAATTTTCTTTACACTTTGTTTCTCATTGAAATTTATTTTTTTTCTTGTGTTTTCTATATATATTTTAGTACTTATCATGTACTATGGATAATATTACTTAGATAATATTTCCATTTATTTATTTTTATTATTATTCTCAGGTTTTACTATGGAATAGGCTAAGTCTAGCCTATACTACCCAATGTGCAGTTATCTATGTAAAACTTGATCCAACTTGTGGATCTATTTATTAGATTTAATAAATTTTATTAACATAGGATTACTATTAAGTAGATAATACTAATAAATATATTTGAGAAAACCTATTATTTTAATTATATTGTGTGATTTATTTTTTTCTTTAACTATTTGTTTTAAATTCACTAAACAAATTGTTTTATTGGTTCTTTGATTTATAATATAGTGTTTTAAAAAACATACTTTGATGGTTTAGATTTATAGGTGATATATATCCTACGTTTGGTGTGAGTATACTATTTTCAAAGTTAAGGTAATTTTATTTATTTTAACTAAGTTTTGATTATGTATTTTAGAAACTATTTTAATATACAAAATTATATTTAACTACTATATTTGTAGACTGGGACATATTTTAAATTGAGAAGATTTGTAATTTATAATTTTCAAAGAAGAAATTTTTTATTTAGAAGCTTAAATCTCCCCCCCCCCCCCTATTGAGAATTTTCCTAGGTCCAACATTTTTTTATCAAATATTGGTTTTCTCTATGTTTTTAATTTTATCTTTACCATGATAAAATCATAAAAACAAAATATCTCAATCTTTTTTAGTTAGTATTTTGTTTTCATGTATACTTTTAAACTTGAGGATCAGGCATCCAATCAAAGTCTCTATTTTAATAGTAAAAACTATTATCAATGGAAAATCAAACTGAAAATCCATTTATAATTCATGGGTTTTTATATTTTGTGAATTATAGGACATAAATATGAAAACCCCAAAGCTGTTAGAAAAGGCCGATATGTTCCAACTAAATATATTTTTGATTTTAATTTCAAGGATATGAATGATTTATTTTGTGCTTTAGCTAAAGATGAATTTAGTAGAATATATTATTTTTATACTACTTTCCAAATTTTGTATCCTCTTTTTGTTTCTCATAAAGTAACATCAAATGTAAAAGATATTTCATTAAAAATATATACTATAAAATGTGATTTTTCTAAGATGAAACCTGATGAGTCTATTTCTAAAATGTATCACAAGTTCAATGGTATAATTAATATAATGATTTCACTTAAAAACCTATGTATAAAAAAAAAGAAACTATAATTAATATTGAGATGTTTACCTAACCGGGGGAGAACTATTGTATCCACCATTTAATAATCATGTGACAATATTAATCCACAATTAAAAAACATATTGGAAAGCTAATGATATATAAAAAGGAATAGAAATCTAATTATGAGTATGATGAACCCAAAAATAATTATTTTACATTAAAATCATCCATGTCAAATTAAAATGAATTAATCAAGAAAATATTACTATTAGAAGTGAAGAAAATACTGAAAGTGATTATGAGATGGTTCATATTATCTAAGATAATTAAAAATTCTATAGAAAGAAATATTTTTCAAAAAAATCAAACTATAAGGGAAATTATGAAAATAAAGAAAATTGAAAAAAGGATTACTCATTTAGTTAAGTCACCTATTATGAGTGTAATATAAAAGTACACATCCAGGATAACTTTCCAAACTTGAATTATGAGAAGAAAAATACATAGGAAATTTATGAAATAACCTATGAGTGAATGTGAGGAAAACATTAGTGATTTTGACTTAATCAGAGATGATGCTGTTGAGAAATAAAATTTATGTTTATTGACCATAGTATCTATGGTAATATCTCTTAATTATACTTTATTTAAAAATTAATATCATGATTTATCTCAAATATATAATTAAAAATTATTTTAATATTGTGCTTTTCATTAAGTTACTATGAATGAACTAAAAGATAAGTATAAATGTCAAAAAAACCTTAATGATTTATCTATTAATGATAAAAGTTATCATTTTATTGAAAAATAGATGAATATCAACTTATTAAATAAAAATACTAATGAAACAAATACCTTGAATATAATGTTGGGTAATTAACAACAACCTAAACATATGACTAGTTTAGGCAATCAATTTAGATAAAAAATGAAACATTATAAGAATTATTTAATTCCTAGCTCCAAAGATAAGTCCTTAATTTAAAAGTATAATGTAACATCTTGTTATTAAAAAAATTCTCATTGTTTTGGAAAAAAGTAGACCTTCTTATCAAAATCTGTTAATTTTCTTGTAAACAAACCTTTGCAACAAATTTGGATACATAAAGCTTTGTTTGCTAACTTTTATGTCCCTAATAAAGATTGGGTACCAAAATGATTTCTTTGTTGACTATATAAGTAATATGTATAAAGAGATCTATAAAAATTTTATGGTAACTGGACAGTGGATGTTCTAGACATATGAATAGATACTACTCAAGCTTGAAGAATCTGGAAAGTGGATAGTGGATATGTCACTTTCAATAAAAAATAAAAAGGGGGAAATAATTGTCCTTGGATGAATTGGAATCTCTAAAATTATTTTATTTATAATGTTTTACTTTTTAATAGTTTAAAATATATTTTTCTTAGTATTTTTTAGTTATTTTATGCTAGTTTTCATATCAAATTTCAAAATAATTCTTTTAAGATTTAATATTCTAATCATGTTTTAGTTTTTAAAACTTTAAGAAATGATAATGTTTATAATGTTGATTTAGATTCTTTGTCTTCTCAAAATATTTCTTACTTTAGTGCCTTTATTAAGTAATATTTGATATTTAATAGAATAATAGGTAAATTTAATGTACACTCATTTAAGAATCTAGTTATAAATTGTCTAGTCAAGGATCTACCTGAACTAGAATTATCAAAAGAAAAATTTTGTAATCCCTATCAAAATGTAAATCAACACAAAGTTTCTTTAAAAAAAGAGGTGTCTCCCTCTCAACCCTTATAATTAGTCAATGTTTTCTATTTTGGACCTTTTATATATTTTGTTCTAGGTTGGAATCATTATTCTTATTTGATTTTGGATGATTCTTCAATATTCACATGGATGTTTTTACTTTCTCCCAAAAGTAAATATTCTACTTGTTTTGTTAAATAAGAAATATATGTTGAGAATGTAATGACCCAATTTTTTCAATAGAAATTTCCTTCTTATGATTATATTATATAATCACATTAAATCACAACACAATTAACTACTAATTAATATGTGACCTTTAAACCTAATTTTCAAACTTCTATGTTTGGAATTTGGAAAATTTAACATTCACAGTTGCGATCAGTAAGATGTTTGGAGTTCGATAATACAAACATAATTTTTAGTTAATAGTAATATAAATTTATGAATATTAATGTTACCCTTATTAATATTTATATACCCTAATGAATAGTAACATTACCTATGATATTATATAAATAATATTTAAGTGAAAGTACGATGTACTTATATTTTGGAATAAGTAAACAAATGTTTTAAAACTAGTTTTTTAGAATAAATTTTGATTTTAATTAAATATTAAATTAGTCATATTTATAAAATTATTTTTGAAAAATATATTTCATTTTTGAATTCTACATGTTGAAAAATGGTTAGGGTGAATTTTTGGGATTTTTCTCAAATACTTGAATTTTTTATGAATAGTAAAATATGATAATTCACAATAAATGCTAAAACCTGAATTTATGCATCATGTTTGAGTCATGGATGATGTAAATGGCCATTTTATATAACTCACATGAACATATTACTGTTTTTGGTCACAATAATTATTGATATTTCTTGTATTGTGGAAAAATAATAAACAAATGATTAAAATATTAAGAAAACCCTCCTCCCCTCTACTATAAAAATCACCCACAATCCTCTCTTCTCTTCACTCCTATAAATCCTTGTGCATTACTTAAATTCTACCCAAATCTCTCCCCAACATCCTTCTCCACATCCAGTAGCCTTTTTCTCCTCAAAATTCCAAAACCTCTTCCCTTAAGAGGTTCTCAAAGCAGATAAACTCAAGAGGTAAATTCCTCTTTACAATTCTTTTATTTCCTTTCAAGTTCTTTTATTTTCTTTTTTCTTTCCTCACCTCCCTTCACCCAAAAAGTATTATAACTCCAGTAACATAAATTTACTATAATTTTTTTATTATAAAGGAATAATTCAATATCATATCTCCTTTCCCCTTTATTTATATGAAAGAAACAAAAACACCGTCCGAGATGTGTTAATTTATCACATTCAAAGACGACGGTTTATCAATTTCTATTACCAACTTCTATTCTGGTCATGAAACAATTTTTATGGTTGAACTAGACTATTAGATACTTATTTTATCTTATGTTTTGTTCCGGAATCTTCATTGACACTTTATGTAAAATAATAATGCAAAACAAGTTAATTATGAGCAAAATCTCCAAATTAATTCAAGCGTCTACCATTAATGTTTTATATAATGATTCAACTTCACTACAAGTAACCAAATTAAATTTACAACCATGTAAAATTATGGATGTTCAATAATAAAATATAACTCCAATTCTGGACAACCACTTTCATCATAAATTTTTATCCAAACATGAAAATAAGTGAACAGATCATTAAAACCAAGGAAACAAACAAACCCGAACAAGGAAATTAAACCACTTAACCCATCAAAAATTCCATGAATAAACTTAAAAAGTTTATAATAAATATTTTACATGTGTAATGGGTTCTTTAATTATTAATTAATGAACCTAATTTGACTATTCAGGTCATTGATATCAAGTGGAGAACACTATCAGACTTAAGGTAAGGGATCCTCTCTATTTCACTTTTATTCAAGATTTTCCTCTCTGTTATGCCCTTTTATGAGTAATTCATAATGATTATGTTTGAATTAGAAAATCCCCCATACTTCCCTCATGAGGTATAAGTGAAAATAAACCCCTTTTCTCTCTCATTAAGTCCTCTTAAGTACACCTGATACCATGCCTATAATCAATAATGGATTCTACTCAAACCTCCTTTGTTCCTTCGGGTTGTCTTATCTTTCTTTTACCAAAAGAAATTTATCTTATATTTTTATGTGAATCATCTAAATTCTATGTAAATTTACAAAAAATCATTTATCAATACCCTTTCATCATTCTTCTTCATGGATATACATGTTTTTAAGTGATTCCCCCCCTCAATACTTTCTGATAAGAAAGATTGTTTTATGGGAACATACAAAATTCATACTCGGTTTCAACTTAACTATATATTCTATTTTAATACACCATTTGATTTATAAAATAAGTCTTTTTATTATAAAAACCTTCCAGGTTCTCATCTAGTTTTTTATAAAGGATTATTCCCCTTTCTATTTTAAAGGCTCTATTGTAACGTCCCGGACCCGGCCAGCCACCCGAACAGTGCCGAACGGGTCGGGTGTTACTACCTTAGGCGCACCTCCCCTGAATGAAAAAGGCTTTTGACTAACAGAGAGGATCTATTAGGTATAGTGGGGAGGCTATTCCCTCTCGGAGGATCATAATAAGGGTACTGGTCTGAGAATAATAATAAATATGCAGCGGAATGAAAGACATAGCAGACTCGAACCAGACCCGCAGAGAGGAAGCATAATCAATATAGATAAATAGCGGAAGCAATAAATATAACAATAGTAGTTGAAATAACACAACAGCATGCTGAAATATGTAACTACTACTGAACAGTAAAACATTCATCCAAAGTAGGTAATACACAACAAAATATAAAAAGGGCATCAATGGCTAACCAAAAGTAGCTACAACAAGTAAGCATGCTGATACAGAAAAGTAAACAAAACAAAGTAAACCTAGCTAGGCATGACCTCAAGGTCTATAAAATCTCCATGTAATAACTAACGCAGCCCAAATCCTGAAGCTGGCCTCTTTCCTGCCCGTAAATCCATAAAGTCTACACGCATCCCGAAGGGCCCGTGTTGGGTGTGAGACAAATCTCAGTAGGATACCACCCAATAGTGCATACCAAATATATGTATTTAAGCAGTCATACATTTACAAGTAAAGCAGTAAACAGTACAATGCACAATTAAACACAAACTCCACTGGTGCTCAACAGCAACCATAGAGCATCACCTACTTCGGCCAACGCCGGAATCTCTGTCGTGTAACCCAGCACCACATGCCACCTGACACCTCGTGTCTCAAGTACCGACGTCCCAAAGGCATGCCCAAAAATAGTAACCCGGCACCATGGGCCTCCTCACACCACTTGTCTCAAGTATCGACGTCCCGAACACATGCCCAAAAATAGTAACCTAGCACCATGTGCCTCCTGACACCTTGTGTCTCAAGTACTGACATCCCGAAGGCACGCCCAAGAATAGTAAGCTGACACCATGTGCCTCCTGACACCTTGTGTCTCGAGTACCGATGTCCTGAAGGCACGCCCATCCCCGGAAGGCTCCTCACCTCCCACGTGGATTTCTTCGGAAAGCACCCCCAACCAAAATACCTAACTGAAACTACAGGGGCCTCTACCCACACGAGTGTTCAAAACCACTTCATCATAGAGTATCTATGTGTTCACACTACTCAAGTCCTGATATGTGGTAATCACCAAAATAGTACCTAAGCCACCAAAACAACTCACACCTCGTGTCCCTGCGACCATGTCGCTCAAGTCCGATGGCATCGCCATCCTAGTAACCCAGGTCATGCCCAACCAGACAGTCGCACTACCTCAATCTAACGTCCATGATGCCCAATCCTGTGGTCAAAACCACCCATCGTAACTCGGGAAAACCCCCAACCTGTGATCAACATCACTCAAGTGTAACCGGGCCAAGCCCAACACAACCCAAAGGGTCTAGCAGATGCAATTTAGCAATTGCATATATACATATGTAAACAGAAAATATAACCAGGCAAAACAAACTAAACAGTTGAATTGCACTATTCAAGGTGTTGTCCCATACCAGCACTGAGGTCTTAAATGCCTCTAGAAATCATATCAGGATTTAATAAATTAAATTAACAGTTTAACACATTAATATTCCAATTAAAACCATTCTTGTGTTCCCCGGTCAAAATTCCCCGACGAGCAATGGCCCCTCACCCGGCCCTGCTCATGCAAACTGGTAACAGGGCATACCCAAAGGTATCCCATAGGTCCAACAAGCAATACCATATGAAACAGCAGATAAAAATGGGTCCCGCTAAAAATACCTGAAAACACGCTGAAGTCCGCGTCACCCAAACAACCACAAAAACACAAAATGATGTATGCACCACCTACCTGAGACTCACACGATGCTACTCCTCCGGTAACACCCGCCAATTCGATCTAAAACATGGTAAATCTACAAAAGATTCAATACCGTTCAAACACATATAACTCATTCTAGAACGAAAATCAGACAAAACAGCCAAAGAGGAATCGATGCCTTACTGAGGGGGTTCTAAAGCATCCAACCGAGATCGGATCTGACTTCGGACAAAGAATCGGGAAGAAATTGAATGTTCAGCAGATTTGAGGGAGGAGGTTTTGTCTAGAACCTCAAAACGAGGCTAATGCCCATTTTAAGAGAAAAAAAAGAAAGTACACGGCGTGTACTTTAGGACTACACGCCGTGTATAGTTCATTTAACAGTTCATAAGACGGTAGGATTTCGCCGACTTACTTTCCAAACATTCCAACATGATTACACGGTGTGTACCTAGTGGTACATGGCGTGTACTTGGTTCCTCTTCCTTTCCTCACCGATGTACTCACACGCAATGTTTTTCCCTTATACACGGCTAGACTACACGGTGTGTCCAAAGGGAACACGGCGTTCCCCTGGTTCTACCCAGCTAACAGGCCTACACGCCATGTATGGCCTCACACGGTTGGGGGTATACACGGCGTGTTCAAAACTACACGCCGTGTAGTAAGAAACTACTACACGGTCATCACATGGAATGTACTCGGCGAGCACACGGTCGGTCACTCTCCTACAAATACACGGCGTGTAGTCATAAAGTACATGGCGTGTAGTTTAGAAATTTCCAGAAACTTCTCATTTTCTCCAGTTTCCTCGAAAACAAGTCACAAATTTAAACATGGTCGGGATTTTGACCTGTTCCAAAAACCTGGGTTCTTACATCTATAGTATTTTCCATAAAACCGCTCAAAAATGTTTTTGTGCCAAAATTTATTTAATAATTTTCTTACATGTTTCCACTTATACTTGACATAACTCTCCATGATACATGCCTATTTTCCCTTATGAATTTATATGTATATTTTAGTTCCTTTCTTTCATGGAAACTTTTATGAACACCCATTTGTTATGCTTTATGACTAGATTGTGGAACCCAATTCTCTCCATGGGTAACCCCTATGTTTATGTAAGATTGATTATGTATGATTATTTCTGTGTAAAGCATATTCATGAAATGTTAATATGGGTGCACCCAAATAGCGTTCCAATACAATGGGTAAAGTTAAGTCTCATGATACATTATGTGTGATGGTCTTGGCAGTTAGCCTTGGCTTGTGCTACTATGTCAAATGATCCTGGCTGTTAGACTTGACTCATACTAAAGTCATGTTTTATCTTTATACCACATTTATGTGACTCCATATTTATATGATTCTATGTTTATAGGTTAAGGGTCCATATGTTAAATTCCTTTTTATATCATCATATTATGCCTTCAATTTCTTGTACTAATGCTTTGTTCTTATGGTTATTCCCTTACTGGGATATTTAGCTCATCCCTTTGTTCATGTGTTTCCCAAGGTACCCTATACAGATGTTTAGCACAATAGAAGTTAGGAGCTCAATTTTACGATTAAATAAAGAAGTATTTTTTTAGTCTTGTGTTTTTAGTTTTATGTACATAGTCTTAAAAGACACTAGACTTCACGATCCTTGGCTTGTACTCTGATGTGTAATTATGCTTAAAATCATGTAATGTTAAATGTAAAAGTCTAGGGTCACTTTATTTGGTATCATAGGACGGTCTAGTTATTTTTGGATATTAGGAATAGAGCACTTTAGTAAGAACCCTAAGTATGAGACGAATAATAAGAAAACATCCCTAAATTTTGGTAAGTATGGAGTAAGTGGTTTATCAAGAAAATGCATCCCTGTTTGGATACAAACATATAGAGACAGCTCTAGAACAGATGTACCTAGGAGTGAAAACTCTTACAAGGATTTTTGGGAATGACTTGGGGTATCCTAGTACATAATAATGGGTCTGGCTGCACTCTTTGTTTGACACTCCTGGGGGATATACTTTGGTAAATTCCTGAGCTTAGTACAAACCATTATTAAGGGAATAAAAAATCCCATAAGAATATAACTTATGAAATAGATCAAGGATAACCAAGATTTAAACCTAAGGAATAATAAGTTAAGATATAATTCTCCTTTACAATTTCATCCTTTTATGTTCAAAGTTTCCTTTTTATTCTCAATAGTTAATTATTCAATCCCTCTAATTGTCACTAGTGCATAAAACGTTTTTAACATCACTATTTTTTACGTCGGTTATATATAACCAACGTGAAAATCTGTGATACGTGTTTTTTTACATCGGTTATTTTATAACCGACGTAAAAAATAAAGAGAGTAAATTTTTTACGTCGGTTATTTTAATAACTGACGTCAAAAATCATGCGCTTTGGTTTTTTACATCAGTTATAAAATAAACGACGTAAAAAACCAAAAGCCCAGAATTTTTTACGTCAGTTATAAAATAACCGACGTAAAAAAGGCGACATCTGAGGCCTTTGTGACGTCGGTCATCAAATAACCGACGTAAAAACCCAACCTGCTGAATTGTTCATGTCAGTTATATTATAACCGATGTAAAAAACCAACACCCGGTAGTTTTGATGTCGGTTATAAAATAACCAATGTAAAAACTGTGGTTTCTGATTTTTTTTACGTCAGTTATGTAATAACCGACGTAAAAAACTAACACGCAGCTTTTTTTACATCGGTTATAAAAGAACCGATGTAAAAACTGCATTATATGATACATTTATAACATCGGTTATTATAATAACCGATGTTATAAATGTAATAAAAATAATTTATAACGTCGGTTATTAAATAACCGACTTTATAAAACATTTAAAAAATTAACACGCCCCGTGGATTGTCATTGCTGATTTTTCGATCGACAGACCGGTGACTCATCTCTCTCATGTGGAAAACCCTAATCGACTCTTCATTCTGGTTTCGTTAAACTCATTTTTCCATCATCGTTTATCATCTTTACTCTCCTTGGATCTATCATCTCCACTCGCAACACTCACGTAAGCCTCCCACGATTTTATTTCCTTCGTTTTTTTTCGGATAGTCTATATTTATGTTTTGTGATTTTTTTGTTTAAACTAGGTAAGATTCTTTGATTTCGAACCTTATTACGTCGTTTTACCATCATCATCTTATTTATTATAACCAGATCTATTCAATCGACTCGCAATATTCATGTAAGCCTCACCTACTTCTATTTTGTTTGTTTTTGTTTCGCAGATGACCGACATTGATGGTAATTTTTGTTGTCATTGACAAATAATGATCTCATTCAAGTATATTACTGCAATTTATATGTAAATCATTTTGATACACCCATTTCGTGTACCAGTGTGATTTATTTTATAAGTATATATGGTTTTTCAGGGTATAATGTTTGTTTTTGATCCTTGGTTGTTTCTATTTTGGGTATCACTATGTGTAGTTCCATAATCTATTTATGTAGCTTATTTTCATGGATTATTATAAGTCCTCATATGCTATTAAAACCCGATTCATTGCACAATATATCATTTTAGACTAGTAGGAGATACAGTTCAGGGTTCACATTTTGAATAATGTCGTGATACCAAAACTAGTAGCTTGAGGTTAAAATCCCTAGATATGCCAAAACTAGTAGCTTGAGGTTAAATTCCCATGGTTCTGGGGGGCTGTCAAGAGGATTGGTGGCTGTCCTGGGGGTTGGGGGTTGTCCAGAGGGTTGGGGGCTATCTAGGGTGTCCATGGAGGTGGGGGGGAAACCAGGGGTGTCTGTGGGGGGGGGGTCCAAGGGGGTGGGGGTGTCGAATGGGATGGGGGGGCTGTCCAAGGGGGTGGGGGATGTCCAAGGGGTGGGGGCTTGTCCAGAGGGTTTGGGGGGTTTTTCGGGGGTGGGGGCTGTTCAGAGGGTTGGGGGTGTTCAGGGGGTGTCCAAGGGGGTAGGGGTGGGGTGGTGTCTAGAGGGGTGGGGGCTGTCCAGGGGGTGGGGGGCTATCCAGAGGGGTGGGGGCCGTCCAAGAGGGTGGTGGTGTTTAGAGGGTGTCCAAGGGGGTGGGGGTGGTGTTCAGAGGGTTTGGGGGGTTGTCCAGAGGGTTGGGGGGGTGTCCAGGGTGTCCATGGAGGTGGGGGGGTAGTCCAAGGGTGTGGGGGGGGGTCCAAGGGGGTGGGGGTGTCAAAGGGGGTGGGGGCTGTCCACGGGGGTGGGTGGGTGGGGGGCTGTCCAAGGGGGTGGGGGCCTATCCAGAGGGTTTGGGGGGTTTTCTGGGGGTGTGGGGGCTATCTAGAGGGTTGGCGGTGTCCAAGGGGGTGTCCAAGGGGGTAGGGGTGGGGGTGTCCAGGAGGGGTGGGGTGCTGTCTAGAGGGGTGGGGGTGTCCAGGGGGTGGGGTCTGTCCAGAGGGTTGGGGGGTTGTCCAGAGGGTTGGGGATTGTCCATGGGGTATCCTAGGGGGTGGGGGTGGCGGTGGTGTCCACGAGGGGTGGGGGTGCTGTCTAGAGGGGTGGGGGCTGTCCAGAGGGGTGGGGGCTGTCCAGAGGGGTGGGGGGCTGTCCAAGGGGGTGGTGGTGTCCAGGGGGTGTTCAAGGGGGTGGGTGGTATTCAGAGGGTTTGGGGGGTTGTCCAAAGGGGTGGGGGTGTCCAGGGTGTCCATGGAGGTGGGGGGAGCAGTCTAGGGGTGTGGGGGGGGGGTCCAAAGGGGTGGGGGTGTCGAAGGGGGTGGGGGTTGTCCAAGGGGGTGGGTGGGTGGGGGGCTGTCCAAGGGGGTGGGGGCCTGTCCAGAGGGTTTAGGGGGTTGTTCGAGGGGTGGGGGGTTGTCCAGAGGGTTGGGGGTTGTCCATGAAGGTGTCCAAGGTGTGGGGGTGGGGGTGGGGGTGGTGTCCAGGAGGGGTGGGGGTGCTGTCTAGAGGGGTGGGGGTTGTACAGGGGGTTGGGGGCTGTCTAGAGGGATGGGGGTTGTCTAGAGGGTTGGGGGTTGTCCAGGGGGTGTCCAAGGGGGTAGGGGGTGGGGGTGGTTTCCAGGAGGGGTGGGGGTGCTGTCTAGAGGGGTGGTGGTTCTGTCTAGAGTGGTGGGGGCTGTCCAGGGGGTGGGGGGTTATCCAGAGGGGTGGGGGTTGTCCAAGGGGGTGGTGGTGTCCAGGGGGGTGTCCAAGGGGGTGGAGGTGGTGTTCAGAGGGTTCGGGGGGTTGTCTAGAGGGTTGGAGGGGTGTCCAGGGGGTCCATTGGAGGCCCCATGGTTTTCTTTGATTCAATGTAATTTAAAACTGTTATATCTAACTATATTTTCTTTTTAAAATCATATTCAAGAATATTTTTTTAAATACGCATAGATTTGTTTTATATTTCAAAATTGTTTTACATTCAAATTATGATATTTTTCATATAAACATATATTTGTCTTATCTTAAAAAGATGTATAATTTTGATATTTGTTATAGGTAATAATGAGTCGAAATTGGATTATGGCACATCAAATGAGCAATGAATATGAGGAAGATGTTGATGCCTTTTTGGAATTTGCTAAACGAAATGTTCCAAGTAGTGACATTTTTTCTGTCCATGCCTGAAATGTTTGAATATTAAGAATTTGAAAAGTAGAGAGATAAAATATCATCTGATTTGTCATGGTTTTAATCCGAGTTACAACCCTTGGATTTGGCATGGTGAAACTAGACGGAATTTCAGTGATGATGATGAATCACAAGATGGTAACTCCGATGGAATTGAAGAAATGATTCATGATATTGCAGTAGAACAAATTGAGATAGAACCGACAATTGTGCGTCTATATGGTGATGCTAAAAAGCCATTATATGTTGGTTTTACAGACTTTACGGTTTTTTCGGTGGTTTTAAGATTGATTAACCTGAAGGCGAAACATGGATAGTGTGAAAGAAGTTTTATAGAGCTGCTACAATTGATGAAAGACATTCTTCCAAAAGATAACGATCTTCCAGATTCATATTATAAGGCCAAGAAAATATTATGCCCGATGGGATTGGGATACAAGAAAATACATGCCTATCCGAATGACTGTATTATATATAGGAAGGAATATGAATTTCTGTCAAATTGTCCTAAATGTGGGACCTCACCGTATAAGGTGAAAGAAAAATCACAGGCTGATGTAGAGATTACAAAGATCCCTTCAAAGGTATTTTGGTATCTTCCTATAATTCATCATTTCAAACATTTATTTTCTAATTCACATGATTCAAAAAGGATAAGATGGCATACAGATGAGTGGTTATGTGATAGAAAAATACGTCATCTAGCTGATTGTCCACAATGGAAGAAAATTGATGATCAGTATTCTACATTTGGAAATGAAATTAGAAATCTCATATTAGGGTTGTGCATAGATGGAATGAATCCATACTGAACCCTCAGTAGCACACAAAGTTCATGTCCTATTTTATTGGTAATTTATAACCTCTCTCCTGAAGTTTGTATGAAGCGCAAATATTTCATGTTGAGTATAATGATCTCTGGTCTGAATCAACCCGATAATGATATTGATGTTTACTTGTCACCGTTGATTGATGATTTGGAACTTTTATGGGCTGATGGTATTAGGGTGTGTGATTCTTATAAAATGGAATATTTTCAACTGCATGCAGTTCTTTTGTTCACTATAAATGACTTCCTAGCATATGAAATTTTTTTGGATACAGTGTTAAAGGGCATAAATCATGTCAAATTTGCGAACAACAGACGTCATATTGTCAATTGCATCATGGGAGGAAAATAGTGTACATGGGTCATCGAATGTTTTTACCCATGTATCACCCTTATAAAAGACTAAAAAAGTAATTAAATGGATCACAAGAATTTAAAATTGCTTTAAAACCTTTATCCCCTAATCTGTATTTTGAGAGGGCGAAAAACCTTGATGTGACATTGGGAAAGACACAGAAATTTGGTAATGATAGAAATATTTGGAAGAAAAGGTCAATATTTTTTTATCTACCATATTGAATATATCATGAAGTTAAATATAATATTGATGTCATGCATGTGGAGAAGAATATCTGTGATTGTTTGATTGGAACATTGTTAGATATTAAAGGAAAGACAAAAGATGGGTTGAATGCAAGATTAGACTTACTATCAATGAGAATACGTTTGGATTTAGCTCCCACTCCTAAAGGAAGACGAACATTTCTTCCCCCGGCTTGTCATACATTATCGAAGAGGGAGAAAATAAGATTTTTTCAGTGTCTTCATGATATCAAAGTGCCTCAAGGTTATTCTTAAAATGTAAAAAATTTTGTCTCCTTGAAGGACTTGAAGTTGATAGATATGAAATCACATGATTGTCACGTCATAATGCAACAAATTCTACCAGTTTCATTGCGTGGAATATTGCCCATCAGTGTCAAAATGACTATAATGAAGTTGTGTTATTTTTTCAATTAAATTTTTAATAAGGCGATTGATGTGAATGCTTTGAACATTTTGGAAAATGGTGAAATTTTTATACTTTGTCAATTGGAAATGTATTTTTCACTAACTTTTTTTGACATAATGGTGCATTTAATGATTCATCTGGTTCGAGAAATAAAGATTTTTGGACCTGCATATCTTCGTTGGATGTATCCTTTTGAAAGGTATATGAAAATATTGAAGGGGTATGTTAAGAATCCATATCGACCTGAAGCCTCCATTATTGAAAAGTATATTTCTGAGGAGGTTGCAGAGTATTTTGTGAGCTACTTGGTTGTGACGCACCACATAGGTTTGCCTCCATCTCACCATGGATGAGTTAATAATGAAGGAAAGGGGATTCGTGGCTTGAATGTCAAATCATTGTCAGCTGAACAGATGAATAAGTTAGAATCATACATCTTGAATAACATAGTTGATTCTCAACCGTATATCACATTTCATATTAATGAGTTGAAATAATTTCATCCAAAGAAGAAAGAAATGTGGACTTTGAATGAGCACAACAAAACTTTTTTTTCATGGTTTAAAAATACCTTTCTTGGTAGATTAGATGTATCAGAGACATTAAAATGGATAGTGGGTGGTCCATGTTTAAATGTGATAATATGGTCTGGTTATGACATTAATGGCTATACATTTCATACGAAAGCTCAGGAAAATAGAAGTGCAGTTCAGAATAGTGGTGTATTAGTGTTTACAGAAGCAATGCATTTTTCGAGTGCTAAAGACAAAAACCCAATTTCTGCATCAAGTGCATATTATGGAGTGATTGAAGACATATGGGAGGTTTATTACATTAAAATTTAAGTTCCTGTTTTTGACTTTAAATGGTTTATCGATAACAACAGTGTCAGACATGATGAATTTGGAATGACACTTGTTAATCTGAATAGATTGGAAGACACAAATGATTCTTTTATAATGGAAACACATGCAAAACAAATTTTCTATGTAGTAGATCAATTAGATCTGCAGTGGGTTGTTGTTTTACAAGGGAAAAAACAATATGTTGGTGAGGATGAACTTGATGAACATGCTGATTTATGTGAGATCCCTATTTCTATGGAAATATTAACAAAACATAATGATGAGCATGTTGAAGGCATGTTTTGTGCCATAAGGAATGATCACGACAAAGGAATTTGGGAAAACAATCCATTTGTACATTCCTAAAATTACAGGTAACATATGTTTATTTCTTGTTTACATTTATTTTTTTCATAAAATGTTAGATATTATAAGTTTTTTCTTTATTAAAACATGTATTAAAACAAAATAAGTATAAGTTTTTGTTTGTTTTAAGTTTTTTTAGTTTACTTTATCATGTTTAACATTACATAAATTATATATGTATTATTTTTATTCAGTGACAATTACTTTACCATGTTTACCAGGTTTACCAGGTTTACCAGGTTTACCATGTTTACCATGTTTACCATCTTGACCATCTTTACCATCTTTACCATTGTTTAACATGCTTACCATATTAACATTTTTTATTATTATGTAACTTATTACAATTTTTTATTTTCTGATTACAGTAGTATTAAAATATTAGAATTTTTATATTTGTGAACTAATGTTTGTTTTTTTTTTGATTTAAAGGATAATTACAGATCATTTAGTTGATCAACCACATGATTCTGGAGATGATCATATTGATCATACCTCTGGGGAGGAACATTCACATTCTCCTCTTGATGTTCCCCAATCTTCCTCATGTGCTCCTATTACGACAAAGAGTTCAAGAGTTGGTAAACGTGGGTGCACACATTTACCAAAATTAGCACTTGCCTATACGCAGGATCATAGGATACTCGTTGAGTTTGATGATGATGATTTCTTAGAGGTCCAAATGCAAAAGATTTAAAGAGTTTTGTATCAACTCAGGCTAAGAGAAAAATAATCATTTTGTATGATGACTGTAGAAGTGTGGATAAAGTGATAATCTCTCAGTTGTGGGAGATGATTTTGGTAAGATCTTTTTCTATTTTTTTACTATTCTTTAAATGTTTTTAGTATATATAATATGTTTAACTTCTTCTTCATCAGATGACATTTGATATTCCTGACACTGGAGGAGTCAGAAAGAAATGCTTATCGATGGTTGTCAGGAGATGGAGGGATTTCTAATCAACCCTCTCATCTGATTTCATTTTTGGTCATAGGATTCATGACAATCCATGTTGTATATATCCTTTTATAGATGAAGACACATGGAGAAAATTTGTTGAAAGTAGAATAAAAGAGTCATTTTTGGTAAGGGCAATGTAAACTTTTATAACCTTTCTTATATAAATGATCTTATTCATGTTTTTTTAATGATTTCTTATTCTTAATTTACAAAAAATAAGGAAAGCTCATCAGGAGATCCAATCTAAAAATGTATACCCCCATAGTTAATCTCGGGGAGGGTATGCATTTTTTGAAGAACAAATGATGGCGGAAAAATTTCAAAAACTAATAGTTGAGACTTCAAGCTCTAGAGAGGTAGCCCCTTCTGGAGAGGTGGCCCCTCCATCCCCTCTATCTAGACATGAAAAATGGAAGAGAGCTTGGATGGGCAAAAAAGGGAAATATCTTTCAGAAGAATCGAGAATCGTAGCTGAGAGGATTATAAGATATATATTTTATTTATTTAAGTTAACTATTTTCTTCATATAATTTCAATCATTACAGAAATGTTCAATTAATTAATACAGGACTCTCTTGAGGAGCATAGCTCACAGGGGGAATTTACAGCTACTGCGAGGCAATATATTTTATCTATAGAATTGTGAAATCCTGAACATCCTAGTCGTGTAAGAGGATATCCGGAAGGTGTATCGGTAAGAAAAGTGTTGCCATGTTCTTCAAATTCTAACGTTGAGGGTGTTTATTAAAAAAATAGAATCCTTGGAGGCTGAAGTTCATAATATTAATGTGACGATGGAGGAAAAGATTAGAGCGTCGGTACAGTATATGTTTGTAGACATGCAAAGGCAATTTCAGACTGTAGTTCCAACTCCTCCACCTCCCCTTGTAGACCCCATTATTTATCCTCCACCTCCGCCAGTAGCTCCCACTCCCCCACCTCAGCCTGCGGACCTCATTTTTTATCCTACTCCACTGCCGCAGCTTCCTACTTATTGCGAGTTGTATGTTGACGATCCTCAACATCATATAGTTGCATATGGGTTGGTATATTGTATAGTAGATACAGTTCATCATCAAAAATTAGAGGTAGAGAATCAGAGGGTCACTGTATAGTATATTATAGATAGATCAGATCGAGTACCATTACCTATAGATGTGGTGATGACAGTTGGACATAGTATCATCCATTTTTTAATTTGGCCATCCATACTTCTTCGACTCATTACCATAGAGGTATGAATGTTATATATTTTATTTTATTTTTTTATTAAATTTGGTTTATCATTTGAAAACTAATATATTTTTCTATTTATTTTTACAAGAATACTTCAAAGGTAAAGAAATATTGTATAGACAACAACAAAGACAAATGGCTATGACATCAGATACAGATTCTAGTAGTCTTGACAGATTGTCAAGATATTCAAATTTGTTGTCGGATCATTATGAGTTTCCAATGGAAGCTCATGTTTGTGGATGTGCAATAACTATGGGGATTATGAAAACTGATATCATGGATCTTGTTACTGGAGATAAGTTGGGCATCAACGTGGTGCAAATTTTTTCCATTTAAGTCTTAACACCTTTTCCCTACGTTATATTTATTAAAAATTTATACTTATGCTTGTTTTGTATTAGTTATCTTTATAACATTTGTGAGAGGAATGAGCTGACAGATGTATATGGATTCATGGACCCACAATTGATTTCCCCTGAAGCATGTGCATTGGATGAGGAACAAAGAATGCTTTATATTACTGAAAGACTTGAATAGAATATAGTCACACAATGTTGGATGATTCTCTTTTGTGAGAGGTATGAAACACATCTCTCTCAAAGAGTTCATTATATTTTAACATAAAAAACCACTAACCTTAAATTTTCTTTTATCAGTGATCATTGGATGTTAGGGGTTTTTTTCCCAAGGGAGAAAACACTTTATTGGATATGCTCTGTCCATGATGATGTGCGGGAAAGTCATATGAATATATTTGAAAACTAAGTTTCAATTTCTCAATAGTTTTATATATTATAATGAATTTTAAATTTACCCAATTCGTATTATTTTCTAACAGGGCATGGGTCTTCTTTCGAAAAAACACAAAGAAAAGGAGTGAAAAGATCAAATATGTAAATGTGAAGGTAAATATCCATTTATAATTTGTACTTTTTAATTTGTTACATAAAAATAATATATTGATTTTACACTCATACAAACAGAATTGTCATGAACAACAAGGTGTCATCGAATGCGGATATTATATGTTAAGATTTATTTATTAAATAATAACAACTGGGACAGTTGTGAACATTGAACTGGTAATATTTCCTGTTAAAATTTTCCATAATATTTTAATTTGATTTATTCATTATACACGTTAACTACTATCCTTTTCATTTGCAGCTATTTTATGACCTTCAACCCTATACTGCTCAAGACATCAAACACTTACAAGTGGAGTGGTTAAATTATTTTATAGGTTTGATTGAATTTTAGTTGTTTGTAGTGTAAAATGAAATTTTGAATATTTTCATTGTAATTGTGTATTTCGTAGTTGTTTAGGTTGGATTTAGTTTTTTTTTTGAAGTTGACAGTGTAAGTTTTGAATTTTATATATGTGAATGTTTAATTTTTCTCTACTTCTTATTTTGGTCTACTTATGATGGTTTTTCTGGTATGGATTCCAATCTGGGGGGAGGGGTTCCAAGGGTGTGGGGGGTTTTCAGTGGTGTGGGAGTGTCTAGGGGTGTGGGAGGGATGTCCGATGGGGTGGGGGGGTTTCTAGGAGGGTGGGGGTGTCCAGGGGTGTGGGGGTGTCCAGGGGTGTGGGGGGTTATCCAAGGGGTGGGGGCTGTCCATGGGGTGGGGGATGTCCAGGGGTGTGGGTGGCTGTCCAGGGGTGTGGGGGTGTCCAGGGGTGTGGGTGGGTTGTTCGGTGGGGTGGGGTTGTCCAGGAGGGTGGGGGTGTCCAGGGGTGTGGTGGTGTCTAGGAGTGTGTGGGGGGCTGTCCAGGGGGTGGGGGCTGTACAAGGGGGTGGGGGATTGTCCAAGGGTGTGGGGGCTGTCCAGGGGTGTGGGGGTGTCCAGGGGTGTGGGAGGGTTGTCTGGTGGGCTGGGGGTGTCCAGGAGGGTGGGGTGTCTAGGGGTGTGGGGGTGTCTAGGAGGGTGTGGGGGCTGTCCAATGGGTGTGGGGGCATGTCCAGGGGGTGGAGGTTGTCCAGGGGTGGGGTGGGGGGTTGTCCAGTGGTGTGGGAGTGTTGTACCAGGTGTGGGGGTATACATGAGGGTGGGGGTTGTCCTGGGGTGTTTGGGGATGTCCAGGGGGTCGGGGGCAGTCTAGGGGTGTGGTGGGGCTGTCCAGGGGGTCGGGGCAATCCAGGGGGTCGGGGGCAGTCCAGGGGTGTGGTGGGGGCTGTCTAGGGGTCGGGGGGTTGTCTCGGGGTGTGGGGGGCTGTCCATGGGTGTGGGAGTGCTGTCCAGGGTGTGGAGGGTATACATGAGGGTGGGGGGTTGTCCCTGGGTGTTTGGGGTTGTCCAGGGGGTCGGGGGGCAGTCCAGGGGTGTGGTGGGGGCTGTCTAGGGGGTCGGGGGCAGTCCAAGGGGTCGGGGGCAGTCCAGGGGTGTGGTGGGGGCTGTCCAGCTGGGTAAATGCTTAATTTTTCTTTGGTTCTTGTTTTGGTCTACTTCTATTTTGTGGTATGAATTCTTGATTTGGTTTCTGGTTGTTTCTGGGGAGAGCAGAGGACTGCATTCCATTCAAAAAATGGTATGTCTAGGGGGTGGGGGCTTTCCAGGGGTGTGGGCGGCTGTCCAGGGGTGTGGGAGTGCTGTCTAGGGTGTGGGGGGTATACATGAGGGTGGGGGTTGTCCTGGGGTGTTTGGGGTTGTCCAGGGGGTCGGGGGCAGTCCAGGGGTGTGGTGGGGGCTGTCCAGGGGGTCGGGGGGCAGTCCAAGGGTGTGGTGGGGGCTGTCCAGTGGGGTAAATGCTTAATTTTTATTTGGTTATTATTTTGGTCTACTTCTGTTTTTGTGGTACAAATTCTTGATTTGGTTTCTGGTTGTTTCTGGGGAGATCAGAGGACTGCATTACATTTTAAAAAAAAGTGTTCTTTCACGTCGGTTATAAAATAGCCGACGTGAAAAAAATGGGAAAGGTTTTATCATGTCGGTTATTTGAATAACCAACATGATAAAAGGTTTTATCACGTTAGTTATATGAATAACCGACATGATAAAAGGCCCTCGTACTAGTTTATCACGTCAGTTATATAATAACCGATGTGATAAACCTTTTCCCAAGCATTTTATAACATTTGTTATTCAAAATATGACATGATAAAAGGCCCCCAGACTGGTTTATCACATCGGTTATATAATAACCGACGTGATAAACCACTTCCCATGACTTTTATCACATCGGTTATATAATAATCGACATGATAAACCATTTCCTAGGCCTTTTATCATGTCGGTTATATAATAACTGAAGTGATAAAAGGCCCCCGGACCTATTTATCACGTCCGTTATATAATAACTGGTGTGATAAACCCTCCCCCCCCCTATTTTTTGCACGTCGGGTAATTAATAACTGATGTTATGAACACCGTGATGTTATGTTTTTTACATCGGTTTGTAAATAAATGACATAAAAAACAATATTTATAACGTCGTCCGTATTAACATTGGCTAAAAACCGATGTAAAAAATGAAAAATAACTGACGTAAAAAATCTTTTTTGTACTAGTTTGTATATTCATTTTCTTAGTTAATTGAGGGAAATAGAAGAACACATGCCAACAATCAATTTTATAGGTAATGTAAAGATTTCCCTAATGATATGGCTGAAATGATGGAACGGGTGATCAAAAATTTATTACAGTACTTTCTTAGATTTCTCAAGTTATGAATAATAACTTTAATCATATGTAATTCTCTCCTCCTCCAAGGAAATAGAAAGTTTTCATAGAATACTTCATGCGAAAAAGGCCTCCCATGTTTAGCAAGTATTCTGATACCCTCCTCATGGAACAATAGATTAACTCCATTGAAAATATATTCTCCATCCTCTAGTGCTTGGAAGAAGAGAAATTGGTACTGGTGGTCTATCGTTTTGATGGGGAAGGTAATCAGTGGTAGAAACTGATCATGAATATAAAGTCCCGAGAGGAAATTGATTCCATTGATTGGGAGGAATTCAAGAGGATGTTTTTCGTTAAATATTTTCCCCAAACCCTTTGTCTCAAGATAGAAATAGAGTTCCTAGGACTCAAGTAGAAGGATTATGATTACATTGGGTTGTATGAAGAAAACTTTACAAGGCTTGAAAGGTATGCCTCTGGATTTTTCATGAACACCAAAAACAATGTGGATCGTTTCTTTAGTTGACTAAAGCCGAGTCTATAAAAATTATTGGTGATTCGAGACTTTGATAGTTATGAGGATATTTTCCATTGTGCCCTCAAGGTTGAAATGAAGATTGGAGAATTTTAGTGGTCTCGTGGGCCCAGTGACAAGAAGTGGAAAATGGAGAACAATATGGTTGGTTCAAAAAAATCCTATGATGGAAAGAAGTCTGAATATCCCACTTGTAAAATTTGTGGGAAGAAGAATCTTAGGGCTATCTAAAGGAAACCAAGAATTGCTTCAAATGTGGAAAGTTGGGACAACTGGCTAAAAACTATTGATGGGATATAAATAATCCTATTAATGTTGAAGAAGAAAGGATGGTTTAGATCAACACTCAGCCTATAGTGTAGTGTTACAACATCAAGGACCATGGACATTATGCGAACAATTTCCCTAAGGCAAGGGTTTTTGGAGTCAATCGACAAAAACCTACAAGGCAACAAGGAAGGGCTTATTATATCACTACTGGTGAGGTGGAGCCGAAAAATGATGTGGTGACATGTATACTAGTTATTCATTCAATAATAGTGAATGTACTGTTTGATTGTGGTTCTACTCAATCTTTCATATCTTGAAGTTTTAGTAGAAATATTCAATATCCACATCAAAAATTGGAGGATAATTTATCTATGATAACAACGAATGGGGAAATTATTACCTCCATGGTTTATAAATCCTCCCCGGTTGATGTTTTGTGGACTGAACCTCCCAGGAAATCTTATCATACTTCCTTTAGAAGAGTTTGATGCTATCTTGGGCATGGATTGGCTATCTTTATATAAATCCAACATCAACTGTCAGGAAAGGGATATCAGTCTTCACATCCCAAAGTATCCTAAAACTATTTACAAGTTTAAGGAGGAATATTAATCTCTATTAGAATCAGTGTCTTAAGTGTGGATATTAATTCCTTATGAGAAATAATTTCTAGCTAAAATGATTGAGACAATGGAGATAATCATGCTTGAAGACATGCCCATCATGAGGGATTACACTAATGTATTCCCCAAAGAGTTTCCTAGCCTCCCTCCTAATTGATAGGTTGAGTTCTCAATTGAAATTATTCCTAGATCTCTGCGTATATCAAAGACACCTTATAGAATGGCCACTGAAGATATAGAAGAGCTGAAGAAGTAGCTACAGAAGAATATGGAGAAAGGTTTTATACACATGAGTGCTTCACCATGGGGACCATCAGTCCTCTTCATCAAGAATAATGATGGTTTAATGTGCCTATGCATTGATTATCATGAGCTCAGTAAAATCACGATAAAGAAAAATTATCCCTTGAATAGTGTATATGACTTGTTTGATTATCTTAATGGGGCCAATTATTTCTCTAAGGTGAACCTTCATTCGAGATATCACCAATTAAATGTGAGGAAGAAAGATATTCCCAAGACAACCTTTTGAATAAGGTATAGAAACTATATGTTCATATTGATTCCCTTTGGACTCAATAATGCTCCAGTGACTTTCATGGATTTAATTAATAGAGTCATTAGATATTACCTCTCTAAATTTGTGGAAGTCTTTATCGATGATATTCTGATATACTCCAAGAAAAAAGAAGGAACATGAGGAGCATTTGAATACAGTGTTAAAGACTTTTTTAAGGGAGAATTTGTATGTAAAGTACATTAAATGTGAGTTTTGAATGGAGGAAGTATCATTCTTGGGGGATGTTATCACCAGCAAAGGGATATCTGTGGACCCTTTTGAAGAGTGGCTCGGGACAACATATATAACAGAGACACACATCTTTCTATGTCTAGCCAGGTATTATTGATGATTTGTGAATAACCTTTCATGATTGTCAGACTCAATTACCACATTGACACAGAAGGGAGTAAATTTTGTCTGGACTCAATAATTTGAAGACTGATTTACATATTTGAAAAAGAGGATTGCCACTGCGCCAGTACTCATACTCCCAACAAGTGTAGAACTCTTTATGGTGTACTATGATTCTTCAAAGAATGGATTAAGATATGTGCTAATTCAAAATGATAAATTGATAGCCAATGCCTCAAGGCAGCTAAAAACCCATGAGGAAAACTATCCTACGCATGATCTGGATTTGTAAGCTATGATATTTGCGTTAAAAATCTGGAGGCATTATCTTTATGGGGAGAAGTGTGATATATATACTGACCACAAGAGTTTCAAATATATATTCACACAAAAAGATCTTAATATGCACCAGAGATGATGGATAAAGATAACCAAGTTTTATGACTGCCCAATCCACTACCATTCCGGTAAGGAAAATAAGGTGGCGGATGCTCTAAGTAGAAAGGATCCCGAATCTTTATCAATGATGATAATTGAAAAGTATTTGATCTTCTTATATTTTCTTAGGATGGACATGGGAATCATTAAGGGTGGAACATCATCATTCCTTTCTCAAATGATTTATCAACCATCCCTCGTGGATAAAATAAAAGATGCTCAAAGAAAAGATGTGGAAGTTCATAAAAAAGTGGAAGCTATCAAAAATGGGAAATCCTCCGATTTAAAAATTGATAAGGATGGAGTTGTAAGATTTGGGACATGATTATGTATACCATCTGATATAGAGATAAAGAAGGATATTTTGAATGACGCGCATTGCTTTACCTTCTCTGTTCACCCAGTGAGCACAAAGTTGTATCAAGATCTCGAAGAGAACATTTGGTGCGACAATATGAATAAAAATATTGTTGACAATACATCAAAGTGTTTGGTTTTTCAACAAGTGAAGGAAAAAAGATAGAAGTATAAGGGGATGATGCAACCACTACCCATAACAACATGGAAGTTGGAGAACATCAACATTTACTTTGTCACTGGACTTCCAAGGACATCTAGAGGAAACAATTCTATATGGGTCATTGTGGAACATCTTAAGAAGACAGCTCACTTTATCGCAATTCAAGAGGACCTCTCATTGGATCAACTTTCACGGATTTACATAAAAGAAATGGGAAGGATGCATGAAGTACCAATATCTATTGTATCCAATCATGATCTGAGATTCACCATGAAGTTTTAGAAAAGTATCCAATATGATCTAAGCACTAAACTGAACTTCAATATGGCCAATCATCCTCAAACTGATGGAAAATATAAGCAAACTATTCAGACACTAGAAGATATGTTTAGGGCATGTTCTATGGACTTCAAAGGAGGATGTGACAAACATATTCCACTGGTTGAATTCTATAACAACAAAAGTTTCCACTCAAGAATCCTAATAGCACCATATGAATCCCTTTATAGGAAAAGGTGCAGAATACTGGAATGTTGGGATAAAGTCGATGAGCGTAAGATTCTAGGACCTAAAATGGACGAATAAAGGTGGAGAAGGTGAAAAACATTCAGCAGCATATCAAGGCATTCCAAATTCAACAGAAGAGTTATGCAGACAATCGTCGACGAGACCTTGAGTTCAAATTGGGAGACATTTTATTTCTACAACTATCTCTCTGGAAGAAGGTTGTGATGTCTGAGAAGAAAGGAAAGTTAAGTCCCAGGTACATCTCCCCCTTTGAGATCCTTGATCGAGTCAGAGTTGTGGCCTATCAACTGGCACTTCCATCTACTATGTCCAAAGTATAATATGTCTTTCATGTATCCCTCTTAAGTAAATGCTAGATCCTTCATATGTACTCTCTTTATAGGTGGTACAGTTGGAGGATAATCTTTCTTATGAGGAGCATCCAGTGAAGTTCTTGGATTGTAGAGATAATGTTCTATGTAACAAGATAAATCACCTAGTGAATGTATTGTGGCAGAACCATAACTACGGAGAGTCAACATGGGAACCATAGGAGGTAATGATGGAAAAGTAACCACACCTATTTATGGATTTCAATGTAAAATGAAATTTTGAGGGAGAAATTTATTAAGGGGGAAGAATGTAACGACCCAATGTTTTTTAATGGAAATTTATTTCTTATTATTATATCATATAATCTCATTAAATCACAACACAATGAACTAATAAGTACTATGTGACCTTTAAACATAATTTTGACACTCATGTGTTAGGAATTTCTAAAATCAGACATTCGCAGTTGCGATTAGTAAGATGTTTGTAGTCCGATAAGACAAAATTAAATTTTAGTTAATAGTAACATACCCGTATGAATAGTAATATTACCCTTATGAATATTGATATACCCTAATGAATAGTAACCTTACATATGATATTATACAAATAATATTTAACTGAAAGTATGATGTACCTTTATTTTGGAATAAGTAAACAAATGTTTTAAAACTTGTTTTTTAGAATAAATTATGATTTCAATAAAATATTGAATTAATCATGTTTAGAAAATTATTTTTGAAAAATGGATTTTATTTTTAGATTCGACATGTTGAAAAATGGTTAGGGTGAATTTTTGGGATTTTTCTAAACTACTTGGATTTTTTATGAATAGTAAAATATGATAATTCACAATAAATGCTAAAACCTAAATTTCCGCATCATATTTGAGTCATAGATGATGTAAATGGCAATTGGTTTGAACTCACATGCCCATATTACTATTTTTTGTCACAGTAATTATTACTATTTATTATCTTATGGAAAAATAATAAACTAATGATTAAAATATTAATAAAACCCTCCTCCCCTCTACTATAAAAACCACCACACTCTCCTCTTCTCTTCACTCCTCTCAAGTCGTGTTCCTTACTTAAATTATACCAAAATATATTCCCAATATTCTTCCCCACGTCTAGAAGCCTTTGGTCACCTCAAGAGACCAAAACCTCTCTCCTTAAGAGGTTCTCAAAGGAGATAAACTCAAGAGGTAAATTACTCTTTCCGATTATTTTATTTCCTTTCAAGTTCTTTTCTTTTATTTTTTATTTCCACACCTCCCTTCACCCAAAAGGTATGATAACTCATGTAACATAAATGTAATGAAATGTTTTTTTTCTAATGAAATAATTCATTATCATATCTACTTTACCCTTCTTTTATATGAAAGAAATGAAAACACTATCTGAGATGTGTTAATTTATTACATTCAAGGATGACAGTTTATCAATTTCTATTAAAATCTTCTATTATGGTCACAAAACGAGTGAATTATGAGAAAAATCACCAAATTAATTCAAGCATTTATCATTAATGTTTTATATAATGATTAAATATCCTCCATGTAACCAAATTAAATTTAAAACCATGTAACCTTCTATATTATCAATAAAAATTTATAACTCCAATTATGGAAAACCACTTTCATCATACATGTTTATTTTAACATGAATAAAAGTGAACCAATCATTAAAATTAAGGAAACAAACAAAGCCGAACAAGAAAATTGAACCACTTAACCCATAATAAAGGTTGTGAATGAACTTAAAAAGGTTATAATAAATCTTTTAAATGTATAATGGGTTCTTTAATTATTAATTAATGAACTTAATTTTACTATTCATGTCATTGATATCAGGTGGAGAGAACCATCGGACTTAAGGTAAGTGATCCTCTCTATTTCACTTTTATTCAAGATTGTACTCTAAGTTATTCCCTTTTATGTGTAATTCCTAATGATGGGGTTTGATTTATCTCCTCACCCATACTTCCATCATGATTTATAAAGGATAATAAACCACCTTTTATCTCTCATTATGTCCTCTTAAGTACACTTGATACCATGTCGTTAATCGATAAGGGATTCTACCCGAACCTCCTTTGTTCTTTCAGGTTGACTTAACTTTATTTTAACAAAATGAAGTTATCTTATCTTTTTATGATCATATTCTAAATTCTGTGTAAATATACCAAAATTTAATTATAAATACCCTTTCATCATTCTCTTTCAGGGATATACATGTTTTTAAGTGATTCACTCCTCAATGCTTCCTGGTAAGAAAGCTTGTTTTAAGGGAACTTCCCGAATTCTTACCCGGTTTCAAGTGCACTCTATATTCTATTTTAAGACACCATTTTCTTTATAAAATAAGTATTTTTATTTTTAATGCCTTCCTATTTCACTTTGGGTTTTTTGTAAATGATTCTTCTCTTTTCTATTTTAAATGATCTATAGTGTTTTCCTTAAAACCGCTCAAAAATGTTTTTATGCCAAAATTTCATGAATATTTTTCTTACATGTTGTAACTTATAATTGAAATCACTCACCATGATACATTCCTATTTTCCCTTATGAATGTCCATGTATATTTTAGTTCTTTTTTTTCGTGGATACTTCTATGATACACCCATTTTTTATGCTTTATGACTTGATTGTGGTACCCAATTCTTCCCATGGGTAATCCTTATGTTTATGTAAGATTGATTTTATATGGTTATTTATGTGGAAAACATATTCATGAAATGTTAAAATGGGTGCCCTCAGATATCACTCAATGCATTGGATAAAGTTAGGTCTCATGAGATGTTATGTATGATTGTCTTGGTGATTAGCCTTGTCTTGTGCTACTATGTGAAACGATCTTGGCAGTTATCCTTGACTCATACTAAATTCATGTTTTATGTTGCTTCTAAATTTCTATGACTCCATGTTTATATGATTATATGTTTATATATTAATGTTCCATATGTAAAATTCCTTTTTATATCTTCATGTTATGCCTTCTATTCCTTGTGTTAATGCTTTGTTCTTATGGTTATTCCCTTACTGGGTTATTTAGCTCATCCATTTTTTCATGTGTTCCCAAGGGTACCCTATGCAGATGTTTGATAACAATGGAAGATAAGATCTCAATTTGAAGATTAAATAAAGAAGTGTTTGTTAGTCTCATGTTTTTAGTTTTATGTACCTAGTCTTCAAAGACACTAGACTTCATGATCCTTGGATTATACTCTGATGTATAATTATGCTTAAAATCATGTAATGTTATATATAAAAGGCTAGGGTATATATAAAGAAACATAGTTAGTATACAATTAAATTCATTATAAGTTATCGCGTATGTGAATGTGAGAATCAATACTTTGAGATTTTATGTCCAAAAATTGTATATAGCCACAATTTATCTGCTCCTAGAACCCCAAAACAGAATGGAGTTGTTTAAAGGGGAAACAGAACTCCCCAAGAAATTGCTTGGGTTATGATCCATGAATATGACTTACCTATTTACTTTTTTAAATAAGTTTTGAATACAACTTGTTATGGGATTAGTAGAGTCTTGATAATACCCCTTTTAAAGAATGTTCCATATGAATTATAGAATGGTATAAAACCTAAGGTAAATTACTTTAAAGTCTTTGGTTGTAATGTCTATATTCTTAATATGAGAAAGAATATTGAAATTTTTAACCTAAATTATGATGAAGTAATTTTCCAAGGTTAATCAACCTCTATCAAATCATATACAGTCTTTAATAAAATAAAAAAATTATAAAGATCTATTTATATGACTTTTAATGAGAAAAAACCACATAAACCTAAAATTTAATTATATGAACTTGAGGATGATATGTGAAATTTTAATATCAATAATACCTCTAAAAACACTGAACATGCTACTAATTTACATGATAAATCACCTAGTATAGATCAATTAGACTAACCAAACCATGAAGAAGACTTAGATGGACCAATAACTTCAATTCCTAGAAATGTTAAGACCCATAAATACCATACCTTAGATATTGTTGTAGGTGATCTTAAAAAAGGTACCCAAACTTTATCTTCTCTTAGAAACTTAAATAAATATCAATATTAATTTCATCATTTATAACCAAATCACATCATTGAATAAATCAATGATAAAAACATTTTAATGGTGATGTAAGAAGAATTCAATAAGTTTTAAATAAAGAAAGTATGGGAATTAGATGAAAGACCAAAATACTACCATACTATTGGAACTAAATGGGTTTGTATAAAACAATTATGAATCTGAAAGAGTAGTTAGAAATAAAGATATGTTGGTTTCACAAGGATATAGTAAATAATAAGGTATTTATTATGAAGAGACCTTTTCATCCACATCTCAACTTGAAGCCATTATAATACTACAAGAATATATGACAAGGGCCCACTATAAGGGGTTTTCATAGATACATTAATATTTTTCCTAGATATATCATAGCGTCTAACCTCGAGGTTAGTCTCAAAGAAGCAATATTGAATTTCCTAGTGATTAACCTAAAACTCCTTTTTTGTTTTTATATTTTGAAACCCTCAAAAAAGCAATAAAATAGGTATGAAAAAAGGAAAAATGGTATTGGATGGGATGAGAACATGAGAATATAGCATGAAGAAATGGAGAAATATTAGAAAGAATGAGGCTAGATCCAAGTTTTTCTACTCTCAACTGCTAATCACATATCTAAAAAGAAGTAAAACTAGTATTCCACATCCTCACTCAATTAATGACTAATGACTTAGATCACACACCTCTCTCTCCTAAATTGTGAACAATCAATTATAGTAATTATTCAATATTATAGTGCTTCTTAAAAAATGAAAAAAAATAACTCAAAATATTTATTCCATCTATGAAATATCACAAGAAAAAATTGGTTCTACTTTGATCATTAAATCACACACCCAAAACTACTCACTCAGTTGAGTGAAATGAGAGGGGGATAGTTAAAATAAATTAATAATATATTAAAAAACTATTATTATGCAAGATTTTACTCTCAAATCCACAAAATTCACTATCACAATTTACTAAGTTTAAGAACAGGTGGTGATCATCATAAATATCAGATCTCTAGGAACCATTAAGTTCAACTTCTTATATTAATCCTCACTAATTATCTGTCCATTATTGGTAGGTTTCATAATGTAGTTCATAAGGAAAGTTGAATGAACAATGTTTTATTTATAATGGGAAATATGATTAAAAAGAAGAAGGATGGGGGTGGAAGAGGGTGAGAGTGAGTTCCCATCTCCAATAATCATGATTGATTCCCTTGTTTAGAGATATAGAATACATAGTACAATCCCCATAATTATTTGAAAATAAAATAAAAAAACATGACATCTTAGACTAACATGTAGAAAACATACATGTGGTGTACCTTTAGGTGTTTTTAATTAGATACCAATGAATCCCTATTGCAGGAAACAAGATTCCTTTAATAAAATTCAACAGCACCATGTGACTAGTACGGACTCTAAGAAACAACCTTATTGGTTCACAATTCCCAACAATAACTAGAATCACTTATTTGTTTCTCCAAGTTTCTTTATAGGTTTTTGGTTTACTTTTTTTCTCTATTTTATAATTTTGGGCACCGTATATTTTTAATTTTTATTTCTACAGAATTGTGAAGCTTTGGACCCACGCACATATCAAATTCTTAGAACTTGTGTGGTGCAACACATGTTCCCTATTAAAAATTTGATTTGTAATTTTAATGTTTTAAAACCATAATATAGCTTGGATTTACCTTGATGTGACTAATTATGGGTTGTTATAGACCTTTCTTCATGAAATTGGAATAGTTTTATTGACTTTAATATATGAATGAAAAAACCCTTTTATAACCTTTATTGAAGGTATTCGATCAAAACGAAAACTTTGAACCCAAGTATCCGTTCTTCGGCACTTTAATTCAATCTTGTGATTTTAGAGATTGTTAAAAAAAATTTCTTAGTTCATAAATCACATCCCTCATTTCATGTATTTCCTCCTATCCAAGCAAACATAAACTCTATCAATCATTTCTTTAATCATGTTACATAAACTCAACTTCAACATTGGAGAAAAATCATTGGAATACATAAAAACCATACCTCATCTTTGAATCTTGAACCTAAAAACACCGACAAACATTGAACATTAGGTAAACATATTCATACTTCAAAAAGAAGCATGAGAAGAACTTTTTTTGGCCTCATGATGACAGATCCTCAACCTCATGTGTGATCAGTGCCTGAATTGGAAATAAAATTTCCTTCACCAAATTGGTTTGGAGATTCTAGATCTAATTTGATGATTTTGGAACAATAACTCAATAATATTCAATGTTGAGTTGGATTTGAGTCATCCCTGAATGTTTGACCCTTGTTCTTGTATAATCAATCTTTATCATCTTCAAAAATACAACTCCATGTTAGTAATGATTTTATTCGTTAAGTGTTATTTGGAGTTCTCATATATTTAGTCAACCAAGCATTGACTTGAAGGTCCAATCATGGACAAATTTCATTCTTCTACCATGGGTTTAGTTTAATCTTCTTGTGATGTTTATAGTGAGTATTCAGAAACTATTTCATGGTCAGGATGGTTTTGTTGAAGGATAGAACAAACTATGGATGAAGGTTGATCAAAAGTCAGAGGTGGGTGCACAATATTCATAGTAGAATGTTTTCTCTTCATCACAACATAATAGTAGCTAGACCTAATGGTATCACTCACAATAGTATTAAGGAAAAGGCATGGTCACAGCATTTTTTCATTCACTGAAGATGGGCTTGAAAGTAGCTTCATGGTTTCATAGAAGAAATTTTTTCCCTTTTGTCAATTTATGTTCATAGGATTCATGGTCATAGGAGAGTCATAGTAGCATAAATTTTATTTCATAGTAAAATACATAGGTGGTTTGATGCACGGTCACAACAATATTTCTTTCTCAAATTCGTAGTTGGCACACTAGTAAGGTATAAGAAGCTTCCCCTTTACTAAATTTTTCTATGGTTACACCCCAAGTACAAAAGCAGATGGTACATGGTTATAGTTCTTAAAAAAACATAGACTTTAAAATAAAGTGAATAAAAAATTGATTAATGAAAAGAAAATAAAACTTAATGAAATATCTAATTTCACAAAATATTTATCTAAATATATAATGTATAAATTAAATCCATGGAAATTTTACAAAAAATGAATTTATGAAAATGAAACATTTTAAAATGTATATTGAAATACATATTGAAATTAAATGTATGAACATTTTTCAAATAAGAACCAAAACCCCACATTTTCATCATGATTTCCAAAAAATAAATATTTCAATGTAAATTTATCAAATGTTTAATAATTATCCAATTTAATCTCATATCAATATTAAAACTCCATTATTTCACTAAAAAAGAAGTGGAAAATTTATAAAACACTGGGCATAACAAATTTCCCCAAACATATCAATTTTTTTATCTTTAAATAATACATTTTTTATTTGAAATTAGAAAACAATATTTCATAGTCATAAAAAATAAATCATGTTTTAACATTAATTTTGTAAGAACCCGGGTTTTTAGAATGTGTCAAAATCCCGACCCTATTTGAATTTTTGACTTGTTTCTGAGAAAACTGGGATAATCTGGGAAGTTGTGGAAATTTATAAACTACACGTCGTGTACTCTAAAGTAAACACCGTGTGTGGGTTAGGTAAGTACGAACAGTGTGCTATACAAGTACATTTCGTGTGATGATTGTGTACTTTTATTTGAATTCACTTAAATGAAAGATTGCCGCGTCTTATTTAGGGAAACACCTTCTTCTTCTCCAACTTCAGAACAGGTCCGTTCTGAAAACCCAAAGGATATACCTTGCCCTAGATTCTTCATCCGGAGTCTGTTCATCAATCTAACAGTGGCTGTGGGATCGCAACAATGAGGCCAAACCCGTGCACCTTGTTTCGTTCTAGTTTCTTTGCCTCATGCGTCGCAATTTCTATCTGAGTGGAATTGTTGGGATTTGACAGAAACGTAGATCTATGAAGATCAGCTATGAAATGGAGCTCCTTATTGGACATGCCTATGTATACAAGTCTCAGGTAGGTGGTCCAAACCTTTTTTTTGTTTTCACAGACTTTTGGGTGGTTGTTCGGTTTCGGGTCGTTAGAAAGTGGTATCAGAGGAGTTCTTGATAGGGATTGAGTTGCATTGTTTTGCTGGCTTCTAATGAGATTGAGGATTCTCTTTTAATTTTGTTGGTTTTACTATTTGGTATATGGTATAATATAGATAGGTTTTTACTGGAACTGGGTTTCTAGCTTGTTCTTGGGTGCCTGTAGCCCCAAGTATGAGGGATGGACCAAGTTTCCATGGGTGGGAATTGTTGTTTGCTTTTTTTTTCTCAGATTATAGTTTATATGATTTCCACCTCAATGGCTCACTTGGTGTATGATGTTATTTATTGTGATATGTGACCCTTGACCTGGTGTGGTAATGGAAAATTTGACATTGTCCTAGTATGGCAAGGCTGTTTGTTTGGATTTTGATAGGTACATTTTTAGGGTATTTCAATTTCATAACTGCACGTATGCTTTGTGAAGTGATAATGCCATGTGAATAATATCAAATTTCCATGCTTTGTAGTCTTTGAAATGTGAATAGGTGCAATTCCTGATAGAATTTCTGGTTGATTACAATGTGTTATGCCATGCTTTATATATTTGTAGAATTGCATGTGGAGGGTTATTTGGGTCTGGCTCTTGAACGAGTAGGCAGGTATTATGGTTGAGGTAATTTTGATCACCGGGATTGGGTGACTCGGTCGTCGGTTTGAGGCAACGTTGGTTGTCGGGATGGGCATGGCCCGAGGTACTTTTGATACTTGGCTCTGTTGAGGGCGGGTAAGGAGTCCATGAGGTCGGGATGTCGTGGGCATGGGTTGCGATAGGGGAGAGTAAGGGTAGTTGTTTTATATTACCTCTTTACTACTTTCCTTATCTGCGTTGAATATATATATATATATATATTGTTATATATATATGGGTTTTATGACCATTTATGGTATTCAGTGGGTTCCTTTTGGACAACTCAGATGGAGCGTCAGGCGGGAGATGGTAAGTGCTGCGGAAGCAGGATCTGGTTCAGGATCTGGTGCAGGCAGAGCATGAGCCGTAGGTATAGGTTCAGGGATAGGAATAGGTCCAGGATCCAATGCAGGCAGGACAGCAGCTGGGTTTGGCAGCGTTCAGACCATAGCTCGACGAGTAGCTCTGAGCTATCTTGGTACGTGTCTTGTAGGGGATTGACATAGGTATGCAGGGTACAAAGCCATCTATGGCATATCTAACAAGGGAGTTCCAATCGCAGTACCCGCCACTTTTTTAGGGTGAGGTTGGTCTGCAGGTGGTTGAGAACTGGATAGAGAACATGCAGATGATCTTTGAGCTGCTTGAGACACCTCCAGGGCGGAGGGTCAAGCTAGTAATGTACATGCTGTGAGGACCAGAAAAGTGTTTGTGAGATGTGTAGGTTTAGGCTCATAGGCATGAGGGACTAACATAGAAAGAATTCGAGGATACGTTCTTCGAGCACTTTTACCCAGAGACACTAAGGGAAGAGTGATCTTGGGAGTTCTTGATCCTTCAGTAGGGAGACATGTTCATCATGGACTATGCATCCACTTTCACTGAGTTGTCCTGATTTGCACCTGGTATGGTAAGCAATGACGCAGCAAGGGTGAGGCACTTCGAGGATGGCTTACGACACGCCATTTGAATCCAGGTAAATAGCTTCAGGTTGGGATCATTTTCATAGGTGGTAAACCAGGTGCTCATAGCAGAGGGTAACCAGAGGGATAGGCCCTAGGTTGGTCGGGTGATGGCTTCAGGTGATGGTTCGGATAGCAGGAAGCGAGGACGGGATGAGTTCCAGAAGGGCAGTCAGGCCAAAGACTCACCTAGACCACCTTGTAGCAGTTCCCTAGTGGTTTTCTTTCAGTGTGGGAATCCAGTACATGTTCAAACTCAGTGTGATAGGCCTCCAAATGAGTTCCAGGCCTGTCGACAGGTCAGGCATCTGGAGAGGTTCTATAGTAAGCCACTCAGACAGCTGGAAAACATGGACCAGGACAGACTATGGCATCTGGATTTGGTTCAGGTTTGGTATCAGGAGAGGGTAGCAGAGTTTTAACTGCACGCGGAGGACGTGATAGAGACAGTGGGACCAAGCTGAGGGGTCAGTGGCAGGTGACTGGAGCAGCACCGCAGGGAGGTCAGGCATCCAGCAGTTATGCTTTAGGACAGGTACACATTGTGGAGCTTCCATGGGTTGAGCAGGCTGGTGAGCCGATAATAGTTATAGGTACACCGCGAGTGTGGTTGTGAATTTCTTGTTTTCTTTTGGCATGACCTGTTGAGGCATGTCTGTTTTGAGTGCATGAGGTGCACATGATTCGTGTGGACTGACTAGATGTTGTTCAGTGGGATTGGCGCCATATCGGGTCTTTGATATATATTTATATATATGTATGAGATGTGTGGCATCAGTGGCATCGAGGTTGCAGGTTACTTGAGGTGTCTTAGGCATCGGGGAATCGAGGATACAGGTCACCTGATATTCATGGCATCGAGTTTTATGTTGCGCATCTATGGGATGTAGGACCTCATGGAGGATCACATCGATGTGGTGCGGGATACATTTGGGTGTCAGAAACAAAATAGGAGAATGAATGAGGAGCAGGGGTGACAATGCGTCACGAGAGGACCATGAGTCCAAAAACAGGTTATTGAACCCTTTATTTGTTGATTTTAGGGTTGAGGCCGAGTTAGGCAATTCCTAATTTGGGGAGCCCTTAAGGAATTTATCCAGAATCTTGAGACCGAGAGAGTCCGGGTTACTTTGATTCGGGTGGCATGTTCAGTGCCATCTACGGGTTTCGTTTGATAGCTCGGGGACAAGCTATGTTAAGGTGGGTAGATTGTAAGAACTCGGGTTTTTAGAACGGGTCAAAATCCCAACCCTGTTTGAATTTTTGACTTATTTCTGAGAAAACTGGGAAAATCTGGGCAGTTTTGGAAATTTCCAAACTACACACCGTGTACTCTAAAGTACACGCTATGTATGGGTTAGGAAAGTACCGGCCATGTGCTCACCGAGTACATGTTGTGTGGTGACCATGTACATTTATTTTTATTCTCTTAAATGAAAGAGTGTCGTGTCTTATTTTGGTAAACACCTTCTTCTTCCCAAACTTCATAATAGGTCCGTTCTGAAAACCAGAAGAACATACCATGCCCTAGATTCTTCATATGGAGTCGGTTCTTCAATTTGTTTGTGTTCTTGGGATCGCAATAGTGAGACTAAACCTACGCACCCTGTTTCGTTCCAGTTTCTTTTCCCCACGCATCGTAGTTTCCATCCGAGTAGAATTGTTGTGATTTTATGGAAATGTTGATCTATGAAGATTGGATTTAAATTGGAGCTCGATATCGGACGTGCCTATGTCTACGAGTCACATGTAGGTGGTGAATAACCTTCTTTTGTGTTTTCACATACTTTTGGGTGGTTGTTCGGGTCCATGTAGTTACAAATTTAAAAGGAACAATATTTTGAGATGGTCAATATTTTTAAATAGTATTCAAAAAAATTCCTTCCAAAATTCAAATACACACAAGAAATCATGGAAACATAGATTAATTCACCATTGAAAATGGCATGCCTTTTATATGATATCACTCACTATCCAACTTCAATTCCAATTCATGTTCTAATACTAAAAGTATAGACAAGTTATATTTAAGTGGAATGAAAGATCAAATAAGAGACACCTTCAATTATCAATCTCCCTATAAATGAAAACAATTTGGTGATAGGTCCATGTTGTGAGTATGGACACAAACACATTTATATTATCCCTATATATAGAACAGTGTCTAACCTTGGGGTTGGTCTCAAAGAATAATTTTTTCATGTCCAAGTGAATCCACCAAGATTATTTGTGTGTTTTTAAATATTTTGAAAACATTAGAAATAAAAAATGAAAACACGGATGATAAGGATGAATGTAAATGAATGAGATGAGAACAAGAAAACATGATGAAAGAACAAATGGTCAGAAAGAAAAAGGATAGATATGAGTTGATCCTTCCTTAACTTCCTATCACATATCTAAAAATAACGAAATCCATTGTTCCACAACCTCATACAATGCAAGACTGAGGGCTCAGATCACACATAAATTTCTCCCAAAATGTGAACACTCAATTACAACAGTTCTTCAGTGCATGATATCTCCTCCAAAATTCAAAAATACTCACCCAAAAGATTAATTCTAGTCAAGAAATATCACAATGAAAAATAAATTTCCTAATATCATCAAATTAAACAACCAAACTCACACACTTATTTGAGAAATATGAGTGGCAAGGGGTAAAAGGAAAGGTGAAAAAATTAGAAAATTTTCCTATGAAAGAGTGTGCAATCATAACACCCCAATTAAATATCATAACATGATAAGGGTGAAGAAGTGGTAATGATTTTCATGAATCTTGTATCTCTAGGCAGCATAGAGTTTCACTTTATAGATCAAGCCTTGTGAATTATCCTTCCATGACTAGAAGTTTTAGAACACATCACCGAGTAAGAAGAATGAAAAACATCATAATTATATTTAAAAGGAAGATACAGAACCGTTGAGTGATAAAATGGGGAAGAAGGATATGAGAATTGTTTTTAATCCCTAATAATCAAAATTTATTCCCTTGTCTGGGGATAGTGAACACTGAGGTGATATCCTCTACTTATTTTAAAAACTACAAAAAATAGTGACATGAAAATTACAACATGTAGTGAAATCTACATGTAATTATTTCATGTGATCTTCCACAGATCCAAGTGGAATTATATATTACTATATCTCTTCTCCCATAAAAAATGCAACCATTTCATGTGGGAATAGGCTTAGGGGTATCACTATTAGGGAACATGTCTTTCCCATCTCTTCTAGAAATCTCTTGAATCTTCTTGCTTCATCCATCACTCTTTTTTCCAATTGTAATTTTAAAATTTTGGGGAACCATATTTAAATTTAATTATAATTTGATGTTCATAGGTGAATTATTCTTCCTAAGTCTTCGATTAGTGTTGAATTTTCCAAACTTAGCCTTGGGTATCTCTTTCTCCAACGACTTTTTTCCGAACACCTCAAAATATTCAATTATCATAAATGTCATCTTTAATGGATATCAATACAAGGTCCTTAATTATATATTAATCAATAATCCATTATATATATATTAAATTATTTGAAAATCTTGATGGAATTGGTTCAGGTCAAGCTTGTTGTGATTTGGATTCACCCTCTTCTCACTCGGCCAACTAAGTGTGTTCTTATTTATCAATATATTGGTTGAACTCCACCAATAATTTATGAATCCCAAGCTTATCCACATCTTCATAACAATAGTCCTTGATCATAACATGCTCAAAATAATCTTCTTTTAAAATCAAATATGCAGGAATTCCAGTAGCACATGTCTTAATCTTCTTCAACTGAGCTCAAGTCTTGATTCTTCATTTGATCAGGTTTTGGTTTCATCAAGCACTGCATACTTGACCTTATCTTTCTCAATGAGCCTTGGTCATATTAATTCATTATCATAATTTGGTTTAACATAAATTATAGGTTCATTAATTCATTCAACTAAGCACTTTTTGTGCAACTTGATTCATGTCTGAAGTTGTGGTATTGGATACATAGAAGATACTCCAATATTTAAAACCCACACTAAAACATTTCAATGAAAACATTTCTTTATATTTTCATTACCTTTGATAATATTATTCAGTACATATCAATACTATGTTTGTGTTGATCAAGTTTTAATAGACTTAATCACTTTTTAGTCTTCCACCAAGGCTTTGATAAATTTTTTGTGTGTCACCATAACCATGAAATCGGATTTCAATCGGTGCTTATCATCTATCCTCGAACTCAATTTTCATTTATAGATTATGGGTGGGTAGTATTTATTCCATAAAAAGGATGGATTTTATTTTTGTGTAATCTTTTAATATACTTGTGCTAGCTTAATTTTTTAGTTATGATGGCTCCACTATGGTTGCATGGATTCCTATAATAGTAAGGGGATTTCATGGTCAAAGGATGTTGGATCTATGGATGTTAATACCATGTAAACTACTTGGTTGAAGGTTTAAATAGTAGTAGGGAAGTGATCCTGGTATTAAAAGGGATTACAAGGTGGTAAAATTATTCTTATTATGGTATAAGGTTTGCAACCATAAAAAAATAGGATCACATAAATTTCTTTTTCAAAATCGTAGACTCTTTTTTCATGGTAATAAACTTCATAGTAGCATGGTATGGTCTTATTTCCAAACACAGAGGCAGGGAATCCATAGAAGTACAACCTAAAACACACATCTTAACATAAAGTGAATAAAAATTATTAATTAAATAAAAAAAATAGTTAAATTTATTACTTAAAAAAAATACTAATTATAAAACAAATACAAAAACTTAAGCTAATGAATTATTTAGAAAATGAATTTATTCATCCAAAAAAATTTAATTCATTCCTAAAGATATTTTAACTACATAACTTTTAATAAAACACATTTTAAATAAAATAGGAAATAAAATTCCAAATTTTAATTCAAAAATCATACTTTAAGAAAATTAAATGTATTCTAAGAAAAAGATGCTAAATATTCCAACATGGAATAATGAAAGAATTATTTCTAAAAAATCAAATAATTTAACAACATCACTTCATAAAAACCTTTTGAAAAAAACATTTAACAAAAATACACTAAATTAAAAAAATGCATGATCAAAGTTATATTGAATTTCAAGAGGTGAACATTTATCAAATAAGTAAAAAAAGAAAAAAATTAACATGATTTATAAAGAATGAAAATTTCAATGAAAAATTATCAAATAAAAAAAATTAAGCACACTTTATCATTAAAACTCTATTATTTTACTAAAAAATGTAGAAATTGTGTAAAAACCAAGCCACATAAAATTCCCCCACACTTATCAATTTGATTATCCTAAAATAATCCATGTTTTTGTTTTCAGGTAGAAAAAATATTTTATAGTCTGTACAAAATAAAGCATATTGAAATATTGATTTTAAAGGAATAATATTTTTTAATGGGATGATCATCTCAATGAATTTTTAAAAAAATCATAATAGGTGCCTTTCTATATTAAAATACACACTAGAAGTCAAGGAAATATAGATTCATTCACTATTGAAAAATAAATTCTCCTTATATGAAATCACTCATTGTCTTACTTAAATTCAAATATAAGTTCTGGTATAGGTAGTGAAGATAATTTATATTTAAGTGGAACCAAAACTCTAACAAAGGATACCTTAAATTATCAATTTACCCTTGGATTCAAAAATTAAAGATCTATTTTTTACTTCATTGATACAACTCAAATGATTTTCTTATAATTCAATTATCTCCTTATTCATTTGGGTTAAATATTAACCTTAACTTAATGAACTCAATATTAAAACTTATGCAATTTAATGATATTTGTTTATTTTTTTTATTTTTTAAATCCATGAATGTGAAGATAACATATTAAATGTATTAGCTGATTCTTTTTCTTTGTTAGTTCCTAATGTCTCAAATAATCACTATGGTACCCTCATTTTCTATTTTCATCTGGTTTTATAGTAATTATATAATTACCATTTGAGTGGTCTCCATAAAGTGTTTCTTTCAAAAAGGATGAGTCCCCAATTTTTAAATTCAAACATCTAGTTTCTTCAAGTTTGAATTCTAATTCTACAAAGATCTATTATATCTCTCTCCCTTTCTTACCACCAAAATAGAACATACATAAAACACTAGATAAAATTTCATAGAAATCATCCAAATTCATTAATTTTAGAGTCAATTTCAACCATAGAAACTATAATCTAGTTATCCACTAGGAAGGAAAGTATATAAGTGTAAATTATAACTCAAAGACCCTCATTTTTTAAAAAATTAACATTTTAAACATTGTTTTAAAAAAATGAGGCATTTTGATGTGGTATTTATTTAATCACGACCTAAAAAAGTACCCCTCTCTCCCATATTTAAAACTCAAAGTAATCCCCAATTTAGAATTATAAGGTGGGAGAATATTTTTATTCAAAGAAAATTGAAACTTCAGTAGTTCCCATTATATTTAAAGTGTCCCAGGAAATTTCAACATTCTTATTTTCCATATCAACCAAGAAAATACAAAACATTGTTAAAAAAATTCATTCTTTTTTATTATAGATACAAGAATTCTCATTTAGGGTCACAAAATCAATATGAAGAACAACGATGTACAGTAACACATGATATGTTATGTGTGATAAAAACTTTTAAAATTTGTCTAAAATTGTTTTTCAACTCCCTAGTAATCAGAAAACCAAACACCCAACAAATAAAATAGGTTCAAATTTTTTAAAATATCAAAGGGAATTGCTCTACAATTATATCCCAGTAATATAAAGAACTAAATTCGTAGAATAAGAATAAAACTCCTTTAGATTAAATGATTTTATAATTAAAGTTCATCCAAATTTATTTCCCATTCAATCCCTGAGAAAGGCTCCTTGGTTGCACATTTGTAGTTCCTACACAATGTAAAATATATTAACTTTAGAATTGAAATAGGTTAAGATCATATAACATAGAAAGAAAAATGTGAGTTAGAGAGTTTGATCTTGATGATCTAGGGTGTGGTGCCTTTTTTTTAATTGTATACCATATATAATCAACTTCCCCTTTATTTTCCTATAAAATAAATAGAAACATTACTTTAAAAATAATAATAATAATAAATTATGACTAAAACAAAACAATAAAATATTGGGATAACCCCTACCTCCCTTTCCAAGGGGTGTTGTATCTTGACTATCCATATATGGAAATTATTTGTATTAACTCTGATATGATGTATGTTGTGGATTTATTATTAATAAACACCATATTATATTATTTTAATTTTTAGTGCTTTGTAATTTGTAGTGTTACCCTCATATAGATTCCTTCAAAACCCCCAACTCATCATTGTATATTTTATGGCTTGATAGGGGGAAATAAAATAAATAGGTACTTCCCTTATTCTTGAACTTTAGGGTTAGAGTGCACAAGTTGTGAAAATGTTTCACTTGGATGTGACTTATATTTTGTCTTAGTAAAATACATGAATTATTCAATGAAAGTTGAATTTATATAAACACCAACTTATGTAATAGTGTACATCTTCAAAACCTCTTACTCATCATCAACACCTCCAAAATTTGAATTTCCAATAAAAATCAGGAGTTCATAACATTCCAAATAATTTGTTGGTTTAGTTTGTTCATGGTTATCTATTAAATCACAAAATTTGGATGCCTATTTAACATATATATGAGTATAATCACCATCAAGTTATTAATAAAAATATTCATAATTAAAAATAAACTCAACTTATTCAATAAAATGGCCAACTACCTGAATCTGTGTAGTTTTTTTCTATAAATGGAAAATTGATTTTAGGAGTGTGTCTGGGTTAGAAGTGAGATATTCATCCTCCTGAAGTCTCTATTTAAAATATAATACCTCATTTTTTTCCTCCCAGTAAAGGGATAGTATGTCTTGAGCAGGTTTTATATGTTCAATCCTTGAAAAATAATTAGACAATTGAGGTAAAATCATCATAAAAAGTATCATAAGAATGATCTTCAAATATTTTTACATCTTCTTCAGGTTTTGTGTTATCCATCTATTTACATACCTAAAAAAATGTTTTAGTAAGTATATCTTTAATCTCTAATAGTGGATCAATGGGTATTTCAATCTTGAATGTGGGTAGCTCCAATTTTTTCTCTTTTCTCCTTCTCCTATTCGCTTTTCTTCTCAACTACTTTGTATAATGTTCCACTGAATTTTTTTGGGTTTTTTTCCTTTTTATTTTATTTTTTCTAAGATATAAAAAGAAGTTTATAATCCTCTTAGTTGCCATAATATCCTTTTTGGTAAGTTCATTTCCCTCTTGATAATTTTTTATTATATTGAATTTTTCTGCAAAAAAAAATTAATCATTTTATAAGAAACATACCATTCAACATCAATAATCTATTAATCATAAAATTGTTTTAGCTAAAACTTAAATTTTTCAATATATTCATAAATTTTTTGCACATGGTAGAACTCTAGTAGTGATATTGAATAAGAAACATAAGTAACCCTCAATGTTTAATGTAGTGAAAAATAATTAAATGAAAAGAATAAAATCACAAGAACAAACGGTGTTTCCCTAGAAACGATTCTAAAATATGATAGACCCCTACTGTAAGGGGAAGTCGGGTATACATTTATATTTTCCCTTGATACAGAACATTGGTCAACCTCGGGGTTGATCTCAAAAAATAAGTTTCAAATGTCCTAATGATTCTCCTGAAACTATTTTTGTGTATTTATATTTTGAAAGTACTAAAAACTACAATGAAAAGAGGGATTGGGAGTAAAAATAGCAGTGAATGATATAATAAAAAGAGAAAACAACATGAATAAATAATAAATGGTTAATAATAAAAAGGCTAGATCTGAGTTGATCCATTCCTAACTTTCTATCATAGATCTAAAAAATGTAAAACCATTATTCCTCAACCTTACTTAAAGCATGATCGGTGACTCAAATCACAAACATCTCTCTCCTAAAATGATAAAACTAAAATATATTTGTTCTTTAGTAAAAGGTTAATACTCAAAAATTAAAATTAATTACCAAAAAGATTCATTCTTGCCAAGAAAACTCACAAGTGGATGTGGTTATGCTGTGATCATAAAATCACACAACCAAATCCACACACTCAGTCGAGAAAAATGAGACAAGAATTGGAAAAAGAAATTATACAGGAGAGTATAAAACTATTCCTGTGAAATATTTTACTCTCACAAAACCTCAATTCACTATCAGAGTCTGCTAAGGGTAAAGAAGAGATGATGATTGCCAGGAAGCTCGGATCTCTAGACAGTGTCCAGGTTTGCTTCCTGAATCAAACCTCGTGAATTATCTATCCATTACTAGAGGTTTCATAACACGATACACATGGTAAGAATAATGAACAATATAGTATTTAAAATGGTAAACATAATTACAAATAATAATAAAGGGGGAGGAAGAGTATGATAATGATTTCTCATCTCCAGGAATCACAATTGGCACCCATGTATGTGGATAGTGAACATCGAGGTAAACCCCTCTAATTATTCCAAAACTAAATAGAAAATAATGACCTAAAAATTATAACATGTATCAAAATCAATGTGGTACACTTTTAGTTGATTTTATTAAGATTATTGTGGAATCCAAGGTGATTGTAGGTTCACTCTCATTATAAAATTCAATTATCCCATGTTGGAACGTGCCCAGGGGAATCTCTAGCTGGGAACACAACCATCCTAGCTCTTCTGGAAATCTCTAGAATATTCTTTCTTCAAGATCTACTCCTCATTATAAAATTATAATTTTTTTCATAGTATTTAAATTTATTCATCATTTTATATGCATAGTAAAATTCTTCTTCTTGAAGCATCGATTGGCATTGAATTTTCCAAAGTTAGCCTTGGGTACTTCCTTTCCAATGACGATTATATGAACACCCTAAAATATTTAATTTTCATAAACAACAACTTTATTGGATATTGGGTTAAGTTAATCCATTGTATATCAAACAATAATCCATTCCATCTCTATTCAATTATTTATACATCATGGAGGAATTGGTTTAGGTTGAGCTCACAATGCTTTAGATTCACCCTCTACTCACTTGTCCAATTTAGTGTAATCTTGTTTTCCAATGCTTTGTTTAAACTTAACCATTAATCTATGAAGCCCAACATCAATATATAATCATAAAAACAGACCTTTATCATGACATAATCAGGATAATATTCTTCCCAAATATAATCTATGAGCATTCCAGTAGCGCATGTCTCCAACTTATTCAACCAATCTCATGTCTCAATTATTTATTTGATCAGGATTTTTTTTATCAAGCACTGAAATCCTAACCATATATTCCTCAATTCACCTTAGGAATATTATTACATTTTCATCAACTAGTTTATCATATCTTACAGTCTTCTTATTTCATTTATCTGATCACTCGGTGTGTACCTTGATTCAAATTTGAAGTCATACTATTGGGGACATTAAGGCCCCTCTAATATTTTAAATTCAAACTAAAACATTACAATGAAATTTTTCGTAAAATTTATGTTATCATCATAAATATACTTAATTATACATCATTAATCAGTTTGTTTCAATCAATTTTGAACTTACTAAATATCTTTTTGTTCTTTTTACTATCATTCGTCATCCACCAAGGCTCTGATCAATTATTATATATCACTAAATCCTTAAAATCGGATTTTTGATTAGTGAATCCCATCCCTAATTAGTCTTGATTATGGTTCATATATCAAATTTGATTCATATTTTCTCCACGTGAAGGTTGTATTTGATTCTTTCGTTGTATTGAAATATACTTGTGGTAGCTCGGATTTTGTGGTTGTGGTTACTTTACTCTAGTCGTAGGGATTACTATTGTAGTAAGGGGAGTTCATGGTTGAAATCTAGTGGATCTGTGTATAGTGATATCAGGGACACACCATGTTGGAATATTTTTATGGTAGTAATATAGTGATCATGGTAGCATAAGGGATTCCATAGTGGAAGAATTTTTCTTCTCACAGTAGAAGGTCCATAGTTGAAAAAACATTACACGGTCACACAAATTCTTTTCTCATAGTCACAGAATCATTTTTTCATAGTACCAGACATTCCATGATAATTTCATGGTCATATTTCCATAAAATGAGGTAGACCACCCATAGTAATACATAAAATAAAGTAAATAAAAATTATTAATGAAATAAAATAAGTGAAATTTATTTTTTCAAAAAAATATTTAATTAGAAAAATAATTCAAAAAATCAAGCCAATGAATTTTTTATAAAATGAAATTATCCACCCAAAACATTTTAATTCAATCCAAAAGATATTTCAAATAAAAAACTTCAAATAAATATAAATTTCAAAATAAAATAAGAAATTTAATTCCAAATTTTAATTCAAAAAGTACACTTCCATAAAATTAAATGTATTCCAATAAAAATGGGTTAAATGTTTTAACATGGAATAATGAAAGAATTATATCCAAAAAAATTAAAAACCACATCAGCACCACTTGAGAAAAAATATTTTGAAATAAAATGTCTGATGAAAGTACACCAAAATCAAAATCTATATGTTCAAAGTTATATTGAATTTCAAGATATGAACATTTATCAAATAAGAAATAAAAAACAACATTTTTAACATGATTTAAAAATAATATAACCATCAACACAAACTCATCAAATGATAAAAAAATTCTCCAATTTAACCACACTTCAACATTAAAACACCATTATTTCACCCTAAAAATGTAGAAAATTTGACACATCAATATATAAAACATATAAATATCAAAATGTATCAAATTTATGTTAAGAGTGCATTTTATAATGGTTATAATATTAAAGATATTTTTTGTAACACCTTGAGTTTTTACGGACCTATTTTTTTAGAATAAATTAAAAAAATCATTTATATCTTGAAATGAACTAAGTCAAATATTCTTTTCACACACAACACCAAATTGGCATATGATACACACAACACTGAGTTGGCATATGATACACGCAACACTGGGTTTCTACAAAACATATCTTTTTATTATTTTAATTATTGAAATAAGATAATTATAACCTAGTCATTAAACTTAGTATTACGAATAGTAATAAATACTTTTCAAATATTTTTTATAATTTTTTTATATAAATAAAACATATTGATAATAAAATATATGGTTTTTGGTAAAGTCTTTTTTATGTTTAAAAACACTATTTTTTCAAAAAAAACATTTTTAATAATAAAATTAATTTTAAACACTTTTATAAAATTAATTTGATAAAATAAAATTAATTTTTTAATTCAGAATGTTGAAATTAGCCTATGGTGAATTTTTTGGATTTTTCTAGGAAACTTCATTTTTTAGGAATAGTGAAAATACTACTTTTTAGTTTAAAAACTACCTTTTTGTCTAATTAATTAATAATGATAAATGATATTATAAATTATTTTTGAGGTCACATTAGAAAAATATTAGATCTACTTATACAATTAAATTCATTAGTATCAATTTCACTTTGAAAATGAATATAGAATCTTAACAAACATTTTAACTTTTTCTTACTTTAAAACCATGTTATTTCGTCTTATCTCCAGGATTAGCACTAGTCTTAGATTTTCCAATTTTGTGAAGTCAATTTCAAAAATCTAACATAAACCATTTTATTAAGTATAATATTTAGATTCTAATAAGTCCATGTTAATTTTTTACCAAACTTATTAGTAAAATTGATTAAAATTAATCAGAGCAGTTAAGGCCAAATTAAGATTAATTAGGGACTAAACCTTAAAATTAAGGGCCCAATTGACCTAGAAACTTGTCAAAATCCCATTTTCTATCCATATTTAGTCCATAAAAATATAATTATTGAGTTTTTTTGGTTTTTTAAAACTTTTATTAGGTAAGAACACGTGCACACCAAACTTGTTTATAGAAATTTCAAGTAAGTCCTTTTCCTTGTCTATAAAAGGCCACCACCTCTACCCATTTATCATACCTCTCAAACCTTTTAAGTTCATACAATATCTTCCCAATTAGACTCCCAAAAATACTCCCTTTGACTTTGAAGCCTCCCTTTGGGCATACATCTTCTTAAAGAATCATTTTGGCATAAACCAAAAGGAGTTACCCGATTCAGAGGTAACGTCTTCTCTCAAGCTCCTTTCCTTTATTTCCCTTCTTCACCTTTTAAAATATATTTATTCTATTATTGTGTAAAACACCAGTATAAATAATATACTAGGATATTTTTTAAAAAAAATTATGTCCTACACTTTTACACACCTCCATTAAATGGATGTTGAACATATTTTTTCTGTGTACGGCGAACTACTGCCTCATGAAACGATGATTGTTCATTTCTCCTTTACCACCAATCATGGTGGCCATAATTATGGAAAATATGATTATATATTTCATATATTATATTTAATATGTATTTAAGCTTCTGTATTTCTTTTACAACACACATATTTTTACCTTCTATTTAGTGTTAATATGATAATCTAGTTTTTGAAAGTGTGGACTACCACCCCCTCAAAGCGATGTGATCCGTTCACGCACAACATAGAATGTATTAAGGATGATTTTAATAAACTTATATGATATATATGATATATTAATACTACTATAATAATTATATATATATACATAAATATATATATAAATATTTCATTTACATACTTTCTTTTAATACAGAAATAAAAAAGGAAAACAACGTTCATGCATACGTATGGCCTTCCATCTCCATGAACGGTGTATTCCATTATGTACTTAATTATGATATATATTATTACAATATACATATAATTTATATAAATTAAATTTATATCATTTTAGTCATTCTTTAATCCTGATATAATTATAAGGATCAACGATATAACAAACTAAGACACATGTGAAGAACAAAGTGAATATTACTCAAAGTGAAACCTTAACATAGGATCATTAACAAGAAGGTAACATAAAGTCATAATAAAATATTATATGGTAATAGATATAATAATATTATTATCTAAAATATTTATAATAAACTTATATTTATTATACAGGAATCTTGTATGAGTACAGATAGAGTCAAGACATAAGGTAATGGGATTTCATCTCACTTTTAATTTCCATGAGATACAGGTTATGTTCGCCACTCTGTCCTTTTTTGTGGTGTATGTACTGACAATTATTATATTCTAAGTAAAATATACTTCAATTTATGTGTCACGAATCAGGACGGGTTTCCATCTAACCCGGTGCTCGACCTGGTCCGTGACATGGCCCAAAGGGCGTTCCCGATCCCCACGGGCTGGCACAAGTGCCCGGGTATCAAAACTAGCACGTGGGAACGATTTACCCAAAATAATAAATATAAAAACCTCTGATAAGTTGAATAAAATAAAACTGTGAACTGACCACCAAACAAACCCTTAAACTAAAATCAACTTTAAAGGTTTACAACTTGAACCAACATCCAAAAGAAAACAACAACAAAAGAAACTCAACTCAAACTCAAACCTCTACGCAATATAAGAAACTGCATCCCCAAGCTACCAACATCAACCTGCATGGGAAGACCAATGACATCCAGAACCACCCTCACTAAGCACGATGTCACAACCTGGAATACACAAGATAACAAGGCCTGCATACACCCAAAGGTGTATGTAGGGTGTGAGCAAAGAGCCCAGTAGGACGTCACCCAATAAAAAGGGTCCACACATAATTATTAAATGACAAATACATTTGAAATATTAACTAAAGAAAAGAAATAGATGCTTGAACAGTTTAAAAGAAAACGGAATTAAAGGAAATAGTTTCAAATGGAACAACTTAAATTAAAACACATGCAACCTTATAAAAAAACCAACATTTCACACCAAAGAGCGTAATGTAACCAATGAGCACTAATATGGGAGAGACCGCATGGGTGTTAGCTAGCTTGGGTCCCTAGATCTTCATGTCTTAGTTAAACCTGGCTTAGACGGCCACAACCCTCAGAAAACGTGGTTTAGAAGGCCACGACTCTCAAAAAACGTGGATTAGAAGGCCACGACCCTCAGAATGGAATATGTTTAGTTAGTGTTGCAATCATCAATCATGTCAGTGAAACCGGGTCGAGTCACCTCCGTAACACTTTCCCACTAGTCTAGTCCACCCTCCTAGATACCCGGGCTTCCCACTTTGTGCTCAAGAAAGTTCAAGTTCATGTCACACGTCACACTTATGTATAAAATCTCAACAGGGTACTTACACACGCAAAAAACACCATTTTCACACCCAAACCTTCTTTTAAAACCATACTCACACCAAAATCTTTTCAAAACACAACCTGCATATGTTACATATTCAATTGAACAATTTGCGCAATAATAAAAAAACACTTATCATTAAACAACCACCACTTACACATATAAATACCATTTTGAAATAAGGCGCACACTAAAAAAATCATAAAACTAAATCTTCATCGGTTACACACCCAATTAAAACAATTGCACAGTAAAATAAACCACTTTCAACATCAAACACACCATTAAAAGATTTTATTAGACAATTTTCACACACATCGCATGACTTTACACACCAAAAACATTTACACAATTTACTCCAACCAATTCCCTTTACACCCTTAATAATTATTTAATGAAACAATTCAAATTTTCATAAACAAATTTTTTGAAAAGAGAAAAGACACTGCTTTACAGGCTAGACCGACCCAAACTCTCTTACACGACCACATGCACACGACGTCACCTCCGGAACACAATCTTCATTACGCACGCAATTAAAGAAGCCACTCACACAGTTGGACAGACCATTACTACAGTTACACAAACCCCCAGAACAACTTGCCAACCCATTAAAAAAACGCCGCATGACTAAAACGCTAAAAGTCCACTCAAAAACTCATTTACGACCCGATGCATATAGATACTAAGAAAAAAACACCACTCGCACTCTTTGCACGTTCTAACAAATAATTTTCACAATTATAAAACACTATTAAATAGTTCACCATGAGTTTTCTACAAAAGGAATTACTCACATGCAGCATAAACATGTTACTACCAAATCACAGATGCATTAGATCTCAACAACAACCAAATTCATAGCAGTAAAACTAATAATTAAACATGATAAACCAATCAAAATTGAAAATTAATTCATCAAACAATAAATATGTTTGGAACCACCTACCTCGACATCAAATCCTGAAAATTGATGAGGAATCTTCAAATTCTAGCGTGAAACATCAATCGTGCTCCGTTTTCACCGCAAGGAACCTCACACGAACTCAAAAACATGAATTCGAAACAAAAACATCATTTTAGGACTCCAAAATCAGAACATATACCCGCTAGAAAAGAAAAACAAACAAAACTCAAGAAAAAAAATAGACAGCAAGAAGGAAAAGACTTAACTGAAGGGGGATTGCGCCCAAAGGGGAGCCGCAGGTAGGGATTCGGCCATGTGGAGGAATCAGGATGGTAAAATACAGTAGAGAGGTGTAGGTTAACGCTGAGGGTTCCAAGGGGGTGACGGAGGGTGAGCGCGCGGGCGGAGGGGGCTAACCAGGGAGCATGGAAGCGGTGCGATGGGGTGGGTGCGTTCAGGGAACAAGGCAACGGCACAATAGGGCTTGGCTGAAGAGGTTGCTGGTCAACTGGGGAAGGTCTGAGGAGGCTCTCGGATAGTGCAAGAGGGCCACACATGGGAAAATCCAAGAAGGGGGAAGGGTTTTCCGGTGCGTTTGTTGGTCGGGCGGCTGGCTAAGGGGGAAGTGGGTTGCAACGTGGAGGGCCGAGGGGAGGTGGCGCTAACCGTTGGACAGAGCGGAAGGTGGGCGAGCGGCCTGTTCAGGGTGTGGCGCAAGTCCAAGAGGTGGGCGAGCTGGCTGAGGGGCGTTGGAGGGTTAGGGAGGCGCCGGAATGGAGAGTTTTTGGGAAGGAGGACAGAGGCGCGAGTTGGGGTAGCAGGGGAGGAGGTGCGCCGTGACTGGGAAAAAGAAGAGGGGGGGAAGAGGTGACGGGTTAAGGAAACCCTACCCAAAAAAAAGATAGAAAAAAAAAAGAAAAAGAAAATAATAAATAAAATGAAATAAATAAACAAATAACAATAAACTAAAACTAATAATGAAAATAATAGTAATAAATTGATGGTAGTAAAATAAGAGTTAAAACAATTATAACAATAGTGATAAAAATAATTATCATAATAACATCCTTAAAGAATAGTATTATTACGATCATTAAAATAATTTATTAAAATTTTTATCACATTAAATTTTATTTATTTATCATCAAGTCATTTTATTTAATTAATTGGACATTGGCAGGTCACCCGGTGGACCAGGAGAGGCTACGTGGTTTCAAAATTGTGCCTCGCCCAAGTCGTTCCTCACCCAAGGCCGCGCAGTCTCAATTTTCATTGTGTTCTCATTTTATTATTCACCGCATATATTTTTCATCTCCCTTAAACATCAGGCAGGCCGAGCGGTGAACAGGACGAGGTCACGCGGTGACCCAGTCAAAGCCGTGCAGCTTCGACCATTCCCCGCTCATGCATTGGACACCGCCAAGACCAAAATATTCATTTATCTGCAAAACATAAAATTGAATGACGGGCAGGTCACATGGCAGTGGTGGCGAAGCCTCAAGCCTTCGCAATTATGTTTCGCCTTTGTGTCGCCTGTGTGTTTCATGCTGTCAAGCCCTGATGAGCCAGGTGAGGTTTCATGTCCAAAAAAACATGTATTTCTTTAAATAAGAACCCAAAATTTTTAAGTCGTATTCAATCCGAACTACCCAATTCTCTGAAAATTAATAGAATAATTTATTTAAAGACGACGAGTGTGACAATTCTCCCCACCATAAAGCTTTTTGTCCCCAGAAAGCCACAACTAGAACCAAACCTCAAAGCAGAAAACCACACTCCCTTAAGGTTCAAAGTGGATCCCCACAAACATCAAGCAAAGAGAGGCAAAAGTATCGTTCTTAGAGAAAGTGACTCAAATGATAACCTCAAGAACGCATAAAAATACTTTATGATAAGTGTCTCCCACCCCAAAGAGCTAAAATGCCTCCAGTTTACAGATCAAGGAAGGAAACTCTCGCACCCACTGAATCCAACTTCACAAGCCAAAACATCCCAAGCACCATTGAATGAAAACCATGTCGTTTGTCTGGAATGATAAGCGCGAGAAACCATGGCCCAGAAGTACCCTTATCTCCTATCACCAACTCATCTTTAGAAGCAGAACCAAATGGTCAACGTGGGGAAGCCCAAGAGGCTCCCCACCATTAAGAACCTACCAACGCCCAAGACGAGACTGGAAAACCGACACGGGGAGGTTCGAGCGGACTCCCTGCCATTAAAGAAGAGTCCAGCACCGTTTCATTCCAAAGACATTTGTGCGAGACCCAATGTGGGTCTCCCCACCATTAGAACTAACATAATGTATAGAACTTTGAAAATTTTGCGATGGTGACCAAACACCCCACCACAAGGGGCGGGGAGGGAGGGGCCCGGCCACCAGGCGTCAAAACCACGGCCGACCACAAACCATCATCTCAAAATTTCTTCGATGAACACCATTCAAATTTGAGACTGAGTTACCCAACAGACTCTCATTAGAACCCCTAAAGGGATTGCATCCAATGGAACGCAACCCCCAAGACTTTAAGGCACGAGACGAACATGCCTCACATGGTCACGGAAACCTTATGCAACCAGATGGCACATTCAGAGCGGAACAACCATAGAAAAAATTTAAACTACCTCTACTTTTAACGCTGATGATAGAAATAAATTTGGGGTCCCATACACTCCTGGGGTTCCTGACCACGCGCCAGCTTCACTCCGAGGCCTATGGCTGGAGCCTTGATGTTTGAAGCATATCCTGCCTCGTTGTTAGGTGTCGAAGACTCCCTAATGGAGCTTCCCCTTTTGGTGTCACATGCAACCACACTACAACCAATACAACACCAAAAAACATGACACATTACGGCATCTGACTAATCATACAAGGAACATTCACCAACACTATAGCTGAAATGGTGCATGCACATCACCCTTCGTCACACTAAATGAGAACACGACACCACAAATTGTCACTTGAACATGACCATTGCTGTTGAGAGGAACATTATACGGAGAGGGACTTCAAACTGAGTCTTAAACAACATGTGATTCCTGCAATCGACCGTAGCATCCCCATGTGACTGGGACTGCCACACTAGTGGCCTAACCTAAACCCTTTCTTAAAAGGAACCAACGAAGGACCAAAGGTCGTTTCAAATAGTGGCTTGCACCGACCACTCCTGGCTGCTTCCACCTTTCCCCACTGGAATCTCCTTCACCATTTCCAAACACAACATTCAAATTAATGAGATCAAACTTCACCTTTGACTATCAAAGAGAACTCACACTGCAAGATGTCACCAAACATGACCCTTACAGGTGATGAAAGTACTACAAATCCCTTCAAGACACTGGTCAACACTAATAATTCTGAACCGCTTTCACCCTTCCCCGCTAGAATTCCTTTCGTTGTTTCCAAGGGGAACCTTCAAACACGACAGTGTCAAACTTCATACCTGACGAGTCAGACACTCAAAAGACCAAAACTTCCTTCAACTCCCCTCACATCTGTCATCCCGCTGCGAGAGGATCCGCTTATTTATAAAAAGGAGAGGTGGGTTCAATTCTAGAATTCAAGAAAAGATTACTCTGATCAACTGGAGGGCCGTCCAATGCCAAACTACCTATGGCCGCACTTCATTCCCATGTTAACGCTCTATGGGGCGTACACTAGTCAAGAGAGAGAACCGCGGACCCAATCAAACTGGTCCAACAGTCAATAAATACCACAAGCGAACACCAAACGTGTAGGGGGGAACCACTATAAGGGCTCCCCGATGTACTTTTAAAAAGAATTAACTAGCTACATGCTTGCAAACCAACTTACAAATAAGAATTCAAACTCAGGACACAAATTAGTCAAAAGGATTTTTGTCTCGAAACGCCACACATCCAACCTTTCAAAAATACAAGGACACACCACACAATCACCGATTATATAAAAACACCAAATTTTCCTTTAACAAAACATTTTGAAAATAAGCAAAGCCAGTGGGTTGCGCAAACACTGATGGTGTCCCATGGGCCTCGCACATGCATGTTCTCGTGCCACACCAGCACCCACCTCATATCCATCCAGGCACTCATCCGCTCGTTCCATTAACCCTTTCTCTTTCCCATATACATTCATGCATGTGGTTTCCCCTAAGAACACCAAGAATAAAAACAAAACCTTTTCATTTTTCAAAACTAAAACATTCAACCCACGCTTTTCAAACCATACACGTCATTTCAATTTTTTTTAAAGCGCTTCATTTGAAAACATTTTCTAAGACCAAAACATTTTTACTTAAAAAAACAAATTTCCACTAATCCAAAACAAAGAGATGAGAAACAATGCAGGAGAAAACTAGTGTCAGCGGGTGATTGGAGCATATGGTTGGCGGCCATACGCCAATCACGCCTCTAGCCACAGAGAGTATTTTAGGACAGTGTCCCCGGCTTCACAAGGCTTGCCAAACCCTGTGAGCTCACTAAGACCACTGACCCTACTCCCTTTTCATTTCCCCTAGACAAGATTAACCACAACAACCAAAAACTCAGACAAACCTCAACATAATTTGGTAACTTGAGTCTCGCCATGAGGTTTGATGGCCAGGAACCTTACTCATAGCCAGGACGTCGAGTCCTGACAACCTTAACTCAAGACTACCGTGACCCTATCCCAAAAGAACACGACCCAAGAGAGCAAACCTGCTCCTCTGATACCATTTTTTCACGAATCAGGCCGGGTCACCATCTGACCCAGTGCCCTACCCGGTCTGCAACATGGCCCGAAGGGCGTTCCCGATCCCCACGGGCTGGCACAAGTGCCCGAGTATCAAAACTAGTACGTGGGAATGATTTACCCGAAATAATAAATATAAAAACCTCTGATAAGTTGAATAAAATAAAATTTTGAACTAACCACCAAACAAACCCTTAAACTAAAATCAACTTTAAAGGTTTACAACTTGAACCAACATCCAAAAGAAAACGACAAAAAAAGAAACTCAACTCAAACTCAAACCTCTACACAACATGAGAAACCACATCCCCAAGCTACCAACATCAACCTTCACGGGAAGACCAACGACATCCAGAACCACCCTCACTAAGCATGATGTTACAACCTGGAATACACAAGAGAACAAGGCCTACATACACCCAAAGGTGTATATATGGTGTGAGCAAAGAGCCCTATAGGACATCACCCAATAAAAAGGTTCCACACATAATTATTAAATGGAAAATACATTTGCAATCTTAACTAAAGAAAAGAAATAGATGCTTGAATAGTTTAAAAGAAAACGGAATTAAAGGAAATAGTTTCAAATGGACCAACTTAAATTAAAACACACGCAACCTTATAAAAAAACCAACATTTCACACCAACAAGCGTAATGTAACCAATGAGCACTAATATGGGAGAGACCGCATGGGTGTTAGCTAGCTTGGGTCCCTAGATCTTCATGTCTCGGTGAAACGTGGCTTAGAAGGCCACGACCCTCAGAAAATGTGGCTTAGAAGGCCACAACCCTCGGAAAGTGTGGCTTAGAAGGCCACGACCCTCAGAATGGCATATGTTTAGTTAGTGTTTCAATCGTAAATCATGTCAGTGAAACCGGGTCGAGTCACCTCCGGAACACTTTCCCACTAGTCTAGTCCACCCTCCTAGTTACTCGGGCTTCCCGCTTTGTGCTCAAGAAAGTTCAAGTTCATGTCACACGTCACACTTATGCATAAAATCTCAACAGGGTACTTACACACACAAAACAACACCATTTTCACACCCAAACACTATTTTAAAACCATACGCACACCAAAATCTTTTCAAAACACAACCTGCATATGTTACATGTTCAATTGAACACTTTTCTCAATAATAAAAAAACACTTATCATTAAACAACCACCACTTACACATATAAATACCATTTTGAAATAAGGTGCAGACTAAAAAAATCATAAAACTAAATCTGCATCGGTTACACACCCAATTAAAACAATTGCACAGTAAAAGAAACGACTTTCAACATCAAACACACCATTAAAATATTTTATTAGACAATTTTCACACACGCCGCATGAATTTACGTACCAAAAACATTTACACAATTTAATCCTACCAATTTCCATTACACCCTTAATAATTATTTAATGAAACAATTCAAATTTTCATAAACAAATTTTTTGAAAAGAGAAAAGACACCGCTTTACAGGCTAGACCGACCCAAACTCTCTTACACGACCACATGCACACGACATCACCTCCGGAACACAATCTACATTACGCACACAATTAAAGAATCCACTCACACAGTTGGACAAACCATTACTACAGTTACACAAACCCCCATAACAACTTTCCAACCCATTAAAAAAACGCCGCACGACTAAAACGCCAAAAATCCACTCAAAAACTCATTTACGACCCGATGCATATAGATGCTAATCCAAAACACCACTCGCGCTCTTTGCACATTCTAACAAATAATTTGCACAATTATAAAACACTATTAAATAGTTTACCATGAGTTTTCCACAAAAATAATTACTCACATGCAGCATAAACATGTTACTACCAAATCAAAGACGCATTAGATCTTAACAACAACCAAATTCACAGAAGTAAAGCTAATAATTAAACATTCTAAACCAATCAAAATTGAAAATTAATTCATCAACCAATAAATATGTGTGGAACCACCTACCTTGACGTAAAATCCTGAAAATTGATGAGGAATCTTCAAATTCTAGCGCAAAACATCAATCGCTCTCTATTTGCACCACAAGGAACCTCGCACGAACTCAAAAACACAAATTCGAAACAAAAACATCATGTTAGGACTCTAAAATCAAAACATATACCAGCTGGAAAAGAAAAACAAACAAAACTCAAGAGAAAAAAAATAGACCGCAAGAAGGAAAAGACTTAACAGAAGGGGGTTGCGCCCGAAGGGGAGCCGTAGGTAGGGATTCAGCCATGTGGATGAAGCAGGAGGTGAAAATATAGTGGCGAGGTGCAGGTTAACGCCGAGGGTTCCAAGGGGGTGACGGAGGGTGAGCGCGCGGGTGGAGGGGGCTAGCCAGGGAGCATGGAAGCGGTGCGACGGGGTGGGTGCGTTCGGGGAACAAGGCAGCGGCGCAATAGGGCTTGGCCGGAGAGGTTGCTGGTCAGCTGGGGAAGGTTGGAGGAGGCTCTCAGATAGTGCAAGAGGGCCGCACACGGGCAAATCCGAGAAGGGGGAAGGGGTTTCCGGAGTGTTTGTTGGTCGGGCGGCTGGCGAAGGGGGAAGCGGGGCACAACGCGGAGGGCCGAGGGGAGGTGGCGCTGACAGTTGGACAGAGCGAAAGGTGGGCGAGCGGCCTGCTCAGGGTGCGGCGCAAGTCCAAGAGGCGGGTGAGCTGGACGAGGGGAATTGGAGGGTGAGGGAGGCACCAGAATTGAGATTCACTGGGAAGGCGGACAGAGGCGTGAGTTGGGGTAGCAGGGGAGGAGGTTTGTCGTGACTGGGAAAAAGAAAAGGGGGGAAGAGGTGACGGGTTAAGGAAACCCTACCCAAAAAAAGCTAGAAAAAAAAAAGAAAAATAAAATAATAAATAAAATGAAATAAATAATCAAATAACAATAAACTAAAACAAATAATGAAAATAATAGTAATAAATTGATGGTAGTAAAATAAGAGTTAAAACAATTATAACAGTAGTGATAAAAATAATTATCATAATAAATCCTTAAAGAATAGTATTATTACGATCATTAAAATAATTTATTAAAATTTTGATCACATTAAATTTCATTTATTTATCATCAAGTCATTTTATTTAATTAATTGGACATTGGTAGGTCACCCAGTGGACCAGGCGAGGCTATGTGGTTTCAAAACTGTGCCTCGCCCGAGTCGTGCCTCGCCCAAGGCCGCACGGTCTCAATTTTCATTGTGTTCTCATTTTATTATTCACCACATATATTTTACATCTCCCTTAAACATCGGGCAGGCCGAGCGGTGAACCAAACGAGTTCACGTGGTGACCTAGTCAATGTCGTGCAGCTTCGACCATTCCCCGCTCGTGCGTTGGACGCCGCCAAGACCAAAATATTCATTTATCTGCAAAACAAAAAATTGAATGACGAGCAGGTCACACGGCAGTGCTGGCGAAGCCGTAAGGCTTCGCAATTATGTTTCGCATGTTCGTCGCCCTTGTGTTTGATGCTGTCAAGCCCCGATGAGCCAGGTGAGGTTACATGTCCAAACCAAAACATGTATTTCTTTAAATAAGAACCCAAAATTTTTAAGTCAACTTCAATCCGAACTACCCAATTCCCTGAAAATTAATAGAATAATTTATTTAAAGATGACGGGTGTGACATTATGGGTACTCACATATCCATTTTATGATCCTTCTTTCATGGGGTTTAAGTTCCAAAAGTTACCAAATCGATAAAACAGTTTTGTCTTAATTTTCTGTATTTGAGATTCATGTTTTGTTATGAGCCTAAACTATTTTTCTAGGTGTATATACATCCATTTTACATTTTTATAATGAATATAAATATTTTCATGATATATTAAGCTTTATGTAATTTTATTTTCTTACATGTAGAGTATGATACCAAGTCACCAAGTTAAAAGATTTTATTGAGATAATCTCATCGCTTTTTGAGATTATTTATGTTTATTCTTAATTTGATGAAATATTAGGATAAATATATCAATAATATTCATGAGTTTCCTGATACTCTATTGATTCATGATATCCTCATTTTTTTTGTACCAATTTTCCACTCTTAGGTACTTAATATAATGTTTTTACTAAAAACACACCACCTTTGTCTTTGGTCGGAAATCTATTGTATTCAAAAGCCTTGTTTCCAAAAATGTTTTCAAAAGACCCTTGAAGATAATTCTCAAGGAAAAATGTATTTTAAAATTTCATTATTGTTTTAAAATCTTCTTTTATAATTTTTCAAATCTATTTTCAAAGAAAAATGTTTTCAAAAGGTTTTATGTAATAAAAAACATTTTTCAAATAATAAAGGATATTTTCCTCAAGAAGTGATTTTTAAAATATATTTTAAAATTATTTCCCATATAATATAACATCCATTGGTGTTAATCATGCCTTTATGGGGGAATTATTAAATATTTACATTCATATTATTTCTTTTATTGGATTATTTTTTTATGGAATGATGTTATTAAACTCGTTTCTCTTTCATGGGTTATATGCTTTTGAAACCTGTTTCTTCTCACAGGTTATGTCTATGATGGAATGTTTATGAAACATGTCTATTTCCATGGGTTAAGATATGTTTACAAGTTTATAATTCCCATTTCATTTCATGGGTTATGATATGTTCATTTATGATCTTGTGGCACATGTATGTATAATTTCATTATGTGATGGGTGGGACCTATATCACCCTCCAATGCATTGGGTGAAGAGTTATATCTCATGAGATAAAACAGGGCTGGAATGAGGGTTACTTGGTTCAATAATACAGGGATGGAGTAAGGGTTACTCAATTCAGTAATACAGGGATGGAACCAAGGTTACTCGGGTTAGTAATACAGGGCTGTAACGGGGGTTACCCAGTTCAATAAAGGACTTTTTCCACTAAGATTGTCTTGGTGGTGATGCCTTGGATACTATGGAAATCAATATATGATTATGTGTTTCCACAATTCCATGTCTTATTCCTATTTTATTATTTCATGGACTATTCCCTTTATTTCATTATGATTCATGTCTTATGAACTACCAATTATTATGCCATGATCTTTCTTATATAGGGTATGATCTTCTATTTTCATGATCACATTCTCATACCCTTATGATCATGTTTATACTTACATGTCTCTCATGTTTACCCTTACAGAGCATTTGGTATTACCCCCTTTTATGTTTCCTTCCCTAGGTTGTGAAAATATTTGTTATTTTTTATGTGTCTAAAAAGGTTTCTAGTCAAGAAGAACCTAGTGGGAGATAATTTATCACATTTATGTCATAATTTTTATGTTTCCATAATTTTAAAGGAACTAGAAAAGTACGGTCTTCTAAATTCTATTGGTATAATTTTTATGTATTCTGAAAAATATATATAATGTTAATGTTTGTAAATTGAGGGTTGCTGTATTTTTCATGACCAACCTCTTTGATTTTCAAATCCTCAATTACCAAGTCATGCTATTAAACATTCAAAAGAAATTTATGGTTTAAAATAGGCTCTTAGATCTTAGCATGATAAGTTCATCCCTATCTTGATTTCAAATGAATTTTCAAAATGGTATAGATGATCCTGCCTTATTTATTAAAAGATCTTCAAAACATATTTCGGTTTCTAAAATCTATATTGATGATATTATTTTTGGTTGATCTAAAAATTCTTTGTGTATTGAATTTTTTAAGCTTATGTAAAATGAATTTGAAATGAGTTTAATAGGTGAATAAAAACTATTTATTAGTTTTTTTTAATATGGGTTTTTTTAATCAAAGTAAATAAACAATAAATCTTTTAAAACATTTTATCTTAAAAAAACTGAAGGTGGTGATACTCTAATGAGTGCCACCTATAAGCTAAACTTGGATGAAACTAGGAAACTGGTTGACTAAGATTTTTATAGAGGTGTGATTAGAAGTTTAATAAACTAAACTAATATCTAGTTTGATTTTATATTTAGTGTTTGTATGTGTTCATGATTTCAAGAAAATACTAGGTAATGGAATTTAAATGTTGTTAAAAGAATTTTCAAATTTCTCAAAAATGTAACCAATTTTGGATAAGTATACTCCATAGGCCTTGTATTTGAATTAGTGAGTTATTATGATTCTGATTTTATTCGTTATATGTTAGATATAAAAATCACCTATGGAACATGTCACATTTTTGGAAAGTCTTTAGTGTCTTTCTGTAGTAAGAAACAAAATTCAATTGTATTATATACTATTGAATCTATGAACAAAGTTTCGGGCATCTCTTTTGCGTAGATTTTGTAGATGAACCGCACACTACTAATTTATGGTTATCAATTAGTAAATGTCCCTATAAAATATGAAAACACAAGTATTATTGAAATCTTTTAGAATATTATTTCTCACTCGAGAACAAAACATATTGATATAAGATATCGCGTTTTGAGTGATCATTTCCAAAAAGGTGAGATCACTCTTAAGCTCATAGGAACTCAAAAAAGGATAGCTAATATTTTCACAAATCCATTGAATATTGGGAGAGAAAATTATATAATATATTAATTAGTTATGATAAATATTCTTGAGTAGTATTACATGTTTATGTAAAAACTAATGAAATTTTAGTTACAAAGGTCACAAGTGGCTATGAAGCCTAAGTTGCCATGAGGACTAGTCATACAGTAGTTCAACCTAACATGACTTCCCAAACTACCATAAAGGTTTTTAGTATGGTAGTTCAATCTACCATAACACTTCTAAGTGTCCATAAGACAAGTTTCAAGTTAATTCAAGCTAATATGAATGTCAGTCTTAATTTATACCCAATATTAATTTATTATTTTATCTTGAAATTTTTTATTTTCACACATTCCATAATTTTGTTCCAAAAATGAATTAAAAATAACCTTAATCATAATTAAAACTTTATTATCTCAAAATATTAATCCATATCTAATTTTTAACCTTACCATTTCTAAATCCTCACTTTCTCTTGAGCCTCTCAAACCCCTCTGCGACAATAGTGTATTTCAAGAAAAAACTAATTTTTGATTATGCTAATTCTTAGTATTAAATGATGAAAATTAAAGATAATTAAATATCATCTATCTAACCACACTACTCACATCAATAAAAACATAAAGTTTTTCCTAAGAAATAAATAGATTTTTGAGGATTAAATTGAGAAAGTTATTAGTTTCAAATTTTTTTCAAAACCATGGATGGGAAGACTGGTTCAGTGAGATAGGTAGGACCTTTAAACAAATACTAGTAAAAGAGTTATATTAGAATATATAATTTAAAGATATTGAAAATAAATCCTTCATCCAAACCTTAGTGAATGGAGATGAACTAGTGTTTTTATCAAATTAATTGGTAAAATGTCTAAAGCTTCCACATAAAGGAGAAAATGAGGACTATAAAAGATACTATAATATTAAATATATACATTGAGATTATAATAGTGATAAATGATATGAATGGTAATTGGAACCCCATAAATTTAAATTCTATAAACTTTATAGAGAATGTAGTTATATATAAAATTGTATTCAATGACTAATTTTCCATATAAATGGAGACTTCAATATATTAAGGCAATAAGATTTTATCTTCCATTATTTTTTTAAGATTGGTGTTCAGGTCATATTACCTATATTTTGATGTGGCATGTTCAATATATTTATAATCTATATTCCCAATTAAACTCTCTGACTTACTTAAAAATTATCTAGGTTTTCTACTATTTGAGTGACTTATTTCACAAGGGGAGTATAAGTCTGTAGCTTCTAATGGAATATTCTTAAACCAATACACTTGTAATAGAAAGATAGTTAACTAGATTTTTTAGAGGGGGAAAAGGGTACATGATAGAGGAAAGTTATATAATAAATTCAATCTATTCACAAATCCTTTAAGACATAAAGATAAATATGATCTAGGTTTTTAACCTGATGATAATTTTTAATATTCTTCAAAGGAAGAAATGGATGGTCAATTTTTTGATCTTGATGAGGCAGTATATGTTCCCTCACCTGCACCTTCACTACCTCCAAGTGAATAAGAGGAAATTTTTTATTTTAATGAAGAGTATATGATAGCCTATAAGGATGAAAGGATTTCTACTTATGAGAATGTGGGAGTTTCTCTACATGCATCTGGGAAAATATATAGAGCTCATAATGTGCCTTATAAACCTCCTGGAACTCCTGACTCTCTACCTTCTCAAGAATAAAATTTTTTTTTAATGTTAAACTGACTAATCTATCTATGAAAGATTCTACTTGAAGAATTATCTATTATGGTATGCATAATAATTAATTTATTAATGATATAATTTATTTAGTCCTTGAACCTAGTGAAGAAGGGACTCTATTAACAGAAGAAAAAGGGGGGATCACCAGTATTTGATACTTCACTTTCTAAGTGGATAAGTCTCCTATATTATTCATTAGTATATACTAATTTGATTCATATCTTGATGATTATCGGAATTATAAATGCATCCCACTTAAGCATGGTGGACCTACCATCCCCATTGAACCAAGAGTTATTAAAGGATCTTGTTTAAAAGGATTGACCTTGAAGAGTGGATTGAGAAAACCTATCTAATAGATTTTTTGAAAGATGGGAAAAAGGATAAATATATAAATATAACAAGTGTTGAATAAAATGTTCTATCCTACACAAATTAAAACTCTTGATGTGGAAGAACTCGATGAGGTTCAGTTAGCTATGAATTTCACTTCCATCAAAACTAGACCTCCTCCTCCTCTTTTTTATTTCTATATGACTTCTGATGTTCTTAATGAGTTTAAGGTAGATTTTTTTAATATGTTGAAGGGTATATTGCTTGACTTTGGATATATATTTGAGACTACAATAAAATATAGAATATATTTGGTTATTTCATCCATTGTAATTCATATCTATCCAAGATTGTTTAGAAAACTTGAGCATATATAAAAGGATATTAAAATATTATAAGAGAATATTGGGGTTCTTTATAAAGATATTGTGGATATAAAGTAAAATTAATCCCAAATAGATCTTATCTTATTTTCATAGTCTTCTACATCTAATGTACCTCCACATCCACCTCATACAAATTCTCACATTATTTTGGTAGTACCTTCATCCATGATTATACCTTTAGTTTCCATAGTCTCCACCTCTTTAGTTCATGAATCCAATTTTTTCTTTCTACCACCTTTTGGATTCACATCTTCTTTTATTTTACAACATTTTGGACTTTTGGCTCATGGAATTATCATTGTAGAATCCTCTTTTCATCCAAATTCTTCACCATAACCTTCACAAGTAAATGAAAAAAATCCTATAGAGAATTTTTCTAATTCTAATTTGGATTCCAAATAGTAAACTTTGTATTTTAAATTATGATAAAAAATTTGAATCAATATATTCTGAATTGTTGTCCTAAATTATTTATCAATTCATTACTCTTACTTTTATAATTCATTATCTTATTTTTATTAATTCCTTTCAACATATATTCTTCATTCTTCTAAAAAATTATATCTTTTTTATAATCCCAAATGGTGGATAAAAAATTATATGATAATAATGCTGATGTTCTAGCAGTTAACATTGTATCTTGAACTTAAATGTAATTTGATTTAAGCTTTGTGAAATTTAATTTTTATTTTAAAATTTACCTTTAAGATTTTTTTATCACCAAAAAGGTGGATATTATTATCTTAGTCTAAAAATTCCTTGGTTTAATGATACCAAATAATTTTTATTGTAATTTTTATGATTTTTTTTGTTTTATGTAAGTAATATATTTTTGGAGAAAATTTTTCTAAGTATGGATCGACTGTAAGTTATACCAGATCAACCATATGTCTAAGAAATTGACCGCATGTAGTAGGTAGACTCATGTAAGGATACCCCATTATTTTATATAATATATAATGGTAATCTAGGATGTTAAGTGACCATGGAAGATTGAATGCATGAATACTATATAAATTTTTCTGACTATCAAATAGACCACATGTTATAATCAAGTGACCATAAGAATAATTTCTACTGATCATGTATACAAGTGACCATGGACAATTGACTTCATGGATATTTTGACTGACCATGACATGCTGAGTTATAATTTTTCAACTTTTGTATTGACCACATGAAGGACTTCAATTGACCATGCCTATCCAATCGACCGCATGACCAGTTTGATCGATTGTACTAATCAATGTAAGTTTAAAAGAGATCTGTGTAAGGGTATAGCTGGCATGTAAAAGAGTCAAGACAATCTATATAAGGGTAAACATACTGTATGAAGGACGAGTGTACCTACTACCGGAAAAGATTTTCTACCTTCAATCATGATGGATCGACCCTGAAAATTTTTATAGGTCAAAATATTATTTTGTTCCCAACAACTATATTTCAGATAAGTTAATGAAAATCAAGGAATTTAAGGATTTCCCATCAATGACTCTCAGTAGGAGGAATTATTTATGATTATCTTCCAATGTATAATTATAGAGGTGTTTTATAAAATAAAAAAAGAAAGGATCACTCATGAAAATAACTACTATATATATAATATATGTGTGACACACTCATATATAGTATAACATTTCTTAGACAATCTATTTTCTACATGATATTACAAAAAATGAGAAGGAAACTCAAATGACTACAATACTCACTTATTAACTCCAAAGAAAACCATTCAAAGGGAATAAGCTTACTAATCAACTAAAAATGATCATATATTGAGTTGCATCAAACTTCTCACAGTTTCAACTCTCACCATATTTTTTATTACATTTGATTTGTGCTTGTTTTTTTTTCTATATATTTTTTTCACTTATCTTTTATTGTAAACAAGATTACTAAGATAATTTTCCTCCTTATTTTTTTCATATATTTTCCCACATATAATTGTAGAAGAGGTTATTTCTATCCTAGACTTCCAAGTGTGAAATTTTCTATGTAACTCTCAATCTAGTTTGTGGGTCTATTTATTATAATTAATAAACATTCTTATCAATGTATTACTATCAATTTTAGATTAATAAGATCTATCTTCAAGATAAACTCTTATTTTAATTATATTATTTGATTTGTTTTTTTAACTTATTATTTAAAATTCACTCAAAAAATTTTTTTATTACTTTTATGATTTATAAAATTATATTTGAAAAAACTTACTTCAATTATTTACACTTTCTAGTGATATATAAACTATATTTGGTGTGATTATAATATTTTCAATGTTAAAGTAATTTTATTTATTTTATCTAAGTATTGATCATTCCTTTGAGAAAATAACTTAAATTACAAAATTATATATAACTGTTATATTTATAGATCGGGTCATATTTTAAACTTAGGTGGTATTAAATTATAATTTTAAAAATAAAAAAATTTAATTTGGAAGATCAATTCACCCCCCCCCCCTTCTTCAGAGTTCCATTATAACTAAGATAACTATTGGGTGGTGAGAAATTTTCCATCAAATTTTAACAAATATCTTAAATAATGCATTTTCATCCTACATAAAATACCTTTTATACATATATTATTTTAAAATATGATATAAACACTAATGAATCAAAAACCATTTGTATTAAAACCATAATATCTTATTGTTTATAATAGTTGATTTTTTAATAAATAAATTATCTTTTCATATAAGAGAAATAAGGTTGGAATAAAAAACATTTATTCAGATATATATGATCTTGAAATATCCCTTTGCATTAAAATCTATGATTTAGTAACTCTTTCATTTGTCAATTGAATTCAAACTAAAAGCTCCACAAATTATTTCCTTGATTTTGAGCTCTTTTATATTTAAAGTATTTTTAAAATATATATTTGGTATATTATACCCTAAAAATAAAAGAATTTATTTCTATAACATAAATCCTTGACATGGACTCTCTAAAAATCTTCCTAAGTTCATTCAAGTATTTTTCAACAATTACATATCATATAGAACCATCACCCTATTTTCTAAATTTTATTTTAGGTTTCACCAACTTTGATTGGTTATTTTAATATTTACTATTGGACCATCCAATAGAATTTTCTCTATTTAGTTTGAAATTTTAAGCATTTTTACTATCAATATAGAACCAGAACCTAGATATCATATACACAATTTATTTATCCTCGTCAATTTTAGAAAATATGGTAAAATTTTATTGAATTCATTCACATTATCAAAACATTTCCCATGATTATTATAGAATGAATTTCATAGGCAGAATAAGATTTAAAGGAATCCTCTTGCCACTCCAAATCATAATATTACTCGATAATATTTTAGTGCGTGAATGGAGACTAATTCACATTTGGTACTCTTTCATATAATGCCTTTGTAACCTTAAGTGGGGTTATTTATACTTACAATAAGAATCTAGATCCACTAATTGAAAAACTTCAACATTTTGTTACTCAAGAGGGTATTTCTCTATCACATAGAATTTTCTCTCTGGTTCTTAAGAATGCTTCTTAAGTTTTTATACTAGTCTATACATTAATTTTGTTAAGTAGTCCCTTGTTATAGATTGGTCTCAAAGTCATGTTTGATGATAATAATGATGTCATTTATCTATAAAGGATATTTTACTAAATGGGTATCATGTTTTACATTCATTTAATAAGGACTTTTATTTTATATGATCCACTTAAAATGATGACTTCTTTTAATCACATTATATCTATTAGTGATTCAAGATTCATATTTTATCTTAACTCATACTAGCTAAGTTCATAACATAAATCATGACTATATGTAATAGAAAATCATGTCAATAATATCATATATGAATCATGGATAGATGAACTGATAACTCCTTGACCAATCAATCATATGGATTGTCTCAACTATATTCTTATGGTGTCCTAAAAATTAGGGTTTCTTAGAAAATTATAACCCAAATAAAAAACCCAAATTTAAGAACTTAACAGTAAAGGTCACCTCGTTAATTTATTGTCATACACAATATAATCCAAGGGAACCCATATTTGGCATGGACTACTTGTTTAGATGATCGAGGTCTTAAGAAGTGTTTCTTTGGATGGAATCTATCACTAAGTGTTTTTTAGTGGTTTTAATATCACCATCATTTATCATGTATTCCTTTTACCTGTATGCAAGATTCTAATGATATAGTTTGAAATTCATATTCCTTTCCCTAAAAAATATGTTTAAAACATATTGATGTCTAGTTATTTACAAAACTCATAACTTATATTTTTAACCCAAATAAAAATCCTACCATATCCACACATATCCAAATTTATCCCTTTCAGAAGGTACATGACACCCTTTAATATAAAGTATTATAATTATATGAAACCAATAATATCTATATGAGTAAGTATGGAGTGAAAGGTAATCGACCCCCATTTTTTCTATACAAGACATAAGTGTCTAATCCAGTGAGCATTATGACCCCACATCATTTTACCCATGGTTCTTTACTCAAGAGAAACCTTAAGTCCATCATAATGTTAACACCTAATATGTATAAACTATATTTAACTTCTTAATTCAAGCACATAAACTGTTATAATGTAATGTCAATATTGAATAAAAATATATCAATTATTATATCTAGTATGTAACTTCTTAAATACATGTATTATAATGTAAAGTATTAGTTTAAACCATTTAAACTAAAATGCATATAATAATTAAAAATGTAACATTTTTAACTATAAAAAATAATCCAGGTAATAAAACTAAATAAATGAAAATTTCATAAGTTTGTACATAGGATAAACATTTATGAATACTTCATAAATAAAATATATGAAGTTTCTAATTTAACCGTTGGTAAACATGAACAATTCACTTTTATTCAATATGAATATTTCATATTTTCAATTATATGGTTTTAATATAAACTCCTTCATATTCGAAAATATGAGATACTTTATGAAAACAATAATTATCAAATAATAAAAATTTCATATTTTATGTAATAAATTTACATTAATTAAATATCACAGGTTTTTCTAAATAATATTACTAATATAATCATGTTAAATTTACATTTATGATCTAATAATAAATAAATATAAATACTTTTATAATTCAAATTATTTTATCAATATAAATTCACTTAATACCTAGATCACATCTACAAAAATGATTTTATTTTGGTTTAAATGCCACATTCATATTATAGCATAGGCCTGGATGGTCTGCACCAATAATTTTTTTTATAATATTAACAAATATAAATTTTATTTAAAATTCCCTTCAAAATGTATTTCACCATGGCATGTTGTTCCTCAGGTAAAAATCTTATAATTGGAGGCACCATTCATGTTATCAAAAATCTCAAGTTTTTTTAGTCTTATCTTCATACAATAAACCATATCCATTTTGGAACGAATTTCGAGTCACCATGCCATTTTGGGCATTCTATTTTAGAAAATCCATTTTTCTTAGCCAAGTTATTTTAGGAAGGAATTAAAAAACTCAAAACGACTTGAAAATATACATTATTTACTAGTTGGTTTTCATGGTGGATGTCACCATAAGAGAGTTATTTTATAACCACAATATAAATCATTTCGGTGTGATGCTCAATTTTCCATGATTTTCAACACCACCCTATAATCATTGTTTCAGGTACAATATTTCATGGTCTTGTGAAAAATAGAACCAAGAAACCTATTTTATAAAACTTTATATCATGGTATAAAAGGGGATTTAAACCAAACTAAAAACATTTTGGTAGATTTGATCTATGTTTAAATATTACATAGTGAATAATTTATGAAGTTTTTAAAAATTATAAAATATAGAAAATTTTAATATGGTTTATATTAGTTTGTAAATTTTTTATAAATTGTAATAAAAATGTTTATATTCAATATCATTATTTCGAAAATTTATTTAACCAATTCCTAAAATGAGTTTTATATGATATGATTAATGGTTTAAATAAAATTAAATATGAGAAATTTAAATTATGTAAATTATTTACATAAATATGTAATTTTTATTATATGGTAATAAAACTTTTCATAAAATATCTTGTATTTTCAATATGAAGGATTTTATATTAAAACTATGTAAATGATAATATGAAATGACCATATTGGATAAAAATTAATTGTTCATGTTTATCCATGCCAAAATTATAAAGCATTTATAATTTATTTATTAATTTTTCATAAATGTTTAACTCATGTCAAAAATTTAAAAATTCTTTATTTATTTAATATTACTCATTTCTTTATTATTCATTAACATAAATTTTATATTATGAATTGTTATGTATTATTTAAGTTTAAATGTGTTAAAATTCTATTATAAATTATTATACAATTCATTTATGGAGTTACATGCTAGGTATGATAATTTATTTAGTTTTCTTCTACATTGGCTTTGGCTCTTATTAGGTTGTGATCTTAAATTATGAAGTTAATTATAGTTTATATATGTTAGGTCTTGTAATTTTGATAGAATTTAAATATCAATTGAGTAAAGATCCATGGGTATAGGGACTTTGGGTTACACTGTACACTGTCCTAGAGGCTTATTCCTTATCTAGGAATGTTTGGGTTGGCTACTTATCACTTCATGCTTACACTTTTTTGTATTTTTCATTTCATTTTATTCTAATACTTTACAAGAACTTGTTTCATCTACCTTATGCATAGAACAAATTTAGATATATATGAATATTTTTTTGTCTTTTAATTTGTGTTAGTAACATAAGTTATGAGTTGGGTAAAGTGTCACACATAAATACAATTTGAAAATATTGATTTGGTGTAAGGAATAGGGATTCCAGAGTAAATCATTAGAAATATGAATACTTAAAGTGAATAACATGAGATAATATAGAATGATTAAATCCCCTTTAAAAAATACTTATCCTTCCAAATAAAACATTTCCCAAGACCTTGATTATCCTACCAAGTAGGTTCTTCCAAATTAGGGTTCCCCTAAATTATCTTGTGTTATTTAATAAAGTATTGAGGTGACCATAAGAGTTAGGTGCATCATTTTTTGTGTTTTATTTAGGTTACACTTAGTTGGGAAACATTGGGAAGGATAAAAGAGGAATAATGTTAAGTTTATCCATATTATATATTTGGAAAATAGTTTTCCACTCAACCATATAAGAGTCATACATGATATGATTGGCCTGATGGACTACCTATTAGTGATTGGAATGCCAAATCAGACTCATTTCTTAGTTAAATATGGATCTTTTCCCACTAATGTATATGATGGTTTTAAAAGGTATCATCATTTTAAATGGAGAACATTTAATAAAGGTCCTTATTAAATGAATGTAAACCATGATAATCATCTAATAAAATATTCTATTATAGATATAATGGAATCATTATCATAAAATATGACTTTAAGATCAAAATTTTAAAAGAAAAATTTAATTTTAGAAACTTATTAGACTGGTATATAAACATAATAATCATTCTTATATTAGAATAAAATGTTATGTGTTGACTTAACCCCTTTATAATAATCTAAATTGTGAAGTTAATCAAAAAATGACTCTATATTTTTTTGGATTCAGTGTTATAAAACCAACTATTTGTAATTTGGATTACATGTATAGTCAAATAAGTGAATATTAATAAAAACATAATATTACATAATATTAATTGTTTTGTATTACTTAAATTCAATAATTTACTGGTGTATCTATCACATAGAAAAGGTTAGAGTAGTTACCCACTATGATGATAATCTTTAAATAACATGATGTTATTATTAAACCTAGTTCTATGGTTAGATAAAATTATATTATGGGGCATATAGTATGTTGATTTTTTGGTGCAGGTAATTATAAGAAGATAAGAATTCATCTCATGAATCATTCACTTCGTAATCTTCGAGATGAGATATTATTATAACACGCCCGCTAGTAGGAATTCCACATGTTTATGTTTCATAGGATATTAATATTTGTGAGTGTGTGTAATGGTCCTTAGACTATAATATTATTATTAATTTATGTCATTACTCGCTCACTTATATTTACTTACCAAAAAAATTATTCCATGCATTCATGCTAAGTAGGGTGTGTTGGGTGCATCACGAATGACATGTTATTAAGGAAGAAGTCAGGGAAGGAATTTTACCCTCCATATTAATGGAAATTGATATCTCATACCTTTATTTAAATGGAACCATCACATCAAATTCCATGTACATGGTGTAAAAATGAGTTTATTTCAGATAGTCAGAGAATGATAAACTGTGTATATAATTTGATGACACGGGTATGAAACCTACTTGATGGGATATTGTGATAAAGGGATTATATTGCATATAAATCCACCATGTGTGGTTGTCAATGTTGTGACATTAAATTTTTTATCTTTGGTTCCTTGACACATTTATAGACAATAATCTTATAATTTAATAAATTCCTCCAAATACCAATGACAAATAAGTCTAGAGGGTCACTCACTAAGTGGTTCTTTTTATCTCAATTAAATTTTATTTGAATTTAATTATTGGAGTAAATATTATTCTCAAGACCAATAAATAATTTTATTCAATATTTATTGATATAATGAATTAAATAAATATTTATACACAGGGTAATTATTTGTTACACTTATGTATAATATTTATTTATAAATATTTAGGAGGACTAGTGGACCAAAATAATGTCTCATGATAAATATTAATTTTCAATCTAGTAAAATAATATTTACTGTTACGTCATTTACCACACACCACGAGAAAATAATAATATATTATTAAATGTAATGGTGTCATATATGGTAAAATATATTATTTAAGGGTCATTGTCAAATTGAATAATATTTCAATCCCAAACCTAACTCTATAAATACATGACTATGTATTTTTTGTCGAGATTGATCAAAATTGAGAATTATTGTAAATAATAAAATCTAGAGCTCTCTCTCAACATCAAAGAACACTCTAGAAATTCTATATTATCCATAAACTCAATAACGAGAGTGCATTGACAATTATTCAGACCTGAATAAATGATCATGACAATCAAAACAAACACCACAAGATGATTGATCCATCGTTCTAGAACCTAGAAGTGTATTAGTGTTGTTCGGAGATTGTATAGCATGTGTGGATCCCCACTAGAGGGATTCTACACTTATATCCAACAAGAGTAACAATGGTTGACTAAAAAAGGTTTCATATGATAAATATCTTCATAAAAGAAAGATCTCAAGACTGAGGTATTATTTCTTATGAACTATTCAAATTTATTATAAATTTAAAGTGAAAATATATCATTTCATGTTTTAATTCATTATTAATCTGTCATTGAAATATCTTCTTCCTCTTCATCCTTTATCACTCAATTGACCAAGATCGGTATATAATTAATGAAGATCACATATGAGGAACCCATGTAGAGGTTACATGTTCTCTGACCATATAACATAGGGTAACACAACATGTACTCCTTTTACACAAATTTTTAACCCTTGTTCATTACACCAAGACACCTATGTGGAATATGGGTCATTTTTGTAATAAATACACATTGCATCCATTAAATGCATTGTGTGTTGACCAACCAGGGTGGAACATGTATTTACCAAACTATATGGAGTGTATATTTCTTACACTCCATGTAGTCTATGTATTTTGAAGTTGGGAAACATGAGGTCAACCAACATCACATAATTAATACATCATGTGTATTTAATATACGACATGTACATACTTGCAATTTTGTAACTTGAAATGCATTCAATGTATCCATTTTACACATTTTTTCTTCATAAATGTTTGTAATGAGTAAACACCAAGTAACTAGGCATGTTTTGTTGATATCTAGGGAAGTAATGTGCATAGCGTGTGTCCAGCATGCACTTGTTGTGTACTTTACATATTAACATGAAAATATAAAATCTAATTAATTACTCTATTAAACCTCATAGACTAAAGTTTCATGGGTCATTATGTTGGTTGTATAGGATAGTAATTAGGTTTTATATTTTATTAAATTATTAATTAAATATTTGTAATATTTAAAACTATAATTAATGTATGTTCATTTCATATTAAATACTCAACACATTAAATTATATAGGAAACATCATATTCATGTATTCCATGTGGAATTAATTTGGACGTACACACCATAAAATTATAATACATGTCCTGGACACAATATATTTATGAGTGAATTTTATACAATTAGAACCATACTTAGTAGTTCCAGTAGGTACTCACTGAGTTTCTTCCAAATGCAAATTTTTATACTATTTTCTTAGGGTTTAAGTAAAATTAAATTATTTATTTTATTTAAAATCACAGCGGATGATAATTTCAAGATGATTGGATGGAATAAGATAAAATGAATTAATTGATTAATAAGACCATTAATCGTAGTAATTATATCCTATTTTCTCTTATCGAAGAACTAATTGAAATGGATTATAGCTAGTTTTTTTAAATGTGTAATAATTGCATGTGTATGAACAATTAGGAGCTTTGACAAGATTTATACATGTGTTGGTTTTATTTAATTTTATTTTATTGAATTATTTTTAAATTATTAATTTTTTAAATTAAATATGATGGAATCTGATTCATCCCTCCCTCTTTTATTATGTAGCACTTGCATGTGTTGAGTCAATAAGGTTTCTTTATGTCTTTTTCATTCCTTCATGTTTTGAAAATCAAAAACACCTATCTTAAGGAAAAATGTATTTTATCTTGATAATAGAAATTTTTATTACTCAAGGAAAATATTCTCCTTACTCTGTTTTGCTTTCATAAAAACATTCCCTTCCCCAAGGAAAATTCATCCTTACCATGTTTTCTTTGTTAATTCTATAATTTCTTTAAGTATAACTCATTTTATTTGTAAAGTGTAAAAATCGGTTTCATATTTCAAAACCTTAGAATCCTAAATACTTTAATATAGATCATTCTATTTTAGGATCGGAATTTTGGTTTCAAGTTCTCTGAATTCAGACTCCAAACTCGTCTGAGTTCTGACTCTGAGTTCTCTGAATTCAGACTCCAAACTCTTCTGAGTTCTGACTCCGAGTTCTTTGAATTAAAACTACAAACTTTTATGAATTCATACTCTGAATTCTGGTTATGAATTTTTATGAATTCATACTCCAAATTCTGGTTACGAATTCTTATGAATTCATACTCTGAATTCTGGTTACGAATTATTATGAATTCATACTCCAAATTCTGGTTACGAATTCTTATGAATTTAGAATCTGAATTCAGGTTACAAATTCTTATGAAATCAGACTCTGAATTCCCTGATAAACAGAATCTGAATATCCTATAGTACAGAATTTGATTGTTCATTTGCTTAGGCTTTGAACCTTTATTTTTCTTAGACTCCGAAAAATTGGTTTTGGTTAATCAACATTATTTTTTCTATCCTTGATATAGTTATGAAACGATGTCATACATTCTGTTTCTAACTAACCATTGTTTGAGTGACATGTGTATAGGTCCCTCCGAAATTCAAGGAAAAATATTACTATTGGAGGAGGAAGTCGACCGTTGAAGGTGTGCCTATAAATAGGAGCTTATTTGAAAGAGATCATAACGAGTTGATCAATCTAGAGATTACATGTTGCTGAAGTGATTTATAGAGAGAGATACTTTATTACTTTGTGCATACTAAATACCTCGTTCAGAATTTCTTTGTGTGACTCTGAATGTTGATGTGTACATTTGAGGGCTTCTGGGGATAGGAAGACAGAGGCGCTGACTACCTTGAAGTTGAGGGATTCTGGGGATAGGAAGATAGAGGTTCCGACTACCTTGAAGTTGAGGGCTTGTGGGGATAGCAAGACAGACTCCAATATTTGTATCGAGGGCTTAACCTGGTGTGGGTAAGACAGACTTTTTTGAAATTATAAATCAAGGGACCTTTATCCAAGGTTTTTGGATACCCTTCTCTTTGGGTTAAAATATTTACTACTTGTTACTTGTATTATTTCAAGTTTTCCACTGCATTTTGATTGTTGAGGAAAGTATAACTATATTATACTTCCTTATACTTGTACTCTGATATAGTAAGATTCTATACGCTTTAAGGTAGAATCTTTATCTTTGTAAACTTTTCTTAAGTTTCATTTATGGAACCATACTTCCGGAACCTGAATTCCCGGAATCATATTTTTGGAATCAAGCAAGTTGTAGAACTTAGAGGTTTTTTGAATTTAACTTGTTTAACCCTGTTAAATAATAGAAAGGTTTCTAACCAACTTTAAAAGTTCCCAAAGATTTTTTAAATTATACAATTCACCCCCCCTGTGTATACTGAGAATCTACAATATCATTTTGATCCTACAGTTGGTATCAAGGGAGAATATCATACTACATACCAATCTAACAGCATGTCCAAGGTTGGTTTATGTAACTCCTATTAATTAATCATTTGTTTCCCCTCACCTGTATCTAAATTATAAAACAAACCAAATAAAAAAAGTATTTGAACGTGTATAGAGTTAATTCCAGGTGAAACCTAGGTGGAGGTGGTTAAAAAAACTAAGATAAAAGAAACCCGATTGGTATATTGGTGGAAATGTGGAATTTTTTCACTCATTCCAAGACCAGTACAGAGATTTTTCCTCTAGAGTCAAATTTTGATTTGTTTTATGCTTAATAAATCAACCATTAGATAAGATAATGATAATTTTATTTATTTTTTTGTTTTATTTCTTTCAATGCATGATTTATTTTATGAATAAAAGTCCATGGACACATAAATAAATGTTCTGATAGGAAAATATAGAATTAAAATAAATTTGTTATGCATAAATATTTTATCATAATATGGTTAATACATAAATTAAAATCCACTTTATATTAATAAGAAGTATAAGGGATAAGATAAGAAATATTTGCGAATAACAAATAAAATTCATCAACTTAATATTAAGTTAGACTAAGAATTCTATTACTTTATTGAGAATGAAACCATAGAGCAAAGTATTTGTTCGACCCTTTTCAGAACACTTAATTTTATTGAGAATTCTTATAAAAAGTTTTGGGTTGACTTAACCATTTTTCATCATGAGTAGTATACCTTCCTAGACTTGATATAACTTGAAGTTAAATATTGAGAAAACCTGAGAAAGGGTTTTTGGATTAGGGATTCCACTCAACAGATCAAGGAGATGAAACCCATAGTTGGAAAAGACCTATCTCCCTAAATACCTTTGAGTAATTGAGAAATCCCTTACTTAGGTTATAATAAGGGGCATCTGGATCATTTCCACTATAATGTCTAAGAAATTATAGTTGATGAATATAGTGTTGAAAGTTATTGGGATTTGAGAAAATAGTGAGAGACTTAGTAAAATTTAAAATTAGTATGTCTCACATTATTTATAATCAAGTAAGATAATAATAATATTCTCTTTTAATATATTATAATAATTACAATCTCATAAATCACATTATCCCTATGATCAATTATAGAAAACTATCATCATCTAAATTTCAGTAACTTTTAGGAATGGTTATAATGCATGTGTGTAGTATTGTCTCATGAACGGAATTATTATATTCTAGAATCCTCAATGTCTGATCTTCCTAAAAAAGAGGTGAGTTATGAGGAGTTCACTATCTATGATAAAACCCCAATCAATGCATTTGAAATTTATTGTTTAATTATTTAATCCATGTATAATGAACTAATTAAGTCATATGAAGACATAGATTCTTATATTATGCTTCAATATCTTCATGTTTTTTATCGAGAGAGATCTAGATAGGAATAGTTTGACATATCCAGGTTGTTATTTCATAGTAAAATTAGAGAAGGTTTTTTAGTGGGGCCTCATGTAGTTAAATTCATTAGATACATTGAGACTCAAGATGTTATAGGGTTTAATGTTCCTAAATAACTATGCACTGATCCTTTTATTTCATCACACCCTAGGATATTCTTTAGTTTTTTTTATTAATTTAAATATGAACAACATAGATAAGTATCTCCTAGATCTTCTCACATTTCTTCTACATGTTAACAAGTATATGAAGTTTAAAAATCCTTCTTTTATTATGGTGAGTAATAGGAAAGTATAGATGAAAATATCTAAGTCAAAATATTCTTCACAATTCCCTTCCAAGAAAATAAGGATCAAGGGACGTTCAAGGGAATAGGATGTTATATGTTTTTATGTGGAAAGAAGGGCCATAGAAAGAAAAAAAACACCTAGGAAAAGAAGAAATGGGGTGATTAATGTGAATTTGTTATCAAATTAAATTTATCTATTTCTAAAAATTTGGTATTAGATATGGCATGTAGTTCCCACATATATATTCAAATATAGGAACCAAGTTGATTCCTTAAGATTTTACATGGTGAGTTAGATCTATAAGAATCAAATGGATCTCGAATTACAGTTATGTCTATTGGGTATTACCACCTCATATTTTCAATGGGAATGATTATAGTTTAAAAAAATTTGATTATGTTTCATCAATAACCAAAAACATTATATCTATTTCTATACTTGATACAGATTAACTTACTTTCAAGTTTGTAAATAAGTGTTTCTTATTTTATAAAGAAATCAATTGTTATGGTAAGGAGGGTTTAAATAATGTCATTTATGTTTTGTAATACACAAACCAATTAATGTAAATTGATAATGAAAATAGTTTACATGGATAATACCACACCCAACTATGGAATCATTGTCCAGGCCATTTAAACAAAAATATTTTGACCAAATTACACTAATATGGATATTTAGATTCCTTTGAACTAAAACTAATTGGTGTATATAATGCATGTTAAAAAGAGAAAATAAAGAAATCCCCATTTAGTGGAAAAGTTCAAAGGTACACTGAGATTATTTAGTTGGTTTTTACCAATGCGTGTAGACCATTTCCAATTGAATCCAGGGGTAATCTCTCATACTTCATAACTTTTAGTGATAACTTTAGTAGATATGGATATGTCTACTTAATGAGGTATAAGTCGGATCCTTTAATATATATAAGGAATATAATAATGAATTTACCAACCATATTGGTAAGAAGATTAAGAAACACCACTCAAACTATAGTATAGGATATCTTTATCAAATCTTTATTGATTATTTATAAGAATTTGGGATTCTATCTCAACTCACTCCTCCTTATACACTGCAATGAAATGGTGTAAGTGAAAGAAGGAACCAAACCTTATTATATATAGTGGGATTAGTGATGATTCATGCAAGTATTCAATTATCCTTTTGGGTATATGTGTTATAGGTAGAAACACATATATTAAACTAAGTTCCAACTAAAGAAAAAAATGGTATTCATTAAAAAAAAAATTGTGGAAGAAAATTTTTACTATATAATTTACATGTGTGGTATAATTAAGAGTTTTTTAAGTCCTATTCAGGAAACAAAATTTCACCTTCAGGAACAAATTGTATCCTTATAGGATACCTCAATAAAACAAGGGTATATTACATATACAACCCCTCAGATAAAAAAGGTAATAGTAGAAAGACATTACTTATTCCTTGAGAGGTAGAACATATCTAAAAGATATAGTGGTAGTGAGATAGACTATGATAAAGTTATAGATTATGATATGCAAGAGTTTTCATAGGAATATATTCCACAAGCCCCTATGTAAGTGAATGTTCCAAAGACACAAGTACTATATAGGAGTACAAGATAGGTTAGAGAACCATAAAGATATGGTTTTCTAGTCACCAAGGATGGTAAATCATTATTAGTAGATGAAAATGATCATCTAACCTATAAGGAAGTAATAAGAGTCATAGATATTTCTAAGTAGAAATAAGTTATTGATTCTAAAATGGATTCCATGTATCAAAATGAAATCTAAATTTTGGCGGATCCTCTAATGTTTGTAAATTTCATTTATTGTAAATATGTATTCAAGAAAAAAATTGACATGGATGGACAATTTAGTTCATATAAGGCAAGACTGATTTCAAAATGGTTCAAACAACATCAAGGTATATACAACGAAGAAACCTTTTCACCAGTTTCTATCTTGAAATCCGTCTAAATATTACATTCCATGTTCACTAACCATGACTATGAGATTGGGCATATGGATTTCAAAATAGTCTTCCTTAACATGAACCTTCATAAATATGTCTATATTACACAACTTAAATGGTCTATGACTCCAAATTATTCCAAAAAGGTATGAAAGTTATAGATATCTATTTATGTATTAAGGAAAGAATCCATATCATGAAACATTTAGTATTATTAATCCATAACAGAATTCAGTTTTATAAAGAAAAAATGTGAGCCTTGTGTCTATAAGCGGTTTAGTGGGAGTGCAGTCGTTTTATTAATAGATTATGTCAATGAAATACTACATATTAGAGATGAAATACCATTCTCATATTCTATCAAATTCTAGTTGAACACATGATTCTCCATGAAGGATTTAGGTGAATGTTCATATATTCATGGGATCAAGATGTATCATGACAGATTCAAGAGTCTATTCAGTATAAGTTAAAGTACATATATTGAAAAGATACTAAATACATTTAGTATGGAATAATCCATGATGGGATTATTTCCATTGTCACATGGAATTCATCATTCTGAGAAAATGTGTCCTCAAACAAACAAATAATGAAAGAGGATTTAAATTATTCTATACGCATCAACAACTGGGTCAGTTATCTATGTTATGTTATTTACAAGTCTAGATATAACCTATACCATAGGATTTGTAGGAATATATCAAGTTGGCCTATGTTACTACCATTAGATGGTAGTCAAGAATATCTATAATTATTTTAGGTGTACTAATAATATGTTCCTAATAAATGGAGTTGATGAGGAACTAGTCATTAGGGGATATTCATATTCTAGTTTCCAAAAAAATCAAGAATATTCGAAATCATTGTCGGGATACATATTTAATATCAACGGAGGTGTTCTGATATGGAAGAACTCAAAGTAAGTCATGTTCGTTGATTTAACTACAGATTACAAGTATATTATAGATTTTGAGGAAGCTAAATAAGTAATTTGAATATGTAAATTCATCCTAGACATTAACATGATTATTAGAAATAAAGACATTATCACACTTTATTGTAATAATACTACAGTGGTGGTGCTTTCTATGAAGCCTTGGTCGTATCAACAGATGAAGAACATACTTCAAAAGTATTGTTTATTGAGCTTTTTCTCAGAGAGGTGAAATTTTAGGGGGAAGAGTCTCCACATAAGACAACATAGTGGACTCCTTGACTAAATCCTTATCTCATAAAAAAATGATCTTCATATGAGTTATATAAAACTAAAAGTCATTGGAGGTTGGCTCTAGTCCAAGTGGGAGAATATTGGAGTTATTTTTCTAGAACAAACTATTTATAATTTAGATTACATGTATATTTAAATGAGTCTATATTTTTAAAACATATTATTATATACTATTAATTTTTATGCATGTAATTAATGTAATAATTTCCTACCGTATTTGTCACAATGGAAATGGAATAGTAATTCCCTGGTATGATGGAGACCTTGAAATTCCATGAAAATATTCTTAAACCTATTTCAATTATTGGATAAAATTATATGATGAGTAATATAGTGTGTTGATTGTTAGGTGTGAGTACCTGTAAGAAAATAAGACTTCATCACATGAATTTCGTACTTGGTAATCTATATGATTTGAGATTATGAAAATAGATCTGCCTTTAGGAATTCTGCATGTTTATGTGTCATCAAAAATTCTTGTATGAAAGTGTGTGTAGTTTTCCTTAGACTTTAAGACTATTATTAATTCATATCATAACTCATGTATTTTATATTTACTAACCAAAACCATTAGTCCATATATTCTCGGGAAGTAGGGTATGTTGGGTGCATCATGAATGACATGTAATTCATAAATAAGTTGAGGAAGGATTTGTCCCTTATATATTAATGGGAGTTGATATCTCAAAAATTTAATTTAAATTGAATAATATTATTAAATTATATGTCCATGGTGTACCAACGTGTTTATTTTATATAGTCAAAAAAATATGTATCAAGAATACAGTTTGATGACACATATGTACAACCTTCTTGATGAGATATCTTGATAAAGGGGTTATATTATATAGTGAGTGTGTGGTTATCAAAATTTAAACATTAACTTATTTCTCTTAGGTGTCTTGACCCATTTTTATATATTAATCTTGTAATTTAAGAAATCTTTCCTAATTCCAATGAGAAAGAGGTATAGATGGTCACACACTAAGTGATTCTATTTATATCTATTAAATTCAATTTTAATTTAATTATTGTAATAAATATTATTGTCAAGACTAAGGAGAAATTTTATTTAGGATTTATTTAACACATAAATTAAATAAATGTTTGTTTTAAAAGTAATTAATCATTACACGGATATAGAATATTTAGTTATAAATGTTGAGGATGACTAGTTGACCAAGATCATGTTTGGTGATAAATATTAATTTTCAAGATCATAAAATAATATTTATCATTACGATAATCAGCACACAAAATGATAAAATATTATTATTACTATTACATATAATGGGGTCATATAATGTTTGATATATTATTTAAGATTTGTGGTGAAATTAAATTATATTTTAACCCTAACCCAAACTCTATAAATAAATTACTATGTATATTGTGTAAATATTGATTGAAATTAAAAATCATTGTGTAAAATAAAATCTAGAGGTATCTCTCAAGACTGAATATTAATCTATAGATTCTCCTTTCTCCTTCATCATCTTAGGAATAAGAGTTAAAGGAAAATTCTTCAAGCCTAATGGAATCATCATAGTGATCAAATTGAAAACTCCATGACAATTAATCCACCATGTTATCCCCTGATAATCTATCATCATTTCTCAGAGATCATGGGAGCATGTTTGAATCACCAATAGAGGTATTCTACACTTGTATCCTATAAGAGAAATGATGGTTTATCAAAAAGGGTTTTTGATGATCAGTATATTCGTCGATGAAAGATCTCAAGATCAGGGTATTATTTCTTTTGATCTGTTTAAATGAATTATAAATTTAATGTGAAAAGATAAATTAGTGGTTCTAGTAACCTTATTTTTCAATATTCTTTGGTAAAATTTTGTTGGTCATGATGTTTACATCTTGTATGATATGTAAATGATCCATAAAATCTGACAATTGTTGATTCAGTATCACCTTAAATAAGTACTTTTGTTGTGCCCGGAACCATTAGATTATTGTGAGAATCATATATGGATTCACATGAGGTTTCAAAGGAATTTTTTATATACAATATAATCAAAAGGATTTTATTATCTACTCATATATTCAATATAATTGGATATATTAAGGACATGGAGAGATTTAATGTTTCCTTTAAAGCCTAATCTAGCTATAAAATTTATTATATGATTATTTTTTGAAGGACCTTGAAAATGAGAATGGGTTTAATAAATGTTTACCCTATTTTCTCAAATTTATAAGGGAAAATGAAATGGGTATTAAATGTATATATTACAGTACTATATTGAAAATAATAATGGATAAAATATTAAAATTGAAGAAGAAAAGTTGGTTGTGAAGTCCAATAATTTTTCATTAAGTACCCAAATAAGGTTTCTGAAACCTAAAGAAGGTGTCAGGATAGTAGGATAATGTTTCCATTAGATGGAAATGTCTATGATATATAAAGGTGTTTGAGAAACTTCATGGAGAGTCCATGTCAAGTATCAATGTTATATAATAATTTTTATTTTTAATGTTATATGATTCTACATATATACTCTACAATTTTTTTCAATATAAATAAGTTTAATATCATGGTATGAATTGATAAATTTTGTAGTTTTTATTCAAATGATGAATCAAAGGGTTATTAAATCATGGATTATATTTATAGGAATATTTAAATCTCAAATGAATTATAATAATCTCATTTATCTTATGTGATAAGATAATTTTTTTATTAAAAAATATTAGTAATAATAAATATGATATGATACACATGGTTTATCATTAATCAAACTCAATAACATGATTGAAAATAAGATAATTATAGGAGTTTTATATAGGTTAAAAGTGTTTATCTGAGATATTTTTTAAAATATGATGGAATGGTTTCCCATCGTCTTCCATGGAATATTTTAAAAAATAAATTATTCATTTTAGAATAATTATCTAAACACATGGAATGCCATATAAGATATAGATATTAAATGTATATTTTTAAAATATTCCCACAATAAGAAATTAAGTGTTATTTACCAAACACAAATTATTTTTTGTATCTTATCATGATATTCTAAAATGTATATAGTTTCTAAGAGGATATTAGGAGTATGTTTAGACTTATAGAAGTGAAAAGTCTAATAAATTAAATATTTAAAACTAGTAAAATTCAAAGTGAATTTGACATAATATCCTAAAATGGTTTAGGGTATATTGATAAAAAGAAATGTAAATAGTTTCTTTAAGTTATCATAAAAAAGTGGATTTCACTTTAAATCTTAAAGGAGTTTTGGATATATTGGGAAAGAATAATGTAAATCATTACATTTAGTTATCAAACATTCTCAAATAAAATGTTTGATGGAAAAGTTACAAGAATTATGATTATGATGAACTTGGAAAGGGTTATTAGTTGACAACATAAGTTATTAGTAATATAAAATTATATGTTATAGAGTAAAGAAGTTTGAATACTATGTTCGTGGATTTGAACATTAGGAATATAACTCTTAGTCTCACCATTATCCAAACATTCCTAATTCATAGATGTGAATAACTAAATAAGTTTAGTGGGATGATTTTAACATATATCCATATAGATATGTATTTTGGATTCTATATAGATTTAATGAGTTTAATGAAACATGAAAAGTAAAGTAAACATAAGGCCTCTTTGGTAGTCTCTCATATAGGATATGAAAAGATAGAATTTCTGTATGAATTTTTTAATATTATAATATAAAATGTAATATGTTATATAAAAGGTATTATTCGCTTTTACAATTATTTTACATTGGTTGTATATATTGTGTAAAGTGAAATGATAATGGACCTCTTAAAGTATGACTTTGATTTATCCAAAATTAATGTTCATCATGGATTATTATAGATTATGATTAAATTATAAGGTTATTATGAGTAGAATTTTGTGTAGAGATATAAAATATGATCCTTAGGAACATTACAAGTGTTATATACTAGATGTACAATCAATTATACCATATATAGTATCATACACTATGTCTTTGGTATACTAGGGGTGTATTATTCATATTGAATACCCTTCCCTAAGGTTGTAAAGATAATTTTCATGAGAGACTTTATACTTTTATACCTTTCTTATACAATCCTTGAGGCTTAGATAATCAAGGGGTGTTTTAGTATGTTTATTTTTTTTATCCATTAAATATTTTCCAATATGGTAATTTTCCTCTCGTATGAATAGTATGAAATATAGTCCCTAAATTGAGATATAATGAGTAAGTGTTTGGATATACCAAGATAAGGTTTATGTAATTTTCGTATCTATCATGATAAGGGGAATGTTATGTGATCATCCTCTTAGATAAATGGAATGTGATGTATTCATCAATCTGGTCAATCCATAATTGGAGAATCAATAACATACAAGTAATTATATGAGATTGATATAATCTATATCTCGTGGTTACTCAATGTCTTTGAAATATTGATTATATGATTATTCATACTTGTATATGACACAACTAGTAGATAAAGGATTCGAGATACATGTGTTTGATAGATATCACACTAGATCTCTTTATATCTTGAGTAATAATGACACTTTTATAGAGGGCAATATTTTCTTACATTTATCGATTCAAGAATTTAAAATTATTTTCAATGCTACAAAGGAATGTGGGGTCACAGTTTGTGGTTTTACAAATGAGGATCAGGTTTATGAAACATTGAGAGATGGTCCAAAATTTTTTTAGAGGATATCTAAAAGTATTTATGGATAGATTTTCAAAGTTTTGATGCATATGTTATAATATATTGTAAAAATGTATGATAGATTTCCCAAAAAGGAATATTTTATTTGATTTTATGATCAATAGAATATGATATGACATAAGGTGTAAGTGTCTCAATTATATGAGTCCTTAATGAAAGTGGTATATTGTTAGAATTTTGCACTAAAATGACATAGTCCACAGCATAGTGGAAGTTACTATATTATAGTGCTCATTCTTACAATTATTTCATAATGTGATAATGTTCAGGTTTCATTATTCTTTGGCATGAAATGTTATCATGATCAGTTTATTATAATAAGATGAAGAATTTGAGGATTTTTAATGCCTTTCAAAATTTATAATGTTGAAACATTGAATACTATTTATAAAACATACCATTAATATATGCTGAAAATTTAAGGTTCTAGGAGGCCAATATAAATTGGTTCAATCCTCATAAAATTGTGTGTAATGGTTATAACTCCTCAAGGAAAAAAAATAAAGCTCTCATTTCTCTCTATCCTTTAACCAAATTTTATAGGAAAATGATACACCCAAAGGTTCCATTTTTAGGTATGTTCTGTTTATTTTTTGTCTTTCATTTCATCTATGTCATTTCCACATATTTTTTCTTTAAAATTTGAGTTTTTTTATGGAGAAATAGGGTGGAACAAAGTTGGAATATGGTTAGGGAAGATCTTTCACCAACCTTAGTAAGTTGTGCAAGATAATACAGTGGATCATGACCACTCGCATAGTTAGGTACATAGTTAGGGAAGACCATGTTACCAAACCATGTGGGATGTAGGAGAGTCATTTCCCCGAAGGTATGTTTTCAATGTCCCAAATTATATTTACCCTAACAAGTATAGCACCGGTAAGGGGTCGATCTACAAGGAACTAAGAGGTTATTTTTATATTTATTAAATTAGTTTGTATTTTTATTTTAAGTGAAGTTTGATGAATTTAGAGTCGATTTCTTTTGGTTGTTTGGGTACAAAAAGAATAATTAGTTTTTAATCTTCTTTTAACAAATTAATTTCTGGAATGAAAGTGAATACGGGAAAATCTGATTTTGATGCAAATAAAGATAGAAATCCATTGGGGTTATGGATTTGTGATAAAGTGATTATTAAATAAAATTGCTTATGAGGTTGTGTTATTCACAATAACCCAACTCTCTAGGTTTGATTTGTAATAAAGTTTCCTTGGTCTGGTAAACTTTATATTTTAGAGCTGAAGAAACTAACTCCTTGGTCCAATAGTTAGTATTTAACATATCTTTATTTGGCTTAGTCCGTTTTGAGATGATGGATACTTCCAATGGTCATGGAGTTATTCATCCTTATTCTTCTTTTAAATACCTAAAAATCTTGTCCTTGTTCTTGTACATAATTTCCTGTGATAATATAAAGTGATTTAAGAAGAATAATAAGAATTATTAAAACAAACACATTCAAAGAAACTTAATTCAAATTACAACTCATCAGCTTCCACAACCCCAACACACTGGGTGTTTAGTTACACATATTGAAAATAATAAACACAAAACTATTGATAGCTGATGAAATCATGCTTTGAACTTTGAAAAATGAATGATTATTTGGTAGACGGAATAACGGTGGTAGTACGACGGTAGAGCGTCAATCCTTCGGGCCTTCAACCTTTCCTCTATACTTTCTCTCCACACCCCTCTCCTCATTTTCGGAGGCCAAGGCCTCCTTTTATAGAAAAAATAAGTACACTGTGTATGGAAAATGTACATGTTGTGTACTTTTGTCAATGTGCTCTTGCCTTCATTTTATCCACTAGTAGGTGGCCTAACACTCCGTCTTTGACTTGGAACACAGTTCCGCCTAGTAGGTGAATTTAAATGTCATCTAGAACCTCCATACACAGTGTGTAGTCTTAAAATTCGGCCACCAAACACTTTTATAAATTCATACATGGCATGTAGAAATGGCACATGGTGTGTCTCCTTCAGCCGGCCACATGGGCGTATAGACTCTTCTCAGCCACCAACTTCTTCTAGAATGGTATCCACAGCATGTACAAATAGAACATGGCGTGTCCTGGCTTCTGGTTACTTGGGCTTGTACTTGTCCTAGTCAACCTGTGTCTGAGCTTGAAAGTATAGGGCGTGTATATAAGTACACGTCGTGTAGTTGGAAATTTTTCTTGGTTCTTCTCTGTTTTGTGCATTTGTCCATAAATCTTCTAAAAATGAACAAGAGCACCAAAATAAAATTATTTGTCCACTAAGAAGTAGGTGATTGCTGAAAATTTGTTCTAATTATTCAATAGAGTATATGAAAATGTATACACAAATCGGGTGCATCAAACTCCCCCATACATTGTCATTTTCTTGCCCTCAAGAAAATCTCAACATCTAATTAATAGAGTCTATATTTTAAAAGAAAGGAATTAAATTAATCATAAGTATAAATAATAATTTACATGAGAAAATTTAAAAATTAATACAAAATAGTTTCAATTTAGGATATACTATAATCATACCTTATATATAATTCAATTAACTACTTTCATCCTATTTTAACACATGTTTCAACCTTTCGAAAATAAGCAAGACACTTGATGATTTACCTCACCAATAAAATACTCAACACTCAATAATTTTTAAATAAAAGTTTTTCTCAATCAAATATATATAGACTCTATCCATAGGTTTGCAATAAATCTAGTTATCCACTTCAGAAAAATTGACTTACAAAAATCATGAGGGATTTTAAATAAGGATCAGATGTTTCTATGGCTAAAGGTTGGTAGGTAAAGATGTGAAAATAACTATGAGGCTTGAAAGAGGAGGCTAAATTTTTTAAATAATAATGCATCATATTCAAAAATTAAGCTCATTGTAAAAACGTCCTCCACAAGCTTTATCATAGAATCTCATCACCACCATTACCTTAGTTGAGTAGGTAGGGTTCACAAACCAACAAGTGAGTATAAGGTCCCTTTTTTTGTACTATTTTTTTCAAAACAAAGGGGACCTCTCAAAATGTCTATGAATATAGGTTTGGAACCCTTTTTTCCCCAGATGATCAAGAGGCTCTCCCCCATACTTAATTTCTTGACAATTCATGAAATTATGCCATGAGTTGTCAATCCCTTCTTTTAATCTCAAATAAATAATCATGCACAATCATAAAATAATTAGGGTAAGAAGGAAAATAGGATTGTATGATGGCTTCTTATAAAGTCTATTCATGATCTCTAAGGGATTCATGAATATAAAATGTAGGGTAGGTCTCAAGATAAAGAGGTTTAAACAATCTAATTCTTAAATCATTTTATTGTAATTCAAAAATTCTTCATGTTTTGAAAAGAAAAATTGAAAATTCTGATAGTTATGTATATTCTAAGAATCTCTCAAGAAAGAGAGTATTAGAAAGAATATTACAAAAGGGTTTAGAATACCTCTCAGGAGTGGGAAAAACAAATAAAGAGACAATTAGGTCATGACTTGAAAATAATTGATTAGTCTAAGTGATGTAATTATCCAAGGATTACAAGTTTCAATTTAAATTATATCAGCAATCATTTCAAAACACTTAAGAACCAAAATGAACATACAAAATGTTTTTTTAAAATTTCCCACTTTCATATTATTATTTAAAAATATGATTAACATAAAATTTCTTCACATATTATAATATATATTTTAATAATGATGTCTCCTAGAATCTGAAAAGGAAAAATACTAAATAGGTCGAGAGATGCCCCCCATACTTAAAACTGCATGTGGTCCACCAAGTTCCCAAAAAGAGGAACAAGGGAAGGTGGGGACACAATAGTGGCCGAGACCGAGGGGAAGTAAGGAAAGAAGCAAACACAAGAAAGAAAAGTAATTAATGGAAAAATAATACTCCCCTCATGTCTAGGCGTAGGAAAATGGAATGTGATGTAAAAGTGCAGCCCAAAACGTGTCAGAGTACCTGTGAGGGGGAAAGAAAGAGAACACTGCAAGCATGCATAACAAACACGGGCACAAGGTATCACAAATATATATATAATGAAAAGAAAGTGTCCCAAAACCAGTCAGGGGTTGCCTCAGAAGAGGCATCATCTAGTATAGAACTAGCTGGTAGAGAGGGCTCAGGATCCGTGGAAGCGGGAGGGTCAGACTTTGCATCCGAAAGGGAAGCTGAAGAAGTTGGAGTCGTGGGTGTTGGACTCAGAATATGAGGCTCTACAGCACTTCCTGGACTAGCAACAGTGGTGGAGGTAGCAATAGTAGCAGTTGGGCCCACAGTAGATAGTAGAACGGAATCCATGGAAAATGAAGTAAAGGGTGGTGGAGCTACAGAAGAAGATCCAGGAGCCAAGGCAGAGGTAGCTGGCGGGGCAGTGGAATACCAAGATGCTGAAAAATAAGCCCCAACATCTGCTCCAGCCGGTCCTGGAGGTTGTCGATATGAACCAAATGTTGATCCATTGCGGCTAGGCGAAGGGAAAGGGTTTGATCGAACGAGGGTGCGGGGGTATGTGGGGCTGGTGGTGGTATAGAATAAGGAAGGATAGAAGAGGTGGGGTCAGTAGAAGGGGCTGTGGTGGGGAAGCTAGTGGGGGTGGGGAAGGAGGAGGTGATGCATCAGTGGGTGGTGTAGGAGGGTCAGCAAGTGGGCGGGCTGGAGCCTGGGCAAGAACGTAGGAACCCCCTGCTTCTGGACCAATCCCATGAGAATAAGCGTGAGATATTACATACACTGGGGTGAACCTAATAGGTCATGTTCTAGGGAAGGCTCAAAGAACCTGAGGTGATGGGCATGGTGGGTGGCATAAAACCTGTCGTTCAGGTTGCCCTGACGGCCGATAAACATAGCATTGAAATAGAATGCGGCTAGATAAGGGAGGTCTAGTTAGTCCTACCGAATGACACAGGTAAGGAGATCCATGTCACGACCGGTCACAACCCCCATATTCTCATGGAGGGGGGAAAGAATGGCATTAAAGAACCGGTTGGTGAAACGAAGGATGGGGTCGGTGATGAGGGTACTCTTCTGCAAGGTAGGGGTGTAGCGGTGGTCAGGCCCAGCAATCTTCTGCCACATAGCCACGATCTCAGAGCGCTCAGGCCTAGTCAAGGTAGAAACAGGGGGTGGAGTGATAGGATGGGGGTAGAAACCGCACCCTCGGCCAAACTCTATCATGGTGAGGGAAAAGCGTCGGCCGCCCAGCTAGAACCGAACCACGGGTACCACATCACCAGGTGCCTCCCGGTACTCAGCTCTGTCAAACTCGAATGAGGCAGCGAACTCCAAAAATATATCGCGGAATATAGGAGTGATGACCTGGAAAAATAGCGAGCACTGGAGTGTGTCCAAGGATATCCTCTGACTCTCCCCAGATGCCTAGCTACTGAGAAACACTGCTGTCGAGGTAGCGGCCACTCAACGGAATCGGACGGAGAGAGAAGCTCTGAACCCTATCATGTTCCAGATCAGTGACTAGGAACACCATGCAGGGGTAGGGAACACCTACAGGTCCCGGCCCAAGTGGAGGTGCAGTAGAAGGAGTTGGCTCTGGGGGTGAATCTACTGAAGTAGATGGAGCCCCGCTGGATGAAGCAGCCGATGTGGGGCCAGCAGCTATCGAAGGGGGTGCAGAGAGTGCGACAGCTTGTGGAAAAGAAACATTGGTGCTCGGAAGCTCGGTGTGGGGTGGTGGATTTGCAGCGCTATAAGAACCAGCCTCTATTGAGGTAGTGGGTGGTGGAAGGATGGACAATGGAGGGAGCCCGTATTCCGGAGCGGCTGGGTCTGGCTGTGTCGTAGGCCAAAGTTGAATCCAACGATAAATGGGCCTCTCTCCCTTAGTGGCGGAGGCTGGCCGCTTCCCGCAGGAAGGATCTTGGTCTTCCATAACCTAAAATAGAAAGAAAAACAAAAAAAAATAAAAATAAAAGAATATAAAACAAAGAAAATGTGAGAAAACTAAAAAAAATAAAGTACATGGCATGTATATCTAGAGTACACGGCGTGTAGTGAAAACTATAAAGAATTTCGTGTTCTCTGGATAAACACGCCAAGGGAGCAGAAGATAGACCAGGGAAGGGTACACGGTGTGTACCGAACATACATTACGTGTTCATGAAAAGTGGACATGGTCATGTATTTCTAAAAACACAGCCACATTTTTAATAATTATAATAATAAAGTACACGCCATGTATGGATCAGACATGGTGTGTTCATCATTAGAGGAACATGGCAGTGTCGGGGGCTAGGCACGGGCTGTCCGAAGGAAAGGGTATACACGGCGTGTACTGAACACACACACTATGTGTATATGAACATGGTATGCGAGTTCGTGTTAAGTGGAACACATGGAGGGGCCAAAAGAAATGACATACACAGCGTGTTCCGAACACACACACCATGTAGATGAAAATGGTGTGTGGGGCTGTGTGCAAAGGAACTCGGGCATGATCGGGGATATTACACGGTGTGTACCGAACATACACACCATGTATATTCAAATTGTGAAGCATTCCGTGTGTGGCCATGTAAAAAAGTACCTAGCATGTGTTCTTCATTTTGTGGTTTTGTATCGCGGAAGCCGAACGGTCGGCCGATTCCAAAATCACCCCAAACGCTTCTAAAACTTTGAAATAAAGGGAGAAGAAGGGCGTACCTGGACCGAGGATCGCAATGTGGTAGAAATATGAAACTGAAACGCCCAAAATAGACAGATTTGGGAGGAGGGAGGTCGGGTATCGTACGGGGGAAGAAACGGGAAGAAGGGGGAGCTTCGCGCGCAACATAGCCTGAAGTCGGGTGGTCTATGGCTAATATAGCCAAGTTACACATCGTGTACATCGGTACTACATGCCGTGTATCTTGAATTTTTTTTAATATTATATATATATAATTATTATAGTAAACTGTATAATAATTAATATTAATAATTAAAAATAATAAAAATGGATATATATATATATATACAAATTTTAAAAATGAAACTAAACATGTATTGTAGTGGTAAAATACACGGCGTGTGTTTTAAAATTGTAAAAAGAGAAGTACAACCTTTGTTCCGGTGCTTGGGGCGAGGTTCGAACTAGCGATCGGCCATTCTGAATGGAAGCCCTCAACCACTAGAGTGAAGGTTGTACTGCTGCCCATATTTATCATTTATATACATTTAATCTATACGGCCTATACACATGGGAAGAAAGAAATGCACAGCGTGTGGTTTTTAATTATACAAGAAGGAGATGAAGTAGGGAGATTAGTCGAGTTCGAGCCCGGATCTTTTGGATCCAGGGTTGGAACTTTGCCAATCTGCCAACTTCATCCGCATGACTTACTTTATATGAAAAAATTTTAAATTTAGTAAGGAAAAAATGGCACACACGACGTATATCGAAAGACATGTCGTGTGGTTTTATTAAAAGGGTAAATGATGGAAATGGGGCGATTTTAAGGATTCGAACCCAGGTCTTTTATAGCCAGGTTTCAATCTTTCCCAACTAACCCATCCCCATCATGGGTTTTCTTATAAGCAAATATATATATGAAATTTACTACACACGTCGTGTAAGAAAATATTAAAAGGAGGAACCTCGTGCCAAAGGTAGGTTGGGAGGATTCGAACTGGTGATGGCTCGGATAAACTCTAGTGACCTTACCATCGACACTGACATCATCTCTGTTTATACTTAGCTACTCTATATATTTGTAATAGTTAGAAAAATTAAAAGAAAAAAGTACACGTCGTGTATATAGGTAGTACACAACGTGTATCCTCTGGGTTGCCTCCCAAGAAGCACCTTTGTTTTAGGTCATTGGCTTGACCTACTTACCTTTTCTTACCTGAGCTGTATGGTGGACAATATTCCCACCGTGTCGTCTATGTGATGGTAAGCCTTCAACCGTTGCCCGTTCACTTTGAATGGTTGACCATTCTCTCCAGAAATTTCCACCACTCCATGATAGAATATGCATATGACGTGGAATGGTCCCGATCATAGTGACTTTAACTTTCCTGGAAATAAGCAGAGACGAGAGTTAAAGAAAAGTACCTAATCACCGGGTTGGAAAGATTTTCGTGAAATCATCCAGTCGTGAATAGCTATCATCTTCTCCTTGTAAATCTTGGAATTTTCATACGCCTCTAAACTGATTTCATCAAGTTCTGATAGTTGGAACTTTCGCTTCTCTTTAGCTACCTTTAAATAAAAATTCAAGGACTTGATGGCCCAGTAAGCTTTGTGTTCCAATTCCACTGGCAGATGTCATAGATTTCCATAAATGAGGGAAAATGGGGACATTCCCAGTGGTGTTTTGAAAGCAGTCTGATATGCCCACAAAGCATCATCTAACTTCTTGGACCAGTCTTTCCTCGAAGTGTTCACTATTTTCTCCAGGATCTGCTTAAGCTCACGGTTGGAGAGCTCCACTTGTCCACTAGAGTGGGGATGATATAGTGTCCTCGTCTGATGCTTTACTCCATACTTCGACAGTATTCCTCTCATCAATGTGTTGTCGAAGTGGGTCCCTCTATCGCTGATCAGTACTCGCAAAACTCCAAACCTTCTAAAAATATTTTTCTTTAAAAAACTCATGACTACCTTGGTTGTGTCGTGTGTTGTAGTAGTGGCTTCCATCCATTTGGAGACGTAGTTGACACAGACCAGAAATTAAGTGTTCCCAAAATATGGGGGAAAGGGACCCATGAAATCTATCCCCTATACGTCGAAAATCTCGACCTCCAGGATTGGGTGATGGGGCATCTCAGCTCTATGTCCCACATTACCGGTCCTCTAGAACCGATCACAACAGGAAACAAAGGCCCAAGCATCTTTATGCATTGTGGGCTAGAAAAACCTAGACTGCAGGATCTTCGCTATTATATGGTCAGGTCCATGATGTTCTCCAATTGGTGAGGCATGACAGAACTCTATGACACTGTGAAATTCATTCTCCAGGATGCAATGGTGGATCACTCCATCTGCACAGGATCAGAATAGCATAGGATCCTCCCAGAAGTACCCTTTCACATCAGAGAAAAATCTCTTCCTTTGCTGGAAGGAGAGGTCAGGGTGAATGAAACTTGTAACCATGGTCTAGGTGTTTTGTTAACTAAAAAGAGGTTTTCATCAGGGAATCCTCCCTAATATCCCGATCCACCTCCTTCTTCAAATGAGGTAGCTCTAGGCAGGAGATATGGTCAGCAACAACGTTCTCACCCCCCTTATTATCTCAGATCTCCAGATCAAATTCTTGTAAGAGGAGTACCCATCAGATCAATCAGGGCTTCGCATATTTCTTGTTTAGTAGGTAGTTTAGTGCGGCATGGTCAGTATAAAAAATAACTTTAGACAATACTAAGTAGGAATGAAACCTGTCAAATGTGAAAACCTCTGAAAGCATCTCTTTCTCTGTGGTGGTGTAGTTGATCTGAGCCTCATTGAGTGTCCTGTTGGAATAATATATAGGTCAGAAAATCTGATCAAGCCATTGTCCCAAGACTGATCCCACTGCATAGTCACTGGTATCGCACATCACCTCAAATTGTTCCTCCCAGTTGGGAGAAATCATCACCATAGCTTCCACCAGATGGTGCTTCAAATACTCAAAATCCATGTCGTATGTCTCATCGAACTCAAATATGGAATCCTTGGTTAGAATATTGGTGAGGGTCTGAGATATTTTGGAGAAGTCGCAGACAAACCGCCTGTAGAAACCGGCATGCCCCTGGAAGCTGTGGATGGATCTGACAGAAGTCAGAATAGGTAGTCGTGAAATGACTTCTATCTTTTCTGGGCCACCTCTATCCCCTTTTCTGAGATTCTGTGGCCAAGGAAGATGCCACTTTGCACCATAAAATGACACTTTTTCCAGTTAAAAACTAGGTTAGTGTTCTCACAACGTTCCAAAACTAGCTCCAGGTGCTGTAAACAAGTGGAAAATGATTCCCGTAAATGGAAAAATCATCCATAAATACCTCTAGGATTTATTCTGTCATGTCTTGGAAGATATCCAGCATGCAGCACTGGAAGGTGGCAGTGGAATTTCACATGCCAAAATACGTCCTCCAGTAAGAAAATGTACCATAGGGGCAAGTGAATGTGCTCTTCTACTGATCCTCAGGAGCAATGGAAATCTGGTTATAGCCTGAATAACCATCGAGGAAGCAATAGTAGTTTTTCCCTACTAGACTCCCCAGCATTTGATCCATGAATAGTAGGGGAAATGATCTTTCCTTGTGGCATCGTTTAGCTTGCGGTAATCCACACAGACCTGCCAGCCCGTGATAGTGAGTGTAGGGATGAGCTCGTTCTTTTCATTTGAAATCATAGTGATACCCCCCTTTTTGGGTACCACTTGGAGGGGACTCACCCATAGACTATCCGAGATGTGATAGATGATGACTGCATCCAACAATTTAATCACCTCCCTTTTTACAACTTCCTTCATGGGGGGATTCAAGTGTCGTTGTGTTTGCCGAGATTGCTTGGCACCTTCTTCAAGTAGCACCTTATGGGTGCAAATGGTAGGGTTGATGCCCTTCAAATCAGTGATTGTCCACCCAATAGTGTGCGTCTGTTGTTTCAAAACCTGTAGAAGTGCATCTTCGTGCTCCTATGATAGTTATGTGTTAATTATGATAAGAAAAGTTGGATTGGGTCCCAAATACCCATACTTTAGAGAAGATGGAAGGGGTTTTAGTTCGAGTTCAGGTGCCTTGAAAATCGAAGGTACAAGTGGTTGCACCTTTTCCCATTCCAGAATATCAGGAATAACCGTATGTTGCAAATAGTTGCCACCCTGGCCTTCTAGGAATTGCAAGTTCTCTAGCACTTCTTCATCTGGAATGTCTGTAAAAATAAAGGTATCTAAAAAAGAACATATAAGATCATTCCCTTTTTAGATCAAATGATCATCCATGGTGGTTATAGCTTAACAGTCCTCATGCTCAGGCAATGATGCATGTTTAATAGCCTTGAGGACAGTGTAGGAGACTCTCTCATCCTCTACCCAAAAAATCATCTCTCCTTGGTCCACGTTAATTATTACTTTTCCAATGGTTAGGAAAGGTCTTCCAAATATGAGAGGTACCTCCTAGTCATCCTCTATGTCGAGGATGATGAAATCAGCTGGAAGGATCAGCCGACCAACCTTGATGATCACGTCCTCCAGTAGTCCCTCTGGATGTTTAATGGATCGATCAGCAAGTTGAAGGGCTACTCGGGTATGCTTCAAATCATGGAGCCCGAGCTTCTTTAAAACTCCAAGGGGCATGAGGTTCACGTAGGCCCCTAAGTCACAGAGATCCTTCCTAAACTTGCATGGTCCAATGGTATAGGGAATAGTAAAACTACTTGGATCCTGGAGTTTGGGAGGAATTGAGTGTTCGATGACTGCAGAATGGTCCTTGGTTAGGGAAATGGTGCCCAGATCCTCCATCTTTCTTCTATTGGATAGTATGTCCTTCATGAATTTGGCGTCATTATGCATCTGTATCAGTGCTTCTGCAAATGGGATATTTATGTGTAGCATTTTGAACACGTCTATGAATTTTCCAAACTGGTGGTCCAGCTTTCTCTATTTGAATCTCTCTGGGAAGGGTAAGGCAGGTACAAAAGGTTTGAAAACCTTTTTCCCTTTATTCTGTGAAGATGCTTTTATGGGATTTTGGATGAGGAGGTGTCGTTATTGGTACCTTCTTCATCGTCAGTGGGTGTGGATACACCTAGTTGTGTTGGTTAGTTTTGTTGGACATCTTTTCCACTTCGTAGTATGACAGCAAGGGCTTCCTCCCTCAGGTTCTTCTCTGTATTGCCCGGTAGAGTACCGGGTTTCCTTTCTGAGAGTTGGTTTGCTAACTATCCAATTTGGTTCTCCAGGCCTCGAATTGACGCCTCTTGACTTTGGAACCTGGTCTCAGCAGTTGATATGAATTTGGTCATAAGATCCTCTAACCTTGAGGTGTTCTCCTGCTGAGGAGGTTGTTGAACTGGGGGAGGTGGTGGCTGCCGCAGCTTCTATGGGCTAGGGTTCTGATACCCTTTCTACTGATAAGATCCCTTTTGGGGTTATTGCCGCCTTTGGTACTGGTTTTGATAGGGAGGCTGGTTGTAGCCGGGCGGTCGCTGGGGTGGCGGATTTTTCTTGTTGTTGGCCCCAGCCTGTATTTTGCTGATCACACCATACCGGGTTCTGGTACTGCTAGTACTGGTTGGTTCCTCGATTTTGTGCAACATAACTTACCTCGTTTGTTGATGGGCCTCCAGCAGAACCCGGGCATTCTCCCATTATGTGGTTATCACCACATTCATTGCATGTCGGATGGTTCGTCACATGTACTTGGGACGTGCCCTTCAGATTGAGCGCATCAATATTCTTGGAAACTGTGTCCAACTGGGAAGCTAGCATGTTAGTTGCATCTATGTTATGCATACCTCATTTCTGTGTTCCCCATTTGGAATTCCACTAGAAGCTGTTGGCAGACATATCTTCCAGTAGTTTGAATAGTTCTTTAGAGGACTTCCTCATTTTCGTACCTCTAGCAGCAGCATCCACCGTGGACTTGGTATTAATTGTCAACCCTTCATAGAAGTTTTGGACTTTCATCCAAAGTGGAATTCCGTGGTGTAGGAACTTGCGCAACATCTCCTTGAAGCACTCCCAGGATTCATACAATGATTCAGTGTTATGCTACTCGAAATTGTGGATCATGTTTCGTAGTGTCACCGCCTTTGAGGGTGGGAAGTATTTGGATAGGAATGCCTAGGCTAGCTCCTCCCAGGTGAGGATGGATCATTGCAGTAATCCTTTAATCCAATATTTCTCCTTATCCCTTAGAGAGAAGGGGAAGAGGTGAAGATAGATGGCCTCGGTGGACACTTCGTCGAAACGGATCATGTCGCAGACCTCCATAAAATTGGAGAGATGAGCATTGGGATCCTCGCTGTGAAAGCTACTGAATTAAACAGTGTTCTAGATCAGCTTCATGATAGCAGGCTTGATCTTGAAATGTTAGGCTTGCACCAGCGGTCAGACGATGCCCGTATCAGCTCTGTGGATTGACGGCAAACCATACTCCATGAGAGTATGGTGTGGAGGTGGCTGCTGAGGAAGGGTAACTAGCATGAATTGTTGGTCCTGAGGGGCGTAGTATAGCTCCTGACCTTGGTTGAAATATGGCATCCTCTCTAGTTGGAATTTTTGGAGCTGTTTCGGGCCATATCTTAGAGAAAGTGGAACTTACTGGTTTCGGTTGTCATCTGGTCCCAGCTGTTGTCCAGCTCCTTGGATAACAGCTGGATTGCCTTCCTCGTTCTGCGCCAGTGGAGTGGTTTGGTTGTGTTCATCCATGAGTGATCGTTGGTGCCTCAAAAATTCCTGTTCGATCTCCCGATTAGTTGGTAAAAACCCTGAGGACTCAATGTTCTTGGAACGCATGAGGTGGCCCCTCATACAACTAAAGATCTGCATAAAACAAAACAAAAAACCAAGTGTAAATGAGGAAAAATAAATATAAAAAGGAATATGATTAGAAAAGAAATTTTTGTGAATATATGATTTTTATTTTCACTAAAATTTGATACAAATTTAATTAAAATAAGAAAAAATTAACTCTAAGTTCTCCGGAAACGGCGCCAAAATTTGGCGATTCGTTTCACCAAAGGTATGTTTTCAGTGTCCCAAATTATATTTACCCTAACAAGTATAGCACCAATAAGGTGCCGATCCACAGGGAACTAAGAGGTTATTTTTATCTTGATTAACTTAGTTTTTATTTTTATTTTTAATTGAAGTTTGCTGAATTTAGAGTCAATTTCTGTTGGTTTTTTGGGTACAAAAAGAACAATTGTATTTTAAGCTTCTTTTAACAAATTAATTTCTAGAATGAAAGTGAATATGGGAAAATCTAATTTTGATGCAAATAAAGGTAGAAATGTTTTGGGGTTATGGATTTTTGATAAGTTTATTATTAAATAAAATTTCTTATGAGGTTGTTCTGTTCACAATAACCCAACTCTCTGGGTTTAATTTGTAATAAAGTTTCCTTGGTTTGGTAAACTTTATATTTTAGAGCTAAAGAAACTACCTCCTTGATCCGGTAGTTAGTATTTAACAGATCTTTATTTGGCTTAGTCCATTTTGAGCCAACAGATACTTCCAATGGTCATGGATTTATTCGTAGTTATTATTCTTTTGAATCCATGAAAATTCTACCCTTGGTCTGGTACATAATTTCCAGTGACAATATGAAGTGATTTAAGAAGAATAAGAAGAGATTACTAAAACAAACACATTCAGAGCAACTTAATTCAAATTAAAACTCATCAGCTTCCACAACCCCAACACACTGGGTGTTTAGTTACACATATTGAAAATAATAAACACAAAACTATTGATACCTGATGAAATCATGCTTGGAACTTTGAAAAATGAATGATTCTCTAGTAGATGGAAGAACGGTGGTAGTACAGTGATAGAGCGTCAATCCTTCAGGCCTTCAACCTTTCCTCTATACTTTATCTCCATAACCCTCTCCTCATGTCCGGATCCCAAGGCCTCCTTTTATTGAAAAAATAAGTACACGGCGTATGGAAAAAGTACACGCCGTGTACTTTTGTCAATGCGCTTTTGCCTTCGTTTTCTCCACTAGTAGGCGGCCTAACACACCGTCTTTGACTTGGAACATGGCATTGCCTGGTAGGTTAATGTACACGGCAAGTAGCACCTCCATACACAGCGTGTAGTCTCAAAATTCAGCCACCAACCGCTTTTAGAAATTCATACACGGTGTGTAGAAATGGCACACTATGTGTCTCCTTCATCCGGCCACATGGGCGTGTAGACTCTTCTCATCCACCAACTTCTTCTAGAACGGTATACACAGCATGTAAAAATGGAACACAACATGTCCTAACTTCTGGTTACTTGGGCATGTATTTGTCCTGGTCAACCCTTGTCTGACCTTGAAAGTACAGGTTGTGTATATAAGTACACACAGTGTAGTTGGAAATTTTTTCTCGGTTCTTCTCCATTTTGTGAATTTGGCCATAAATCTTCTAAAAATGAACAAGAGCACCAAAATCAATGTATTTTTCCACTAAGAAGTAGGTAATTTCTAAATACTTTTTCTAATTTTTCAATAGAGTATATGAAAATGTATACACAAATCGGGTGCATCACATGCCCAGATTTTAAAAATATTGAATTTTATAAACTAACCCTCTCTAATTTAACCCCAATCACCCCACATTTTACCCCACTCCTAACTCCTCTAGCCCTTTTTGCACTATCCCTCTTCCTCCCTCTCATCTTGGATCTATTTTTGGCTGTTTTAGACAATATTATTTTAAGGAAATCTATGTAAGTGACTCCCCTCTTATATCCTCGGTTTATCCTCTCTTATTTCTTGGGTTTTCTTATACCTAGTGGTTGGGATGACCTAGTTTGGTCTAATCTAGATTTTATAGCTTTGGTTTTAATTTTTTGGATTATTCTTACTTTTGTAGGATCTCCACTCCTATTTTTTTGTGGTTTGAAACCAATTCTTATCGATTTCAAGGGGAAATGTGGTTAGTTTAATATTATTCCATTATTTGAAAATTTAATTTTTCTTGCTTCGAAATATAATTATTTTCTATATAGTGTTGTGTGTATGAATGAGTGGTTTCAAAGGTGTTTTGGTGTGTGTGAAATGGTTGTGAAAATGGATTTCCCCTATGGATATGGTTATCAATGTTGTGCCTTGGTATGTGATGGATGGTTTTTGATGAAAGTGGATTTGTATGGATTGATAAAAAGGGGTAAATCACATAGGAATATTAGGTATATAGTAGGGCGTACTAGGACAAGTATTCTATGCATTCTCCTCCCCACGTAGCAGGATTACATTACAACATTAACTAAACTATTGAATATGATATTTTTTTGGTCATGGATCATGCACGGGAACATACCTTCACATCCATGGTATGATCACTGAGAGTATGAGGATCTTAGGTCCACACTAACCCTAGACACTTAGGTATTTACCATGGTTCATATGTTATATTTTTATCTATCTATAGATTACTCCTTTCTTTTCTTTCTTTGAAAATCTAAATCATGTTTTTAATTCAAATTGTTTTATTTATTTCCTTAAAACTGGAATATTTATTTGTCTTATAATGGTTATACATGGAACACTTAGTAGGATAATAATGAGTATGTGATATCACACCATGCATACATATAATGATTTTATGTAGACCATGTTTTTTCTGAATCAGGTATGGGCAAGGCCTTTTATAGTGGTGGTCTTGGTGGATACTTCTACTAGTGGATTTGGGATAAGTGTTGGTAGTGGAATAACATGTGGTTAGCACTTATTTCATGAAGATATTTTGGTCACTTTTTTATTCCCTCCCCTTTTGTTTGATTTAGTATTTGATTGTAAATGTAAACTTAAATTTTTTTGAAATACCCTTTTTTATTATTCCTTCTATGATGGATGGTTGTTATATTGTGTTCTGTGGATGTTTATTATTATCATTATGGGAAAATAATTCCCAAATTAGTTCTTCAATGACCAGACACTATTTTAGAACATGTGGGGATTAGAAACACCCTTTGTTCCATGTCACATTTGTTCAGGTTTCATTTTAGATGGAAGTGAGGGTTGGTTCATGAAAAATGGTATCATATAAGGTTTTCCCTTTATTTGGGTCTTTTGATATAGGAAAAGTCTGAATATATTGGAGCTACGAATTTTAGGGCTTGAGGTTCTAGTTGTACGTGGGTTTCTTGGCCAACACACCTTGTGATAGTCCTTGGGTCACTATGGGATATTGGTAATTTGGTTTGACTCCTCTCTAGGGTGTAACATGCAGGTTGTGGAATGGGAATGGGCACCAAGGTAGGATCAAGTGGTTTGAGTTATTATGGTTTCATTATGCTTTATATGGATAACTTTTTGTTATTTTTAATTGATTCTTCATGGTTTGATGTATTGATGATTTTACATTTTGTTTTAACTTGTGTACTATCATGCCTCTCTAGAGACCTTCTATACAGACATGGGAAGAGTCTAGAGAGAATTCTCACTTGGATAAGTTGTCGGTTGATCAGATATTTATAAAATAAATGGTTCAATCTATCTAATACATGGATCGGGGAGTGGGATCAGGTCACTCTTTGGAAAGGGTGGTAGAACTGGGGATAGAAAAGGACTGGTATTAGAAGTTTCTCAAGCATAATCCTCCTTATTTATGGGGAAGTACAGACCCCTAGGAAGCATAGGACTGGGTGGATTAAATTGAGAGGATCTTTGAGATCTTTGGAATGCCTAAATCCATTAAAGTGAGGTGTGTTGTGTTTATGGTGGAAGTCCCTAGTCATAGGTGGTGGGATAATGTGGTTCAGTCTGGGCATCATACATATATGGGGTGTAAGGATTTTAGGGTCTTATTTATTGATTAGTTATGTATTGTGACCTTTGATCTTTCTAAGTTATAGAAGTTCCTAGACATCCACTAGGGGGGTTGTTTAATGTTGCAATATGCCAACCGCTTTATAAAGCTGGACCACTTTTATTATGAGTATTTTACTAATGAAAATATGAAATCTAGATGGTTTGAAATGGGTATATAGTTGAATATATAATTCTAAGTCTTCCCATTTAAATATAACACATATACTGAGGTGGTTAAGTAGGCATTGATGGTAAGATTGACCAGGAAATCATGGAATATTTGACTGGGATTCTTCCAGTACTGGTCCAGAGTGGGATTGGATTATTTGAAAATAAAAATGACACTAGAGGATCAAGGTAAGAAGGTAGGTTATAGATTAAGATATCAACCCTGACTGCCTTCATCAGTAGCTGGAGGTTCAGGAACTATTTTATTAAATCAGTGTGGGAGTGTAACACCCCAAGCTTCCATGGTACGTCTCCCATTGAATAATGCAGTAGCTTGCGTTGTATGCAACTTGGTGTTTTAACACACCACGACCAATGAAACTAGTCGTTATGAATAGTAATACCCACTTTTTAAAATTTTATAAATTTTAATTTTCAAAATGGACTTCATTTTTGGATTTGGAATATCAAAATTAGCTTATGGTGAAATTTTTGTATTTTTCTAAGAACTTTCAATTTTTGATGAATAGTGAAAAACACTGCATTATTGTTTAAAAGAGACTTTTTATTTAAATAATTATTTATATTAATTTATTTTATTTTAGGTCAAAATAGATACATAATACCTATATATGTTCAATGTAATTCATTTGAGTTATTTTATAATAAGTTTAGATATATAAAATTTTATTGAACTTTTTACCGTCTTTTACCCACCTTCTAGGTGCATTTACAAATTTGTATAGAACTTAATTTTAATGCTTATATGAGTTTAATTTTAAAAATATGAGAGTAAAAGTTGATATCATTAAGTAAAATTTTGTTTAATAAGATGAAAATAATTTTTGTTGAATAGTAACTTTTGACTTTTATTTACCACACTTAAAAGTAAATAGGGTAATTAAGGGTAAAAACGATATTATAATTACCCTAACAGATGTCCTAATTCTATTGGATAAGTTTTATTCGACCAAAAACAACCTTATGAATAAAATATGATCCTCTTTGGTCCACTTGGATTAGATTAGGACATTTATTATTATTTTATTTAAAGAAGAGTTAAAAGAGTTAAATTCAAAGTTTAATAACTAAACCATTTTTAATATAGGGTTATACATAAGATAAATTCGACTATAAATATTCATTACAAAGATAAAAATATTTCCTAAATAATGGAATTTAATTTATAATTTTTATATATTAAATAATTTAATTTATTGATGATACAATGATGATACATTAATTACCTTATTAATGAAAGATTAAAATAATTGATATTATAAATATCCAAATAAATGTAATTTGAGACTTTTAATGAATTACACAAATTTTATAGGTTAATATAAAATTTTAGTGTTGATTAAATATATTTTTTTGAAGTAATAAAGTTGTTATGATTTTCAGAAAAACCAAATACTAAATATTGTTGAAATTGACATAATTGAGTTTTTAAAATAAATACTATATCATTAATTTATAAAATATTCCTAAAAATCTAAGGTTATAAAAAAGGACTTATTAAAGGTTATATATATTAATAATGAACCACTAGGGGTTCACTTGTCTTGTTATAGTAAGTTTATTAACCATATAATATAAAAATACAAAGAGACATGGTAAATGTCAAACTACTTAACTAAGAGTTAAATCTAAAAGATAAGGTTAATATAGTGGCCTAAACCTGTCTAAAACCTATTGGTTGAGAGTTTTTAGACCCATACTCACCTTATAATCTAAATAAATTATTTTTGATCCATTAGAAAACGAAAATTATTTTATTATAAAATAATATTTCAAGCTTTTCCTAAAGTCACCCTCACCTCTCTTATAAAATGGCACTACCCCTTCTCTTAATTTCACACCTCCAAAGCCATTTAACTCGGCCAAAACCTGCCGAAATATCCTTCCAACTTTCCTCCCTTCATCCTATAGGCCTTCCTTTTGTCATAAATCCAACCTAAGGAGCCCTTTTGATCAAATCAAAAGGAAGAACCCGAAGAAGAGGTAAATATTTCATCACCTCTTTCAAGTTCTATTCTTCTTACACTTCTTCTTTATTTATTGTTCCTATTCTAAAATAACAACTCCAGTATCTTATATATACTGTGATGTTATTATAAAAATGGTACAACCATATTCACTATTGTATCCATCATATGAATGACAAAGTCACCATACGTGTGTACGTACGGCTTACCGTCTCCACGTCGCGGTGTAGTTTGTTATTCAAACACTTAATTATTTGGATGGGTATAATAATGATGTATAATTGATGTAAATAATAAATATAACATGTTAATTATTCTTTATATATGATATAACATTCAATTATCTATTATTTCACCATCAATATAATGATATTGTCGATCATGCGTACGTACGGATTACCTTCTCCACGAACGCGATGAGATTCATTCCCCATCGTAATCATTAAAGAATAATTTTAATTTTATGATTAAAAATAATGTTTATGAACATAATATAATTCTGTATATGGATCAAATACAACTTATACATAACAAACATGGTTTATTTAAAAAATTATATAAAAGAAAACGAATCAGTTAACACCCGAAATGATGATACTACTAAAATATTATTAACAAAGCAATATTAGAGGATCATATATGATATCATATTTATGTATATAGTTCTTGTATAATTTAATAAAAAATATTTAACTATTATACAGGGAGTTAATGTACCATAAACCAAGGAAAATTACAAGGTAAGGGTTAATTCTACAATCTCTTTACTTATCTGAGGTTGTTCATACATAAGTATCTACTGGGACCTCTTTATCATCCACATCCGTGTTTTCTTAAAAATAAAATTCAAAACATTTTTACTATTTGCTATACTATGGGTTAAATTCATTTATACCCTTATTTGACCATATATGTTTTGAAATGAATCTTTCCGTCATTTTCCAAACAAGGTACTTTATGACCTTTTCGACAAAATTAAGGTAAGAATGTCTTTTTTTAACTTATACAGAGGGTGTGGCTATTTCTTTCCATTATATCATCGTCAAAGCTTCCCATAAAATTTTATAAGAATATTTTCAAAATAAATTTTTTCTTTTATAATTATGTGACTTTTAAATGATTTCAAAATAGAAAGAGGTATTTATTTCAAATAGTTTTCATTTTATCTATGTCAACATCCTTTGATGGATTTTAAACTAGTTTGAAGTTGATTTATTATTATACAAATATTTCATATTGTATTGAAGGTTTTGTGATATTTTTGATTTTGGATGTGTTATTTTTACACCATTCATAGTTTATGGATAAAATATTTACATTTCGTATGCTAGTTTTAATATGAATGTTTATGTTATGTTTAAACGATTTCATATGAGGAATGCATTGGACTTAGTAAGTGGAAGGTGGAGCCCGCTATAATTCCTCGATGCATCGGTAGGTCTCATGAGACAAACTAGTGTCTCGGCACAAGGACTTGACAAAATATTATTTTTATTCTTGGCACAAGGCCTTGACTATGTGGTTATGAAGTTTGACATTATGCATTACATCATTATGAATGTGGCTATTGATATTGCATGTGATTATTAGACTAGTAGAATATCCATGTTAATATGTAAATGGCATTATTTGATTTTATATTTTCCATATTATGATGAATTTTAAGTTTAAAAGGCTTTTGTTTTTGTCTTATACACTGCCTTAAATGTTTATGCTTATTATGAAAGTTTCCGGTATATTGTTATCCTTACTGAGCATCTGAGCTCACCCCTTTATGTGTTTTATTTTTCCTAGGATGTGAATAAGTATTTTATGGTTGACCTATAGGGATAGTCTAAGGATATAAGTGTGTTCAAAGAGGAAAAAATGTTTTTGGTGCTTTTATTTCATGATGTAATGTAAAACTTATGAATGTATCTAGTACTTATAAGCCTACTAAACTGATCGCTCTTTCAGGATTTGTTCCCTTGTGATCATGAAAATGTTATTTAATAATTCACCGAATCTGGGTAACTAGAGTCGGGGCGTTACATTTGGTATCATAGGAAGTTTATTACAAACCTTGGAAGCTAGATTTAGAAAAAATCTGATTAGATAACATTAACCTAAGATAGACTTTGAGAATTACTATCGAATAACTTCCTAGAATTTTGGTACTATAGGTACATTGTGATTTTTACAAGAAATAAATCTCTATATAGATACGAGTAGGTAGAGGCGGCTCTAGCATAGATGTACCTAGGGGTAAAACCCGAAAACACTACTTTGAGCTAGACTTGAACGGGAACTGGTGCATGACAACGAGCTTTGCTTCACTCTTGGTTACGACACTCCCGGGTGATATGATTAGGATAATCCTAATTTTCTTTACAAACCATTATAAAGGGTTTATGAGTATATACTTCCTCAAATAAAACATTTTTATGATTATGGATTATATCTATAAACTTTTCAATTTATGTTAACTATTTTACAAGTTTGTAATTATGTATTGCGGTTCATAAACTAATATAGTGTATGAAATTGTTTAGAAATGGCGCCTAGTGGAAGGAATGGAAACCATATCAACCCACATAATCCATGTAGAGATTTCCCTTCTACCCAAGATAACTATAGTGGAGCTGGTGAAGCAAATAGTGCTGATCATCTTATCATCATATTGGGACAACTCACTCAGGTTATGAATAATAACCTTACCCATATGGAGCACCCTGACCCACAACATTGATGATCGATGTTAGACCACTTCATGAGGAAACAACCACCAACATTAAATGGGAGTACAAATCCATTAGTAGCTGAGCAATGGATAAATTTCTTAGATAAAATATTTCATGCTTTGGGGAGTAGCGAAAGGGAAAAATTTGTCATGGTAGTTTATCGCCTCACGGGAGATGTAGATCAATGGTGGTCATTATTCCAAAACACAAAGGAAGATGAAGAAGTATTGAACATGTAATGAATGGAGTTTAAAGATATTTTCTTAGAAAAATACTTCCCCGTGACCATCGAGTGGATATGGAAAGACAATTTCTGAGTCTGAAGCAAAAGGAGGATGAGAATGTCGCAAAGTATGAGGATAACTTTACAAGGTTATCAAGGCATGCAGCGGATTATATACATAACCCAAGGTGTAAGATTAATTGATTCTTTTATGATTTAAAACCATTTCTCTATTGAGCATTAGTCTCACAATCCTTCTCATCGTATAAAGATATATTCTCATGTGCTATCAAGATAGAAAAAGAATTATCTAAGTCTTACGACTTTAAAGAAATGTAAGAGAAAAATAGATCTGCTAAACACTCTAGAAATTTAAATAAAGGGAATAAGGTAAAAGTTGAATATCCATCCTACGGTAAATGTGGAAAGAAACACTCGGGTACTTGCCTGGAGGGAATGGGAGTCTGTTACAAGTGTGGTGAAAAAGACCACCAAGCTCATGATTGCAATGGAAAGAAAAAGGTTTTCAATTTTGAATGCTACAATTATAGAGAAAAGGGGAATTATGAAAATGAATGTCCTAAGCTCCAAGGGAACTTACCTTAGAAAAGGCCAAGTGAGAAAGGCCAAGATTATTTGATCACTATTGCTAAGGTTGAAGCTCCAAAAGACATGGTGGGAGGTAATTTAATCGTTTTCTCAAGTTTATCCAATGCTTTATTTGATTCTGGATCATCTCATTATTTCATATCTTCCCAGTTTTCTAAGAAAATTTGATATTTTCAATTTGACGTAACAAGATAATTGTCAGTCAAAACACCTAAGGGAAGTATCATCGCAAAAAAGTTTTGTGAATCAGTTCCCATTAAGTCATATAAATGTTCTTTATCTTCTGATCTCATCATCATACCCATGATTGAATTTTATATAATCCTCAAAATGTATTGGCTTTCAGACCATGATGCAAAAATTAATTGTAAGAAGAAGGAGGTTGCAATTTTCGATGATGATAAGAAGTACCTTATCTTTAGAGCAGAAACGTCACCACCTAATTCTTATCTAGATCCCCCCCTATAGCTCTACTAAATTAAATTATTGGGGAATAAGAGAATGAAATAACTATGGGTGAGGAAAAGAATGTTCAAATAGAGGGCGTACCTATTTTGTAAGAATATATTGATGTGTTTCTAGAGGATTTACCTAGACATCCTCCAGAAAGAGAAATTGAGTTTTCCATTGATTTAATTCCTTTTTAAAGGCCCATATTGAATACCCCTTATAGAATTGCCATTGTGTAATTAGTAGAACTAAATAAACAACTAGATGAATTGAGTAATAAGGGATTTATTCACCCGAGTGTTTCTCTATGGGGAGCCCCTATCCTTTTTGTTAAATAGAAAGAAGTATCTATGAGGTTGTTCATTGACTACAGGGAGATCAATGCTATAACAATAATGAACAAGTATCCCCTACCTTGAATTGATGATTTATTCGACCGACTTCATGGAACTCAATATTTTTCAAAGATTGACCTTCAATATGGATATCATCAGTTGTGTGTGAAGAAGGAATACACTTCGAAAACAGCATTCCAAACTAGGTACGGGCATTACGAGTTTACAGTAATGCCTTTTGGATTGATTAATTTACCCTCTATCTTCATGGATCTAATAAATAGAGTTTTCAAGTAATATCTTGATGACTTTATAGTGGTATTTATTGATGATATCTTGGTATACTCAAAAAACTATGAAGATCATAAAAATCACTTGAGAATTAATTTGAAAATCCTCAGAAGAAATGAATTATATGGGAAGTTTAGCAAGTGTGAATTCTGGCTTCAAGAGATTTCTTTTATTGTCCATATTGTCTCTAAGGATGGAATCTCTATTGATCCTTCAAAGACCAAGGAAATCCAAGAATGTTCAGCACCAATGAGTGTAAATGAGGTAGGCAGTTTTATTGGTTTAGCAGGTTATTATCAACGTTTCGTCCAGAATTTTGCTTGGTTGGCTAACCCATTAACCAAGCTCACACGTAAAGGGGTTAAATTTGTTTGGACAAAAGAGTGTGAATAATGTTTTGAATAACCGAATAGAATATTATTCAATGCTTCTATATTGACTCTACCATCGGGGAATGATGGGTTTGTTATTTATAGTGATGCTTCAAAGAAATGACTTGGTTGTGTCCTTATGCAGAATGATAGAGTTATTTCCTATGCATCACAGCAGCTAAAAATTCATGAAAAAAACTATCCCACTCATTAACTTGAGTTAGAAGCTATAATCTTTGCTTTGAAAATATGGAGACACCATATCTATGGTGAAAATGTGAGATTTATACTGATCACAGGAGTTTGAAGTATATTTTCTCACAAAAGGAACTCAACATAAAGAAAAGGTGATGGCTTGAACTACTCAAGGATTATGATTGCACTATGCACTAAAACCCAGGAAGGAAAATAAGGTGGCAGAAGCTTTGAGCAGAAAGGATCATGGCGTTTTGAAAAAGATGAGAGTTGAAAGGGATCCTATTTTTATGGATCTAGTAAATATGGAAATAAGAATAACCATGTAAGGTGAAACATCAATACTTTTTCAAATGGTTGCCAAAACATCTTTATAATAAAGGATAAAGAGTTCTCAGAATGATGAGGAGGAGTTTAAAAAGAAGATTAAAGATGTGAATGATGGGAGATTGAGTGACTTCGTATATGAATATGGAATTTTGAAAGTTGGGAAGAGACTTTGTGTTCCTAACATACCTTATCTAAAAAAATAATTTTTGGATGATTCTTAGAGCTCCAATTTATATATACACCCTTGGAGCACCAAGATGTATAGAGATTTGAAGGAACGTTTTTGGTGGGACAACATGAAGAGGGAGATTGCTGATTTTGTGTCAAGATGTATGGTTTTTCGACAAGTGAAAGCTGGAAGGAAACAGCCTGGAGGAGTCATGAAACCTCTTCCCATACCTGAGTATAAATGGGATAATATTACGATGGACTTTGTCATGGGGCTAATAAAGACTCCTAGAAAGAATTATGTAATATGGGTCATTGTTAATCACCTTACCAAGTCAGCACATTTTCTTTCTATAATAGAATATTTACCACTTGAATGTCTAGAAAGACTATATATTAATGAAGTTGTAAGACTCCATGATGTACCCCTATGGATTGTTTCTGATCGTGATCCTCGTTTTACATCAAGATTCTAGAAAAGTCTTCAGAAGGTCCTGGATACTGAACTTTGTTTGGGCACTGCCTACCACCCTCTAACCGATGGACAATCAAAACGGACTATTCAAACCTTAGAAGACATGTTGAGATCTATCTCACTTGACTTTCAAGGTATGTGGGATCAATATTTACCTATGGTAGAATTTTCTTATAACAATATCTTCCATTAAAGTATTCAGATGACACCATATGAAGTGTTATATGGAAAGAGATGTCACACACCAACTTGTTGGGATGATGTTGGTGAAAGAAAACTCGTAGGCCCAAAACTTGTTGAGGAAATGATGGAAAAGGTTAAGGTTATCCAAACCCACATCAAAGCAGCTCAAAGTAGGAAAAAAGCTATGCTGATAACCGAATGAAGGATTTGGAATTTCAGGTAGGAGATCATGTTTTCTTGAAGGTATATCCATGGAAGGGAGTTATACAATTAGGTAAAAAGGGTAAATTGAGTCCCAGGTACATCGGGCCTTTCAAAATTCTAGAATGAATTGAAGTCTTAGCTTATCGTTTGGAAATACCTCCAAGTCTTTCCAAATTTCATGATGTGTTCCACATATCACTGTTGAGAAAATACATGCATGACCCAACGCATGTACTCACCTTGAGGAAATTAAACTAGAACCTGATTTGTCTAATTGTGAAGAGCCTGTCAAAATTCTTGATACTAGAGAACAAGTGTTGAGAAACTGGATGACTCGTCTTGTAAAAGTTCTATGGAGAAACCATAATATGGAAGAGGCAATGTGGGAACCCGAGGAACTTATGATGAAGAACCACCCGAATCTTTTTATGCAGTAATATTCTAAAAATTTTAAGGACGAAATTATTTTAAGGAGGGAAGAATGTAACACCCCAAGCTTCCATGGTATGTTTCCCTTTGAATAATGTAGTAGCTTGCGTTGTACACAACTTGGAGTTTTAACACACCATGACCAATGAAACGGGCCATTATGAATAGTAACACCCAATTTTTGAAATTTTTTAAATTTTAATTTTCAAAATGGACTTTATTGTTGGATTCGGAATATCAAAATTATCTTAGGGTGAATTTTTGGTATTTTTCTAAGAACTTTCAATTTTTAATGAATAGTGAAAAACACTGCGTTATTGTTTAAAACTGAAATTTTATTTAAATAATTAGTTATTTTATTTTATTTTAATTTAGGTAAAAATAGATACATAATACCTATATATGTTCAATTTAATTCACTAGAGTCATTTTATAATAATTTTAGATATATAAAATTTTATTGAACTTTTTACCGTCTTTTACCCACCTTCTAGGTGCATTTACAAATTTGCATAGAACATAATTTTACCACTTTTGTGAGTTGAATTTTAAAAATACTAGATACACGGTTGATATCATTAAGTAAAATGTGGTTTAATAATATGAAAACAATTTTTGGTGAATCGTAACTTTTGACTTTTATTTACCACGGTTAAAAGTAAATAGGGTAATTAAGGGTAAAAATGATATTATAATTACCCTAAAACATGTACTAATTCTATTTGATAAGTTTTATTCGACCAAAAACAACCTTATAAATAAAATATGATATCCTTTGGTTCACTTGGATTAGATTAGGACATTTATTATTATTTTATTTAAAGAAGAGTTAAAAGAGTTAAATTTAAAGCTTAATAACTAAACCATTTTTAATATAGGGTTATGAACAAGATAAATTCGACTATAAATATTCATTATAAAAATAAAAATATTTCATATATAATGGTATTTTATATATAATTTTTAGACATTAAATAATTTAATTTATTTATGACACAACGATGATGGAGTAATTACCTTATTAATGAAATATTAAAATAATTGATATTATAAATATCCAAATAAATGTAATTTGAGACTTTTCATGAATTACACTAATTTTATAGGTTAATATGAAATTTTAGTGATGATTAAATAATTTTTTTTGAAGTAATCATGTTGTTATGATTTTCACAAAAACCAAATACTAAATAGTGTCAAAATTGACATAATTGAGTTTTTAAAACAAATACCATATTATTAATTGATATAATGTTCCTAAAAATATAAGTTTCAGCCAAAGGACTTATATAAGGTTATATATATTAATAATTAACTACTTGGGGTTCTCTTGTATTGTTATATTAAGTTTATTAACCATATAATATAAAAATACAAAGAGACATGGTAAATGTCAAACTATTTCACTAAGAGTTAAATCTAAAAGATATGGTTAATATGGTGACCTAAACATGACTAAAACCTATTGGTTGATATTTTTTCAACCTATACCCACCTTATACTCTAAATAAATCTTTTTGGAGCCATTATAAACCGAAAATTATTTTATTATAAAATAATATTTCAAACTTTTCCTAAAGTGACCCACACATCTCTTATAAAAGGGAACTTCCCCTTCTCTTAATTCCACACCTCCAAAGCCATTTGTCTTAGACAAACCCTGCCCAAATTTCCTCCCAAATTTCCTCCCTTCATCCTACAGGCATTCATTTGGTCATAAATCCAACCTAAGGAGCCCTTTTGATCAAATCAAAAGGAAGAACCTGAAGAAGAGGTAAATATTTAATAACCTCTTTCAAATTCTTTTCTTCTTCCACTTCATCTTTCTTTGTTGTTTCCATTATAAAATAATAAATCCAGTATCTTCTATATAATTTTATGTTATTATAAAAAATTTACAACCATATCCATTATTCTATCCATCATATGAATGACAAAGTCACTATGCATGCATACGTACGGCTTATCGTCTCCACGTCATGGTGTAGTTTGTTATTCAAACACTTAATTATTTGGAAAGGTATAATAATGATGTATAATTGATGTAAATAATAAATATATCATGTTAATTATTCTTTATATATGATATAACATTCAATTATATACGATTTCACCATCAATATAATGATATTGTCGCTCGTGCGTACGTACAGATTATCATCTCCACGAACCCGATGAGATTCATTCTCCATCATAATCATTCAAGAATAATTTTCATTTTATGATTAAAAATAATGTTTATGAACATAATATCAATATGTATATTAATCAAATACATCCTATCTATAAAAAACATTTATTACATAACCAAGCATATAAAGGAAAACGAATCAGTTAACACTCGAAACGATGATACTACTAAAATATTTTTAACAAATCAATATTAGAGGATCATATATGATATTATATTTATGTATATAGTTCTTGTATAATTTAATAACAATGATTTAACTATTATACAGGAGGTTAACATACCCTCAACCAAGGAAAAGTACAGGGTAAGGGTTAATTCGACAATCTCTTTACTTATTCGAGGTTGTTAATACGTAAGTATCTACTGGGACCTCTTTATCATCCACAATCGTGTTTTCTTAAAAATTAAATTCAAAACATTTTTAATATTTACTATACTATGGGTCAAATTAATTTATACCTTTATTTTACCATATATGTTTTGAAAGGAATCTTTCCATCGTTTTCCAAACAAGGTACTTTATGACCTTTTTGACAAAATTAAGGTAAGAATGTATTTTTTTAACTCATACGATGGGTGAGGATATTTTCTGTCGTTATATCATCATCGAAGCTTACCATAAAATATTATAAGAATATTTTCAAAATAAATATTTTCTTTTATAATTATGTGACTTTCAAATTATTTCAAAATAAAAAGAGGTATTTATTTCAAATATTTTTCATTTAATCTATGTCAACATCCTTTGATGGATTTTAAACTAGTTTGAAGTTTATTTATTATGATACAAATCTTCCATATTTTATTGAAGGTTTTGTGGTATGTTTGAAATTGGATTTGTTATTTTTTCACCATTCATGGTTTATGGATAAATTATTGACATTTTGTATGTGAGTTTTAATATGAATGTTTATGTTATGTTTAAACCTTTTCATATGAGGAATGCATTGGACTTAGTAAGTGGCGGGTGGATCCCACTATATCTCCTCAATGCATCGGTATGTCTCATGAGAAAAACTAGTGTCTTGGCACAAGGCCTTGAAAAAATCTTATTTTTAGTCTTGGCATAAGGCCTTGACTATGTGGTTATGAAGTCTGGAATTATGCATTCCATCATTATGAAAGTGGCTATTGATATTTCATGTGATTATTCGACTAGTAGAATATACATGTGAATAAGTAAATGGAATTATTTGATTTTATCTTTTCCATGTTATTCTGAAGTTTAAGTTTAAAAGGATTTTGTTTTAGTCTTATACACTGCCTTAAATGTTTATGCTTATTATAAAAGTTTCTGCTATATTGTTATCCTTACTGAGCATATGAGCTCACCCCTTTCTATGTTTTATTTTTCCTAGGATGTGAAGAAGTATTTTGTGGTTGACCTGCAGAGATAGGATAAGGATATAAGTGTGTCAAAAGGGGACTAAATTTTGTTGATGTTTTTATTTCATGATGTAATGTAAAACTTATGAATGTATCTAGAACATCCAAAGCTTATAAACTGATCGGTCTTTCAAGATTTGTTCCCTTGTGATCATGCCAATGTTATGTAATAATGCACCGACTCCGGGTAACTAGGGTCAAGGCATTACAGGGAGCTCCTAGAACATGTTATCAACATGTATTGTCCCACCTATGGAATGCTATATTTATGGACTCATGGTACATATGTAAAGGTTTTTTATGAATTCTTCTTCTTGGATTAGCCTTGGTTATATATCTCCCAAAGGGATGTCATCTCAGTCTGATGTGTCAAGGGCTATGAGGTATCATTTTGGTAGACTTGGTAGAATTGATGGATATTATTATGTGTTGAGTTAGCTTAAATAAAAGCTATAGATCAGTAGTTTACCTCTATATTAGGCATAGATGAATCATCTACATACAATGGATCACGCACTGGTGGAATCTAAGGTATGTCCCACAACAGTTAGTGGTATTGTTCTTATTTCATAATCTATGCTGATTTATTTTCTTGAAATGGGTCCCTCACACTCTTTCATATTCAATCATGTTATGGACTTTCTAAAACTCCTGACTGATCTTAGGTCATATGATATAGATATGGTTACACCTCTTGGAAAGATAAGGGAGTAAGGTTTATAGTGTCTTTATTGTGTTGTCTCGTCATTAGATGTTGAGATGAAATGGGATTTTCTTATCCTAGAGATGGACTTATTTTACATGATCCTATGGATGGATTAGATTATGCTCTTTAATTCCCATATTGATTTCTACCATCAGTGGGTGACTGATCGCACCACGATTCACTATTTCATTTTCAACCTTAAACCACTGTGCTAAACTTGTTTTATATTGAAAATTATAAAAATAATAACAAATTTCATTTCCTGTTTGAATCATTTATTTTGTTTTTATCACTGTTAAAAAGGTCAATTTTATTTCTTTTAATGATTACATTATAGGAGGAGGTGATTTGGAGGACCCATGATGATGTCCAAGAAAAATGGTCAAAACTGCGCAAGATCCATGCACATTAGTGGACTCATCTATGCACTGCTCCTAAATCATGCATCAAAATGGGATTAAATTTTGTGTCCTGGTCCAAACTTAATTGGGATACATTTAATCAGAATGAACCCAAGACTCATTCGGACATATGGTGGCCAAACCGGCCAGATCTGTCCAGTACACCAAATTTTCATGAAGTCAAAAGTGGTGTGTTGTGATCTGTCCATATCTCAGGTTCTGGTTTTCCAACATGTGCCAAAAATTTAGTGGAGACAACCAATAGGTGGGGCTAAAACGTTCTTGATTTTTCCAAATCTAGATAAGGCTTTCTTGATGTCGAAACCCATGTGACAAGTGGTTTTAAGAAATCTGTGTGCTCAAAACCACCTTCACATTTTCCTATAAAATGGCACCGTGGGATCCCCATTTGTAAGTTCGACCAGGAGGAAAATATCTAGTATTTTGGAGACCCAAAGGATTCCTCTCCTAATCCAAGAAGTTCTGGAGGCCCCTGTCATCATAGGGGGATCAACAATGAAGAAGGAATTCTGCCTAAGCCTTCTCCTCCTCTCGATGGCAAGCTAAACCGCAAACGATCATTTCGAGGGAGCTAGACATACTTTGGAGGAAGTTCTAACACTTGATACTTTACTAGTTTTGTATACTTTTTGTTTGATTATTTCACTTATGTTTTAATTAAACATGTTTCTCCTCTGAATTCATTTCTTGGTTTTAATTAAGTGAACTGCTTTTCATTTCAACGCCGATATGGTTGAAATTTCAAGTAGGAAACTTTGGTTGTTCTGATTGGGAAATACAAGGATCCTCTTTATCTCACACATACCAAATATATTAGTATTATTTTTTATCCATTAATCTATTCTTGAAATCCAAACCTTGACAACACGATTGTTGTGTCAAGGGTTGGTACTTTGTGCAACGTTTTGAGAGGCAAGATGGGAATCAAGATCTTAACAACCCTCAACTAAAGAATTAAACAAAACCTTGTGAAATTTTCAGAACAATGAAATATCCAATATTTCTAGTGAAATTGAATTGATCTACTTATCTCATAATTATAAAACACCTATTTTATTTATCAACTATTAAAATATTTAAATCAATCTATTTTCTTAAAACTATTTTCAAACCACCCCCTCTTTTGTTCTTCTTATTAAAAATTCACACTATAAAACCACCAACGCTCCTTGAGAGATGACCTAGGGTCTTTCCTAGACTAAAAACTCTTCTTTAAATCACTGTCAATTTTATTTTTCATGACAACGCATTCAAATTTTGGCGTAGTTTCCAGGGAGCTCTTTTGTTTTAGTGCATTTTTTTTATAAGATTTTTTTAATTTTGGTGAATATTTATTTTTTTATCTTATACCTTTTCATATAAGTTTGTGTTCTGATTTATTTCTTCTATAGGTTATGTGCATGATGTGTTCTACTTTGGTAGACTTACCACCTTTATAATCCTAACTGAAGAGGATCTTAGGTCAGTGACCCCGAGATGCACAAGATAACCCTTTGAAGGAGGACACACCACAACTCGAGACTTTTCTAAACCCATCTTCTTCTGGAACCAAATTAGAACCTAAAATTAACGCGCTTAAAATGGATAAAAACAATAGAACACTAAAATAATTAACCTCACTATATGTTGATATCCAACCCACATACATTCAAATGCAAGGCGAGGCACCCAATTTTGAACTTAAATATGGTTTAATTCATTTATTAGCAAGATTCCATGGACTTACTAGAGAAGATCCACACAAGCATCTTAAAGAATTTCATACTATGTGTTCTACATTAAAACCTAAAAATGTGGATGAATAATAATTAAATCTCAGAGCGTTCCCATTTTCATTGGAAGACACTTCAAAATACTGGCTTTGCTATGTTAATTCACCAATTGGAGGCTGGGCGAGCATGAAATGCATTTTTCTTGAAAAATATTTCCCAGCCTCTCAAACTACAACTATAAGGAAAGAAATATGTGGTATAAGACAATCTCAAGGGGAAAAATTACATGAATATTTGGGATTCTTTAAAAGGTTATGTTCAAGATGTCCACACCACCAAATAAGTGATCAACTTTTAATTCAGTATTTTTATGAAGGTTTAATTCCTATTGACCGAAATATGATTAATGGTGCTGCAGGTGGTGCACTATTTGATAAAACCCCAATCGCTATAAGGAACTTAATTGAGAACATGGCACAGAACACTCAACAATTCGGTTAAAGGTCCAATGTACCCATTTGAGGTGTCTATGAGGTGCAAAGTACTAAATTTGAGAGGAAGGTGGACATAAAGTTCGAAGAGGTAAGTACCCTTCTTCGAAAAAATTCTCTTTCCCAAGGGAAATTCCAATATCCTCCTCTCATCCATTGTGGTATATTTTCCTCTGACGCCCACTACTCTGATTAATGCCCCCAACTAAGAGAAACTTCTGAGATTTGTGAGGCAATCTTTCCAGGTCGCCCCTATAACCAACCCTTTAGGAAAGAACCATATTATCCATCCAATCATGGGTGGAAAAACAACCAATCCTATAGGAAAGGGGGTATTCAAACCAACCTCAACAACCATGGAACCAACCGGGGTAGATTATTCAACCACCACCACCTAGAAATCCTGAACCACAAAAAAGGTATTTCCAAAAAAACCCTCCCAAACCCGACCCTAGCTTAGAATACATGATGAAACAATTGGCTACCAACAATATACAATTACAAAAAACCACCCAAGCTACCATACAAGACTTAAAACCCCAATTAAAAAAACTTTCCAACTCGATGGGGGAAATCCAGAGTCATGGGTCGGGTAAACTACCATCTCAACCAGTAGTTAACCCTAGAGATAAAGTAAATTTTAGTGACATCACCCTTCAGAGTAGAACAAAACTAAAAACCCAAATGACCCCTCCACTAGATTCATACCCTCCTAAGGAAACTACCATCCCAACTACTGGAAATTATCCAAATGAGGTAGAACCTTTTCCTGAGATAATCCCCTCCAAAGGAAAGAGTGTGTCTATTGATGAGTAAACTATCCCAATAATCCCTCTTTCATTTCCACAAAGGGCCACCCAACCTAGAAAACAAAAGGAAACTGAACTCAATAAGGAAATTTTGGAGAGTTTCAAAAAAAGTGCAGGTAAACATTCCCTTGATTGATGTTGTGAAACAAATTCCAAGATATTCCAAGTTTCTAAAGGAGATGTGTACACACCGAAGGAGACTTCGAGGTGATAAGAATGTAAGCTTGGGGAGGAATGTTTTGGCATTGATAGATCCATCACTTCCCACCAAGTGAAATGATCTTGGAAAATTCTCAATTCCATGCACCAGAGGAGAGTATTATTTGTCTAATACTATACTTGATTTAGGATCTTCTATAAATGTGATGACTCGCTCCATTTAATCTACATTGTATGTCGGGGAACTGAGGCCCACTGGAATTATTGTTCGACTAGCTAATCGGAGTACCATACACCCCTCTAGTGTGTTAGAGGATGTTCTTGTGAGGGTTAAATTTTTAATTTTCCTACTGACTTTTATGTACATAAAATGAAGGATGATAGGATGAATGGACATGCCCTAATTATATTGGGGATACCCTTCTTGAAAACCACCAAAACCATAATTAATGTCCACAATGGTACATTATCTATGGAGTTTGGTGGTGACATTGTCCACTTAAATATCCTTGATTCCATGAAGCACCCCTTAGAAGAGCATTCCTCTCTCTGTGTTAATTCTATAGATACACTCCCTTCCCTTGAGAAAAGCTTCATTTCATTCCCATAATCCCCTTTCTAAGTTTTCTTCATTGATAGAAATTCTAGGAAATGGTTTATTCATTGATTTTTGTAGTGTTCTAGAAAAGTTCTATGCATGTTCATTAATTGGTGATTTCTTGAACAATAAGGATCCAATGACCATCCATGATACTGCTATGCTTATAAAATCTCATTCCTCATCTGAGGATGATACCATTGAGAAGTTAGATGAGATCAGTGACCTCTCACTTTCACACAAACTACCATCAATACAAAATTCCCCTGAATTGGAATTAAAACAACTGCCTAAAGATTTAAAATATTCATATCTTGATAATGGAAACAAGCTTCCGGTCATCATTTTCGGTTCACTCCCTCTTGAGCATGAATTGCGACTGTTTGAACTTTTGAGGGAGTATAAACAAGATTTGGGATGGAAACTTTCTTACATTCTTGGTATTAGCCCATCAATTTGTACACATCATATTTTATTAAATGATGAGGCTAAACCAGTGAGTCAGGCACAATGTCAACTGAACCCAAACCTCCTAGAAGTTTTGAAAAATGAGGTAACAAAATTATTGGCTTCTGGAATCATTTACCCCATCTCTGATAGCCAATGGTTCAATCCCATTCAAGTAGATCCTAAAAAAATTGGCCTTATAGTAATAAAAAATGAAACTAATGAATTGGTTCCAACTCGTGTGCATAATTTTTGGTGTGTCTGCATAGACTATCGCCAACTAAACCAACACACTAGGAATGACCATTTCCCTTTGTTATTCATTGACCAAATGCTAGAGAGGCTAGCGGGTAAGTCCCACTACTGTTTCCTTGATGGTTATTCTAGATACTATCAGATCCATATTTCCCCTGAGGATCAGGAAAATACAACATTCACTTGACCCTTTGCCACATTTTCTTATAGGATGATGCCATTTGGTTTGTGCAATGCTACGGGTACTTTCCAGCAATGTATGGTTAGTATTATTTCGAATTACCTGGAGAATTGCATGGAAGTTTTCATGGATGATTTCACTGTTTATGGATCCTCTTTTGATGAATGTTTGATTAGTCTTGGTTTAGTCTTACATCATTGTATCGAAAATAATATTGTATTAAATTATGAGAAATTCCATTTCTTGGTGCGATAAGGTATAGGTTTGGGGTATGTCATTTCTAGGGATGGTATCCAAATAGATAAATTAAAAGTGGATTCCACTTCTTCCTTACCATTCCCAAAAAAAGTATTTGATGTGTGGTCTTTCCTAGTTCATACTGGATTTTACTGTCGTTTTATTCGTGACTTTAGTAAGATTTCACTCCCACTCTCCCAGTTACTCCAAAAAAGAAAACAAAAATTGATAAAGAATGTGAGGAAGCTTTTAATAAGTTAAAATGGATTCTCATGTCACCCCTGGTAATCCAACCACCTGGGTGGTATTTACCATTTGATCTCATGTGTGATGCCTCTAACTATGCAGTTGGGGTAGTCTTGTCAAACGGGTCGATCGATCTCCACATGTCATTGCCTATGCCTCATGTACTTTGGACTCTTACCAAGAAAACTACACCACAACTGAAAAATAATTCCTTGACATAGTGTTTTCCTTGGATAAATTTAGGTCATATCTTTTAGGGTACAAAGTCATTGTATTCAATGACCTTACAGCCCTCTGGTATCTCCTTAAGAAATCAGAAGTCAAACTATGCCTCATTCACTAGATGCTCCTCCTTCAAAAATTCAATCTAGAAATTAGAGATAAAAAAGGAGCAGAGAATGTGGTGGTTGGCCATATCAGTAGGATCCACCCATCCTCAGACATTGACTCATCTCCCTGTATTCCTATAAATAAAATGTTTCCTGATGAGAAATTGTACCGAGTACAAGATTTTATTCCTTGGTATGCTAAAATTTTAAATTATCTGGTAGCATCTTGCATTCCTATTGATTTCAACAAAAACCAGGATGACCTTCTAAAACATGAGTCTCGTTGGTACATTTGGGATGACCCCTACCTTTGGAAAACCTATAGTGATCAATTCATCAGGCGTTGTGTTCCTGATAGCGAGTTTCAGTACGTCCTTAGGTTCTACCACAAAAACCCTTGCTCTTCTATGAAAATTTTTATGTTTGGGTCATTGACTTTATGGGACCATTCCACAATTAATTTGGTAACCTTTAAATTATTTTGGCAGTGGATTATCTTTCCAAATTTGTAGAGGCACGAGCTACAAGTACTGATGATTATAAGGCAGTTGTAGAATTTCTGAGAACCCAAATTTTCTGTAGGTTTGGCTTACCTATGTTCATCATCAGTGACCAGGGTTCTCATTTCTACAGCTGAACAATGAAATCACTTTTTCATTGGTATGGGGTTGGTCATAGATTGTCTACTGCATATCACCCATAGACCAATGGTCAATCCAAGGTGAAAAATAGATAAGTGAAACATATTCTTGAAAAAACGGTTCAACCCAATAGAAAATATTAGAGTCTTCGACTTGATGATTCATTATGGGCATACCATACTGCTTTCAAAACTCCCATTGGAATGTCACCCTATTGGCTTGTTCTTGGAAAGAGTTTTCACATGCCTGTTGAGATTGAGCACTAGGCCTACTGGGCCATCAAACAATGCAACTCTAATCTTTCTGGTGTAGGTGCTCAAAGGAAGCTTCAAATTCAAAAGATGGATGAAATGAGAAGAGATTCATATGAGAACTCCAAGATTTATAAGGAGCAAACCAAGGATGTCCACGACCGTCTCATCCTTCATCATTAGTTCCAAATTGGGCTGAAGGTCCTCCTCTATAATACAAGGCTGAAGTTGCGTCTAGGTAAGCTTCATTATCACTGGTTTGGACCATAGACTGTTACTAACATCTCTCCATTTGGTGTTTTTTAGGTTTACAATGAAGAAACCAAGCAAAACTTCATAGTTAATGGAAAGTGACTAAATCACTTCCACAAAACCATTCTGGAATCCCCGATGAAGGAACTCCATGTTCAAGAATCAGTCTACGAATGATACCCACCATGTTTTATCCTTCCTTCTTGCATTCTATTTTTACAGTGAGGACACTTCACACTCTAGGTGTTGGGGGATGGGTATATTCCTAGGTTAGTTAGTAATTTTCATCATCTTTATTATTTTTCTCTTTTTAGCATACTGAATAGTATTTTTACTTCCCCCATTTCTCTCTCACTCACCTTCGTGCCGGAATATTACTTTTTTTAGTCCCACTTTATTAGGGAAAATGATTCCCATTTAATCATGGAAGTTATTGAAAATGCATGTAGAATGTCTGTATTTCATGTTGTTTTAACATTCAAAAAAATCTGATGAGATGTGCATTTCATCAAGAATTCAATAATACTATGGTGTGACTTTATTTTGAAATTTAGTTATTTTTTTATGATATAAATGGTTGTATCGTTTTGAAACCTTTGAGAAGAATGGTGCCCTTTTGTGAATAGTTTAAAGGAAAACTATGTCACTTAATCTCTCCACACATTTTTTTCACTCAACCATGATATGTAAAAATTTCTTACTTAATGGAAGGTAAATATAAGTTAGGTTGATTTTTATCTACTTTCCAAAATCTTTTTTTCATTCGTTTGTTCTTTATTTGATCTATTTCATTACTGTATCAAATTGACCTATGTGTGTGTACCTGTTATCCGAATATTGTACGCCCTCAAAAAAATAAAAAATAAAAGTTTGTATATTGGGAAGGTCAAAAACCACCCTTCCTCGACCTTTGATCTTTTATAACTATTACAATTAGTATCGTGAGGAGATCAAACATGGGTTGGGAGAATAGTGTGAGATTTGTTCCAAGTAAAACTTTTGAAAAATTAATAAATGATGAGAGTGAAGAAATGTACAACATATGGGTATATCTAGGTCAGGAGCTTATGGTTTGACTTATGGGAATACTTAAGTGAGTGGGTCTTGAAATTTGATTTCAAAGGATGTGGGGAAAGTTTGGTGGAAAGGATCTTGTAAGTAAACAATTATTAAAATAACTTATATTTACTCGATAAAAAGTGGAAAGAATATCATGAAATGGTTGTCACACACACACATGTAGAATTAGTGACATGATTAACTTTTGAATTATTTTCTTTTATTGGTATCATGAATCTTTTTTAATTTCATTTGGATACAATTTTTGAGATGTATTTTTCAATGATCATTGAGAATAACTCCTCAGTGTGATTTTTTTATTTGATCGCAAAACTATCAAGAATTAAATTTTCATTGGATGTTAAATCTTTATGAAGTTGGAAATATCTACATGCATAAATTTTAGAGTTATGACTTTTCCCAGTAGTGAAAATGTTTAGGTGTGGGGGTGTGATCGCACTGTGATTCACTATTTCATTTTCACCCTTACACCATTGTGCTAAACTTGTTTTATATTGAAAATTATAAAAATAATAACAAATTTAATTCCATGTTTTAATCATTTATTTTGTTTTTATCACTATTAAAAAGGGTAATGTTACTTTTTTTTTATGATTCCATTGTAAGAGAAGGATATTTGGAGGACCCATGATGATGCCCAAGAAAAATGGTCCAAACTGCGCAAGATCCATGCACACCAGTGGACTCATCCGCTCACTTCTTCTGAACCGTGCATCCAAATGGGCTGAAAGTTTTTAGTCTGGTCAAAAATTCATTGGGATACATTTCATCTAAAATAACCCAAGACTCATTCGGTCATATGGGGGCCCAACTGACCTGATCTGTCCAGCACACCGAATCTGCACGAAGTCAAAAGTGGTGTGTTGTGATCTGTCCATATCTCGAGCTCTAGTTGTCCAACTTGTGCCAAACTTTCAGTGGAGACATCCAAGAGGTGGGTCTACAACTTTTTATTTTTTCCAAAGCGATATAAGGTTTTATAGAGGTCTATAACCATGTGTTAAGTGGTTTTGTTCCCAAAACCACCTTCACATTTTCCTATAAAATGGAACCTTGTGATCCTCATTTCTAAGTTAGACCATGAGGAAAATATCTGGTACTTTTGAGCCCAAAATAATTACTATATTCATCCAAGAATTTTTTGAGGCCCCTATCATCATATGGGGATTAAAAATTAATATTGAGTTCCACCCAAGCCTTCTCCTCCTCTCGATGGTGAGTTAAACGATGAACGGTCATTTTGAGGGAGCTACACATACTTGGGAGGGAGTTCTGGAACTTGATATTGTACTAGTTTTTTATAATTTTTGTTTTTATTATTTCACTTATGTTTTATATAAACATGTTTATCCTTTGAATTCATTTATTGGGTTTAATTAAGTGAACCGCTTTTTATTTTAACACCGATTGGGTTGAAATTTCAAGTGGAAAACTTTGGTTTTTCTGATTGGGAAACACAAAGATCCTATTTCTCTCACAAATACAAAAGTTATTACTAAGATTTGGTAGCCATTAATCTGTTCTTTAAATCCAAACCTTGACAACACAATTGTTGTGTCAAGGGTTGGTACTTTGTGCAATGTTTTGAGAGGAAAGAGGGGAATCAAGATCTTGACAACCCTCAACCAAAGAATTAAACAAAACCATGTGAAAATTTTAAAACATTGAATTATCCAATATGTTTAGTGAAATTGAAGTGATCTTATTATCTCATAATTATAAAACACCACTTTTATTTATCAATTATGAAACTATTTAAATCAAGTAATTTTCTTAAAACTGTTTTCAAACCACCCCCTCTTTTGTTCTTCTTATTAAAAATTCACAAAATAAAACCACCAACGCTCCTTGAGAGATGACCTAGGGTCTTACCTAGACTATGAAAATGTGTTCAGTGACCTTAATATCCCTTGATGAGAGCAATCAGGTTTTCCAATGTTAATGGGATCTACGGTTAGGATGAGTAGAGCCTACACTTCTATAGTTGGTTAAGATTTCCTATCAAGTATCCTCCCCCATGTTGTAAGAAAATGAGGAAGTCTCAAAGAGTGGGTTTCCTTACTAATTTTTGAGTTCCTTGAAGTGTTCCCAGAGGATTTATCAGGTTTTCCTCCTGAGTGAGACATGAATTTCACTATTGACTCGGTACCTAGAGCACAACCAATATATATACCCACTTGTCTTATTTCTCCCCACCAAATTGAGGGAATTAAATATTCAGATATATGATTTAAAATCCAAAGGTTTTATTCATCTAATAATGTATCCATGGGTATATTTCATACTCTTTTCTAAGTAATACAATGGGTCTCTTTAGTTTTGTATCGACTATCAAAAGATGAATCAGGTCATGGTTAAGAAAAAATACCCATTTTCTCGTATTTATGAATCATTGACTAGATCAAATGGGTAAGATGGATTTTGAAGTTCAACCTTCATTTAGGGAATTACCAAGTTAGGGTAAGAGAATATGATGTTTTTAAGACCACTTTCCAAAGTAGGTATGGCCAAATTAAATACCTAGTAATGTTTTTTAGGTTAAAAAAATCTTTGGTAGTTTTAGTGTCCCTTATGAACCATATTTTCCATAGATACAATGACTCTTTCATTGTAGTGTTTATGTATGACATTCTAGTTTATGTGAAATAGAACAATATAATAGAAAAGATCATAGGATCATTTTTGGAATATTAAGGGATAATCATATCTATTACAAAGTATCAAAATGTAGCTAATAGATTCGAGAATTTAATTTAATGGTTCATGTGATATGATAATGTGTGGTTTCAGTTGATCCAGAGAAAGTTAGGTTAATGATTTTATGGAAAGATCTAAGAAATGTTTTCAAAATCAAAAGATTTTTGGGCTTAGAAGGGTACTATAGGAAGTATATTGGAGAATTATCTCAACTTCCCTCACCTATGAATGATATTACCTAGAAAGGTTTAAAGTTCTCTTATATCCTAGAATATAAATCATATTTCAAGGATATCAAAAAAAGGTTTACTTTTTCACCCATATTGATATTACCTGAGTCTATTCAGGGTTATGTGGTCTATTGAAATGCTTTAGGCATGGGTTTTGGTTGTGTGCCTATACTAGGTTACCATGTGGTGCCATATGGATCTATCCAACTCTAGGAACAAGAGAGGAGTTACCAAAACCATGACCTCAATCTTGTGATTTTGATGCATTCCCTCAAGTGTTTATACAAATATATTTTTTGGGGAAAATTTTATGGACTACTCAAACCATAAAAATCTAAGATATATCGTTTCCCAAAGAGATTTGAACCTGATTTAGATATTTTTTATAGAGTATATCTAAGGTTTTGAATTCAACATTGTCTAAACCTCATGTAAATGAAATGAAATCAATGATTACTTAAGAAGGAAGTTTCCAATCTAGGCTTTTAAGGAGTCTAGTGGTTAGTGGGATCTAATGTTTTCTTTTCCTGGATGCACATGGAATCCAAATAAGATAAAGGCGGTATGTTTTTAGATAGTATGAAATTTATGCCTTCTCTTCTAGAACTAATTTAGTAAGAGTAGCTGAAATATAGTTTTTTCTAAATTCTATATAGTTTTTAAATGGTGGGGAAGTACCCAGTGAGTGGTCATTGTCTACTGAGTGAGTTATTTGGTTAAAAGGAAGATCTTTTTTGTTGTTTTCTATGAGGAAAGTGGTGATGTAAAACTTTCACCATTATCAATGGGTTTTCTATCTTAGTTCCTATAAGATGTTATATGATTTAAAACACTTTTTTTGCAGTTGGGAAAGATTCATTACAATGTTAACATTGTTTCTCTGTGTTACACTTATTATCAATTCAAATCTGATCAATGAAGGCCCTTAGGCTTAATTCGGCCTCTTCCTACCCCAAACTAAAAGTGGGACAAGGTATCTATGTATTTCATTATTGGGTTACCCCATACTCCTCAATAAAGGAATTCTATTTGGGTTTTCATTGGTTTTTTGACCAAATCCACCCATTTTATCTTAATCAAGGACACCGCTAGAGTGGAAGAGCTCAGAAGGTTGTACATTCAGAAGATCATGAGGCTATATGGTGTTTCATTTGCAATTATTTCTTAAAGATACCCTCGTTTCACCTCTCAATTCAAGGAAATCCTCTAAAAGTAAATGGGGACACAGGTTAAGATTATCATGGAATACCTCCCCCCTAATAGATGGATAAATAGAGTGGGTGAACTAGATTATAGAAGATATGCTTCATACCTACGTGATGGATTTTGGAGTCTCATGGGATAATCATATTGGGTTGGTAAAACTTTTTTATAATAATAGTTATCAATATTCAATCAATATGGTTTCCTTTGAATCCCTATATGTTTGTCCATTCTAATCCACTTTATATTGGCCATAAGTGGGTGAGACACCATTAGTGGGACTAAGAATCATTTAAGAAAGGAGCAGTAAGATCCAAATGATCAAGCAGTATTTGATGACAGCTTATATCCATTAAAAACCTTATTTAAATTCTTAACATTTAGCCTTGGAATTCTCGGGGGGTGACTAGGTATTTATAAAGGTGAAAATTCATTTGGTTCATCAATATCTTATAGAGCATGGGAATCCTACACTGAGGTATATTGGACCTTTTGAGATCACCAAGAGGATCAGTAAGGATGCATAATACTTTAAATTTCTTTCTTAGTTGAAATTGATTCATGATTTTTTCCACATATCTTGGTTGAAAAGGTATAATTTGGACCCTTATTATGTGTTGATTTGGAAAGATCTTGATCAGGAACCTGATTTTTCAGTGACCAAGAAAAAAATTCAGAATATTGATTCCCATGTAAAAGTGCTTCATGGGAAAAATATTCTATTGCTTAAAGTCCTATGAAAACATGTGAATTATAAGCATGAGATGTAGAAATGGAAGTCTAGTGTGGAAAATCAATGGCCTCAATTACTTTGGATCAAGTTATATAATGACTTTTTAGGGGTTGAAAGTGATATGGTGGGGAGAATTGACACACCCAAAATGCCATTTCTAGGTATTTTTTGTTTATTTTTGTTCTTCCAATTCAATTAAATATATCCTTGGTCTTTTTCCTATGGAATTTGAAGTTTTTAAGAGATAAATTATGGAACAAAATTGGCACAAAGTCAGGGAAAACCATGAACCAACCTTAAAAAATTGTGTGAGATGAGATAGTGGTTTCAGACCACCCACACGGTTAGAAAAGACCATGTGACCAAATTGTGCAGCCACTTCCAAAGAAGACAGAGCTACCTGCATGGTTGGGGTACTATTTAGTAAACTATGTAGCCAATCCATGTGGTATAATTATATTTTAAAATTTTTTAATTACCTAAACAAACCTTCCTCAATTTAACCTCTATCACCCCTGATATTACCCAACTCATGACTCCTCTAGCCCTAGGAATACCATTACCCTTCCTCCCTCTCCTCTTGTCTCAATATTTTGGTGGATTTGAAAATTTTTCTTTTAAGAAACTCTATGTAAGTGACTCTCGTCCTCTCTCCCTTGTTTTTATCTCTTATTTCTTGGGTTTTCTTCTACCTAGTGGTTGGGATAACCTAGGGTTAGTCTAATTTGAATTGTATGGCTTGTGTTTTGTTGTTTTGGCTTATCCATTATTCCGTAGGATCTCATCTTCTCTTGGATTGATATTACAAACTGGTTCTTGGTGATTTAAAGGTAAAGGGCAAGTGGTATTATGTTGTTCTGTTATTTGAAAATTTAATTATCCTAGATTCTAAATACAATAATTTCATAAATGGTATTTTGTGTGTAAATAGTTCTTTTCAAAGTTTTTTTGGTGTGTGTGCAATGGTTGTCAAAATGGATTTCCCCTATGTTTATGTTTAGAAATTTTATTTCTTAGTATGTGATTGTTGGTTTTTAATGAAAGTGTATTTTTATGGTTTGGTAAAAAGTTGGTAAGGAATATGGGAATACTAGGTATCTAGGATGGAATACTAGGAAATTTACTCTTGGAATATCTATCCCTACCTAGTAAGATTGCATTACAAAACTAACAAAACTATTGATGATGATGTAGTTTAGTAGTGGATTGAACGTGTGAATAGAACTTCACATCCATGGTTAGATCACCAAGAGTATAAGGATCATATGTCCTCACTAACCCTAGTAACTCAAGGATTTACCATGGTGGTTATATTCTATTTTTACTTTTTTACCAGTTACTCTAGTTTTATTAAGTTTCTTTGAAAATATAAAGCATGTTTTAAATTCAAATTGTTTTCTTTATTTTCTTAAAATTGGAATCTTTATTTATCTTATAATGTCTATGCATGGAACACTTGGTGGGATCCCACTAGGCATGTGATCTCACACTCTATATATAACTTATGGGTGTATGTAGACCTTTCTTTTTTCTCAATTATGTAAAGGAAAGTCCTCGTATGGTGGTGGTAGTGGCGGTCATTGATACCACTACTAGTATCTTTGGGATAGGTGTTGGCGGCGACATAATGGGTGGTTGGACCTTGTATCACTAGGAGATTTAAGGTTCTTTTATTAGTACCTCCCCTTTTATTCTTTTTGGAATTTGATTGTAAATGTAAACTTAAATTTTTTTATGGTTATTTTTTGTTATGGTTTCTATGATGGATTGTTATCATTTTGTTATATATGGATATTTATTATTATATTTAAGGGAAAATCATTACCAAATAAGTTCTTGGATTCCCAGGTACTAGTTTCCAGCACATGGGAATCCAGAGAGACCGTCAGGCCATGTCACTGGTCGGGTCAGGTGTTGGTTTGGATGGAATCCAAGGCGGATTCATGAAAAAAAATTGGATTTGAGGGAGATCCTTCCTAAGTGTCGGTAGACTCAGGTGATATGTGGACACCCTAAAGGAATGATTCCTTAAATTGCTTATTTGTGATCTTAATCAATCCCATGTGAATATTAGACATGTAAAATCATCATGGTGTAAGGTATAATGTTCTTTTTCATTGTATTATTCATTCCAAACGTACATATATAAATATTGGATTTTTTGGGTTTTGGTATTATCTTATTTTATCTTTAGGATAACTGTTAACCCTCTAAAACCCTTTAATTATATCACAAAACTCACACACACAACTACAAATCATGATTTTAAAAGTGTTTGAAATGGGCTTTGTCAGCACTAAAGATCACTGACTGTAAAAACCCCAACTCTAGTATCCTAGAGTCAGTGTCTACTTTATTACATTAGAATAAGATATAAGGGATCACATCAACAAGGATATATAAGTTTAGTAGTCTTGAAAAACTAGATACATACATGATTCCCATATTACATTGGAAATTTAAAAAACACAACATAAGAAACATTCTCATATACTTGATATTATTTATAATATCCTTCTTCATATCCTAGGAAAGGAAAATAAATAAAGGGTGATCTTAGATACTCAGTAAGGGTTATGTACAGTTGAATTTATCAAGAATAAATAAGGAATATTAAATATGGTAAGGTAAATAACTAAACCTACATGTCATTTAATCAATAACTTGAGCATTAAATGCATCCATGCATAATATGAATATAGTAATATCATGGATAAAAATAATTAAACTCTAAATGAATTAAATGATTAATATCAGACGTTATGATATCTGAAATTATGATATATTTACTATAATGGCCTTATTCCAATATAGTTTAATCGATGGGTCGGTATAAACCAAAAACCTATTTAATAAGTTTGGACAACCGCTTTGTCTCATGAGACCTATCGATGCATCGAGGGGTTATCTATAACCAGGCCCCACCCATCACTATATTTCCAATGAATTCCTCATATATTGAATGATCAATTTAATTCATAAATAACATTCTCTATCAATAAATATTCATATTGATTAAATAATTCATTATATTAATATTTTCTTATTCAATAAAATAACTATCATTTTAAAACACTACATGTAGAAATGGTATACCATTTAGGAAATAATCACATCCTCGATAAAAATAATATGGATATTAAAATAAATTTAATTTCCAATGAATAAATATCACATGAAATTGAATGTTTTAAGAAAAATTTAATAACCAAAAAATTATTAAGTGATAAAATATGACTATCAATTCATCATAAATATAGGTTTTGTAATAAATTCATGCATTTTAGAGAATAAAGGGAAATGGAAGGAAAATATTAAAATATGTTTTCATCAAAAAAATTATATTTAAAACCAGTTAAAACTTATAGAATAATCAAAATATCATAAAATTATTATTTTAGAGGGAAAGTATATTAATGTCGTATACTCTAAAAAGAAAAATTCCATTTAAATTTTTGTAAATAAGGTCAAAAATGTCCCTTTTATAAAACATTAAAAATATTCATTTTAAACCTAGAAAAAATTAAAGAAAATTTCTTTAATAAATCATTTTATTAAATAAAAATAATTTTTGTAAAACAATATTCAATAAATGGATATGGAAGAAAAATATACCCGATTAAAAATAGAAAAAATATCACCTTTTCTTTTAAACATTTATTTTCTTGATTCAAGTTAAAAAGGGGGAAAATATAATAAAACATAGAAAACTCTTAAATATCCATAGGATAATAAAATATATGGATTTTATAAATGATATATTATAATGTTTTTTCAATTAAAATAAGATCAATCCCAAAACAATATTGTAAAATAAATTCTTACCACTTTGGTAACTTCTAAATTATAATCCCTTTAAAGAGTAAATATGAATTGAAACTTTAATAATGATGAAAAAATATATATTCATGTTAAATACATTAAAAAGGAATTATATACACCACTTAAATTTTTTCTTCCTAAAAGGAAACCCCTGGGAGTGGCCTTTTCGAACCCTCCACACCTAGGAACCCCCTTCCCATGAAGAGGTCATCCGAAGAAGCCCCAACCAGGAAGGAGCCATTTCCAGCCAATATGGAAGAGCTTCCAATGGGGTAACAGTCCAATCAATGATGTTTTGATATATAAATCTATCGGATATGTGTTATGTGCCCTTCTACCCACCAAGTGAGACACCGGGTGACCTATCAAGGTGAGCGGAGCATTGGAGGCAGAAATTACCCCAAGAGAAGGCTACAAATAATTGAACCTCGTTCCTCACCGAACGTCATTGTTATGGCCCTCTACCTTACACCATTTCACCACCACTGAAGTGGCATATACACCACATAAATTTAAATATGTGTATAATAAAATATATTTCTCAATGGAGTGGAAATTGAGGTGAAATTCATTACCTCAAGTTCGATTAGACTCATAAATGCTTTAAACCTCCTATATAATAAATTTATATTTATTATAATTACATTAAATAATTATATACATATCTATAATATCATATATTATCCATTAATAATGTCTTATTACCCTTTTTTAATAATCTTTTATTATTCTCGTTGTTTCGGGTCTTAACTACTTCGTTTCTCATGTATGTTTTGATTCGGTGGTTATGGAACATGTATCTTGGTCATGGATTTATAAAATCTAAAAATTTAATAATGGTATAAAAATAATAAATATTCATTATATACATATTTAAAATCATTCATGAGAAACAGACATGAAAAATTAATCCCATCGCTTCGTGGAGACAGTAGATCGTACGTACGCATGAGTAACGTTATAATTTTTTTAAATAGTGGAAGGGTAAGGAAGTGGATGATATATTATACTTATAGAATTATAATTATTTCATAATTATCATATATATTAATTAGTTCAATTATTATGAAAAATCATGAGAGACATTAATAGATAAAGAATTACATCGGTTCGTGAGGCGGTAGTCCACCGTACACACGAGCGATGGTTTTATTTCCCATTTGATAGAGAAAAATTTGGATAAATAATATTCCATCAACAAAATAACATATAATTATATGTTATATGTTATTTTTATTATATTTTAATGGTTATTACATAATTTAAGGTGGTAAAAGAAGAATAAAAATGAATGTTCTTGGGGAAGATGATTGCATCTTCTTTGAAAGAGCTCTTTTATATCTTCTATTAAGGAAATTAGGGTTAGTATTTTTGGAAGAATAGAACATAAATTTGTATAATTATATTCAGAAGAGTTTTTTGGTAGGATTTTTTGAAGCTAAGTGGCTCTAGGTTCTGTATATAATAGAGTATAGGGGTGAATTTTTATAGTGAATGAAAGGACACATATGGAATTAATAAAATTATTTAAATATAATAAATTCATTTTAATGTGAAAGTGGAACCATATGTCCATAATTTCAAAGATAATAAGTTATATAGTTTAAATTACTTTAAATAATAAAATTTGGATAAATTTAAGTGGTATTTTAAACCTTATCTTCTAGTTTAACCCCTTCGTTAAACAATTTTAATCTTAACTAATGTAACAGCTTTTTCAATATTAAACGGTTATAATTTTAATAATAAGGAAAAAAATTCTCATAAATTTAAAAGGGATGAAATTTTAGACCATTTTTTATCTTAATTATCCTCTTTAAATATTTTAATGGTTTTTAAATAATTTAATAAAATATTATTTTTCATAAAATATCATTAATGTCATGTTTGACACTATTCATTTAATTTGACTTTAAAGACATCAATAAAAAGATTTAATTTTAATATAATACTTCTAAACATCAATAATAAATTATTATTAACTATAAAATTCTTTTCTAACCATAATTCATCATAAAAAATTTATTTTTAATGTTTCTAAGATAATTTACTTTGATTTTTCCATTGATTGCACAAGCATTATGTTCACGTTGTATAAGAATTTAAGGTAATTATATAATCACTAAAACTTTAAAATAAATTTCATTCATAAAAATAATTTCATTAATATAAAAATAAATTTTAAAATTCATTAAAAAAATATTTTTATCCTCATGTGAACATATAATAAAAATGTATTAAGGCAAGAGAATGGCATTTTATGCTTTTCTTTACTTAAAATAATAAAAATGTCATTATAATAGAAAAATATAACTAAAATGTAATATATTAAAATTTAGGATATATATGGTTAAATTAATCTCATACAATGAAGTAAATTCAATTTTTTTATATTTTTTTAATACCTTATCACATTATTTTTAACCTTAATTATGAGATTTATCTTTTATTGAGGTGATAAATTTTACCACGATTACTATTCATAATGCCTAAAAATAAAAGAGACCTACTTGAAAAATTTGAAACTCATGATTAATGATAGTTAATCCATTTTATCAAATTGAAATATTATAAGATTTAGAAATTAATTTTAAAATTAATCCAAAAAATGTGAGGAAAGATGGTTTTCCAGAAAAATGTGTTTTTAAGCATAAGAGTTGACTTATATAAAAATCATGTAAAATAATGATCTTAATGGAATTAATTAGGTAATTTTAAATAAAATGTATATTATATCACTTTAATACCAAATCCAAAATATAATAGGACTTTTGGATTACTTTATTTAATGAAAATAACTACAAAAATAAGTATTTTTCACTATTCACTAAAAAATAAATATTTTTTAAAAAAATACCAAAAAATAAGCCTAAGATGATATTGACATGATTATTTAAAAAAATGATAAAAATTTAAAATAATAATATTTCAAAAGTTTTTTTGGGTTAATTTAAACTCAATGTTGCGTTTAAAACAAGTTGTTAAAGAGGTTAGATATATTTTAAGGGAAATATATCATAAATTCTATGTGTGTTACATTATACCCCCTTATAAGAATTATTCCCCTAAAATCCCATAAATTTGATAAAAACAACTAAATATACTTCTTCCTCATCACATCCTTGGGTTCCCATATAGCTTTCTCAAATTTATGGTTTCACCATAAAACATTGGCCAGATGAGTGGACTTGTTTTATATCACTCTCCCTATCTATAATCTAGAATATCTATTGTTTATTCCTCGTAAGATATATCTTGATCCAATGGTATTACCTCTGAGTTAAGTACATGTGAAGTATCGGGTATGTAATTCGTCAGGAGAGATACATAGAACACTTTTTGAACTTGATAGGGATTAGGCAGAAGTTCCAAGCGATATGCTACTGCCCTGATATAGTCAAGAATTTTGAAGGGACCAATATATATAGGGCTCATCTTTCCCTTATTTCCAAATATCATAATCATATTCCAATAAGATATTCATAGAAATACCTTATCACCAAATTTTAACTCTAAAACTCCCTGATGGTTTTCAGTATAATTTTTTTGTTGATTCTGATCTGATCTTATGTGTTGTTGAATGGATATAACTTTCTCTATCACTTCCTTTGATAGATCAGGTACCAATATCTTTCTTTATCCAACTTAATTGATAAATTTTGGAATAATGTACTTCCTTAAACATATTTCTTCATAAGGATCCATCTTAATACTTGAGTGAAATATGTTATTGTAAGAAAATTCTACCAAATAATGGTTTTGATCCCAACTAACTTTGAAATCCATAAATAAAGATACTAACATGTATTATGTAATTTTGATGGTTCTCTTAGATTGAACATTTTTTATAGATGATAATTAGTACTAAAACTAAACTCTGTATCCAAATCCTACTAAAGGCCTCTCCAGAACATTAAGGTAAACCTTATATCCCAATTAGATACAATTGAGTGGTACTTCATACAATCTTGCAACGTCCTTAATGTATAACCAATTGATATGTTAAATAGATAAATCTTCCCTTACAGTGATAGAATTTATTGATTTCATAAGGTGATGAACTATAACAAAAATATCATTATACCCTTTATATATTTTTGGTATTCGAGAGACAAAATCCATAGTAATGTTTTCCTGTTTCCATTATGGTATGAATAATGGTTGTAACATTACCTTATAATTATTTCTATTATCATTAACTTTATGAAACACTAGGAATAATGATACATACTCTAAAATATTTGTTTTCATGTTATCCCACCATAAATACACTTTCATATCTCTATATATCTCCGTACTTCTAATATTGATAAAGAATGGTGAATTATGAGATTCATCCAACAACTCCTTCTTCAATTACAGTATTTATAGAAGACATAATTGGTTTCTAAACCTTATCATTATAGCATTATCATAGTTAAACTCTAGAATATTTTCTTTCCTTTTCTGTAATTTCACATCTTCCTTATGTGCCTTCTTAATTCACTCATGGATGGATGGTTGAATATTCATATGAGGAAGATAAGATTTGTCCCTTTTCCTCAATATTTCAAGATCAAACTTCTATAAATCATAAATATTTTATCTCTTTTGGTTACCATCATAAATAAACTACCATGATATTTCCGACTTAGAGCATCAACCACCTTATTCTCCTTCCAAGGGTAGTAATTTATTGAGAAGTCATAATCTTTGATCAACTCTAACCATCTTCTTAGGAACACATTCCACTCTTTTTGTGTAAATATATACTTTAAGATTTTATGATTAGTATATATATCACACCTTTAACCATATAGATTATGCCTCTATATATTCAATTTAAAAATTATTAGTTCTAACTCTAAATCATGAGTTTGGTGATTTTTCTCATGAATTTTCAATTGGATGAAGGCATAAGCTATCACCATATCATTGTGTATGAGGACACATACCGATCCCTTCTTTTATGAATTACTATATATCATAAACCCTTCTATATTATAAGCCAGTGTAATCCCATGTATACTGACCAAAATTATCTTCAATTATTTAAAACTCTCCTCACATTCATCTATTCAAAGTAACTTGGATCCATTATAGGTAAACATGGTTAGTAGATTATATATTCATGAGAAATATCTCAAAAATCATTGGTAGTATCCATTCAACCTAAGAAAACTACAGATCTTGGTTATCATGGTTGGTTTAGTCCATTACTCAATAACTTATATCATTGAAGGATCCACTGATATTCTATGAATTGAAATTATATAACCTAATAACGAGAATTTTTTTAGCTAAAATTCACACTTAGTAAATTTTTCATATATATTATCCTTCTTCAGGGTCATCAACACAATCCTCAAATATTCTCCATGATCTTCCTTACTCTTCAAATATATATGATTATTATATATAAAGACTACCAAATACTGATCAACATAATATCTAAAGACTTTATTAATTAAATCCATGAATATATAATGAGAAATGGTAAGTCCAAATGGAATTACTATGAATTCATAATGTCCATACTTCATACAAAAGGTTGACCTGGGTATATCCTCCTTATTAACCCTTACTTGATGATATCTATATCGAAGATCAATCTTGGAAAAATAATAATCTCCATGAAATTTAAAAAATATATCATCGATATGGGGTAGAGGATAATTGATCTTAGTTGTGATTTTTTTTAGTTCCCAATAATCAATGAAAATAAGAATTGAACAATATTTCTTTTTAACAAAAAGAATAGGTACACCCCATGGTAAATCACTAGGATGAATGAATCCCTTTTATGGATTCACCTTGAGATGATTCTTAAATTCTTTAAACTTAATCAGGGCCATTTTATATGGATTCTTTGAAATAGGTATAGCACTATGTATTAGTTCTATTGAAAACTCAACATCACAAATCAAGGGAAGATTGTGAAACTCTTCCTAAAAGACATCAACAAGAATTAGGTTTATCATTAATGTTGAGTTTCTACCTAAACATATGATAGAAATATCACTCATAAAAAGGTATTAAATCCCATATTATAAAAGTAATTTCGATTGGTAGTTAAGGTTCATCATTACATTGATAGACTATCACAAATTGATTCAGAATATCAAATGTAACTTCCCTTTCTCAAAAATTGTTATGAGATATATACTTAGAGATCCAATCCATGCCCAAAATTACACAAAAAACTATAAGAATAATAATAAGACTTTTAGGAATCACATTACCACAAACTTCTATTAGGGAGGAACTATAAACTTGAGATGCAATTATGATACCATTAGATTTTTTTTATTGCCAACTAAACATATAATTATTATTGTGGTGAGGTGATACCACTATAAAATTATTTAGATATAAAAAATTGGGTATAAATTGAATCAAATAAAACATTTTCACTTATATTGTGGATGATAAGTGTACTTTTTACTGAATTGCTTGGATCTTCCACATTGGTTGTGGTAATTCCATATTCTTGGCCTTCTCCCCTTATATTTTTTTGTTGTAAGTTCCATTGACACTAGGGGAACTAGTTTAAATAATTTCACATTTAATTATAGTTGAATCACTAGATATCAGTAGTTTCTTTCTTTTCCTTACATTCATTAGCCATATGACCCTTATCTTCACACTTGTAATGAACTCCCATTCCATTCAATCATTTTCTAGGATGATTCTTTTCATAATTTTTTATATGATGGAAATCGATTTTTTTCCCCTTATTCTTCATTGAAATGTTCACTTTTTCTTGGTTCTCATCCAACCTCTTCTTCTCTTAATTTCCCTTGAAGATATCAATTATAGAAAAATCTTTATTTATCATAACGGAACTTGATATTATATCATCATATGATGAAAATGTTTGAGAAACTAGTTCCCTTAGAAGACATGACTTAATACCATCAAATAAATGGTCAATATTGCCTTCTAAAATATGTATATAATCTACAACATGCCTGGATAATCTTGTAAATTTATCCTCATACTCTACCACACCATATTCTTCAATCTTTATTAAAGAAAAAAAACTTCCTATACATTTCAGTTCTTTGTTCTCAAGTGAATTATTTATTAAAGAATATCACTTTAAAAAATTTACATTCCATGATTTCTATTTATTCATCATCTTCAGTATTGTGGATTAATTACCACCATTGATTGAAATATCTTTTCAAATAATACACTTCAAGAATAACTTTTCACTTTCATTACATCCCAAATCCATGAATATATTTTTAAGGGACTTAATCCATTGTTAATCTATCAATGTTATAGTTTTTCAATTAAAAAATAGAGCATATTTTACATGAAGTGATCCAACATATGTGAATCACATTGTGGAATTATAGGTTTCTTTATATGGGTAAGTGTATTCATCATAACCTGAGTAAGTTATCCTAATATGGATATGATTTGCTCTATTTTGACATCAGTTTCATTGTATTACTCGGTAGGGAAATCCCATTGACTACAGGTATTGATTTCCTTTATTTTGTTAGGATTCATCACTAAATAATGGTATATACTGAGTTATCTCTTAATTATCATGAATATTAATTTTTAAAATAAAAATACCTATAATAGTAAAATTTCTGAAATACTATAAGGGATTATCATAATTCTCATGTTATATTTGTTCCTTTAAAATAAATTTCCTAAGGTTTCTAATAAATTTCTATGATATCAACTATAAAAACCTAAAATCTAGTAATCCATATCTAGTTTCTACTTTATTACCTTGGTATAAGATATATGGGATCACATAACCAAGGATTGATCAGTTTAGTAGTCTTAAAGAACCATATACATACATGATTATCACATTAAATTGGAAATATAAAAAAAATATAAGAAACATTCATGTATACTTTATATTATTCATAATATCTTTATTCATATCCTAGGGAAAAGAAAACAAATAAATGGTGAGATAATATGTTCAATAAGGGTTATTTACAATGGAAGTTATCATGAATAAATAAGGAACAATCAATATATTTAGGAAAATAACTGAAAACACATTCCATTTAATCAATAACTTGAGGAAGAAATGAATTTATGGATAACATCAATGTAGTAATCTCGTGAATAATAATAAATAAATTTTCAATAAAGGAAACGCATAATGTTGTATATCATCATCTCATACATCATGATATCTTTACTATCAAGGCCTTATGTTGAGACAGTTTAATTGATGGGTAGGTATACACTAAAACCTCATTTAGTAAATTTGGACGATAGGTTTGTCTCATGATACCTATCAATGAATTAAGGGGTTATCTATAACTAGGACCCATCCATCACTACATATCCAATAAATTCCTTATATATTGAATGAAAAATTTAATTCAAAAATAAAATTTTTTATCAAAAAATATCTATATTGAGTAAATAATATGGAATATTAATATTTCCCCAGTCAATCAAATAAATTTCATAATAAAACACCATAAATATAAATAGTATGTAGTTTAGGTAATAATCATATCCATGATACAAAGGATATATATATTTAATATAAATGTAATGTATAATGAAAAATGATCATAATAAAGTGAATATTTAAATAGTAATTTAATGAACACAAAATTAATAAGAGATAAAACATGAATATTGATTCATCTGAGATATATGTTTTTTAATAAATTCGTATCTTTTAGAGAATAAAAGAAAATGGAATAAAAATATTAAAATATTTTTTTATTCAATATTTTTACTTATGAAACCATTAAAAACTTGTATAATAATCAAAATATCATAAAATTTTTATGTCGGGGGTAAAGTTCTTTAACATCATATATGCTAAAAAGAAACATTCCTTTTGAATTTTACTAAAGAAGGTTGAAAATGACCCTTTCATAAAACATTATAAATATATCTTTAAAACCTTTTAAAAATTAAAGGATGGATTAAAATTTATTTAATAAATCATTTGAGTAAATAAAAATTAATTTTGTAAAATAATTTTGAAAAATGTGGACATAGAAGAAAAATATACCCGATCAAAAAGAGAAATAAGATAGGATTCTAATTTAAACATTTATTTTCATGATTCAAGTAATAAAGAGAGAAAAAGTTAGAAAAAAACATGGAAATTATTAAATATATATAGGATAAGAAAATGGATGGATTTTAAAAACTATATATTATGAGTTTCCTTCAATAAAAATAAGTTAAATCCAAAATAAATGAGATTGTAAAATAGATTCTTACCTATTTTGTACCTTTTAAATTATATACCCTTGAAAGAGTAAACTTGAATTAAAATTTTCATCAACGTGAATAGATATATATTCATTTAAAATACATAAAATTTGTAGTATATACACCACATAAAATTAAATAGGTGTGTAATACCAAATATATCTCAATAGAGTGGAAATTGAAACAAAATCCCTTACCTCAAGTTCTAATTGCCTCAAATGTGATTTTAAACTACTATATAATAAATTTAAATTTAGTATAATTGTATACCATAAACATATAAATATCTATAATATCATATATGATCCATTTATAGCATATTATCACCTGTCTGTTAACAATCTTTTATTATTATCATTGTTTCGGGTGTTAACTGCTTCGTTTTTCATGTATGTTTTAATTAGAAAATTATGGTAATTGTATCTATATTATGGTTATATAATCGATATAATGTTAATAATGATAAAAAAACATAAATATTCATTATATACATATTTAAAATCATTTTTTAGAAATAGGCATGAAAAATGAATTGCATTGCTTCGTAGAGACGGTATGTCATACGTAAGCATGAATGAAATTATCATTTTTTAACGGGTAGAAGGGTAAAGAATTTGATGATATATTATAATTATAGAATTAGAATTATTTCATAATTATCATATATATTCATTTTTTCTATCATTATGACAATCCATGTTAGCTGGTAATAGAAAACAAATTACATCAATTTGTGAGATGTAGTATGTCATACACACGAGCGATGGTTTTGTTTCCCATTTGATAGAGAAGAGGATGGATAAATATTATTCCATAAACATAATTACATCTCAGTATATGGGATATATTTTTTTATTATATTGGAATAGTTAGTACATAATTTAAGGTGGTAAAAAATAAGAAAAATGAAAGTGCTCAGTGAAGATGATTACCTCTTCTTTGAAAGAGCTCCTTTAGATCTCCTCTTAAGGGAACTAGGGTTGTTATTTTTGGAAGACGAAAACCTCTATAACTTGTAAAAGGATATTTATAAGTTGTTTTTTCATGTTTTAGTATATCTAAGTGGCTCTAATTTTTTTATATAAGATAGGATAGCTGGTACCTTTTTATCATGATTGAAAGGACACACATGGAATTAATAAAAATATTTAAATATAATAAATAATTTTCATGTGAAAGTGGAACCATGTAGCATAAATTTAAAATATAAGATATTATATGGTTTAAATAATTTCAACCAATAAAAATTTTATAGATTTAATTGGTATTCTATAACTTATCTTTTTATGTAACCCCTTTGTTAAACAATTGTAGCCTTAACTATTTTGACAACTTTTTCAATCTTAAAGGGTTATAATTTTACTTATAAGTTAAAAAATTGCCCATAAATTTAAAAGAGATGAAATTCTAGACCATTTATGATCCTTCTTGTCCTATTTTTATATTTTTATGTTTTGTTAATAATTTAATAAAATATTATTTTTCATAAAATTTCCTTAATATCATTTTTGACACTATTCATTTAATTTGAATTTAAAGACATAAAAAAGTTGGAAATAAAATAAAATCCTTTCCACCATAAATAATAAATTATTGTTAATAACTAAATTATTCTATAACCATAATTCATCCCAAAAACATTAGTTATAATGTTTTTAAAATTATTTACTTTGATTTTTTCACTGCTTACACAAGCACTGTGTCAGCGTTGTATAAGTATTTAAGGTAATTATAATCACTAAAAATTAAAAATAAATTATCATCATAAAAATAATTTCATTAAACATTAAATAACCTTTAATATTAATTCACATCTTATTTTTATCTCTATGTGAACAAATAAGATAAATTCAAAGGCAAGAGAGTGACACTTTGTGTCTTTTCTTTTACTTAAAATAATATAAATGTCATTATCAAATGGAAAAGGGAACAAAAATTCCATATATTAGAAATTAGTATTAAAATGGTCAAATTAATCTCACTGTATGAAATAAATTCAACTGTTGGATATATTTTTAATGTCTTATCACATTATTTTTAACCTTAATTACCTAATTTACCCTTTACCAAGGTGATAAATTTTACCACATTTACTATTCATAATGCATAAAAATAAAAGGTTACTATTTATAAAATTTGAACCTCATGATACCTAATATGGAATCCATTATAATAAAATAAAATCCTATAATTTTGAAAAATTAATTTAAAAATAAACCCACAAAATACGGTGAAAATGATTTTCAGATAAATGTGTTTTAAATCTAAAAATTGACTTATATCAAAATCATGAAAAATATTGATCCTAATAGAATTAATTAGATGGTTTTAAATCAAAAGAATATTATATCATTTTAATACAAAATCCAAAATATAATGATAATTTTAATTTATTTGATTATGAAAATGATTGTTTTATGAAAATCAGTTTTTTTGTTATTCATTGGAAAAAAATATTTTTAGAAAAATACCAAAATATCAACACAAGATAATATTGAGATTGTGGTTTCAAAAATGATATAACTGCAACATAATAATATTTCAACAGTCTTTTCATGCTTCGTTTAAACTCATTGTTTCATGTAAATAAAACCATCAAAGAAGTTAGATTTATTTAAAGATAAATATTTCATAAAATCTCAGGGTGTTACACTGACAAGCTAAGAACCCATAAAAGCCTGTGAACTTTATCAACTCTTTTTTTTAGCACTTATAAAATTCAAAAATATTTTTTAAATTTTTTTCATTCAACCCAACCCTTTTATCAGCACTCTAACCCCCCCCCCCCTTAATCAGCGATATGTTCCCCCCTCATGCCTAGAACGAAGCCTTACTCAAGCATTCCCCCTTTATCATTGCTTTCCAACCCCATTATCAGTGCTTTTCATTCCCTTCGACCTTTATCATGCTTGGAATAGAACCTTTGACCTCTTCCTTCAAGGCCTAATGCCTTTACCATTTCACCATCAATATTTTTATAATATTTTATGATATATTTATTTATAAATATACATAATTAGTTTTTATTTATATATTTATTCATATAATTATATACATTTAAATAAATATTTTTAAATGCATTTTAAAAATATTTCTATATATTGTATATTTATATATAAATTTTACACATATTTACATATATATGTATATATATCTTGATGGTGGTACAAGATGCATGATCTCCCTCCCTCAACGATGGTTTCTAGGGTTTCATCTTGGTCATGGAGGTCCGGAACTTCCTTGGATTCGACCTTCTTCTCCCTCCCGGTGGTGCTATATCGGTGATTCCCTCGGTGTCAGCAATTCCCTCTGAATCGGTGGTTCCCTATTTGTCTGCTGATGTTCGCAACTCTTTGGATGTGGTGAAGCCGTGTGTTCTGAATATCTTTTAATTAGATCTGGATCCATCCATATCTAAGGATGTACTATATAGATCTACCTATTCTGCGACCTTGAATGACACGAGGTGTGGTGAATCGCGGAAGCCATCTGTGCAGCAGCGACAAATTCTGTGGATGTGTCACTGGAGGAAACTTGGATGGATTCTATTTTGTCTCAATGTAATGATTTTCATGGATCTAAATCTTATGTTGATGCAATAAAGAAAGTGAATTCAAGGTTGAAGCTGGATAGATCTCGTTCTTTAGCTATTCTCACGGACTCGTATCATGGTAAAATTATTTGTAAGGGTTCATCAGCTCACGCTGAATCCAAACCTGTAGTATTTACTGATAGAATTAAAATTGGAAAAAAAATCCTTGATTTCAAACATTTTTTCCTAAAGTTGAACAACCTTGGAAGCATGATGATTTCTTTCACAGAACCTCGATTTTGTAGGGCTTCTCTAACTAGAAATGTATCTCTCTTGATCAAGGTTTTTTCACTACCTATTTCCTTCATGAAGTCACCTCTATTCAAAAAGACTATTGCAACAACTCAGTTGGTGACTTTGAGATCCTTCGTCATCTTCGTGTTCTTGGAATCTACCCTACGCCCAAACGCTCCTTTGAAGTATTCTGGCAATCTCCGATGCCGAGATGGATCAAAGTGAATGTTGATGGTGCTTCTAAAGGAAATCCAGGCCCTTCCAGTTGTGGTACTATCTTCAGAGACTCTGCTAGCCATTGTCAGGGTTTCTTCTATATTGGTTGTGGTCACTCTTCATCTCTGGAGGCGGAAATGCTTGGAGTCATTCACGCTGTTGATTTTGCGCTTCAAAGGGGTTGGAGAAAGCTTTGGATTGAAAGAGATTCTACCACCATCATTCATTCCATCTGTAATGGAATCATTAATTTGGCTTGGCCGCTCACTACACGCTGGATTAATTGCTTGAAGATGCTCCATGGGATTGATTACATTGCTACTCATGCCTACCGTGAAGCGAATGTTGTTGCAGATGCTCTTGCTAACAAAGGATCTCATCAGAGCATGACTTGGCTAGACACTCTGCTAGATGATTTATCTTATCTTTTCTATAGAGATTGTAAAAAAATCCCTTCTTTCTGACTCTTGTAACCTTTTTAATTAATAAATTGTGCTTTGGTCTTTGACCAAAGCTTTACCTTTAAAAAAAATTACATGAATGGTCTTTGGACTTTAATTTCTCATGTGAAATAAATGCCTTTTCTCAGATATGGGTTTGTCTTCATGGACTTAATTGGGTCCTTTGGCATCCAAATATTTTTTATAACATTGGAATGGAAATTTTGACTTCTATACACCTTGATAAGAAGACTAAGGATGTCTGGTTTGGTCACTTTTCTAGAATGTTGGTGGAGATTGACCTTAGCTCTACTCTAATTGACAAGGTTACTCTGTCTATGCCTTCTGATAACATCTAAATAGATGTTGAGTATGAAAAAAAAGTCTTTTTTCTGCAATAAATATATGTTCATTGGGCCCTTTTTGGAGCTATGTCGTAAGAATGTTTCATTTGAGGAATGTGGGATGACAGGTCATCCAGAAAATCTCTATCAAAGGAAGTAAAAGATGAAAGATTTGGTTTTTTCAAAGCCCATTGTTTCACTTAAATATCAAGTTCCCTCTCTGGCTAATGTGTTGATTGCTTAAAAATATGATTCCCATGTGTCTCACTAGGAAGTTAAAGGACTATTGGTGGGTGTGTCTTCAGAGAGAGCTCATAGTGGCCCCTATAATACTTGGGTTGAATTGGCTAAAGAGGTTACTGTTGAGCAAAGTATTGTTTTCAAAAATACATGTTAATGTTATTTAAAGGGGGAGATTATTGAAAATAATACTCTGTCTCTTTATGATAATTTTGATGCTCACAAATAACCGTAGTTATTTTCTAATGATTTTATTTAGTATTTTACAGGAATTTATTAATTTATTTTACTCTTGAAATAATGAGAATCTATTACTTATTCAGAATCTACTTTAAGCGCATTCTCGAATCACTATTCATACCTTACGTAGGTAAATATAGTGCGGAATCGGCTTTAGCGAGTTCTGGAATCACTGATCATACCCTACGTGAATAAACATAGCGTAAGGATGAAAAGAGTGTTTACTTTTTGAGATAAGAGAAAAGTATGGTTAAACAACCATAAGTTTTCAGCAAAGTATAGACGGAGAACCTTACATTAGGACGGAACCTTACATTTTGGTTATCAGCAAAGTATGGAAGGAGAACCATACGTAAATTCTATGAAATACGTTTGTTTCTCAAAAGTATGGTTAATCAACCTTACTTTTGTGAACAACCATATGTTCTTGGAAAAGTATGGATCAAGTAAAAGTATAGATCTTTTATCGTACATTTGAGTGTTGAAGAAAAATTATGGATGATCAACCCTACATTTGTGTTCAACCATACGTTGTCAACCCTACGTTTTTGTTCAACCTTATGTTATTAACCTTACGTTTGAAGATTATGATTAACCCTACGTTTGGAGGCCACGTCATGAACCTTACGTTTGGCGTTAGAAATTTTGACAGACAATATTTATGTGCAAAGTTTAGTAAGCTGATTTCTGGGCAGATTTCATGCCGGATTTAAAGTCGTTTTTAAAGTACGACTTTGACTGATTCAAAGCCATTTTATTAATGGATTTAAGATCGAATTAAAAGGAGATTTGTATGCCGAGTCTTAAGGGAAGTTACGACTTCTCTGTAAATTCAAATTTTTTGAATATCGTGAATCATAAGGCGACTTTTATGGATCTAAATGTACAGAAGATATGCTTTATTATATATGTTCTCTCTGAAACACCAGGTACATGGAGATGTGGTCGATCTATTATTGAAAAAGGTAGAAAACAGAGATTGCAACTATTCATACCCTACGTGAATAAATGTAGTGTAAGGATGAAAAGCATGTATACTTTTTGATATAAGAGAAAAGTATGGTTAAAAAACCATAATTTTTTAGCAAAGTATAAAAGGAGAACCTTATGTTAGGAAGGAACCTTACGTTTTGGTTATCAGCAAAGTATGGAAGGAGAATCGTACATAAATTCTAAGCAATACGTTTGTTTCTCAAAATTATGGTTAATCAACCTTACTTTTGTGAACAACCATACGTTCTTGGAAAAGTATGGATCAAGTAAAAGTATGGATCTTTTACCATATATTTGAGTATTGAAGAAAAAGTATGGATGATCAACCCTACGTTTGTGTTCAACCATACGCTGTCAACCCTACGTTTGTGTTCAAACTTGCGTTGTTAACCTTACATTTGAAGATTATGATTAAACCTACGTTTTGAGGCCACGTCATCAACCTTACGTTTGGTGTCAGAAATTTTGACAGACAATATTTATGTTCAACGTTCAGTAAGCTGATTTCTAGGCAGATTTCAAGCCGGATTTAAAGTCGTTTTTAAAGTATGACTTTGACTGATTCAAAGTCATTTTATTAATGGATTTAAGATCGAATTAAAAGGATCTTTTTATGCCCAGTCTTAAGGGAAGTTATGAATTCTCTGTAAATTCAAATTTTTTGAATATTGCAAATCAGAAGGTGACTTTTATGGATCTAAATGTGCATGAGATATGATTTATTATATATGTTCTCTCTAAAACACCAGGTACATGGAGATGTGATCGATCTATTATTGAAAAAGGTGGAAAATAGAGATTGCAGCTATTCATGTTGATCTGCTGATTCAAAAAGAGTGTCAAAGCTCTGTTTGTTCAAGAAGAAGGAACTCGATAGAAGATTCACATGTTCTACATCAAATATCTACTGTGGATCTACTACTGCTGAAGTTGAAAACTATATCTCTATATCTACTGCAACTGGATCAACTTAGAACTGCTTCATCTTGAAGATCAATATTTCTAGAGACTTCAATCCATCTACTGTCAATTGCATTCTATTGCAATTGTGAAGATCAACTGGAAATTTCTTTCTGAAATTATTTTTTATTCTTGAGTAACCAGCTTCTCGTTCTAATCTGTTTAGGTTCATGTTTGAACCAGAAGGCTTTGTTTTTTCCTTGGATTGTAAAGGTATCAACTGCCTGTACTTAGTTGTCAATCGATCTGTGGAAAAGATGACCCGATAGTGAAAATCACCAAGCTCGTGGAGTTGAGTGTTGGTGGAGTGGACTAGGGGGCTTCTGTTCCTCGAACCACTATAAATCATTGTGTTCTTGATTTTACTTATTCCGCTGCACGATCAAATCTGATAAAGTATAAAGGACAGAACTTTTTCAAGAAAAGAATTATCAAAAAATTGCAACAGACATAATTCACCCCCCTCTTGTGTATAATATGTAGATTCAGATCCAATAATTGGTATCAAAGGAGGAGCCTTGGATAGAGCCCTAGCAAGCTAGAAGAAATTTAAGGATTATACAACAGAGCATCATGACTGATACAAGAGAAGGGATGTTGATGGTCAGAGCACCATATTTTAATGGAGACAACTATGGTTGCTGGAAATCGCGCATGATAATATATCTGAAAAACCTAGGATATAGAGTCTATTCAAAGATTATAACTCCTTATGAAATTTCTGAAAATTTTGAGACATGGAGTGCTGTTATAGAGGCAGAATACGATATGAACTCGAAGGCTATGAATGCAATTATCTGTGGTCTAGGACCAGATGAATTTAATAGAGTATCTCAGTGCCCGACAGCATATGAGATGTGGAAAACAATAGCTGTGGAATATAAAGGAACAGACAATGTGAGCAAATGAGATATGCAACTGCAAAACTGAAATTTGATACTTTCAGAATGGTTGAAGGTGAGAGAATTACCCAAATGAATGGGAGACTGACAAAAATTGTCAATAACATAACTGCTCTAGGAGAACCTATCAAGCAGGCTGATCAAGCATTAAAAGTACTGAGAGTACTTCCTACTCGATGGAATGGTATCTCTACTGCAATCAAACAATCAACACCTGTCAAGGATCTAACCATGAGAGAGCTTATTGGTACACTGATGATGTATGAATCTGAAATGCAAGATGAGGCTAATGAACATAAAGTGCTTATCAAAAGAGAAGATACTTCCTTGAAGGTAACTTCACAACAAAAGAATAGAAAGATGAAGAGTAGAGAAGCCAAATCTAAATCAAAAAGCTCTGACTCATCCAACTCAGATGAAGAGCTGGCTCAGCTAGCCAGGAAATTTAGAAAGTTCTACAGCAAGAAAAGAGGCTTCAAAAAATCCTTTAAGGGAGATAATAATGAAGTAACATGTTATGAATGCAAAAAGATGGGGCATATCAGACCAGATTTCCCACAATTGAAGGATGCAAAGAAGAAGAAATTCTTCAAAAGAAATAACTTTGAGCATAAAGACAAGAAAGCTATGAAAGCTACTTGGAGTGTATCTGAAGACTCTAGTAGCTCTTCTAAATCAAGATCAGAGAAAGAAGAAGTCAATCTAAAGTAAAATATGTGTTTCATGGAAGAAACTGATGAGGTACACTCATATTACTCCTCTGAATCAAAGTCTGAATCAAGCTACTCAAATAAAAAACTTGCAGCCTACTGCAATATGCTTGAAGAAAGATATGACTAACTATTTAAGAAACATAAGTCACTAAAAAATAAACATAAAGCCATTTCATATGAATGAGATACAATTCTGAAACAACATAAATAATTAACTGATAAATACAATTCGATTAACACTAACTATATTAATTTTGAATCAAAAATAAAAACACTGTAGGATGAAGTAGAATCTTACAAACAGGCTGCATTGGTTTTTACAAAAGGAGAGAATTCGTTAAATAAAATTATTGAAAAAACTGTCATTAAAAAAGAGAGATTTGGAATTGGCAGTAAAGGAGAAAAACCAAATCTATATAAAAATTATTTTGTTCCTAGCTCTAAAAAGGTTAATTGTAGTTTTTGTGGGACAAAGGGACATATACCTAAAAATTGTTTCTTAACACAACCTCCAATTTGTGGTATTAATAAATCCTATGTTTCAAAATACATATATAATTCAGCTAATTTTAAAAGAACAAAGAAAATCTGAATACCCATATCATTGCTAGCTAACACTGCTAGACCCAACACAATATGGGTACCAAAGCAATTTGTTTGAATGTCTTTGCAGGTAACAGGACACCAGAGAAGAAAAGATATATGGTACATGGACAGTGGCTACTCAAGACATATGAGTGGAAACTCATTGAATTTTTCTTCACTCACTCAAAAGGAAGGAGGACTTGTCACATTTGGTGACAATGCCAAAGGAAAAATCATTGGCATTGGAACTGTCGGAGATCCAAAAACAGTCTTAATCAACAAAGTACTTTATGTACAAGGACTAAAACACAATCTGATAAGTATCTCTCAACTTTGTGATTATGGATATACTGTTGATTTTACTAACAATTGTTGTATTGTTTCTAAAGATAAACTGTTTAAATTTAAAGCACCAAGAACTGAAAATGTCTATACTTTGGATTTGAATTCCTTGTGTAAACAACAAGTAAACTGCTTGACTGCTAAAGTAAGTGAATCCTGGATATGGCATAGGAGACTTGGTCATTGAAATGTATATGTTTTACATAAGTTATCTAAGAAACATTTAGTTTCTGATTTACCTTGTCTCAAATTTGAAAGTGATAGATTCTGTGATGCATTTCAACTTGGAAAGCAACACAAATCATCCTTCAAATCTGTTAATAAGGTTGATACATCTAAACCTCTAGAACTTATTCATATGGATTTGTTTGGACCTTCAAGAGTAGAAAGCTTAGCTGGTAAATTATATGTATATGTTTTAGTTGATGACTATTCAAGATTTACATGGATTTTCTTTTTGAAATTTAAAAATGAGGCTTTTACTTTATTTGAAAGGTGCTGCAAATCTGTTCAAAATGAAAAAGGTTTCAATATTATCTCATTGAAAAGTGATCATGGTGGAGAATTTGAGAATCTAGAATTTAATTCCTTTTGCTGAAATATGGGTATTAAACATACCTTTTCTGCACCCAGAACACCTCAATAGAATGGGATTGTAGAAAGAAGAAATAGAACAATTCAAGAAATGGCTAGAACTATGTTAAATGAATATGGCCTACCTATATATTTCTGGGAATAAGTTGTGAATACAGCTTGTTATATAATTAATAGAGTTTTAATTAGACCTATTTTGAAAAAGATGCCCTATGAACTATGGAATAACAGAAAACCTAAAGTAAATTACTTTAAAGTTTTTAGATGCAAGGTTTATATCTTAAACACCAAGGATAATCTTGGTAAGTTCGATCAAAAATCTGATGAAGGTATTTTCTTAGGATATTCTGCTACCTCCAAATCTTATAGAGTTTATAATAAGAATTCAAGGATTGTTGAAGAATCGGTTCATGTGAAATTTGATGAATTTGATCCCTTTGAGAAAAGGACGGAACAAATGGATGAACTTGACTCTAATTATAACATGAGACTTGAGAATTTAAAGAATGATTTTGAAAATGATATAAAATAAATTTAGTCCAGTTTAGAGGAACATGATACTGAAGAACCTTTAAATATATTACCTAGACAGTCTAGAACCCTAAAGAATCACCCTTTAGAAATTTTAATAGGTGACCTAGAGACTGGTGTTCAAACTAGAAGAAACTTAGGAAACCTAGTGGAATTATGTGCCTTCCTATCTCAACAAGAACCTAAGACTATAGAAGAATCTTTAGATGATGAAAGCTGGGTAATAGCAATGCAAGGTGAATTAAACCAGTTTAAAAGAAATGAAGTTTTTGAATTAGTGGAAAGACCTAAGAATTATCCTGTAATAGGAACCAAATGGGACTTTAGAAATATATAGGATGACCAAGGCACAATAACTAGAAATTAAGCAAGATTAGTAGCTAAAAGATATAATCAAAAAGAAGGAATAGATTATGATGAGACTTTTGCACTTGTAGCTAGGTTAGAAGCTATTAGAATCCTTTTAGACTATGCATCTTATATGAATTTTAAATTATTTCAGATGGATGTTAAATATGCCTTTTTAAATGGTTATTTAATGGAGGAAGTTTATGTTGAGCAACCTCCTAGTTTTGAAAACTCTCAAAAACCTGATTCTGTTTTTAAACTTACTAAAGCTCTTTATGGCCTTAAACAAGCACCTAGATCTTGGTATGAAATATTAAGTTATTTTCTTTTGAAAATTTATTTTACTGTTGGTATGGAAGATCTAAAACTATTTAAGAAAACTGTGAAATATAATGTTTTATTGGTTCAAATTTATTTTGATGATGTAATCTTTGGATCAACTAATAAAACTCTTTGTCATGAATTTTCAAAATTAATGCAAGAAGAATTTGAAATGAGTATGATGGGAGAATTAAATTTCTTTTTGGGTCTTCAAATATTTCAAAAATATTTTGGAAATGTTTTAAATCAAAGCAAATACATTACTGATTTACTTTAGAAATTTGGACTTGAGAACAGCAATCCATTTACAACTCCTATGTGTACTAATATAAAACTTGATCTGGATGAAACTGGAAAATCAGTTGACAACAAGTTATATAGAGGTATGATTGGTAGTTTTTTATATCTTACTGATATTAGGCCATATATAATGTATTTAGTATGTCTTTGTTCCATATTTCAATCAAATCCTAAAGAATCTCATCTAACTGCTGTTAAGAGAATTTTTAGATATTTAAAAGGAACTATTTCTCAATCTCTTATTTATCCTAAAACTTCTGATTTTAATTTGATTTCATATTCATATGATGACTTTGGAAGTTGTATGTTAGATAGAAAAGCACATCAGGTACATATCAATTTTTAGGAAAGTCCTTAGTATCATGGTCTAGTAAGAAACAACATTCAGTTGCCCTGTCAACAGCTAAGGCAGAATATGTTTCTGCTGGAAGTTGTTGTGCACAAGTGTTGTGGATGAAAAACACTCTTATGGACTATGGATTGAATTTTAATAATACACATATTTTATGTGATAATATGAGTGTAATTAATATTTCAAAAAATCCTATTAGTCACTCTAGAACTAAGCATATTGATATAAGGCATCACTTTTTAAGAGATCATGTTATTAAAAAGGATATATTTTTAGAATTTTTAAATACTGAAATTTAATTAGCAGATATTTTTACTAAACCACTTCCCACTGCATGTTTTGATTTTATTAAGGGGGTATAGGTTTATTTATTTTTTAAATAATTTTTAAATGTTTATTCACTTTTATTTATTTATGTAAATTTTGTTGAATACTGTTTAAGTTTTTCTTTCTTTCGTCATATGAAAAATTTATTTGTTTTTAAATATATGTAATGATTAGTGATTACACGGGAATCAAGGATGTCAGAGCCTTTTCAACTTCTAAACCCTTTCACTTCTATCAAAACCCTTTTGAAATCCGAAAATCACACTCCCTCTTCTGAAACCCTGACCTTCTAACTTCTGAAACCCTAACCTTAAAACCTTCAGAGACTCTTGCGGAAATGGTAAGGACTAAAAGAGCCAGTGAGGCTGAGCCAAGCAATGTCAAGAGACAACGCACCGATGGAAGAAAAATATTATAAGGTAAGGTAATCGATCTCGACTGGTTATTTCAGACAAATCTGTTATTGAAGCAAGCGCTGTCGTTCCAGAATCTTGAACAGATGTTCAACAGTGAAAATACGGAATTTCTGTATGAAGTATAACTTAGATACTTCTTCAAATATGTACAATTTAGTCTGGGAGATACAGAGGATAGTATGATGGCTAAGATAGAGGATATGAATTTCTCAATCTCTTCAGTAGAGATTAGTCAGATTCTCAACTGCCCTCATGAGGGAGTTTTTCATTTCGACTTGAAGAATATAGGAGATTCTGTGCATAAATCCGAAGACATCATGTCTTTTCTTTTTAGTACCAAGACATTAAATAAAATGTTTATCAAGGATTTGGAGCCTGATCAGAAGATTTTGGTCAAATTTATTCTGACAAAAATAGCTCCACAGATGGCAGAAATGGAGAAGATTGTGTACCCTGATATGTATATAATGTTTCTTATGTTAAGTGATATTAAATTAAACTTTCCAAGATACATGATAAGGTATCTCAATTACTGCTGTCAAAGTGAGGCCAGGATAAATTTCTACCCTTTTGGTATATTTATTTCTAAACTGTTGTTTAAGAAAGACATGGTGAGATGAGTGGATGCTAGAGTTAACTGTCATCACAGTAATACATTTAATGCTGGAACTTTGAGGAAAGTTGGATATTTCTGGAGCACAATTAAAGGAAAACTTTTGCCAGTAGGAGATGAGGAAGACTCAGAGAGTTCTCAAGCTCAACCTGCTAAGTCCAAGGAGGTACAAGATGAATCCAGAGTCAGAAATGTAGCAAGAAGGATTTTCTTTGAAGTGGAAGATGTTGAGGAAGACAGAAGTCAAGAGGGACTTCAATCAAAAAGAAAAAGACCAGTAAATGAGTAAGTCACTTCCACTGCTTTGGAAACTACAACAGAAGCCTTAATTTCTTATTCTTTTGTGAGAGAATCTGTTGTTGATAAGATCTTGGAAGATGTTATTGAGAGAACAGCTCTAGTGGAGGAATCAGGAGATCAAGAAGAAACTCACAGGGAAAATCAGCAACAAATTGTAGCTAATGTTGAAGTTGCACTTCAACAGGAACAAGAGATGGAGGCAGTGCCTGGTGAAGAAGTGTCCAGACCTTAGGAAACTACTGAATATATTGTTCTTTAGAACCCAATGAAAGGCATAGATGCTGATGTTTGTGGTGAGCATGCTTCTGAAGCTCACACAGAGGTACTTCAAGAGGATTTTTCTGTGGAGGAGTTTGAAAACTCTAAGGAAAAATCTGTGAACAAACCTTCTCAGGATAGAGAAAAAGAAAAATATAATGATGAATCATTGCCTTTGGTACTGCTGCATCAACCTGAGACTATGAATCATGTATAGGGTGCATCTGATTCAAGAAAAGAAGAAGTTGAAGAACTGCACAGAAAAGTATCTCAGTTGGAGTCTGAGAATGTTTCTCTGAGAAATTCATTATATTTAGAGCATTTAAAGTTTCAAAAGCTGAAGGAGTGTACAGTTTCAAGGCAAGAAGTTGAAATGTTTAAAGAGGATATGTTGACTGATGTTACACAATTAAAATCTGAAATGGTTATGAAGTCAGATTTATCAGATCTGAAGTTGTTTATGGAGAATCAATTTGCATCAGTTGCAAATAATGTTGTTAGTGGATCAGGTACTTCACCGGATTTAATCAGAAGGTTTCAGGCTATCACAGCTGCGATGAGAAACATGAATGACAGGATACAAGATCTTCAATGTAACAGTGCTCCTTTTTCAGTGTTGCTGGACAATCAGAAGTTCTTAGTGGATCAACTGACATCTAGTGAGCCATCGATCATAATTCTGTTAAATCAGTTATCAGAGAATCTGTCAATATTTGTTGAAAAAGAGGAAAGGATGCATGAGTTTTTCAAAGTCAATTTAATTGAAGATATTCATATGACTCAATAGAACAGAGAGCTTATTATCAATCTTGGAGATGGGATGATGAAGTGACTTCGGGACCAGTTTACAGAAATCAAGTCTGCAATCTAGAGGAGATAGACCATGTTTCCTATCTTACCTAATCCTTGATTCTTGTGTATATCATTGTTAGGAATATACTACTGTTTTTGAATGAAAATTTTCTTCATTGTTTATTTGTCTCTTTCCTTATTTGTTTTACTGACTTTGTTTTTGATATGTCAGTACTCCAGATTTAATTATTGATAAACAGTTCATAATTGCATTTACTAATAGTTCAGTGCAATATTAAATGTGTTAAAATCCATGATTTTTCATTATTTTTTATATCACAAAAAGAGGGAGAATTTGGATAAACACAACATCAAAACCTACATTTTATTTAGGGGGATAATTCATTTTATTGGGGGAGAAAATTAAATGAAAAATTTGGATTTATAAATTTGGATTTATAATTATCTTTTTGGCCGAGAATTTTTTATTTAAAACTTTATACCTACTTTTGAATGTTAATTTTTGTTTAAATAATTTTAATTATTTTATGGGTTTTGTGATCATCAAAAAGGGGGAGTTTGTTGAGAAAAGTATTGTTTTCAATAACACATGTTAATGTTATTTAAAGGGGGAGATTATTGAAAATAATACTCTGTCTCTTTATGATAATTTTGATGCTCACAAATACCCTTAGTTATTTTCTAATGATTTTATTTAGTATTTTTTAGGAATTTATTAATTTATTTTACTCTTGAAATAATGAGAATCTATTACTTATTCGGAATCTACTTTAAGCGCATTCTGGAATCACTGTCCATACCTTACGTAGGTAAATATAGCGCGGAATCTGCTTTAGCACGTTCTGGAATCACTAATCATACCCTACATGAATAAACGTAGCGTAAGGATGAAAAGAATGTATACTTTTTGATATAAGAGAAAAGTATGGTTAAACAACCATACTTTTTCAGCAAAGTATAAAAGGAGAACCTTACGTTAGGAAGGAACCTTACATTTTGGTTATCAACAAAGTATGGAAGGAGAACCGTACGTAAATTCTAAGCAATACATTTGTTTCTAAAAAGTATGGTTAATCAACCTTACTTTTGTGAACAACCATACGTTCTTGGAAAAGTATGGATCAAGTAAAAGTATGGATCTTTTACCGTACATTTGAGTGTTGAAGAAAAAGTATGGATGATCAACCCTACGTTTGTGTTCAACCATACGTTGTCAACCCTACATTTTTGTTCAAACTTACGTTGTTAACCTTACATTTGAAGATTATGATTAACCCTACGTTTGGAGGCCATTTCATCAACCTTGTGTTTGGCGTCGGAAATTTTGACAGACGATATTTATGTGCAACGTTCAGTAAGCTGATTTCTAGGCGGATTTCAAGTCGGATTTAAAGTCGTTTTTAAAGTACGACTTTGACTGATTCAAAGTCATTTTATTAATGGATTTAAGATCAAATTAAAAGGATCTTTTTATTCCCAGTCTTAAGGGAAGTTATAAATTCTCTGTAAATTCAAATTTTTTGAATATTGAGAATCAAAAGGCGAATTTTATGGATCTAAATGTGCAGGAGATATGATTTATTATATATGTTCTCTCTGAAACACCAGGTACATGGAGATGTGATCGATCTATTATTGAAAAAGGTGGAAAACAGAGATTGCAGCTATTCATGTTGATCTGCTGATTCAAAAAGAGTGTCAAAGCTCTGTTTGTTCAATAAGAAGGAACTCGATAGAAGATTCACCTGTTCTACATCAAATATCTACTGTGGATCTACTACTGCTGAAGTTGTAAACTATATCTCTATATCTACTGCAACTGGATCAACTCAAAACGGCTTCGTCTTGAAGATCAATATTTCTAGAGACTTCGATCCATCTATTGTCAATTGCATTCTGTTGCAATTGTGAAGATCAAGTGGAAATTTCTTTCTGAAATTATTTTTTATTCTTGAGTAATCAGCTTCTCGTTCTAAGCTGTGTAGGTTCGTGTTTGAACCAGAAGGCTTTGTTTTTCCTTGGATTGTAAAGGTATCAACTGCCTGTAATCATTTGTGAATCGGTCTGTGGAAAAGAGGACCAGATAGTGAAAATAACCAAGCTCGTGGAGTTAAGCATTGGTGGAGTGGACTAGGGGCCTTTTTTTCCCTAAACCACTATACATCTTTGTGTTCTTGATTTTACTTATTCCGCTGCACGATCAAATCTGATAAAGTATAAATGACAGAACTCGTTCAAGAAAAGAATTATCGAAAAATTGCAAAAGACACAATTCACCCCCTCTTGTGTATAATCTGTAGATTCATATCCAATAGTTACTTCAGTTGAGGACACCCTTGCATGGTCTCTTGGATTGATGACCCTTGATCCCCCTCAGGTTGAATGCACAACATCATGTTGACTGTCATTAGGAAATCCAGAAGCTCTTTCATTCATCTAAGTTATCTGAGAAATGGGGGAATGTTTCTAAGGATGAAAGAGGTAATTTTGGTACCCCTTTTAGGGCTTCGAGCAGTGGTGGTTATGCCTCTTACAATAATGCAATCTTAAGTGAAAAGTCAAAAATGACTAATAGTTAGGGTTTCACCTCTATTCCCATGAAGAGGAGACCACACAAGGATTATTATAATCTTCCTAGGAATGTTTCTACCAGATCTTATTCTAAGGCATCAAGGAAGGTGGATGCTGATATCCTAATGATTTTCAATCGGGACAAATCTCAATCTAAGTGGTAGACTGCTGGTGACTCTGATTATGGTAATTATATGTCATACTATGATATGTAGACCTGTTTCTTGGTGGATGGGGGCAATTCTTCTTGTTTGACCCCATCTTCCACTCTCATGTACTTCTTCTTTCTTAATAAATGGTCAAAATATTTACTTTTGGATAGACATGTTTGGTTATATGTCTCTATATTTATATATATATACATACATATTTAAATATAACTGTATATTTAGATTTAAATTTTTTATAATGCATTTATAAATATTTATTGTAAATACATTTATATACTATATTTAATGATAATGATATATTTATAAAAATACATTTATATATGATTTATTTACACAATATTGGCATACACATACACACACATTTAAGAAAATATTTACACACAAACTTACACATTTATATTTCACACATACTTGGAAAAATATTTACATATATGTATTTATTTAAATATAATAAAATATACACTTAAATATATTTTTTTTTATTGACACATTCATATTTATATATATAAATTACTTGTATTGATATATGTATGTATGTATGTATGTATGTATGTATGTATGTATGTATGTATGTATGTATGTATGTATGTATGTATGTATGTATGTATGTATGTATGTATGTATGTATGTATGTATGTATGTATGTATGTATGTATGTATGTATGTATGTATGTATGTATGTTAATGCATTTTTATAAGGTTAATAAAATGAATAATTTTTTACTTTAAATAAAATGAATAATAAATATTTATTTCTATATGATTTATATATTTATAAATAAATATTTATTTAAATATTATTAAATATTTATTTTTTCAATTGATTTATTATATGTAAATATATGAAAATATGTATATATTTAATTATAAAGAACACTATGATATGAAAAATATAAAAATTTAAACACTGTGATATTCATATGACTATGAGACCTGAGAATAAATTTAGTCACCATTGAAAAATACAAGAAGTCCCCCTAAAAAGATAATGGAATTTCATTAAATGTTCAAAAATTAAGGTATCCCGATGAAAAACTCAGTTTTGGAGGCCTTCTGGAATTTTTAACCACAAAAAAAACATTGATAAAGTTTTCATTGTTCGTCATGTCATAGATTTTTTCTCAAGCTTTGATTTGATATGTGGTAGATCCCAAACCACTGCTACAAGTCCCCCATTAATACAAAATATGTCTTTAATAGTGTTGGTATTTAGCAGCACTAGAAACAAATGCTAATAAATGGCGTATTTATTAGTACTAAAGAAAGCACTAATAAATTTAACCTTTTATCATTGTTTTATTTTTAGCACTGATAAAGGATATCCTTTATCAGTTATTTATTTTTAGTGCTGATAAAGGGTTCCCTTTATCAGTTCTTTATTTTTAGCGCTGATAAAGGTCCAAATAAATAAAATGATATAACTAAAAATAAAAAAAATAGTTTATTAAAAAATATTACAAATTTCATTAATTAAATAATTATTTAAAAAAAATTGATTATAAATTATTAAATATTAAATATTTTATTAATTAGATGATTATGATAATTAATGTTATTAAATTATATAAATTAAATATATAGATATATATTAATGCATATAAATATGATTTATATATTACATAATATTTATGGCTTTACATTAAATAGTCATTTATTTATTGAATAATGGTTTATAATTAAAAATTAATATGAATTAAAATATTGACTAATTGCATAGTACTCGACATATAATTGAATGTCGTTAGATTTTTCAATTTAACATAAATCAAATGTATATTGTATTGATTTCACAAATACGTAATTAATGCATTTTTATATACAATGCACACATACAAAACTTATCCATTTTTTCAATATTGTTAAAGTTTACTTATTCTTAATTTATTCAATTTCATGCATTTTTAACATATATGCATGCACTTAAAATTAGATATTCATTAATAATGTTAAAAAATATTTGAAAAAAATATTTATTAATAAATATATTTATAAATAGACATTTACTATATTTATACAATTATATATTTATAATTATAAATAAATAAATATTTTTTTAAGTATTTATATAATTATAAATAAATAATTATATATATTTAAATAATTATTAAATTTATAATAAATTTTACTTAAATAATGAATATAGTTACTATATTTATATTTTTATATATCTATTAAAAATATATATGTATAATTATATAAATATATATAATTATATAAATATTATTTTAAAAATATCTATAATTATAAAATTATAATAAATATATTTAAAAAGGAATATGTTTACTATATTTATATTAAAATATATTTATTAAGTATATATAAATATTTAAAAAAATTATTTATAATTATAATTATAAATCCTTTATCAGGGCTTAAGTAATAAGAACTGATAAAAGAATATTTATCAGTGCTAAACAAAGTGCTAATAAAATGAATATTTATCAGCGCTATAACTTTAGCGTTGATAAAGATTGATTTTATCAATGTTTTTTTAGTGCTGATAAAGACCTACCTTTATCAGTGCTTATTTGTAAGCACTGGTAAAAGTGTCCTGATCTATTTAAAAAACCTTAACCATTTGCGAACTCATCATGATATCAGAAGCTTTCCATGGAATCCACCCACTTTTGGCACCCCTCCTCGGTGAGTTAAAGCTCTAATCACACCACTCGACTTCCTCCAGTTGGTCGAACATCTTACCCAACATCCGGTGTTTGATTTTAGTTAAGTTTTTCAAAGAGGGTCTTGGATTTTCTTCAACCTAGCGAGGCAGGCCTTCTAATTTTCTTTGTGTATTTTTAGTTTCATTTTTTATTTCTTCTTTGATGATGTCTTTATTTGTGGGCCGATGATTGTATACTATTTTGATTTTAGATTATGAACAGAATGATTTGTTTATGATTCTTTGTTTTATTGACTACCGATGTATGGACCCTCTTTGTATATGGATTTATTGGTTTTATCTGAAACTGAACCTTGGATTTATTCATTATTGTTTTACTGTTATGTTTTATATCTTCTTACAAAATAATTTTTTCATATATGTATATAAATGTGTAGAAATTTTCATCTATATTATTTTTTATTTACTACTGATTTGAGGCACATTTGTGGTTCCCTAATGGTTTTATATATGGTGACACCTTTCATTGACACCTCAGTGGACATGCAGCTTTATATGCTTTTTTTCAAGAACCAAGTTAGTGGAGTGATGTATGTTTCTCTATTGGTTATATGTATCATAGGATCTAGTTTCTATTATAATTCACTATAGTCCTTAGTTTTCTTATGAAGAATATTCAAAGGGGATATCCTCAGTTAATCACATGAGGTTTTATCACATCAAGCCTTCACTTTTAGAATCATTATGGTACCTTTAGTTCACATTATGTTTGAATATCGAGTTTTTATCTATTGGATATTTATTATATACTATAAGTGAGTTTTTATATGTGGCATGTATGTGTGTCTATATAGTTATTGCATCATTTATTTCCATAGTTTTTTGTCTAACAGGAATGCTTATGTCGGGTAATGATGATTTTTTATCTTTATATCCATTGACCCCAAGGGTCGTGCTATAATTTTGTTCGACCTCTGGTACCGATTATTTCTATTTGGGGGGGGACCTCCCATTTATGTTTTTTTACACCCAAATTTTAAACCATCCTTTAGTGACTTTGAGGTGTGTTATAGGTCATATAATGATCTAACCTAGTGTTGTTTGGGTAATTTAAGCTAGGTTCATTACACTATCCATCTTTCAATTTACACCTATAAAGTTTAGTGATAATACTATTTATTATCTAACTTTATCTCTCTATCATTATTATATTCTTCGAGATGACTCAACATAGTGTATCCATCCATGTCCTTATCTTATATCCTTATATCAGAGACATAACTAATAACATGATTCATCAAAAATATGATTCATACCCTATGTTCCTTCTATAGGCACCCTTCTCACCCTCAGTCTCTCTACATGGTTGATAATCAAGTATAAGGTATTCCAACAAATTTAACTTCTATACTTGGTATAATATAATGTGTTAGTTTTTGTACTACTTCTAGAAGTTTTCACTAGATATGAGATTCTCTTTCTCCAATTTAGATCATAAGTAAATTGATGTATTCAAGTAACTTTCCATTATCTACAAAAATCAAATAATATTTATTACATTTTAATGATTATATATTGTGATTTTATTAATTATTATATTATATCTCCCACTATTTTTTCAAATACCAACATCCCTTATTGTTGGATTTAGAATATCTAGGCACTCATATATTCTAGTAGAAATGATCCATATTTCCCTTCATTTAAGTATTAATCGCCTAGAACCAAGATTTATTCATTTCTTTCTAAATGCACCAAAAGTCTACAAAAAGAATGATATTTATCTCCCTTTTATCATTAGTTTTAATCCCTGATACCACTGATCTAGTTGATTTAACTAGATTTTATTATTCTTGTTTATCATATTTGATTTTCTTATGACTCCTTAATTTCCTATATTATATTTTCTTTTGTTTAGGAGATTTAAGAAGTATTTTATGTGTGGTAATTATTTTATTAAATTCAATTACTCATTTTCTTCAATATATTGAAATTTTTTGAAACAATCAATGTTGAGTTTCCCTTATTGGAATTTTCTATAACTTTAAATTTTGATAATAAATATCTTATGTGTATTTGTTTATAAATTATATAAAATTAATTTTTTATTAACCCAATAGGATGGACGTGAACCAAAAATGGATGCATGCTAATATTTTGACAAATGAATATAAAGATTGAGTTAAAGAGTTCATCATGTTTACAAGAGATCATGAAGACGACCCTTCTAAAATCCTTTATCCATGTTTAAATTGTTCTTATTCAAGACAAATTAGTCTGGAAGAGTTGGAAGAACATTTTATTTGTCACGGAATATATCAAAGCTATAAATGTTGGACTAAACATGGGGAAAAACTGAATATGGATATCGATTGGGACGATACTATGGTTTATTAATCATTTGATATGAATACCTTTGTAAAAGATGATGGAGATCGCATGGAAGAAATGACAATGGAAATTAAAGATGACCTTTTTGATTGTCCAAAGTTGTTTTAGGAGTTAAATAGTTGTTCCAAGAAACCATTGTATATTGGTTGTACTAAATACACAAAATTTTCAGCTATATTGAAATTATATAATTTGAAAGATGATAGTGGATTGAGTGACACTAGATTTATAGAACTACTTGGTCTTTTGAAAGATATGTTTCCAGGACAAAATGAACTACCATGAAAAACATATGATGTTAAAAAAAATTATGTTCAATGGGAATGATATCTAAAAAATACATGTTTGTCCAAATGATTGTATATTGTTTTGCAAGGACCATTAATCACTCATAAAATTCCCTAAGTGTGGTGCAGAACGATACAAGAAGAATGAATAAAGTCCTTCGAAATATGTATGGTACTTTCCTATAATTCCACAATTTAGAAGACTATGTATTTCATAAAACCACGAGATAATTAATATGCTATATAGATACAAGAATTAAATATGGGAACCTAAGTCATCCATCAGATTCTCCTTAGTGGAATAAAATGGATTATGAGTTTCATAAATTTAGATATGAGCTGAGAAACTTTCACCTTTAATTATCTATAGATGGAACAAATAATTTTGGTGTACATAGTACTACTCACAATACAAGGCCCGTAATGTTAGTAAATTATAACTTGTTGTCATGGTTATACATGAAGCAAAAATACATTATGTTTTCTTTGCTTATATCTGGACCAAAGAAACCCAGTAATGATATTGATGTCTATTTGGATCTATTGATCTAAGATCTGAAATTTATGTGGGATACAGGTGTTGCAATGTATAATGCTCATAGAATTGAAGAATTCACATTGAGTTTCATGTTGTATGGAATTATAAATGACTTCCCCAGTTATATAAATTTATCAGGATATATAATTAAAGGAATATTGGGTGTCCCATTTGTGAAAAACGCACATAATCAGTTCAGTTGAAACATTCCTTGAAGAATTTGTTTTTAGGACATCATAAATTTTTACCTTGATGACATAAATACTGATCCTGGATAACAGCATTCAATGGGAATATCGAACAAGGTACAACACCATCTCTAGTAATGGGTGATCAACTGTACAAAAAAGTAAAAAAGATTGAAACTATTTTTAGTAAAACATTTTTGAAAAACCTTAAAAAATTAGGTTGGAAGAAGAGATCAATTTTATTTGAATTACTGTATTGGAATTTTATGTATGTTAGAAATTTTCTTGATGTCATGCATCTAGAAAAAGATGTATTTAATAGTGTTCTTGGCACGTTACTAAATTTTTTTAGAAAAATGAAAGGTAGCATCAAGTCTAGGTTGGACATGATTGAAATGGGGATAAGGGAAGAGTTGGCACTGGTGAAGGGTAAAAGTTGTACTTTTCTTCCTCCAACATCTTACACTCTAACCAGATAGGAAATATTGAAATTTTCCTTTTAATTACTAGTTTAAAAGTTCCACAGGGGTATTCATAAAACATCAAGAATGTCATTTCAATGACTAATGTGAAGTTATAAGGACTAAAATCACACGACTTTCATGTTTTGATGAAAGATTTAATGTCTGTTTCTTTTCATTGAATTCTGTCTCAAAATTTACAACATAGATTAACCAGACTCTACTTATTTTTCAAATCCATATACACTAAAGTTGTAGACCCATAAAAGTTTCCCATAATGAATACAGAGATTTTAGTCATATTATATGAATTACAGATATTCTTTCCACCATCATTCTTTAATATAATGTTCCACCTCATGGTTAACTTGGCCATAGAGGTTCAAATATGTGGTCTTGTCCATTACAAATGGATGTACCCCATTGAAAAGTATATGAATATTTTGAAAGGGTATGTCAAGAGTCAAAGTCAGACATAAGGTTATATTGTAGAATGATATATTGCTGGAGAAGCTATTGAATTATGTACCGATTACCTATGAGATATTCAAAACATCAGTCTCACAATGTCTCATCACAATGAATGCCTTATGGCTGAAGGGATTTCTGGAAGATATTTTGTTACAATTACTTTGATAGAGCGGGAGCAAGCATATATTTACATATTACATAATAGTGAAGATGTAGATCCATATAATGAAGCCCATAAAGAAATTATTAGAGATTTAAATCCATCAAGGGGTAAAGGATGGATATAAAATACACATAATCAATAGTTTATAGGATGGTTATGAGATCAAATTTATAAGAAGTTATCTAAAAATCTTAATTCAATTGCAGAATTACTTTAATTCCTAGCCAGGACCAAATGAAAATGTTATATCTTACACTAGTTTTCTAATAAATGGTTATAAGTTCTATAAAAAAGAATATGATGACTTCAGTATGATGCAAAACAGTGGTGTTATGCTTCTGGCTAAAGCGATGCACATATCTAGTTCTATGGATAGAAATAAAATGTATGAAAATATGTCATATTTTGGCATTATCATACAGATATACGAGTTAGATTATACAACAATTCAAGTGTTGATTTACCGTTTCAAATGGGTTGACAATATCAATGGAGTGAAAGTTGATGAAATGGGATTTTTGAAGGTGAATTTCAATGTGGGAGGTAAAAAATATGATCCATTCATAATGGAATCACATGCAGTGAAAGTATTTTATGTCTCTGATCCAACAAACAAGAATTGGTCGATTGTACTATTGGATACTAAACCAAATGTTGATTCAAATGAAAATTCAATCAAGAATGACCCTTTAATTGGGGAATCACAATCATTTCATGTTGGTACCAATATATACAATGTCTTTTATATTAAATAGAACCACGAAGAGGGTATTTGGATTCTTGATAGAGGAACCAAATCCTTGAAATATTTAAAAAAAATAAAGAGTGTTCAATTAGAAGGTAAAAGTGTTTTTTAATATATTTTGTTTTTCCTCATGATATTATATGTTCTATAATGCATTAACATAATATAAATTAAATTTTTTACTACTCATGAAGACAATGTATTATGCACATGATGATATTACCAATCCCTAATAAGAACAAACTATAATGAAGGAAACCCTTTGTAAATATTTAAAGGTAATGTTATGATGTACTTTTTCTATTTTACTAAAAAAATATGTAATGGAACATTGATTTATTTTTTATTGTTCCTTAAATAGTTCATTTATTTTAGAATATTTTTTTCCATGTGTTATGCCTTTTCAAGAAGAGAAACGATGTTGTCTCAGCTCAATAACAGAGGTAATCTTGATGTTTGTATAGTAAAATCATTTTTCATAGAATTAATGTATTGTTTCATATTTAGGTTTAATTTATTTATTTTTCTTATTAATCACATAATATTTTTTTATTATATAGGTGGATTATTTTGTTTTATTTGGGGTGCTATATCCATCTTTCATGCTTTTATGCACCAAAATTTTCACAAAATTCTTCTCATTAAAAACTTTTTCACTCCTACAGTGGTGCATTTATCACTTCCTTTCATGTTACCTCCACTACCTTTGTAGGAAGAGCAACGCCACTTCTTATGCTCAATAATAGTGGTAATCTTGATGTTTTCATAGTAAAATAATTTTACATATAGTTAATGTATTTTTTTCATATTTATGTTTAATTTATTTCTTTTTAGGATTACTCACATAATAATTTTTTTCTTATACAGGTGGATTCTTTTGTTCGATTTGGGGTGATCTATCCATCTTTCATGCCTTTATATACCAAAAATTCCATATACATATTCTCTCTCAAAACCTTTTCACCCCTATAGTGGTTCATTTATTAATTTATTTCAATTTACCTCCACTGACTTTTCAGGAAGAGAAATGATGCTACCTCTACTCAATTACAAAGGTAATCTTGATGTTTTCATAGTAAAATCATTGTCTATAGAATTAATTTATTATTTCATATTTATGTTTAGTTTAATTATTTTTAGTATTACTCACATAATAATAGTTTTCTTATATAGGTGGATTCTTTTGTTCAAGTTGGTGTGCTCTAACCATCTTTCATTTCTTTCTACACTAAAACTTCCAAAAACTTCTTCTCCCTCAAAACCTTTCACCCCTACAGTGCTGACATTTATCACTTTACTTCAAGTTCCCTACACTACTCAATCACAGAGGTAATCTTGATATTTTCACAATAAATTTATTTTCCATAGAATTAATTTATTATTTAATATTTATGTTTAATTTATTTCCTTTTAGTATTACTCATAATAATTGTTTTCTTATATAGGTGGATTCTTTTTTTTGAGTTGATGTTGTTTGTTCGAAGCTGCTCATGCGGTGTTGAAATTTTGACAAATAAAGTCAACGTAAATCCTGGTAACATTTATAGTTAGGATTTTTTTGATACTTTGGGATGTATAGGAATAATTGGAACCTTAATTCGAAACATGATGTGATCGATATGACTCCAATTACCTCTTTCTATTTAAAATTGGTATTAATTTTAGTAAAAAAGAAAACTAACATACTCAAAACCAATCAAACATATTCAAATTGTTTTGATACTTTAAGAAAATGATCTATAAGTCATTTTTGACATTTAATAATAATACACACCTTCATCTGATACATCATGTTCCTGATATGACTCAATGTGTTTGTTATCAGTTCAAAATCGGCATTTGACTTTAAAAAGTGTCACCCACTAAAAACAGAGAAAATACACTTGAATTTTTTTATAATTTATGGAATTGATTCATAAATAATTTTTTATGTATAGGAATCGGTCTCACTTTAAATAGATATAATATGTGATCTGTATGAGTCAAAGTGAATGCTTCAAGTTTAAAATGATATTTTAGTAAAAAAGACAAGTGACGTACTTAAATTTGAGAAAAAACATTCATATTGTTTTGATACTTTAAGAAAATGATCCATAAGTCATTTGGGACATGTAGGAATCATCCTCACCTCATTCTGATGCACGGTGTGGTCAGTATGACTCTAAGTTCATCGTTATTTAAAATTGACATCAATTTTAGTAAAAAAACAAACCAGCCTACTAAAAACTAAACAAACACATTCATATTGTTTTGATACTTTAATAAAATGATCCATAACTGATTTAAGATGTTAATGAATCAGCCTCACCTCAATCTGATGCACAGTGTGATCGGTATGACTCCAAGTGTGTGTTTTTATTTAAAATTGACATCAATTTTAGTAAAATGGCCATCTCAATGACTCGAAATCTAGAAAATAAATTCACATTGTTCAAATACTATAATAAAATGATCCATAAGTCATTTTTGATGTATAGGAATCAGTTGCGCCTCAATTTAATACATAATTTGATTGGTATGATCCAAAGTATGTGTTTTAATTTTAAAATGACATTTTAGTAAAAAAGACAAGTGACGTACTCAAAACTAAAAAAACACATTCATATTGTTTTGAAGCATTAATAAAGATATCTATAATTTATTACATGTAGGAATCAGTTTCACCTCAATCCGACGTACGGTGTGACCGGTATGACTCAAATTATGTCTTTATTTAAAATTATTATCAATTTTAGTAAAAATCCCAACTTACCTACTCAAAACCAAGTAAATGAATTCACATTGTTTAAATACTTTAGAATAATTATCCATAATTCATCTGTTATGTGTAGAAATCAGTCTCATCTCAATCTGATACACAAGGTGATCGGTATAATTCAAAGTACATGTTTCAATTTTAAAATTACATTTTAGTAAAAAAGACAAGTGACATACTAAAAACTAATAATGGAAGAGGGATCTATTTTAGAAGTTGTTGTTAATGATCCATGAGAAAAATACAATAGATAATTGGAACCATGATCATCATCCATGTGGAAGAGCTCCCCCTGGAAGGGGTAGAAGCAATCATTGATGATAGAGGGCTTTGTCTTGGGCTTCATGATCAATTTCAAAATATGGTCCAGTTATATAGGTTATATGGACACTATGATCTTTATTTTATTTCCATGCTTTGATCTATTTTTGTATGTCTTCTTTGACTTCCTTTTGTTGGTGTTTATTGGGCTTATTTCATGATATTTGGTATTTTTTCTTTATTTTTATTCTCCTTATTCTTGTTTCTTATTTCTTAAAAAATGGCATTTCTTTTTTGTGTTAAAAAAATATTATATTTATAATTATATAGATTTATATATTAATATATATATATAATATGGCCTATCTCTCAAGGGGATAGATTCTCTCTATGTCCTATTATGGTGATCATTTCAATACGATCAGTTTTGAAAATGATCAAACCCAGTTTGATATTTTAAGGCATAAGGATCTATTTTCCCTTTGTTTTCCATGAAAAATTATCAATTTTCTCAAGTTTGATCTTGTAATGGATGTATAACATGGTCACACTAGAGATTACTCAAAATATCTTTTTTTGGGATATTCAAATCTATATGGATCTGATTAGGGTCATTTTGGGCAATGGGGGAGATGATGGTTTTGGGACGATGATGGATTTTATGTGTGGGTGCAGTGGGAGATGATTCTAGGGAAGTTCTCAGCATGTGATCTTGACGGTGAACACTGGTGAGGTTGTGACTCGCAATGGTGTCTTGAAAGGTGGTGATGGGATCGCAACGTCATCCCTACAAGCAGTAGTTAAGGTTGTGCTCGAGAGGCTCTCACCAGTAGCATCCTTGAGGTGTGACTGGTGGCAGGATAGAGACAAACATATGTTCTTGGGGGCCTCGTTAGATGGTAGGGATAGAGAGTTTAGCTATAGAGAACCTAGTGTGGGGGAGACCAGTGATAGATCGGTCAAGTTTTTGTCACAATAAGTAGTCTTTGTACTAGGTTTTGGCGACATGGGATCCCATTGGAGGATATTTTATGTGGTTCGGTGATGAAATTGATTTCTGATGATGATGGTGTCCATTGACCTCGATTGGGATGCAGACAGGTTGTTTCATGGAGTTTTCAGTGATTTGTTTGGGCACAAGGGCGTGGCTGGTGATGGCGATTGGGAAAAGGTTGATGATGCTTTCAGTAATCCAAATATTTAGTGATATTGGTAAGTGTATGGGCAATGACCTCAATATGGGTGATGACCTCGGGTCGGGGAACTTTCACAAGGTAGATTTGTTTCTTACTTTTATCAGTAAGGGCTCTCTTCTAGTATGATCTAGGCCTCAACCAATAGGCCCATTATAGGGTATATAGTGTGATAGGATATCGGTACTTTAGGTTGTTTAATGATGGGGTTGTGGGTATTTTGACTTTTTGGGATGAACCCGATGGTCCATTCTCATGAAATAATGATTAAATTGATGGAAACTTAATTGGTGTTCTACGGGACTCTACTATAATTTTAAAGGGAGATTTGGGATCCATATCTAGATTGATGGTTCGTGTATTTATAGGGGTCTTTGGGACCTTTTATTGTTTTTGGTGTGTCTTGTATTGACTCTTTCATTCATGGTGGCACTTATTATGCCACATGTTTTGTGATGTGTTTTTATTAATTTCTATTTTATTTAATAAATTTTTAAGATCGAGCATGCTCAATTCCTAAAATTTCCTGGTATATATATATAATTTTTTTTTAAATGGTAGGGACAACACCTCTTTATTAAAATAAAAAAATAGAGAAATAAAAATATGAAGTCAGACTTGATAAAATTTCCCTCATAAAAAATAGTCATGGACAAAAAAATTCTTTGATCTTAGATCCAAACATTTGCTCCTCGTCACGTATTTCATTCCAATTATTTCTTCCCCACCCATGCCCTCAACCTCTGGGGTTCCAACCTCTTCTCTAGGTTCTAACTTGTTTCTAGAGGACTTCAATGTCACTACTCTCTAAGTATGTTCCTTCATTATCTAATTGAGACACCACCCTCTTAGAAGGGTCATCAACCAAGGTGTCTTCATTGACTTTTTTTGTGGGGTCTGCAATTTTCCTAATAATTCTTGTGATTATTTCACATTGGATGCCAATTAATCTTGAATTATTCATTGAATTATCATAGCCTAAATGCCACCTTCCTATGCATCACTAATAGAAAACATCCTCAAATCCTCCTTCACAGGGTATTGAGACTAGACCTATTCTTTTTTATATTGATCTTTGTGTACATTGAGCATATCAAGCACTCAAAAAGGTTATAAGTTTTCACCTACACCTTTCTTGGGATTATCATTCCCTACTCATTTTTTGTAGGGTCTCCCAAGTTTTGTGGCAAAACAGATTCAACCTACTATAAAGTGTGGGCACTTGATAGAGGCTCTATCTGAAGAGGCAGCACAATAGGGGCTAAGGCCATTTCACTTGAAGTTTCAATGGAAAAATCATGTCCAGGCTTATAAAGGTGAGGTCTGGACTTCCTAAAAGTACCATTTGGAAGCCCTCTTCATCCACCAAAGCAACCTTGGATTAAGATGTTTTCTTTATTATCATATCACTGGCCTTTTGGGCCTCTACACTACTAAAGGAAGTAGTAGGTGTACCACTACCTTTTTGGACCATCTTGGGAATAGAATCATGGCCAGTAGGAAGGTTCTTGTCAATAATACCATCCAGACTTTGCAAAAAAAAATTAAACTTATCACTCAAAGGGGCCACAACATATAAATTTTGTTTTCCCTTCCTAGATCTTCAAATAATCAACTTTTCTCGAAGAATATTTCAGTAAGATCTCTCTTTTACCACTTCTTCATCAGAATATTTTGGATCATCATCTAATCCTTCTTCTGCTACATCCGCCCATGAATTGGTGTCTTGATTTCCAATAAAATTCATTGTATTCTCTTCAGCAGCAGTAATCCATGAAAACCTTGAATTAGCTAAAGTATTAGAACATTCTTTCTGCTAAGGGGCATTCATCATATCCCCATTTTTTGAATCAATAGAACCAAATACATCATTCATAGAGATACCATTCTATCCACTTAATTCAAATTTGAAGAAAGGTCGGGATCAAAACTAGCTTCAAAACCTTCCACTATGGGATGTAGATGTCTAGTACTTTCCATTCCACCTAGTACAATGGATTTTAGCCCCAAATCACAACCATCTAGGTCTCCCTCCATGGGTTGCACCTATCTGGAATTAATCAGATCCCCTTGAGCAATGTAATTCAAACTCATGATCTTTTTATATACTTTTTTTTCATCATAACCACGAGTAGATAAAAAAAACACAAATAGAATACCTATTAAAATTTAATAAATAATTACTGATGGCCTTTAAATCCATAAAGAATCAAGGTAACTTTTTATGCTCAATTTTTAGATCGAACTCATCATCTTTAGTTGACAGAACAAATTGATACACTAAGATGAAACACATATCTACCTCAACTAGAAGTCTAGCATAGTGGCCAAATATGGACACCTACACTTTCTTGTCCATTTTAATTAGGACTCCAATAGACATAGAAATATCATATAGAATTTTAGGATGTTATAGAATCCAATTTAAACTATAAACTTTAACCCACAATTGGACTGAGGAATTACCTACCTCCAAAGGGTTGAATTTTATATTCCATTCCTATATGTGTAGCAAGCCTGATTTGAGCGAGATGGAGTTGAAGCCCCAAGATCACATATTTATGTATTCAGAGGGGAAAAGTAAGATGAAAAAATACAGTCTAATGAGACACATTTCTAATTGGAAAATCCCCATATTTTAGAGAGGTGATCCACAAGATCCCTGATTCTCCATGGTTTTGAGCCACTTGGAAAAATAATACATGTTATAATCGAGTGATCACCGATTTCCAATTGTTCTGAGATAGTGACAAGATCTGCCTTAATGTGAGAGACATTTCACTTCCAATGAATACCACTAGCAGTGACACCCTTTAAGAGAGAGTAGGAATGAGAAATCACACTATTAAGTGAGGTCACTACAGCATTCCCTTCACCATAGAGCTTCTGATCTTCTATTTTAGCACCCATATTCTTGTGGGAATAAAACCTTCATTAAATGAGGAAAGAATCAGCCATTTCATGAAGAGATGAAGTCGTCAGGGACATCGAGCCCTAGTTGTCATTGTGAGCTAGAGCAAGAAGTTCCCACAAACCCATCCTCATAATATATATAATTATATATAAATATATATAATTATATAAATATATTTATAATTATATACAAATATTTTTAAAAATATTTTTTTATAATTATAATTATAAGTAAATATATATATTTAAATAATTATAAAATTATAATAAATAGATTTAAATAATAAATATATTTATTAAGTTTATAATTATATATATTTATATATTAATAAATATATTTATATAATTATACATATTTTATATAATTATATATATATATATATATATATAATTATATACAAATATTTTTAAATATATTTATTAATAATTAATATTATAAATAAATATATTTATTTAAATAATTATAAAATTATAATAAATATGTTTAAATAATAAATATATGGGTTGGGGATGTTTTGACTTTCATCAGTATGGCGTTCTCATATCTAAAGATTGCAAAGTTTCTCGGAATGATATCAAGTTGACTGTCTTGATTTTGGATATTGTAAGAAAAATCTCTTTTTCGATCTATAAAGGGTATGCTGCTAGGGAGATCTGTTAGAAGGGTAGCATCGCTCATGTGAGAGATAATGATGGAGTATTCTCTAAATGCTTGAAATTAGGTAACCATTTGATTATTACAAGATTGATTTTACCCATGGGTTCTAAACCATAGAAATTTAATGATTTAGTCATGCAATTATCATTGATATGGGGATTTGATAAGTGGAGATGCATCTCACTAGGAAGAGGGTTCTTCCACATTCTTTTTCCCTTAGAGGATTCGAAATTTCAAGCATAGTGATTTGGGACCATTTCCCTCAAGCTTTGCATTCTACATCTTCATGAATGAGATAAAGGATTTAACCCATTAGAGGTATGTAACTTGTATACACAATTGTGGGTCAATGTTTTTGGTCTTAAATGGTTGTATGGAACCCAAATATGTTATATGATCTTGCACTTCCAATTGGTGTTCCCATAAAACATAGTAATGAAACTGAACATGCTCGCTTTGGTCACTATGCAAGATTTCTGGTTGAGGTTGATCTAGGTACTACCATGGTTGGCATAATCTATATCTCCACTGAATCTAATGAGATTGAGCTTTAAATTGAATATGAGAAAGTAACTAAATTATTCTCAATATGAAAGATAATTAGACATGAATCTATGAATTATAGAAGATTTGTCTCTTGTTCATTATGTTCAGGTCATGGTCATGTTGAAAGTAATTACAATAAGAAGGCTTGGTTTAAGGCATCTACTCAGAAGCTAACTGATGAAGATATTCTAGAAAGGGGGTTGTATGCAGTTCTCCTCATTTAGCTTTATAGAATGGAGGATGTTTGAATCAAGAGTCTTCTTTGCTTGAAGGTTCTATCAATTTGGATAGGGGTAACTTTTCTTATTTAAATACGGTTAATGTTGTGAAGGATTCCTCTTCCTCCTTGGGGAAGAAATCATGAGCTGAAATTATTATGGAGGATTTTCCAACAATGCATCCTAATAGGTATAAACCTACTAATAAAGAGAGATGTTGCGTTATCCCTATTTCAAATGATTACATAGGAGAGCAGGATAATAAGAATGATGATACTATTAATTATTTTTATGATTTGGAGTAGCTTGAAAATGATATCCAAAATGAATTGGACAAGGAATTGATCCAAGAACAAGATTTGAATGCCTCTAACAAGAAGTGTAAAGATAACTTTCCCCATATTCCTACTAAGAAGATTGTGGTGAGTAACACTACCTCTCATTCTGGATAGTCCCCTTCCTAGAGTAGGGGTATGGTGTAGGTTACCACCTTAAATACATTTGATGTGCTTGATCTGATGTAGGCAGTTATTATTTCTAACAACTACAATGAAGTTGATTTCCCCTCTATAGACATTGAGACTCTTAATATTAATGAGTAGATTCTCTTAGAGAAAGAAATTTCTGAGTTGGACAGGGAAGATTCTGAAGGATATTGGAAACAATCTAAGACTTGGAAGAGGGTTCGTCATTCAAAATATCATGGTCGAGGATGTGGCTGGGAGGACGGGGTTGCAGCACGAGGGTGTGGCCGAAGTATGGCTTATAGGACTCAGCTCACCCCGGAACAGGAGAAAGTTAAGGAGAGTTAAATTGCACTCTTTATTCAAAGGAACTCCTAGTTATAGTGGGATTCTACCGATGAAGTTGGGTATTCTAGTCATGTTTTTTATCATGATTATGGTGACTTTTGACATGTTGGTTCTTTCTATGGATTAGGTCTTGTCTCTTTGTTTGACCTCATCCTTCTTTTCTTTTGTTTGATTTCTTTTTCTTTAAATATTAATAAATGGTCAGGATATTCAACTTCTGGCTAGACCTTTTTCGTAATAATAAATATATATTTATATATTAATAAGTATATATATATATAATTATATAATTATATATAATTATATACAAGTATTTTTAAATATATTTATTTATAATTATAATTATATATATATGTATATATATATTTAAATAATTGTAAAATTATAATAAAAATATTTATTATATTCATAATTATATATATTAATATATTAATATATATATATAATTATATAAATATATTTACTATTATATACAATTTTTTTTAATATTTATTTGTAAATGTAATTATAAATAAATATAAATATATTTATTTATACTAGGAAAGTGTGAACCATGGATAAAATCTATGGCCCCAGAAAATTAATTATAAAAAAGAATTCAAATAGAGAAACATGAGAGTTTCTGGGTACAAGTGACAAATAAACCATCAAAACAGAATGAAAAAATACAAGTCAACATTTATTTCAGCCACCCCTTCCATGATACCCACCTAAGACTCTTGGGTGTCATCCTCTCCTCCACTACTTCTGCGTCTGCCACGCGCCACCTTGATCATTCGTGCCTAAGGGTTCACCGACCTCATCAGTACATTGCCCGCCAAGGTGATCATTTTTAAATGGATCACTCTGAATTGCAGTAGACACCTTATCATCCTCTGGTGTCCTATCTTGATCCATTTCTTTCAACATATCCTCATTTTATTATTTCCCACAAAGATGATGCAAATCATCTTTGTCCTATTCAATCATCAAGGGAGGGGAGGGTACATTAGAAACAGAAGCTTTTAAGCTTGTAGTACCTTTCTTGTCACAGCTCTCCATGTAGAGTACATAAAATTCTGAAAAATTGATAGAATACAGCATTGTAAAAAAAATTGTATGTGCAAAGTCATTGGTGGGAGTCTCAACATCCTAAATTTTATCCATAGCATCCTTTCCTACCTCTATTTATAGAGGAGTGGTTGCAGGTGCATCCAACATAATCTCAGCAGCCTGAATACCTTCCATGGAATCATTCCATGCCTCTGTAGCACTTGATAAAGGAGCATATGGAGATTTATCCAATATAATCTAATGGTTCTGAGTATCAGAAGCACCTCACACTGACCTAGTAATGATACCACATTCACATGTATATGCTGCTTAAGTTTTCCAGGAGGAGAGGAAGATCCTTTTGAATAAAAAATCCATTATCCATGTTACCTTTTGATAGAAACTAATCATCCAGTAAGATTCCAGGATTCACTTCAACATCACTATCTTGAATATGTGTCCATTAATCACCCCATTTTGAAAGATAATAATCCCCTAGAACTATATAACCAATATTAGACATGTTTTAAGCACTTCCATCACCAAAAAAATTATTGCCATCAGATTTTGTAATGGTACCAGCAGCAACATCAGCAAAGGATGATGCTCCAGAAATCTATGGAACAATGTCCTTCATTCTTGACACATCAAGATCACCCTTCTTCCCATACATAGGTATATATTTCAAAGCCACTAGTAATTTAAACTTACATTTATTAACCGGATGTCCATGCCTTTTGAAATTAGAACATCTCAATCCTCTACAACAATTTCCCTTAACATGGCCAATGATTTAGAAATTTAAACTGAAATCTGGAACATACAAATTCAATTAAAAGTACAAACTTAAAATCACAAGCAATCAAATACATAGTCTCAACAAGTGGAAGAGAAAGATCAAACTTGACCAAAATGCGAGAAAAGTGACCATACCTGGCCATCCCAGTCACCTTTTCAAATTTAATAATTCTACCAATATCCAATGAAATATCCCAGAGGATACTCGGGTGATAAAAAAATCAATTCATTCCTTTGAAATTGCTGATAAAATCTTTACCTGGTATTTCAAATAGAGTCCTCAAAGTGTCCTCCTTTCTTGAACCGTTCAAGATTTCATGGAACCAAACCCTCACTGCATCTCTTCATCAAGATTATTGACTAATTGATACTCTCAAATTATAAAATATATTGTAACATACCTCAATCTAGAACTCTCTCACATTTCCAAAAATGGTTTGTTATGAGAGCTTGAGTGTGCATCCCTATATTCCAGAGGATTCCGACTAGAAGCAGGGGTGTGATATGTATAGTTTGGTGACTATACCCCCTAGTATGAAGTGTCATAGCAATATAAATAATCAATATAAACAAAATCAATCAAAGTAATAGACATAGAAAAAACCATATAATAGAACTAGGAAAATAAAGGAGAAAAAATATACCAAAATTGATTAATCATCTAATGATAGGATGATATGTATCTAAAAGTCAAACTGAAAACATTATAGGTAAAAGAGTCATATAATAAAATATAAACCCAAAAGACTCTGGTCCTAAACCCCATGTCAGACCCATATTCTAACTTTAGCCCATCTAGAAAGAAATAAGTCAGCAACAACATCCCTTACCCTTATACAATCCTGCATCCACAAAATCTGCCTAGGTACCAAATGGAAGTCCAAATAGGGTGTTATTAAAACTTAGTAGGTCGACACCATTGTGTCTGAAAAAACAAGTCTGATAATAAGTGCATGTAATAATATGATAAATAGGTGTAAAAATTAATTCAAAAATTAATAAAACACAGCAACAACATGCTTCAACACCATGCTGGAATACCCCTAAGCATGTCTTGTAGCCATGACAACTATAACCATATAACCATGGTAAAACATATCCATCCTCATAACCATGTTGGAATGTCTCTAAGCATGTATCACAACCATGCCAACCACAACCATAAACCCATGGTATAATAAATCATTAGTTCAACCCTACTATATAAGCATTGTAGCATGTGTCAGGGACTAGCCCAGTATATAAGTATCTCAGCATATTCCAGGGAATAGCTCAGTATATAAGAATCTCAGAATGTGTCATGGCATAGAATGGTATATAATAATCTTAGCATGTATTAGGGAATATCCTAGTATATAATAATCTCAACATGTGTGAGGGAATATCTTTGTATATATGCATCTCAGCATGTGTTAGGGAATATCTCGATATATAAGAATCTCAGCATGTGTCAAGGAATGCCCAGTATATAAGCATCTCAGCATGTTTCAGAAGTTCAAATCACAACAATAGGCATATCACAATATGACTACATAAAACCAAATCATTAATTCTGTTAATTACCATTTTTTCTTCAATTTAACCATTATTTAAATTAATCGATTAATTTATTTTACATGGTGAATCTATATCAAGTAATCAATTGAATCACCTATAAAGCTAAATTCATATGTAATCCATTTCTAATTCATTAGTCTCAAAGATTCTCTCACCCAATGGGTATCCATAAGATAGGTCACATCATCAATCAAATTCAAATGGATCCAATAAAGAATCCAACATAGGTTTATCATCATTCAATTTAGTTAATTAACTATTACACATGAATTAGCATAATCATAATAATTCATATACTTCTCAATTGAAAATCAGACCATAGGGTTAAGATTTATACTCCCTACCTTTAATAAGTGAAGAAAGAAATGATTCCAATGGAAAAAAGAAAACAAAGTTTAAGGTGTAGAAGATCTCAAGGTGAATCGGGTATCGATCGCACAAACGGGGAATTAAGAATGGAGAGAGGCACTCCAAAATCACCTAGAAGTTTCCTTAGGGTCAAGAGGAGAAGGATTCAAGAAAGATAAATGATAAATCATCTTCATATCATACTTTATAACAATTGATCAGGGAATTACATGGAATGTAATTCATTTACACTCCATGTATTTCTTTTTATAATGATATACCAAAAAACTCATTGCCTCAGATGAATATTAAATTTTCCCAAACATTACATGTTTTGTGATTAATTCATGAAGTGTAACAACTTCACATCAGGAAATAGTTCATGAAAAGAGTCTGGTGACTTTTACACATTGTGTAACCCATTTACAGAGTGTGTAAATTTTCTTCAAATAGTTTTCATCCAAGTTTCCTTATAAAACCCCAAACCCCCTTTTAGTATTCTCAACATACCAATAACCCTTGGTAACACTTGACCCATTCATACCTGGACTCCATTAATTCAAATATAATTCCCGAACCACTCCCCTTGTGGATCCTCTCCAGTTTTCTAAAGTTTCCTCACAACCCCAAGTCTATGTTTGTTTAAAAAACAAACATCCCCAAAACAACATGACAACCAAGGTTTAAAGATGAGGCAAAACTAAACTGAAATAAGATTAACAAAAAACTCAGAGAGAGACATACCTAGAAAAATATGGGATCTTAAAACCTCCCCACCATATAAAAGCTCATCCCTGAGATGATCCAATAATCATTGTGGGGTCTTGATTAACAATTCTGGACACTATGATCATATATAAGAATTCCTCTCCTAGGTTTCCTCTTGAACTTTCCCATGATTCTACTGTACTCAAACCAATAGTATAGTCCTACCCCAAAGATATATTTCACTATGGCCCATGATCTGTATAGGATGATCCTCAAACGAAACATCTATATCAAGCTTGATGTCTTCTATGTCTATCACATGAGAATTGTCTGTATGATATATTCAAATATACGACACATGAAATGTGTTTTCATGAAATTGTAGCACTATGGAAGGGATAAATGGTACGCCACTGGACCAAACCTTTCCACTACCTCAAACATCTCGACAAACCTGGGCACTATCTTTCCCTATTTCATGATATAGCATTGCCCCAATCTAGGTGACACCCAAAGGAAAACATGATGACCAACCAAAAACTCTAGATTTCTTCTTCAATGGTCAGCGTGGTATTTATACATGCTCTATGTGGTCACCAATCGCCTCCTAATCAACTAAACCTACTTAGATGTCTCCTATATGAGACTAGGCACAACAAGTACTAACTTGCCTACCTTTAACCAATAAAGAGGTGAAAGGCGTGGCCTTCCATAAAAATCCTAGATAGGTTCCATATGGATCGATGCCTAGAATCTTTTATTATATGAGAACTCCATGAGTGCCATATGTTGCTCCCATGAACCACCAAAACCCAAAAAACATACTTGTAACATATCCTCCAGAACCTGAATAGACCACTTAGATTGACCATCAGTCTAAGGATGACAGGATGTGCTCAAAATGACCTATGATACTAAATCCTTTTGAACACTCTACTAGAACCACAATATGAAACAAGTATCTCTATCAGAAATGATGTTCCTCAAAAAACTGTGAAACCAAGATACCTCAAACATGTAGAGACTATCCAGATAATCAACTATAAAGGTTTCCCTGATAGGAAAAAAGTGGGATACCTTCTTCAGTTAATCCACAATCACCCATACTACATCGTTCTTATAGGTTTTTTTTAGAAATACAGTCACAAAATCCATAATGGCATCATCCCATTTCCACTCAGAAATGGGTAAAGGTTGCAAGATCCCAGCTGGCCTCTGATGCTTGGCTTTCACCTAATGAAAATTGAAACATCTCAACACAAATCCTACTACCTTCTTCTTCATTCCTAACCACTAGTATTGTCTATTGAGATCACGATACATATTTTTCAAACCAGGATGTACCACCCATCTAGAATTAGGAAACTTTCTAATTAGTTCCTCACATAATCCCATAGGAACCCATACTAATCTATGGAAAAGAAGATAATATCCACCGCCAAGAGACCATATTGATGGAATATCCCCACCATATAATCGCTCCGCCTTTATCTGGTCCCAAAGAATAGGTATAATAGATGTTGAATTCAGAGCTACTCATCCCTGAAACTCTTGAACATCTATATGCATGTCTGCAAAGAGGGCCATCATCCCCCACTCATCGCAAGACTACTTTACTACCTATTTATGCATCCTTTAACTAAATGCATCATCAATGATGTTTTACTTACCCAATGTATAAGTAAACTCTAAGTTGAAAGACAACAAATACTCGACCCACCTCCCCTTCCAAAGTTTTAGGTCCTACTGAGAAAATATTTAATTGAGGCGCTTGTAGTCCATGTATACCAAAAACCTATCACCCATAAGATAATGTCTCTAGCATCTCAGGTCATGTACCATCACTAATAACTCCATATCATGAGTAGGGAAATTCCTCTCATGCGATCTCATCTTCCTATATCCATAAGTAATCACTTGATCCTCCTACATCATAATTTCTTTGAGTCCAACTCTGGATGCATCATAGTACATGGTATATGAATTAATCAGTACAAGTAAATTGAGGATAGGTGTTGAGGTTAGCCTACCTTTTTTCTCCTGAAAATATCTCTTTCAATCATCTGACCAAAAAAATTTCACTCCCTTCTTGGTTATTCCTAACATCAATGCTTCCAGACAGGAGAAGTCCTAGATAAAGCATCGTTAATAACCTACCAAACCCAGAAAGATATGAATCTCAAAGAAATTCTTAGTATGCTCCCAAGATACCACAACTATAACCTTATTTGGGTCCATAGACACTCATTCCTTTTAGATGACATGGTCCAAGAAGTTAACTTTATCAATCCAGAAACTTTATTTGGTTAGATTGGCGTAAAGATGATGGTCTCTCGATGCACTCAAGATGATTTCAAGATGTTGATAATGATCATCTAATGATTGGGAGTAAACTAAGATATTTTTAACAAAAACCACTACAAAATAGTCTAAATAATAATGAAATATATGATTCATCATGGCCAGGAATACCACTAGTACATTAGTCAACAAAAACAAAAACATTATGAACTCATGCAAGCCATACCTACTCCTAAAAGTAGTCTAAGGTATGTACAATGATCTCACCCTTAACTGGTGGTATCCTAATCTCAAATAGATCTTAGAGAAGATCTTAGCACCTCTTAGGTGATCAAAGTTATTATCGATTCATGGAAGATGGTACCGGTTCTTGACTGTTATCTAGTTTAATCTCCAATAATCCACACATAAGCACAAAGTACCATCACTTTTTTTGGAGAAGAGAAATAGAGATACATAAGGTGATGTACCAGGTCGTATGAAACCCTTATCTTCAAGATCTTCTAAATGCACTTTCAAATTTTGAATCTCTATTATTTCCATTCTTTAAGGTGAAAAATAAATTAACTATGCTCCCAGCACCAACTTGATCGTGAACTCGATCTATATCTCAGTCGGTAAGCTATAGAACTCATAATGAAATACATCCTGAAAATGATATACCACTATAGGAAAATAATTATGATTCATTACAACATCATCTAGAATAATACCGATTATTTGAGCTATAAGACAACCCAATCTGCATTGAATTATTCATGCATGTCCAGACTGAATATTCCACTCACCTTGGTGAGAATAGATGACTCCTTCAGAAGATAGAAATTTAACATTCCTCTTATAAAAGTTGATATGATCTTGGTATGGAACAAGAAATCCATACCAAGAATCAAATCAAAAACTATCATTTCCAACACAAATGGTTCCAAAAAGAAATTGTGACCACCAATCTCTAAGGAACACATCTTGAAACATTTGATATTTCTAACCACACTCCCAATGGTGTATCGATGATCAAATAACCATACAATATCTCCACAACCAATCCCAACCCATTAAAAAAATAGAAGATAAAAAAGTAATGTGATGCCCCTGTATCAAATAAACTTAAATCTAAGGTAGATGATATAAGAATCATACCTCCAATGTTAGAAGGTCCTGCATCCAAACTGATCAGAGCAGACTGTATATCATGTAGCTGGCTTGACCCTCTGCCCTAAGCTTCAGTATGAATCCCTTGTGTTTTTCCCTCTTCATGGTACTACCACTCCTGCACTGGGGTACCATGTAACAACCCAAATATTTATCAATGTAAATTCCCTTCTTATAATTATGTCACATAAAATCACAATAGGAAACACAATGCCACATCATGCTTAAATGAAATACTAAATACTATGTGACCTTTATATCTTAGCCGTTAAACATAATTTTTCCACTTCTGTGTTTTAAATTTCAAAAATATGACATACACAGTTGCGATCACTAAGATATTTGGAGTATGATGGGACAAACTTAATTTTTTGTGAATAATAACTTATACTTATGAATAGAAATGTTACCCTTATGAATAGAAACATGATCCTTATGAATAGTAAATTGGAAAAATGAATAGTAATCATACCAATTATAGTATAAATAAAATTTATCCATCTTATAAGTGACAATATGATATAATTATATCATAGTATAAGTAAATAAATATTTTACAAAAAATAATTAAGTGTTGGTATTTATATAGGTCATAAATATTTTATGATTAATTTAAAAGAAAATTTATTTTCATAAAATATATTCATAAATTAATATTTTGATGTCTTGTGATTTTAAAATAATTTTATGAGACCATAAGTAATTTTTCAAAGTATTATAAAATCAGTTATAATTTTAAAATTTTTATTTCTAAATAAATGATGATTTTAATCAAAAATTAAATTAATCATATTTAGAAAATTATTTTCATAAAGTGGAGTTCATTTTTGAATTCTAAACATTGAAAAAAAATTAAGGTTAATTTTTGTTATTTTTCTAAAATACTTGAATTTTTAGTGAATAGTAAATTACAATAATTTATGATAAATGCTAAAAACCAAAATTTTTGTGTCATACTTGAGTCATGGATGATGTAAGTGAACATTGGTTCAAAATCACATGAAATAATTCCTTTATTTAGTCACAATAATACTAACTATTTCTTTTCTTGAGCAAAATAATAAAGTAATGATTAAAATAATAAGAAAATGCCTCTCTCCTCCACTATAAATACCACCCCTCACACCCTCTTCTCATCACACCTCTCAAGCTTTGATCCTTGACTATATTCTGACCAATACTATTACTTAGTCCCTCCCCCACTCTAGTATCTCTTGTTCTCATCAAAATACAAAGCCTATGTGCCTTGAGGAGGATCTCAAGAGCAGAATTCAAGAGGTAAATCCTCTCTCTTTTCTTTTAATTTCCTTTCAATTTGAATTTATTTTCTTATTCTATACTCACCTCCCTTCATCCAAATGGAATGATAACTCCATTAACTTACATATAATTCAATTTTATCATGTTAATGGAAGACCCAATATTAAAATCCTCCCTCTCTCTCTCTTATCTTAAAAATGAAATCATGTCACGTTAAGTATCAATTTTTTGACATCATGGGCGATGAACTTTCATTTTACGTAAATACATTCAATTATATTAATAAAAATATTAAATGGTTGAAAAAATATTTTAAATTTTATTTTTTATCTTATTTTATGGTCTAAAACTAACTTATACACATAATACTAAATGATAAAATAAAACAAGTTGGTTGTGATCAAAAACCGCCAAAATTAACCTAAAATGATCATCGTTAATTTTTATCTAATAAATCATCCTCATGGTATATTAAAAAATACTTTATAAGATCATTTAAACTTATTTAATATCATTAACATAATATAATAACAATTATGGATTTTTATCTACATCTTACACAAACTTCCATTCATGTATACAAGTGAACCGATCATGAAAACTAAGAAAACAAACACTCTTGAACAATGAATTTAGTCTCTATAACTCATCCAAAGGCCTATAAAAGAACATAAAAACCATAATGAATCATATTCATGTATAAAAGGTTCTGGAATTGTTAATTAATTAATCTAATGTGATTTCACATGATATTAACATAAAGGTATCTTTCGGACTAAAGGTAAGGGTATTTCTCAAACCAAACTCTCTTTCTTTGGGTTTTCCCTCTTTCATCCCATTTTCAGTATGGTTATTCCTTAAAAATAATTTCTTCACCATTAAATTATATTTTCTAGAATATACATGTTTTCTACTAGAGTTTATGATAAGCACAATGTTTTCTAAAAGAACTCTTCTTTCAAAAAACACATCTTTTATTTCTCACTCAAGGTTGATGATTCTTATATCAAGTATGGTATTTCCTATTTAGTTTGGGAATAAAAAGTTTATGAATGTTCTAATTATGAAATGAAACTTATTCATTTTCATGGGTTATTTTCATGATTGTTATTTTTTAATGTTTCATGCATGATAATGTAAATGTTATGATGTGACGGGTGCACCCGGAATTATATAGCACAGTGTAAATGTTATGATGTGACGGGTGTGACTGGAAATATATATCACTCCAATATATTGGGTAATGTAATTAATCTCATGAGTTAATGTTAAATATGTGTGAACATGATGCTATATTTTTTTCACAACTATGTGTGGTAGTTAACCACTATGACATGGTGTTTTATTTTTATGTATTTCCACATTCCAAGTTTTTTTATGCTTCCTCTCATGATTATAATCCTATTACTCTGTTATGATAATAATGTTTATGCTAACCCCATGTTATATTTTTTCATTATCTTATCTATCCTCTTACTAGGTTTTTATCTCACCCATTTTTTATGTATATCCTCGGGTGACTACTTATACTAAGGAGCATTCAAGGGGAAATGAGAAGCTAGAAAAGAAGAAATTAAATAAATGTTTATGTTTATGTTTTGTAAAATTTATGTATAGTCCTAGTTTGAACAAGACCCTAAACCTTTGAATCCTCAATGTGTAATTATTTTATGTTGTTTATCATTAAAATGATGTAATAGTAATGTAAGAAAAATCAAGGTCTCTATAGTTGGTATTAGAAGACAGTTTAGTTAATTTGGGAATTAGGATTATAGAACCTTAGTGAAATCTTGTAGAATGAGACTAAGTATAAGTAAGTGCCCAATATGCATTTATAAACATAGGGATCCCACAATATATTCCTTTAGACTTAATTTCCCAAAGGAATAAATTATATATTCATTAATTGTTGACTTATGTTTTATTCTAAAATTTTCTATTTTAGAAAATAGTGGGAACCAGGAGAAACCAGGTCAACAACCCATGTGAGGGATAGTGCAATGAATTCCCAAAATACATCCCCAATTATTTGGGAGGTGGAGTTCAAAATTTCATGTTTATGCTTTCCCAGCTGTCTTGGGTTATGAACAATAACCTAAATAATGTGGAGTGTCCTCTTTCACCAAAGAGGTAGAAACTGGATATTTAGTGTTTTATGCAGAAACAACCACCAACATTTAGTGGATCTTCTAATCCACTAGTTACAAAAATAGTGGTTCAACTTGATAGAGAATATATTTTATGTGCTTCACTATTCTGATATGGATAAGGTGAATCTTTCTATTTATCTTCTAGATATAGGGGCCAATCAATGATGGGGTTTTATTAAGAAAACTAAGTTGTGGTATGAAATTAAAGAGATGGAGTGGGATGACTTTAAGATATTGTTTCTTAAAAATTATTTCCCTTGAACTATTTGAACTAATATTGAGAGAGAATTAATAGAGCTAAATCAAAATGAAGGAGAATTTATCATGGCCTAAAAATAAAATTTCACAAGGATTTCAAGATACGCTTCAGATTTTGTTATCAAAAATGATAGAAAAATTGATAGATTATTTTGTGGTTTAAAACCACACCTTTGAAAGGCTCTGGAAATTAGAGACTTTGGGAGTTATGAAGAATTTGTTTGATGTTCTCTCAAAGTAGAGATGGAGTCTTGAGAATGGTCCCATGGATATAGTGATAATAAACAAAAGATGGATTTTCAAGCTGTAGGATCTAATGACAAAGGTGGAAAGAAAAATCAACCACCCACATGTCAAAAATGTGGGAAGAAGCATCATGGGAACTACCAAAAAGGTATGGGGAAATGCTTTAAATGTGGGAGATAAGTCCACTAAACTCATGAATGTCTAAAAGAAATGAAAATTTCAAACATTGTGGTGGAGGAAAGGAGAGCACCACCCATGGTCCAATGCTACAACCGTCAGGAGCAAGGGCACTATAAAAACCAATGAACAGAACCTCGAGTTCTCAAGGGTAATCAGAGTCATCAACCACCAAATACAAAGGATCAAGGGAAGTCTTATGTCATCACTACTACATAAGTGGATCAAGAAAATGAATTTGTACAAGGTACACTTCCTATTCACTAAATAATGGAAAAAGTCTTATTTGATTCTGGTTATACACATTCCTTTATATCTCACAAGTTTTCTAGAACTATTGAATCGAATCCCTGAAACATTGAAGTATATATATCTGTAAAAATACTTAGTGTTGTAGTCATTGAAACCAAAGTGTTATAATCTTCACCTATTAGCATATGTGGGAATATTATTCTATAAAATCTCATGATACTTCCCTTGGTGTAATTCGATGCTATACTGGGGATGGATTGGATCTTCTTATATAGAGTGCATATAACCTATTGGGAAAAGGGAATATATTTTCATATTCTTAACTATCCCATGATCCTCTACAAATTCAAGGAATATCATGAATCTCCTTTGAAAAATCCTTCAATAGTGTGGGTGTTGATTCCCTGTGAAGAGGAATAACTTTCTCAAATGGTTGAGTCAAAGGAAGTTATCCACCTAGGTTAAATGCCCATCATGAGGGAATATAGTGATGTATTTCCTAAAGAGTTACCTAGAATACCCCTGGATTGTGAGGTAGAGTTATCAATAGAACTTATACCTAAAACTACTCTTATCTCAAAGTGTCCCTATAGTATGGATCCTATCGAACTGGAGGAGTTAAAGAAGCATCTTCAAGATCATTTGGAAAAAGAGTTCATACTACCTAGTGCATCACCTTGGGGTGTACTAGTTCTCTTTGTTAAGAACAAGGATGGGTCAATGCGGTAGTGTATTGATTATTGAGAACTCAACAAGATCACAATAAAGAACAAGTTTCCTCTTCCAAGGATTAAAGACTTGCTTGATTAGTTGAGAGGAGATCAATACTTCTCAAAGGTGGATCTCTATTATGGATATCATCAACTAAAGGTGAAGAAGTGAGATATTTATAAGACCGCCTTCTGTAAAAGGTATGGTAACTATGAATTTTTTGTGATTCCCTTATTACTTACTAATTCCCCTGAAATCATCATGTATTTGATGAATAGAGTCTTTATACATTGCCTCGACAAATTTTTGGTAGTGTTTATTGATGAAATTCTCATTTACTCCAAGATAAAGATGGAACATGAAGAACATTTAAGACTTGTTTTGGAAACATTGAGGAAGGATAAGTTGTATTCCAAGTTCAAAAAGTGTGAATTTTGGTTGTATAAAGTCACATTTTTGGGACATGTGATCACTAGTGAGTGAATTTTTGTGGACCCTTCAAAAACTAAGGAAATTGAGGAATGTCCTAGACCCTCTAGTGTCACAAAAAACCATAGTTTTATTGTCTTAGCAGAGTACTATCGACGTTTTGTGATAAATTTCTCACTTTTATCAATTCCACTAACTAAGTTAATAAGGAAAGGGGTAAAGTATGTCTGGATAGAGGAATATGAGGAAAGCTTTAATGATCTAAAGAGAAGGATGATCACTACACCTATACTCATATTACTAAAAAGTGGATAAAGTTTTATGATATATAATGATGCTTACAAGAAATTATTGGGTTATGTGCTCAAGAAAAATGATAATTTGATAGCCTACGACTCATGATAGTTGAATATACATGAGAAAAACGACCCTACACATGATCTAGAGCTAGCAGTTGTGATTTTTCCTTGAAAATCTAGCAGCATTACCTCTATGGTGAAAAGTATGACATATATACCAATAACAATATCTTAAAGTATATATTCACACAAAAGGAGCTCAAAATGCATCAAAGGATGTGGTTATATCCAATAAAATAATATGATTTCTCTATTCACTATCATTCTGGCAAGGAGAACAAGGTAGATAATTCTCTAAGAAAAAAAGAACCTGCTACTCTATCCATGTTGCGGATTGAGAAAGACCTTATCTTCATGGATATACAAAGGATGGATTTCTAAATCATAATGGTAGGGAATAAATCCTACCTTTCCTAAATGATTTCTCAACTATATATCCAAGATAATATTAAGGAGGTACAAAGGGATGATACGAAGTTGCAAAAGAAGGTGAATACAGTAAAGGAAGGGAAGTTGTAAGAGTTCCATATCGATAATGATGGTGTAATTCAGTTTGGAACAAGGCTATATGTGACTTCATAACAAGGGAAAAATAAGGAGTTATTGTACAATGCACATAGATCCACTTTCTCTATCCATCCTAGTAGAACCAAGATGTATAGTGATCTCCAAGAACACTTCTGGTGGGATAACATGAAGAAGGATATTGCAGAATATATCTCAAGGTGCTTGATATGTTGGAAAGTTAAAGCCGAGTGACAAAAGTCAAAAGGGATGATGAACCCATTGACTATACCCATATGGAAATGGTATAATGTCACCATGGACATTGTCACGGGTCTCCAAAAGACATCCAAAGGAAATAATTTGATATGGGTTGTGGTGAACCGACTCACCAAGACTGCTCACTTTATCACTATTTTGGAAGATCTCTTAATTGAAAAAAATTTTAAGACATATGTGAATTTAGTGGTGAGACTACATGGGGTTCCACTCTCAATTTTCTTGGATCGTGATCCCAGTTCCACAACTAAATTCTAGAGGATTCATCAACATGCCTTGAGTACTAAATTGAATTTCATCACAGACTATCACCCCCAAACTGATGGCCAATCTGAAAGGACTATTTAGACACTTGAAGATATGATAAGAGCCTACTCATTTGAATTCAAAGGTGGATAGGATCAGCATCTCCCATTGGTTGAGTTATCATACAATAGTAATTTATGCTCTAGTATTCAGATGGATCCATATAAAGCCCTATATGGAAAGCGATGTAGAACACTAACCAGTAGGGATGAAGTTGGAGAAAGAAAGCTAATTGGACCTGATCTTGTACAAGAGATGACATAAAAGGTTCAATCCATCCATCAACATATCAAATCTACTTAGAGTTGGAAAAATTTCTATGCTGACAACCATCGAAGGGACATGGAGTTCAATGTTGGAGATAAATTCTTCCTTCAAATATCACTATGGAAAATAATCATGCGGTTTGGAAATAAAAGGAAGTTAAGCCCCGGGTACATTGGTCCCTTTGATATCCTTGATCGTGTTGGAGTCGTGGTATATCGGCTTTTACTTCCATTGAATATGAATCAAGTTTATGATGTGTTCCACGTGTCACTCCTAAGGAAGTATATACCAGATCTCTCACATGTACTAAACTCAGAGGTTGTATAGCTGTAAGATGATCTCTCTTATGAGGATAAGCCAGTAAAGATTCTAGAATGGATAGATAAGGTTCTATGCAACAAGACAACACACCTTGTTAAAGTTTTGTGGCGGAATCATAAGTATGAAGAAGCAACTTTGGAACCAGAGGAGGCGATGAAGGAGAAGTACCCTCACTTGTTTTTGTAAAATGAAATTTCAAAGATGAAATTTCAAAAGAGGGGAAGAATGTAACGGCCCAAAGTTTTATCAATGTAAATTACCTTCATATAATTATGTCACATAAAATCACATTAGGTTACACAATGCCACATCATGCTTAAATGAACTACTAAATACTATGTGACCTTTATAGCCTAGCCGTTAAATATAATATTTCCACTTTTGTGTTTTGAATTTTGAAAATCAGACATACATGGTTGCGATCAGTAAGATATTTGGATTCTGATATGAAGAACTTAATTTTTGTGAATAGTAACTTACCCTTATGAATAGTAATGTTACCCTTATGAATAGTAATATGACCCTGAGGAATAGTAAATCATCCAAGTTAATAGTAATAATACTAATGATAGTATAAATAAAATTTATCCATCTTATAAGTGATAATATGATATAATTATATCATAGTATAAGTAAATAAATATTTTAAAAATTATTAATTAATTGTTGGTATTTTCATAAGTCATAAATATTTTATGATTAATTTAAAAGAAAATTTATTTTAACAAAATTTAGTCATAAATTAATATTTTGATGTCTTGTGATTCTAAGATAATTTTATGAGACCTTAAGTAATTTTTCGAAGTATTATAAAATCTGTTATAATTATAAATTTTGTATTTTCTAAGTAAATGATGATTTTAATTAAAAATTAAATATATTATATTTATAAAATTATTTTCATAAAATAGAGTTCATTTTTTAATTCTATACATTTAAAAATGGTTGAGATGAAATTTTGGTATTTTTCTGAAATACTTGAATTTTTCATGAATAGTAAAATACGATAATTTATGATAAATGCTAAAAACCTGAATTTTTTAATCATGATTGATTCATGGATGATGTAAGTGACCATTGGTTTAAACTCACATGCAATAATTACTGTATTTAGTCACAATAATCCTCACTATTTCTTTTCGTGAAAAAAATAATAAACTAATGATTAAAATAATAAGAAAACACATCTCTCCTCTACTATAAATACCACCCCTCACACCCTCTTCTCCTCACACCTCTCAAGATTTGAGCCTTTTCTATATTCTACCCAATACTCTTCCCTAGTCCCTACTCCACTTCCAAGATCTCTTGGTCTCATAAAAATACCAATCCTAGGTTCCTTGAGGAGGATCTCAATAGGAGAATTCAAGAGGTAAATCCTCTCTCTTTTCTTTTAATTTTATTCCAATTTCAATTTGTTTTCTTATTATATCCTCAAATACCTTAATAAAAATATCATGATAACTCCATTAACTTACATATATTGTAATTTTATCATGTTAATTGAATATCCAACATTAAAATACCCCTATCTCTCTTATCTCAAAAATGAAATCGTCACCCGTAAAGTGTCAATTTATCGACATCATGGGCGATAAACTTTCATTTTTCATAAGTGCCTTAAAGTATATTAATAAAACAATTAAATGGTTGAAAATAGATTTTAAATTTCATTTTGTATCCCCTTTTATGTTATGGAACTAACTTATACACATAATACTAAATGATAAAACAAAATAAGTTATTGTGATAAAAAACTATCAAAATTAACCTAAAACGATCAAAAATAACTTTTGTCTAATAAATAATACTCATGGTATATAACAAAATAATTTATAATATCATTTAAACTTATATAATCTCATTAAAAACATATAATAACAATTTTAGATTTTTTTCTTCATCTTACATGAACTTCCATTTATGTATATAAGTGAACCGGTCATGAAAACTAAGAAAACTAACACTCTCGAACAATGAATTTAGACTATAACTCATCCAAAGTCTTATAAAATAACATAATAAAATCATAATGAATCATATTCATGTATAAAAGGTTCTAAATTTTTTAATTAATGAATATAATGTGATTATACAGGATATTAATGTGAAGGAAGCTTTCGTACAAAAGGTAAGGGGATTTCTCAAACCCATCTCTCTTTCTTTGGGTTTTCCCTATTTCACCCCATTTTCAGTATGGTTGTTCCTTAAAATAATTTATTCATAATTATAGTATATTTTCTAGGATATACATGTTTTTTATTGGATTTTATGACAAACACAATGTTTTCCAAAATAACTCTTCTTTCAAAAAACACACATTTTACTTCTCACTCAAGGTTGATGATTATTATATCAAGTATGGTATTCCCTCTTTTATTTGGGAACACAAAGTTTATGAATGTATGATTTATTAAATTAATCCTATTCATTTACATGGTTTATATCCATGATTTACATTTTTTCAATGTGGCATTCATGATAATGTAAATGTTATGATGTGACGGGTGCTCCCGGAATTATATAGCACAATGTAAATGTTATGATGTGATGGGTGCGCCTGGAATTATATAGTGATTAAATGCATTGGTTAATATAATTAATCTCTTGATTTAAAGTGAAATATTTTTGAACATGATTCTATCTTTGTTCACAACTATGTGTGGTAGTTAACCACTAAGACATGATGTTTAATTTTTATGCATTGCCACATCTCAAGTTTTTTTATGCCTCCTATAATGATTATGATCCTATGCCTATATTATGATGATAATGTTTATGCTCACCCCATGTTATATTGTTTCATGTTCTTATCTATCCTCTTACTGGGATTTTAGCTCACCCCTTTTTTATGTATATCCTCAGGAGACTACTTGTACTAAGGAGTATTCAAGGACCAATAAGAAGCTAGAGAAGAAGAAATTAAATAAATTTTTATGTTTATGTTTATGTTTTGTAAAAGTTATGTATGGTCCTAGTTTTTACAAGACACTAAACCTTTGTATCCTAGATGTGTAATGATTTTATGTTTTTTATCATTAAAATGATGTAATATTAATGTAAGAAAAGGAAAGGTTGTTATATACCACATCCCCTACCTCAGCGTGAATGACCAGTATAACTCCAGTACCTATCTCTTGAGGGGTAGTTGATCCCATTATAGACTCAAGTGCCTATATTTATCCACTACCACTGGTCTGTTGTATAAATATTCCAAAAAACTTATGATGATGACCTAGTCTACTACAGACATGACACTCAACTATAGGGAATGTAAACTACAGGTACTTGTGGCCAAAATTTCCACACTAATAGCACTAAAATGGAACATGGTCCTGAGATGGTTATCCAATACCCGGACTACTATTCCCAATTACTTAGAGAAAACTATAATAGTGGTGCTTCTTTCTACCCAGATAAGTGCTTTTAGTTCTCCCTTCGGAAACAGCCTGGTCACTGCTCTGGGCCTCTCTCAAATTCCCCTCTGTGATGAGGGCTTGATTCATCATGTCCTCAAAACTTCTAAAATGGAAAAAAATAACCCATGACCTAAACTCATAGAGAATCCCATATTGAAATTGTCTCAGCCTATAGATTTTATCAGCTATCAAGGATAGCGTAAAGAACTGTAGGTCGCTGAAATGTTCAGTGTAGTCCAGCACTGACATGCCCTCCTATGCCAGATGCATGAATCACAATCCTTCTCATCCCTCAATGTATCTGGATAGAAGTGGCTTAGTAAATTCATCTCGGATTCCTTCAAAGATAACTTCTCTTGCTACCCAACTTTCTCCAAAATATCCCACCATTTCTTGGACGGTCCACATAGCATATATACATCAAGCTTCACCCTCTTATTTGTGGGAGTTTTGATGTGATTGAATATTGTCTAGACTGACTTAATCTAGAACTAGGATGCCAGATGGCCTCCCTCCCCAATGAATATATGTGGATAATACAACTAAAACTCTCTCATCAACTCAGAAATTAAATATATGGTGTGAATAGTCTCCCTCTCCAGGGATTGTATGACCCTCAGAAATTTTTCATGAAGTTGAAAATCCATCCTATCATTAGAAGATAAAGAAATATTAGGATCAATTTCCTTATGAGTATGTTGACTTAATCTCTCCTTATGCTCAATTTGAATACGACGAGGAGGAATTTTCTCTATAAAAAAATGAACACCTTAGATCACTGGGTAACAACAATTTCAACCTAAACATGTGACTACAATAGAGAACCACTGACTTCTGGACTCTCTAAACATGGATTAACAAGTGATTTAACATGACATAAAAGTTCTTTCATTTCATTTATCATATATAACCGGTATCTAATGAGATAGTCTATAGAGGTAATAAATAAAATTCATATAAGTATTTCCCTATAATGAACCATTAATGTCAGTATATATTTCTATGTACCTATCATGATGCATGTTTAATCATATCACATTATACCAAGCCATGAATATAAATCTCAAGAAACAATAACATCACAAAAACCAGTCTAAAAAGAAGTGAATTCAATAATGTGATAAAAAATTGTATAAATTAATTAAATAATTAATAAAATATAGCAACAACTTACTTCAGAACCATGTTGTAATATCACTGATCATGTCTCACAACCATTCCAACCATGACCATATAACCATAGTAAAACGTAACCTGTCTTGTCACCATGTCCGAATGTCTTTGATCATGTCTCATAACCATGATAACCACAACCATATACCCATGGTATAACAAATAACTGGGCCAAACCTACTATATAAGCATCACAACATGTGTCAGGGCATAGCCCGGTATATAAGAATCTTAGCATGTTCCAGGGAATAGCCGAGTATATAACCATCTCATCATGAGTTAGCGCATAGCCTAGTATATAAGAATCTCATCATGATTAAAGATATAGCCTAATATATAAGCATATCATCATGTTTCAGGGCATATCTTGGTATATAATAATCTCATTATGTGTCAGAAGTGCATATCACAACAGCAATCATATTACAATATGACCACATAAAACCAAGTGGTTAATTCTGCTAATTATCATTTGTCTTTAAATTTACCCATTATTTAAATTAATCAATTAATTCATTTTCCATGGTGAATCTATATCAATAAATCACTTGAATCACCTATCATGATAAATTCATAGATAATCCATTTCCAATTCATTATTATCCAAGGTTATCTTACCCAGCGAGTATCTATAAGCCAAGTCACATCATCAATTGAATCCAAATTTATCCAACAAAGAATCCAAGATAGGATTATCATCATTCTATTCAGTTAATTAATTATTAAACACATGAATTAATGCAATAAAAATATTTCATATACTTAACAATTGAAAATTAGATCATAGGGTTAAGATTTATGCTCCCTACCTTTAATCGGTGAAGAATGCAACGCTTACAATGGAAAAAAGATAACAATGATGAAGGTGTGGAAGATTTCAAGTAGAAACAAGAATTGATCACACAAATGGGATGTTCGGTATGGATATAGGCACACCAAAATCACATGGAAGTTTCCCTAAGGTCAAAAGGAGAAGGTCTCATGCGAGATGAATGAAAAATAATCCACACAACATACTTTAAAACTTTTTCTCGGGGAATTACATAGCATGTAATTAATTTACACATCATGTATTTCTTTATAGAAGGATACACTGAAAAATACATTACCTCATCTAAATATTAAATTTGATCGAACATTACACATCATTTGATTAGTTCACAATGTGTAACCACTTCATATCATGAATCAGTTCATGACGTGAATCTAGTGACTTTTATACATCATGTAACCTATTTACATAGCGTGTAAATTATCTAGAGATATATTTCATCCTAGTTTCATTATAAAACCCCAAACCCATTTTAGGATTCTCAACTTACCAAGAACCCTTGGTAATACTTTAACCATTTATACACAGACTCCATTAATTCAAATAGAATTCTTGAACCACTCCCCATGTGGATCCTCTCTGGTTTTCTCAAGTTTCCTTGCAACCCAAGTCTGTATTTATTAAAACAAATATACATCCCCAATGAAACACAACCACAAAGTTTTAAAGACAAGGAAAAACTCAACCGAAATAAGTTTAATGAAAAACTCATAGAGATACATACCTAGAAAAAATATGGGATCATACATATGTGATTATTTATTCTCCTATTTAATCATGATCTTCTTCCATATAGTTCTTTACCCCCTCAATCCTCTACCTTGTTTTAGATTTTTAGTTCCATGATGTTGAGGCTTCATTTATTTTTTTTCCCTATTGTCAAACACGCCACCTCGTATGCTTGGGGGATGTAAAGTATTGTAGGGGGTATACTAGGTCGGCTATAAGGGGTTGGTATATTGGTGTTGGTGTTTGATTCTGCTTGGATTTTTTCTATGGTAATGGATCCCTGTTGAATCCATTATTCAATTATCCCTCTACTCTTATTACCTGATCTCGTGTTCTCGATCTCATCTTGGTCTTGTGTAGTGTTTTGTTCAAGGTTTTTTGAGGTGTGTTGGTTAAGCCATCATTGGTGACCTAGGTGTGACCTGTACTGGTTTCATGTCCTTATTTTGTGGTTCGGTGGAGGTTTTATTTATCTATGGTTCATAGCGGCATTTTGCAATTGGTGGATGGTTTTTCTACGTAACTGATCAGATTCTCATCTCATTGTATCTCGTAATAGCCGATCGAATTAATAATTTATATAAATAATTTATAAATAATTTTTAATTATTAATTATTTTGAATTAAGGGTGCATAAATAATTTTGATTATAAATAATTATGTGTATATAAATAATTTTGATTATGTGTGTATAAATAATTTTGATTATAAATAATTATGTGTATATAAATAATTAAGTGTATATAAATAATTTTGATTATATATATATAAATATCTTGTTCAACATAATTTATAAATAATAGTAACAAAAAATTATAAATATATTTTTAAACATATATTTAATATATTAAAAATATATTTATTTATATAATTATAGATTTATTTTATAAATATATATATTTATGAATTCATATTTATATAATTATATATAAATGAATATATTTATAAATATATATATATATATACATAATTATAAAAAGATGTTTATAAATATATATATTTATAATTATATAAATATTTTTTAAAATATATATATATAATAAATATATATTTATTTAAAAATCAAATATACAATTTAAAATTATAATATTTTTAATTTTGGAATAATTGAGCATTGGAAAACTATATTTTTAATAAGGGTTAATTTTTCATATTTCCAAACCTTTATTTTCTTTTCTTTTAATAATTTTTACCAAAAAATATGGAGAAAAGTTACAATAATTTATTTTATTTTACAAAATTTCACATAGAAACAAAATTAAGATAAATTAAAATTACTATCATTTCTTTTTTAAAACATTTTTTTAAAATTTTAAAATTATTATTAATATATTTGTCTTAGTTTAAATTTTCTATAATTTTATTATCTTTAAATTATAATGATATATTAAAATCAAGGTTTGTGATCACTTGTGATCCGTTACCCCCCCCCCCCCCTCAAACATCTTTTTTTGTTTTTACTTTTCCCAAATGGTTTGAATAGTGCATGTATAAGCGATCTTATTTTTCCTTGATCTTCCTTTCTAATTCTCCACCTAATCTCTCTTTCCTTGATCCATTATTGGTTCACTCTCTCCCTCACCTTCATGTTCATTTTCACTCATTCGTCATTATTTCTCACTCTAATTTCATGGAGTTCCTCGCTATGCACCACACAATTCCTACTCACTTATCATGTAAGGTGGTGATTACAAATGATAAGTAGGAAGAGATTTTGAGGTGCACAAATGGTAATCATATCTAAGTTCCAAGTATTCATCCTACTCTCATAGATTAATATCAAATAATTCTTCTCATTTTCTTCTGATTATCCCTCTTAATCCCATGGATTAAAACTATAGTGTCTTTTAAAAACATGCCATTACCTTGTGTATTTTATTTTTAATGACCATTAGAGTATCATTTTCAAAATTGTCTTCTTTTCAGGAAACCAAAATATAGAAATTATATTGTGCCAAACATTGATAGATAAAATTTTAAATCTAAGAAATTTTAATTTCTATATAAAAATAGTTATCAATAATTGATATAGATAGTTAGTTTTGAAGCTTTGTATGAAAGGTCAGATATTGATCACCTTCGTATTGGGTTTTGATAGGGGAGTGGTCTCTCCTGAGACCTAAATTAGTGAAAGATATGGTATATTATAGGTTTATGTTATATATAAAAGATTAATGATAAGCTCCATTAATAAAATCATAACCATTAATAACCCAAATTAATTCTTTAAAATCATAACCATTAATAATCTTACCTTATATAAATATTTTAATCATAAAATGGAATTTTTTTATAAAATGATTTTTATACTTTATTTATTTTATTAAATATTAATATTACTAAAATAAATAGGATGGATATATATTTAAAATATATGGAATCAAATGTTAAGTCAAAAGAGTATGAGGTTGGGGTGAAAGAGTTACTCAATTTTAAAAAATATTGTGCATATAACCCTTCTCAAATACTTTGTATGTGTTTACAATGTTGTTATTCAAGATTAATCAGTCCATGGGAGTTAGAAGAACACTTGATCTATCACATAATAGATTAAAGTTATAAATGTTTTGATAAACATTGAGAAAAACTAAATATAGCTAGTAATTGGGATAAGACTGCGTTTTATGGATCATCTAATATAATTACAAGTGTGGATAATGATGATGATTTTATTGAGGATGTGATTATAGGTGTGAATGATATTGAAGATTTTATTGTGGAAATGAAAATTATAATTGAAAATGACCTTCATGATTTTCAAAAAAAATGTTTGATAAGTTAAAGAGTTGTGAAAATATTCCATTGTATACTGGTTGTACTAAATATACATCATTATCATCCATACTAAAGTTGTATAATTTAAATACTAGCAATGAATGGAGTGAATCTAGTTTTACTAAACTACCTACTAACTTGAATGATATAATCCCAGAAGATAATGAGCTTCCTTTCTGAACATATGATGCTAAACAAATGTTACGTTCAATGGGTATGATCTCTGAAATAATACATGTATGTACAAATGACTATATACTATATTACAAGGACCCCAAATCTCTTAAAAATTGTCAAAGTGTGGTGCTTCTCGATAAAAAAAAAGATGAATTGTGTCCTAAAATAGTTTTATGGTAATTTAAAATCATTAAAATGTTTAGTTTCCTATATATAAGTTAGGATACTTCAATAATATTAACGTGGAATACGGATATAAGAAATAAATATTGGAAACATCTTCACCAAACAGACTATCCATAGTGTAAGAGAATTGATCATGAGTATCCTAAATTTTCAAATGAGCTAAGAAACCTTCATCTTCTGTTATCTATAGATGGAGTGGATCTTTTTGGTTTTCAAAGCATCACACAAAGTACATGGTTAGTTATGTTGGTAAATTATAACTTTTCATTGTGTTTATGCATGAAATAAAAATACATTATTTTATTTATGCTTATATCAGGACCAAAACAACCAGGTAAGGATATTTATGTTTATTTGGATCCATTGATCGAAGATTTAAAATTATTATGGGATTCATGTATTATGTTGTATAATTATTATAGAAATTAAGATTTCACATTGAGATCCATATTGTACAGGATGATAAATGACTTTCCTGTTTATGAAATTTTGTTAAGATATATCATTAAATGAACTAAAGGGTGTCCCATTTGTGAACAAGTTATACAATCAATTAAGTTGAAACATTAATCTAAGAATGTATTTTTAGGACATAGCAGATTTCTACACCAATGACATAAGTACCGATCTTGGACGACATCATTTGAAGGGTGTTCAAAAGAATGTACAACAATGTATATACTAATAGGTGATTAGCTATTTGATAAAGTAAAATATATAGACACTTCTTTTGGAAAACCTTTTTTGAAAAACATTAAAAAACATGTTGGAAAAAGAGGTTAGTTTTTTTTTTGAATTACCATACTGGAATTATTTTTACATCAAGCATTTTCTTGATTTCATGCATGTTGAAAAAAAATGTATGTGATAGTTTCATTGGCATGTTACTAAATGCACCGCAAAAATTGAATTATGGAATTAAGTCTAGGTTGGACATGATTGACATGAGAATACATGAAGATTAGGTACTATTGAAGGGTGAAAAAATAAATTTTCTTCCTCCAGCTTTTTACACTCTTTCCAAGCGCGAGAGATATCAATTTTTCAACTTATTGAATGATGTAAAGGTTTAAAATGGGTATTCATTGAATATAAAGAATATCATGTTAATGACTGATTTAAAGTTAAAGGTTCTAAAATCACATGATTGTCATGTTTGATGAAATATCTAATGCCTATATATTTAAATTGAATTTTTTCCAATAATGTTTGTCATAAATTAACCAAGATATGTTTCTTTTTCAAATATATATGTATCAAATTTATAGACCTTGAGAAATTTCTAACTGTGGAAAAGGAAATTTCTATCATATTAAGTGAATTAAAGATATTCATCCCACTAAAATTTCTTGATATGATGGTTCACTTGATGGTTCACTTGGTAAGAGAGAATTGACTATGTAGTCCTTTACATTATAGATGGATGTACCACATTGAATGGTATATAAATATTTTGAAATAGTATGTCAAAAATAAAATTCATTCATAAGATTGTTTTGTGGAGCAACATGTTGTTGAGAAAGCAATTAAATTCTATACTAACTACATGTCCAATGTAGAAATCATTGTTTTACTGAAATCTAATCACACTAGGAAAATTGTGTATAAAGGAATTTCTAGAATATATTTTTTCACAATTACTATTATAGATTAGGAGCACGACCACCTTTATATTTTGTATAATAGTTTAGAGGTTTTACCATATGTTGAAACCCACAATGAAATTCTTAGTCATTTTAATCCATCAAAGCCTAAAGATTGGATATCAAATATAAATAATCAACATTTTATAAGAAGGTTTTGAGACCATATTTTTAAGGATTAGTCTGAAAATATTGATTCAATTTCAGAATGACTTTGATGGTTAGATAGAGAAACAAGTATTCATTTATTATCTTATAATGGTTATATAATTAATGGTTATACGTTCTATATAAATGAACATGATGAACAAATTACTATTAAAAATAGTGGATTTAAACTTATGGATGAAGTGATGCATGTATTTGGTACCAAGGATAGAAATATAATTTATGTGAATATGTCATACTTCGGAATCATCAAATATATATGGGATTTGGATTATAAAACATTCCAAGTGTTCATTTTTCAATGTAAGTGGGTTGACAATAGGAGTGTTGTTAAAATAAATGAATTATGATTTGTGAAAGTGTATTTTAATAAGTTTACAAAGATGAACCATTTATAATGGAATCATAGGCTATACAAGTATTTTATGTTTGAGATCAAATAAACTGAAAGTGGTTAATTATTCTATTATCGATCAAAACCACTAAAGGTTCAAATGTCAATTCAACTGAGCATGACCCTTTCATTGGGACATCTCATTCATTTCACAGTAGACCCAATGTATATGAGGTCTTGTATGTTAGAGGAGACCTCAATAGAGGGATTCGGATACTCGATATAGGATTCAAATCCCTTAAACCTTTAAAAAAGGGATTTCGATAATTAGGTTGTATTTTCTTGTAATATAAATTACATTACCTCATATTATTATCTATTAACTATTTCATTTACATAATATAAATCAAATATTCAACCAATTTTTCACATAATGAATTATGAACATTCCAATGCTCCCAATCCTGAGGAATAATAGGTTTCTCAACATACTAGTTCTCTCAATGCAAAGGAACAACAACCTTATACACATGTCAATGTTACCAATCTAGAGGAACAAAATATTGACAATCTTGAAGTTAAGTAAATGGTATATGTTGAATAACTAGTGTCCCAAAAAATAGGATAATTGTAGTGTAATGGTGTTAGAAAAAAGTATTAAGGGGATAAGAAAAAAGCATAAAAGTTTAGGTTGGATGGAATGCATGGGGCCAGCCTATTAACCCTGATAATGTCATGTTCATTATTTACATTGGGATCACCAATCGCATGCACAATAATATTGATACAGATTCTTGTAAAAACATTATGCTCGTGCTTAAGACAGTGATTTGGGAAGATATTAGGGTAACATTATGTTATAATTTATTTATTTTACTAAAATCCAAAATAATAAAATGTTGACTTACTCTTCATTATCCCTTATAGAGTGAATTTATAATATATGAATCCCAAATTAAATTTGTATTAATTATCACTATAAAGGATCACATAGTCTTGTCTAATTCTTATTAATTTTCATCTCAAATATGCTAAAGGGAAAATAAACCCACACCCACTACAGATATATGTTCACCTAAAATTTTGTTAAGTATGGGATGCATTTATTGGTCGTCATGAGGTGACATATTTTCAAGTACATTGTGATGAGTAATAAAGTTTTTTATAATATGTGTATTAATTTCTTTGATTAATAATTTTTAATTTATGAAATAGAAACCGAGTGTTGAAAAAAACCGATGAGCAGCAAAGGGAATGGGATGAAATTGAAGGTTGAATCAAAACAATCTAAAATATCAACCAATAAATAGAAAAGATATTCACAAAGTACCTTTATCCTGATCGTTCAACTTCTACATTTACTAACATTAAAGTTTCATATGGATACATTATTATAAAATGGTGCTACAAATGTAGTTGATTGTGAAGAACAGTTGTCTGGAGAGAACATTAAAAACTATATTGGTCTTGATATTGTAAATTAAATCTTAAAACATGAATGGCTAAGAGTCTTTGTTGTAAATGTATACATGAGGTGTGTTTTCTTGATTTTTTTTGTCCAATAGCGAATATACTATGTGAATTATTACTGAATACTATTCAAAAAAAATCAGGTGTATATATGAATACTATTTGAAGAGAAAATATATGAATAGAAATTTGGACTTGTTAGTCCTCACATCATTTCTACAAAATAATTAAATTGGAACTAAATAAAATTGATGTAATAGAAGAAAAACTAGCCACAATGTTTGAAATAAAACTTAAAGATGGCATACTCTTCTTAATACCCACAATACAAGGGTAAAACTCTACAATTTAATCATATGAGATATATTTTCATCCATTTCATTACTTATTCCTTATTTATTTTTTTAGGTATCATTAGTTACTCATTATAGTCAATTTGGATACTCCAAATATCTATTTTCAAGATTCAATGCATGGATACCCAAAAAACCTACCACGCATGATAACATTTATCAATTTTTAATACACTTCATGCAACATTTTACAACTAAACTTCAAGTTATACATTTTATATTATGTTTTAATGAAAATTATTTTATAATAGGGAAGATTCTAAATATCATCAAAATCATGGCATGAGGGAAGTCCATGAATACAAGGAGTCTATAAACTTCTACAATTGGATAAGTATTAGGGTATATATAATAATATTTCACTATCTGGACATATATCAAAACAAATTAATTATTTTTCTCAATGTTTTTTCAGTGTCTAAAACAAACCAATGGAAAAGATTGTGGTTGTTATGTTTGTAAATTTATAAAATATATTTTACACCATCAAAAAACTAGCATCCCCAAAGAGTTATTTTCAAAGATAGTTATACTTTAATTTAAAATATTTATTAATACTATGTTTATTTATATTTTTCTAGTACTACCAGAACTATTGATAGTCATCATATTCACAAGGGAAAATAGATTTGTTTACAAACAAATGGGCATCATACCTAGTGTCAGAATGTATATAGACATCATGAAGAGGTGACTTGTAATGTTCTAGACCTCTCTAGTCCATTATTTTTCTGAAATCTAGTGTTTGAGGTGTTATGGGAGGTCAAGGTGACTCATCCCCAACACTTTTCCAAATTTCCAGTTTTTGTAAATAGTGTTTCCAGTTTTGTGAACAATGTCACGGTGTCACAATCACAGTGTCACAGAAACAGTTTGATAGAAATGGTGTCACATCCACGGTGTCACAGTCACGGTGTCACATAAATGGTGTGACAGAAACAGTGACATAGAAACGGTGTCATAGTCATGGTGTCACAGTCACAGTGTCACATCCACGGTGTCATAGTCATGGTGTCATAGTCATGGTGTCACAGTCACGGTGTCACAGAAAAGGTTTCACAGTCACGGTGTCATAGAAACAGTTGATAGTCACGGTGTCATAGAAACGGTGTGACAGAATCGGTGTCACGGTCATGGTGTCACAGAAATGGTGTGACAGAAACGATGTGACAGAAATGGTGTCACAATCACGGTGTCACAGTCACGGTGTCAAAGAAACAGTGTGACAGAAACAGTGTCACGGAAACGGTGTCACAGACACAGTGTCACAAAAATGGTCTCACAATCACGGTGTCACAGTCACGGTGTCACATACATGGTGTCACAGCCACGATGTCATAAAAACGGTGTCACAACTCATGAACAGTGTTTCTAGAACTATTTCATATTTTCTTTTCCAAATTTCCATATTTTTTCAGTTTCACCAATTTAACATTTTATTTGACATAAAACGCATTCATGGCCTTGTTTTAATGGATTTAAGGCCAATTCAAATCCCACAACTCCTATATTAATTTTCCTAAGGCTCGAGATGCTTTTACTTAGTCAAACTGTGTGGTTTAATGCAATCCGCATTTAATGGAAAATCTAACGTATCTTAAACCACTACTCTGTTAAATCTTCTAAAGGGATGAGATATCTTCCTCCCGTGTTCTTCCTCCTTTTTATCTAGTGCGAGACACTCGAACCTTTCCTTCCTTCCTGTAGTAATCATGAGATCAAAGTTTTCCCTATGGATTGGTTTCCATCGACATTCATCTTGCTATAAGTGCACCCCCTATTTTGGTGCAACCAAGCAATATCCATCAATCTTTGATATAAGGTATGATTTAACGTCGTTCTTTTTGTTTCATCTTCTCCTATTTCTTCTTTCCATATTATGGAATGTGATATCCATGTTCCTAATGGACTTTTCTTGGTTTTTGATCAGTGTGTTGGTGTCTTTGCATCCTTAGGTGGATACAGTTTTCACGGGAGGAGGCGATCCTGATCTGTTGTGTGGATCATTCTCGTATAGAGAATGTTAAGAACCTTTTGAGTTAGGGGATTCATTTATTCTCTTCTCTTTTACGTCCAAATGTATAGTTATCATGTTTTAGCCACTAGATCACAATGGAATTGACATAATAAATATTTAAACTGGATAAATAAATTGATATCGACCGTATGTTATTGCCTCTTGTTTTGCTAGATAGTGTGATATCTATTCTTGATTTGTTTAGATTTTTGTTCAATAAGGAAATTGGTATATAACTTAAAGATAAAATTAATTAATAATTGTTTGGATAAAGATAAAGAGGCATGTAAATGAATATGGTTGTTGTTTTAATTTGATGTTAATCAAATTGATACAGTAATCATGTTTAATCAATTTATGATAGCTTATTGTTTAAGTTTTACGAATTTGGAACCTAAGAATAATAAATCGGTTAATTAAAGATGGATTAAATAACAGGTTGTTTGATAAAATATAATTCCTTGTAGGGTTATAAGTTACCCTCCTATTTGTTTAAGGGCCAAGAGCCCAGTTGATATGATCTTTTTTTCCTGCTACTTATGTTGTGATGTGATCTTGGAAGGCTATTGTGATATGTGGGGGTAGGGAGGCCCATTGATTATGGCAGTAGTTGATTCCTAGAGTGGAGATATGAATTAGTTTATACATGTGGATATCAAGGAGGACATTAGAGATGATGAAATGGGTTGGATGTGAATGATTGGATGTTTGCTGATTCTTGTTGGTTGTTTATCTTATTTACTTTCCCCACTGCTCAAGGTAGCTAGTTTTTCTTACCCTCCTTCCAAAAGGGGAAAATACGCATGGGTATGCAACGTGCTTTCTGCGTTTAGCTTCTTGAGGGAGGATGGGTCTATGCTCTTGCTATAGGTGGAAAATAATCGACAGGTAATTCACCTACTCACCGTGTTGAGCCCCTTGTGTTTAGTAGCTTAGAATGTTTTTCTAGAATTCCTGGGAATATGGGAAAGTAATAATGTTTTTAATAAATTATTGAATAAATGATGTTAACCCATGGGTTTGGAGCTTGCTGGGACACAATTTTGAGGTTGCAATTTAAAGGAACAGTGAACTTTGGGTGTGATGCTAATGAAATATAATGTGGAAATTATTAATGGTTAATTAATGTTTAAATAATTAATTAACGTAAAGTGAAACTGATAAAAAGGGAATGAAGTAATGTATTAAATCTCTTTAAATGGTTGTGTGCGTATAGGATACCTAGTCTTAGAAGTGGAATCCAGGAGTCCGAGAGATGTTAGCGGCAATTGAGCCTAAGACTAGGTTTTTTCTATAGTGTGGTTGTGAGATATAGTATATTCTGTACTTTTTGTATTTTCATACCCTACTCCACCCCATCAGTTAAGGAAACTTACACCCTATGGATTCTGAGCCCTGGAGGGTGTTTCCCCAACATTATGGTGGGAGGATGGATAGATGACTACCCCCTTTGGCCCTACTCTCTACACTTGATAGTTACTTGTGCTGGTAGGTACAGTGGTTAGTTTTACCCATGTATGTGTGTAGAGGGCTATAATGGATTTTGGTTATTCACACACATATATTCTGGATATTGTTTCCTATGGACTACTATAGGTTTAACGTGTATAGGTTGTGATGGCTTGAGGATCCTTACTCGGTGTATGGGTTGTAATGGCTTGAGATATAATGCCAGACGTATGATACACATTATGAAAGTTTTGGTGGATCCCAAAAACTACCTGGTTAATTTTATTACATGGACGTGGTGGTTTTTTTGCATGAGGTACATGTTTTGGTGCTTTGCCCAGGTGTCTTCGGGCAAGCCTTTTTGGAGAGAGATGCTTAGAACGTGCGACATTGGGGAAAAGTGGCAAACTAGTGGGGAAGTAGTAGTGGGGTACCCTTGATATTCTTTATTATATTATATACTCTTGTATTTGATACTTGGAGAGAGTATCCATGGTGAGGCTAGGAACATAGTATAACCATTTAGGTGATGAGTTAGTTTCACTTGTTGTTCACTATGCTTTAGCGTGCTTTCTTTACTTTTGCATGAGAGGATCCGGGGAGGATCCTACTAAGTATATTGTTATACTCACCCTATGTATATATAAACTGTTCTTCAAGTCACTTGGAGAAGGTTGGAGATCAGGTTATTTTTTACTAGCTTGGGGTTGCAGGAGCTGTTTGGGATTTGTGGTTGTTGTTTTTTTTACTTCCATTTAGGTATTTTTAGTTTTTTCCCCTTTCAGTTGTAGTAGTTTTTCATGACATTACATATGTGTACTTGGGATTTATTTTATATTTTTTTTCTGAGTTGGAGTTGGTTACTGTCTATCTTATCTCTCTCTTCTGCATGTGTTCTTTTAGAGGGTAATGCCTCCCATTTGTGTGTTTACTATACCTTTAGTGCTAGTTGCCAACTCGGAGCCTACTAGAGGCGGGACTCGGGGGGGCACTATCTCCCTTCTCACATTACCAACCTAGTAGGGGTACACCTTTTGGGGAGGGGGTCGTAACAGAGTGGTATCAGAGGTCTGGTTGAGAGATAGGATGGAGTTTGGTGTTAGGCACAGGTGAGGTTGCATGGGTTGGTAAGAAAATGGTGTCATTCATGTTTAGCAAGTGATGTAAAAACTGGAGACTGGCTGAGACATAGGCGTTTAGGGCCCCCTGTGATATGATGCACAGACCTTTATGTTTACAATGGATACTAAAAAAGGTGATACTAGTTGTAGGGTAGAGACCTAGGAAAGTATCATGCATCATTCTCCTTTGTGTCTGTGTTTGAATGGGTAGACCTTGGGATAGGTTAACCTAAAATGAATAAAAGAAAACAATTAATTAATTAATGTTGAGTCTCCCATATTCAAGTTTTAAGAGATATAACTATTTTTTATTTTGTTGGTATGGCCCCAAGTCAACATCCTCGTCATGTTCACGGAGAAGATGTCCAGCAAGCTATGCCAGCAGATCGCCGCAGGGTAGAGGTTAACGACAATGACACTTGGATGAGGACACTCCAAGAGTTCCAGCGCCAGAGTCTGCAAAAGTACAAGGGCTTTGTTTCAGATGCATTCATAGAAGACTGGTTGGAGGAGGTCAAGATAGGATTCATTTTGATTCATGCTCTAAAGGAGCATTGGGTGTCCTTGGTTTCGACGATGTTGCGTGGAGCATCGAGGAAGTGGTGGTTCCTGTTCCGTGGGGATCGCGATGAGTCAGAAATATCATGGGAGTAGTTCCAAGACAAGTTTAGAGTTGAGATTCTTTCTTTGACCGCGAAGGCATCCAGTCGCCAAGAGATTTTTACCCTTTGATAGGGGAGATTCAGTGTGTGAGAGTTTGGAACCTATTTCAAGAACCTTTTACGATATGCTTTGGACCTGTTTCTAGATGAGGATGCTAGGGAGAGGCATTTTGAGGAGGCTTTTCATCCATATATCTAGTACCAGGTCACCCCATCTATGCTGAAGACATATCTTGAGGTGCTGGTGAGGGAAGAGTTCATCGAGAGGACATTGACCAGAATCGGATCATCTTGAGAGGGGAGTCGTCATGATTCATCACGAAGAAGAGATGTGGTTCGGGGTTCTCGGTTTTCAGGGCAGAAGAGTTTCTGTTGTCATCAGGGTCAGAGAGGTCGTGGAGGAGGTTTCAGACAGCTTCATGCTTTAGTGTTGCAAACTTCAGGTGAGCTAGACGTCGTTTAAGGTACCCTTTTCTTGTTTTCTACCTTCGTGTATGCCTTGTTTGATTTAGGAGCGACTCACTCCTTTATATCACCTACCCTTGTCCATGCATTGGGATTTGAGGTAGATAGGCTTCCAGTGCCCTTGGAGTTGACTATGCTAGTTCGAGGTCGAGCTGAATTATTTAAAGTGTGTAGAGACTGTGAGATAGTGATGGGGTAGCACCACTCTTGGGGAGATTTTCTATGTTTATGGATATAACCATATGATTCCATCCTCGACATGGATTGGTTGTATTCTGTGCATGCTACCATGGATTGCTTTAGGAGGCAGGTTGTGTTCTTTGAGGTGGATAAAGAGCCAATGGTGTTTTTTGGTGAGAGAGACCCTTAGATGGGTTAGAGGCATGTTCTGTCCTTATCGTCCTTGATGGATGATCTGATGTTGAGTTCTTTATAGGTTCAGTAGTTTGCATTTCCTAGGGTCGTAGAAGAGTACCCATATGTCTTTCCAGAAGAGGTTGTAACATTACCCCCTCGATGAGAGGTCAAGTTTGGGATTGAGATACAACCAAGAGAATCTCCTATCTCTATGTATTCATATAGTATGTCCCATTTTTAGTTACAAGAGATATGTATACAGCTTAATGGTCTGTTATAGTGTGGTTTTTTTCGGTCGAGTGTGTCACCATGGGGTGCACTGGTTTTATTCGTGAAGAAGGCTGACCGCAGTTTACTGTTGTGTATAAATTATTGTCACTTAAACAAAGTGACAGTGAAGAATCGCTATCCTCTTCCGCAGATTTAGGATTTATTCAATCAAATTAAGGGTGAAAGTTGGTTCTCAAAGATCGACTTGCAGTCAGGATATCATCAGATGCATGTGAAGGATGATAATATCCTGAAGAATGCTTTCTTTTGTCGTCATGGGCATTATGAGTTTGTTGTAATGTTGTTTGGTGTGATGAATGCTCGAGATGTATTCATGATATTGATGAACATTGTGTTCCGTGAGTTCCTAGATAAGTTCGTGGTGGTTTTCATCGATGAAATCCTTGTGTACTTCACATCTGAGGAGGATTATGCAGACCATCTGCACGCCATTTTTGGAGTTCTACGTCAATAGAAGTTGTTTGGGAAGTTTTCAAAGTGGGATTTTTTGGCTTGAGAAGTCCATTTCTTGGGGCATGTTGTGTTCAAACAGGGAGTAGCTATGGATCCATCAAATATAGAAGCAGTTGTGTCTTGGGTAGCCCCCAAGACAGTGGTAGAGGTGTGAAGTTTCCTTGGTCTCCCAGGATACTACAGGAGGTTCATATCCAATTTCTCTTGGTTTGTGACTCCTCTAATAGCATTGACCAGGAAGGATCAGATGTTCATATAGACTGATCAGTGTCAGGCAACTTTCGAGTATTTGAAGGAGAAGTTATTAAGTGCTCCAGTCCTTTGTCTTCCAACAGAGGGAGTTCAGTTTGATGTTTTCTGCGATGCTTCGCATCTAGGGTTAGGTTGTGTTCTAATGAAATAGAGATCAGTTGTTTCTTATGGGTATCGATAGTCTCATCCCCATGAATGTAACTATTACACCCATGATCTTGAGTTATAAGCCATGGTATTTTCTCCGAAGTTGTGGAGACATTACCTCATTGGAGAGTGCTTTGTGGTTTTCACCGATCATATGAGCCTGAGGTATATTTTTTCCCAGCGTGACTTAAACTTTCGAAATCATTGGTGGATGGAGTTCTTACAGGAATACAACTTTTAAATATCATATACCCCTATAAAGGGGAAGTTTTTAGCTGATGCACTGAGTTGGAAGTCACGTAGTGATGCAGTGCGTGAATCTGGTTATTCCTGGAGAGTAATGTAAGAACTTTCAGCATTATATCTTGATATGAGATAAGTTGAGGGCAGAGGTTGCCTTTTCCAAATGACACTGCAGTCATATCTGGTGCAGCAGGTGGAAGAGTCCCATTTTTGGGATCTTTAGGTGGATTTCTGGAGAGATTGAGTTGTTTGTGGAAAGGCCCCTGATGATTGGTCTAAGGATGAACAGCATCAAGTGTTATATCATGGAAGTATTTCTTTCCTTTGGTAATGTGTGATATGGTTCTCAGAGAGTTTCATAGTTCATTTTTAGTGGTACATCCTGGCATGAAAAAGATGTACTGAGCCTTGAGGAGTTAGTTTTGGTGGCCTGGGTTGAAGTGTATAGTTTCGGAGTTTGTGTCTCGATGTTTGGTCTGCCAGAAGGTGAAGGTCGAACACCGTGTTCCTGGTGGTCTTCTCCAGCTATTATATCTTCCTTAGTGGAAGTGGGAGGACATATCAATGTACTTTTTTACTAGTTTACCTAAATCTCAGGGAGGACATGGTGCTATTTGGGTGGTAGTGGATCATTTAAAAAAATCAACCCACTTTATAACGATCAAAGAGTCAAGCTCAGTAGAAGTTTTTTCAAGGCAGTATTTGGAGGAGGTGGTGGAGTCCCAAGGATGATAATTTCTGATTGAGATCCTTGTTTTACCTCTAGGATGTATAGAGGTATCCAGAATGCTTTTAGTTCTTAGTTATGCCTTAGCACTTCTTTTCATTCGCAGATGGACGGTCAGACAAAGTAGACATCTAGACTCTTGAAGACATGTTACGCTCCTATGTTTGGGATTTTGGAGGTTTGTAGATGAGGAACTTACCCTTTGTGGGGTATGCTTACAACAATAGTTTTCACACCACCATCTATATGGTGCCATTTTAAGCCTTATATGGTCGACCTTGACATTCTCCGTTGTGATGGACTGGGGTCAGAGAGTCAGCGATTCTCGGACCGAAACTAGTGCAAAGTATGATAGAAATGGTTCAGGTGATTCGTGGGAGGATGAAGATAGTGCAAGATAGTTAGAAATCATATGTTGATCAAAGGAGGATACCTTTAGAGCTTTATTTTGGGGATCACATGTTTCTGAAGGTGACTCCCCATTGTGGGAAGTGAATGTTTGATCGTGGGATTAAGCTTTCTCCCCGGTTTGTTGGGACTTTCGAGGTGTTGTCTCATGTTGGAGTTGTGGAATATCGAGTATCACTTCCTCCGCAGATGAGCCAGATACATGATGTTTTTCATGTGTCATAGCTCCATCATTATCTTCATGATGACTCTCATGTCATTGATTGGAGAGATATCTACGTTGATGATGATGCGACCTTCGAGGAGAAACCTGTGGAGATCCAAGACCGCAAAGAGAAGGTGTTGTGTGGGTGTTTTATCCCCTTGGTTCATGTCTTGTGGTGACACGGTGGAATGGAAGAGAGTACTTGGGAATTTGAGTCACAGATACGTGCTTAGTACCCAAAGTTTTTTTATGGGTAACTTTTTTCATGTAACGATGTTCGCTTGGTGCTTATAGATATTTTTTGGTTATAAGATAGATTTCTTTTGTTGCTTATTATGGATTTCTCTCTTTTGAGAGGTATCTCAAAGATTGGTTGTTCAGACCCCTTTTCTATTTTATTTTGGGTTGGTTTTGGATTCTCGAGGATGAGAATGTTTTAAGAAGTATCTGATGTAATGGCCCAGACCTCTCTGGTCCATTCCTTTGTTGAAATCTGGTGTTTGAGGTGTTATGGGAGGTCAAGGTGACTCATCCCCAACACTTTTTCAAATTTCCAGTTCTGTGAATAGTGTTTCTAGTTTTATGAACAGTGTCACGGTGTCACAGAAATGGTGTGATAGAAATGGTGTCACAGAAACTGTGTCAAAGTCAAGATGTCATAGAAATGGTGTGATAGAAACAGTGTCACAGTCACAGTGTCACGGTCACGGTCACGGTGTTGCAGAAACAGTGTGATATAAATGGTGTCACAGAAAAAGTTTCATGGTCATGGTGTCACAGTCATGGTATCACAGAAACGGTGTGACAGAAACGGCATCACAGAAATGGTGTCACAGTCACGGTGTCACAGAAATGGTGTGACGGTCACGGTGTGACAGAAATGGTGTCACAGTCACGGTGTCACAGAAACGGTGTGACAGAAACGGTGTCATAGTCACAGTGTCACAGTCACGGTGTCACAGAAACGGTGTGATAGAAACGGTGTCATGGAAACGGTGTCACAGACACAGTGTCATAGAAATGGTGTCACATTCACGGTGTCACAGTCACGGTGTCATAGTCACGGTGTCACAGACACGGTGTCACAGAAATGGTGTCACAACTCATGAACAGTGTTTCTAGAACTGTTTCATATTTCCTTTGTCAAATTTCTAGACTTTTCCAATTCTGCCGATTTAATGTTGTATTTTACATAAAACGCATTCAAGGCATTTTTTTAAGGTATTTAAGGCTGATTCAAATCCTATAACTCCTATATTAATTTTTCTAAGGATCAGGATGCTTTTACTTAGTCAAACCGTGTGGTTTAATGTGATTTGCATTTAATGGAAAATCTAACGTATCTTAAACCGCTGCTTTGTTAAATCTTCTAAAGGGACAAGATATCTTCCTCCCTTGTTCTTACTCATTATTCTCTGATGCAAGATGCTCTAACCTTTCCTTCCTTCTCGTAGTAATCGTGATATCAAAATTTTCCCCATGGATTGGTTTCCATCGACATTCTTCTTACTGTAAGTTCACCCCCTATTTGGTGCAACCAATCAGTATCCATCAATCTTCGATATAAGGTATGATTTATCGTTATTATTTTGGGTTTATCTTCTTCTATTTCTCCTTTCCATATTATGTCATGTAATCTCCATTTTCCTAATGGACTTTTCTTGGGTGTTGACTAGTGTGGTGGTGTCTCTGCATCCTTAGGTGGATACAATTGTCATGGGAGGAGGCAATCGTGATTCGTTGTGTGGATCGTTCTCATATAAATAACGTTAAGAACCTTTTGAGGTAGGGGATTCGTTTCTTCTCTTCTATTTTATGTGAAAATGTATTGTTATCATGTTTTAGACACTAGATCACAATGGAATTGGCATAATAAATATTTGAACCGGATAAATAAATTGATATTGATTGCATGTTATTTCCTCTTGTTTTTCTAGATAGTGTGATATCTATGCTAGATTTTTTTATCTTTTTTTCATTATGAAAATTGGTAAAGAACGTAAATATAGAATTAATTGATAATTTTTCAGATAAAGATAAATAGGCATGTAAATGAATCTGGTTGTTTTTGTAATTTGATGTTAATCAAATTAAAGCAGTAAGCATGTTTAATCAATTTGTAATAGATTACTATTTAGGTTTTACAAAGATGGAACCTGCGAATAATAAATTGATTAATTCAAGATGGATTAACGAACTGGTTATTTGATAAAAGATAATTCCTTGTAGGGTTTTAAGTTTCCCTCCTGTTTGTTTAAGGGCCAAGAGCCCAGTTGATATGATCTTTGTTTTCCTACTACTTATGTTGTGATGTGATCCTGGAAGGTTGTTGTGATATGTGGGGGTAGAGAAGTCCATTGGTTGTGGCAGTAGTTGACACCAATAGTGTCAAGATGAATTATTTTATTCATGTGGGTGTCGGGGAGGACATTAGAGATGATGAAACGGGTTGGATGTGAATGATTGGATGGTTTTTGAATATTTTTTTTTGTTTATCTTCTTTACTTTCCCCACTACTCAAGGCAGCTGGTTTTTCTTAACCTCCTTCCAAAAGGGTCAAAGATGTGAGGGGTATGCCACGCGCTATCCATGTTTAGCTTTTTGAGGGAGGATGGTTCTACGCTCTTGCTATAGGTGGAAAAGACTCGACGGGTAGTTCACCTACTCACCATGTTGATCCCCTTGTTTTTAGTATCTTAGAATGTTTTTTTATAATGCCTGGGAATATGGGAAAGTAATAATTTTGTTAATAAATTATTTAATAAACGATGTTAACCCGTGGGGTTGGAGCTTGCTGGGATGCAATGTTGAGGTTGCAATTTAAAGGAATAGTGAACTTTGGGTGTGATGCTAATGAAATATAATGTGGAAATTATTAATGGTTAATTAATGTTTAAAGAATTAATTAACGTATAGTGACAATGATAAAAAGATAATGAAGTAATGTATTAAATCTATTTAAATGGTTGTATGCTTATAGGATACCTAGTCTTAGAAGTGGCATTCGGGAGTCTGAGAGATGTTAGCTATAGTTGAGTATAAAACTAGTTTCTTCCTATAGTGTGGTTGTGAGATATAGTATATTCTTTACTTTTTTTGTTTCTATATGCTACTCCACCCCGTCAGTTAGGTAAAATAACACCTTGGGGATTCTGATCCCTAGGGGGTGTTTTCCTTAACATTCTGGTGGTTGGATGGATGGATAACTACCCCCTTTGGCCCCGCTCTCTTCTCTTGTTAGTTAATTGTGATGGTAGGCACATAGGTTAGTTTTACCCATATATGTGTGTAGAGGGTTGTAATGTCTTGTGGTTATTTACACACATATATTTTGGATATAGTTTCCTATGGACTACTATAGGTGTAACGTGTATAGGTTATGATCGCTTGAGTATCCTTACTCGGTGTATGGGATGTAATGGCTTGAGGTATAATGCTTGACATATGATACATGTTATGTGAGCTATGGTGGATCCCAAAAACTACTTGGTTGCTTTGATTACATAGACATGGTGGTTTTATTGCATGAGGTGCATGTTGTGGTGCTTCTCCCAGGTGTCTGCGGGCAAGTATTTTTGGAGAGAGATTCCTAGGACGTGCGACGTTGAGGAAAAGCAGAAAACCAGTGGGGAAGTAGTAGCAGGGTATCCTTGATATTCTTTATTATATTATATACTCTTTTATGTGATACTTGTAGATAGTATCCATGGTGAGGTTGGGAACATAGTATACCCATTTAGGTGATGAGTTATTTCCACTTGTTGTTCACTATGCTTTAGCATGCTTTCTTTAATTTTGCATGAGAGGCTTTAGAGAGGATCCTATTGAGTATACTATTATACTCACCCTATGTATATATAAACTATTTTTCAGATCAGTTGGAGAAGGTTCGAGATCTAGCTAGTTTCTACTAGCTTGGGGTTGCAGGAGCTATTTGGGCTTCGTATTTGCTGTTGTTTTTACTTTCCTTTGGGTATTTTCAGTTTTTCCCCTTTCAGTTATAGTAGTTTTGCATGAAATTACATATGTGTACTTGGGATTTATTTTATATTGTTGTTTGAGTTGGAGTTGGTTGGTTTCTGTCTTATCTCTCTCTTCAGTATGTGTTCTTTTAGAGGGTAATGCCTCTCATCTGTGTGTTTACTATACCCTTAGTGCTAGTCGCCAACCCAGGGTCTACTAGAGGTGGGACTCAAGGGTCACTATCTCCCTTCTCACATTTCCGGCCCATGAGGGGTACACCTTGTGGGGAGGGGGTCGTGACATGACTACTTACTTCTTATTTAGATTATTTTCTCATCATTTTATGCCTAGTATGACTTGAAGTTTATGTTTTTATTTTAAAATTGATATTTTAGTTAAAAACACACATCACATACTCAAAACTGAGCAAACGCATTTGAATTATTTTGATACTTTAGGATAATTATCTATAAATAATTTTTTATGTGTAGGAATGATTCAAACCTAAATCCAATACATTTTGTACTCAGTATGAGTCAAAGTGTTCATTATCAGTTTAGAATAAATATTTTAGTTCAAAAAAAATTCACTTACTAAAAACCAAAAAAACACACTCATATTGTCTTGATAATTTAGGAAAATGATTCATAATTCATTTTTGACATTTAGGAATCAGTCTCATGTCAAATTGACACACAATGTGACTGGTATGAATCAAAGTACGTGTTCTCAGTTTAAAAAAAATTAGTAAAAAAGAAAAGTGACATACTCAAAACTGATCAAACACATTCAGATTGTTTTGATACATTATAAAAATGATCCATAACTCATTTGTGACATGTATAAATTAGACACACCTCGATCTGACACACAATGTGACTAGTATGACTCTAAGTGTGTCCTTTTATTTAAAATTGGCATTTTAGTAAAAAATACAAATAACATACTCAAAATGAAGAAAACACGTTAGGATTATTTTAATACTTTAGTAAAATATTCTATAAGTAATTTATGATTTTTAAGAATCATCTACACCTCAATATGATATATTTTTCTTCTAAAATAACTCAAAGTTTTCGTTATCAGTTTAAAATTGAAATTTAGTTCAAAACGTGTGTCACTCACTGAAAACTTATAAAACATGATCATGTTGTATTGATAATTTAAGAAAATGATTCATAATTTATTTTTGATGTGTGGAATCATTTTCACATAAAACCAAAAAATAATGTGACCAGTATGACTCAAAGTGCATGTTTTCATTTTAAAATTAAATTTTAGTAAAAAAACACAAGTGACATACTCCAAACTAAGGAAACGCATTCAGATCGTTTTTATACTTTATTAAAATGATCCATATTTCATTTTTGATGTGTAGTAATTAACTTCACCTCAATTCGATGCATGGTGTGATTGGTATGACTCCAAGTGTGTCCTTTTATTTAAAATTGAGATTTTACTAAAAAATACATGTGACTTACTCAAAACAAATATAATTTATTTGGATTGTTTTCATACTTTAGTAAAACAATCCATAAGTCATTTTTAATGTATAGTAATCATCTACACATCAATCCAAAACACGGTTTTCTTGATATGCTTCAAAGTGTTTGTTATTAGTTTAAAATTGACATTTTAGTTCAAAATGTTTGTCACTCACTAAAAACTAAGAAAATTCCCTTTGATTTTCTTGATAATTTAGAAAAACGATTCATAAGTCATTTTTGATGTGTGGAAATTATTCTCACATTAAACTGACACACGATGTGACCAGTATGACTCAAAGTGCATGTTTTTTGTTTAAAATGAAATTTTAGTAAAAACAAAAGTGACATATTTAAAACCAAGAAAAATCATTCAGATTGTTTTTATAATTTAGTACAATGATCCATAAGTAATTTTTGGCATGTAGGAATCATTCACACCTCAATTTTACATATGGTGTGGCTGGTATGACTCCAACTATGTCCTTTATTTAAAATTGACATTTTATTAATGTATTGTTTCATATTTATGTTTAATTTATTTATTTATGTATAGTATTAATAACATAATAATTATTTTCTTATAATTTAGTACAATGATCCATAAGTCATTTTTGACATGTAGGAATCATTCACACCTCAATTTTACATATGGTGTGGCCGATATGACTCCAACTATGTCCTTTTATTTAAAATTTACATTTTATCAATGTATTGTTTAATATTTATGTTTAATTTATTTATTTATTTATAGTATTAATAACATAATAATTATTTTCTTATACATATGGATTATTTTTCCTAGGTTTGGGTGGTTTTTACGAAAACAAATACCATGATCGGTATTTTTTTAGAGGGGGTCGTGGGTGAAAAATATAATGAAACATTGATGTTTTTTGAATGCTTGTGATAGTAATTACTAATGTAATTGTACAAAACATTGTTTGAAATATATATAACATAGTTTTATTTTGTATCTGTGATGTAAATTTTATTTCAATTAAATTATGAATCTGCATATGAATGTAATTTCATACAATGCACAAAATGGACTTTAACAATGCTAAAAAAGTGTTATTTTCATAAGTGCCATTAAAAGGGGGAACCATTTATCAGTGCTAAAAAGGAATTGATAAAGGTTGTAAGGGATTCAATACATGTGGGGGAGATTTTCTATTTAAGAATAAAACAACTGACCAAACAAACCATCACCAAAAAAACCACTATATAATGCATGATAACAATGAAAGATAACTCAACAGTTCATTTATAAAAATCAAACTAAAACCAAGTACCACAGTGAAAGACTACAATATCAAAGTAAATAGTGGAAGACTATAGGACCAACAAAACTCAAATGCAACCAATGACAACTCCATGCTCCAAACATGCTCCATCTTCACAAAATATCCCAAGTATCATGAAGTACTACTAAATATGTGTGATACTTTAACTTTTCCCATGTCTCAATAAAAAATATTTACAAAAAGCACCAAAGTTTCAAGGAAGGGGTGAGTAATGAAACTCGGTAGATTTTCCCTAATAAATTTTTTACTCACGCCACTAGGATAGAACATGTTATCACATTTATATAAAATAGTTTATATAAAACAATTTCTAAAACAGTTTGTAACCAAATATAAACAAGTACCATAGTAAAACAGTTTTATCAAACAATGTCAATTTCTTTTTTCAAAAGGGAATCCCTGAGAGTGGCCTTTTCTAACCCTCCACACTTGAGAACACCCATCCCCATGAAGAGATCATCCAGAGATGCCCCAGCCAGGAAGGAGTCGTTACCAGCCGAGATGACAGTGCATCCCATGGGGTAACACCTCGATCGGCGATGGTTTGTCAGCAATCCATCACAACAATTTCAATCTCCATAGAAAGAAACCAAACATTTTTCTAAAACCATTTCTTAAATTATACTTTGGCATAATCCATTACATTACACATATCCACACAACCAACCATGCATGCAACCTAGACCACCCTATACTCATGAGTGGTGAGTCATATTTTCACTAAGCCATCACTTAACAAACCATTTTATGGAGGAGATCCCCAAACCTTATCCATCCTACTATGATGGGGGAGAATCCTTACCCTTATTAATCCCAAAAGAACATGAACACACACAACCATTATGTCAAAACCCAACATCAAAGCAACCATTTTAACCATTTCAATTAAAACATACTTTTATTGAAAACCTTTCAAACAACCCATTTCAATAAAAAATCATACCTTTTATTTAAAACACTTTTCCATACAACAAAACCAAACAATCATTTTAAAATCATCTTTTTTAAAATCAAGTTACTAATTTCACTTTCCACAAAAATGCCCAATTCCACAATTCTCTAAACTGTTACTAAAGAGGGTTTCCAACAAGAAATTAAAATCAATTTCACAAACAGATTCAATAAAAAATCCATTTTAAACCAATCCTTTAAGTTCTAAATATAGTAATTGAGAGCGAATCCACCTACCTCGGTTTTTATGATGATAATGAAGCACAGCACTCAAACGCCAACGAAACCTGGTTGAATCTCTAAAAAAATTGCCTTATATCTCTTCCATTATCATCAAGAAGACCAAATATAAACATATTTGGTATCCACAGCCCTATATAAACCCACAGAGATCATAGATATAAGAAATAGAGATAGTGGGAGAATAATATCTAAGTAAACCCACAAAGAATGATGACTTACCACAAGAATCGAGCATTAATGCACCAAAGAATGCCTCTATATCACTTCCAAATCAATGGGGAAAGGTTATCCAACATTTGAGAGGAAAAAATACATATTTATGGCCATTTTGGGGGAAAAAGAGCCATTAAAACATAAATTCAACCTAGATCCACTTTTTTAGGATATAGTTTTTTAACTGCACAGGGTTTAGTCGCATGTTTAAGAAAACTACGCGCTAATCGTGTGTTATCCACTACCTCGAGGATGAACCTAGCATGATTGGATCACATGGTTTCTAAATTGTTCACTAGTTGTGCCAAATCCAAATATCTCAAGTATCATGGCTTATTCTAGGTTGTCACGCGGTTTGGGCAAACCATGCATCGCCTATTCGCCTTCCCTTTATCCATTGTTTCATTGTGCATGGTTTCCTATAGGTGTTGCACAGTTTTTCCAAACCATGAACCAATAATGAAACTATATAAAATCCCCAAAATGCTCCAAAATTTCTAAAAACTCTCCAAAACTTTACCCATATACTTTAAATACTTAAAAATCATAAATAAAGGGTTACTTACTTGAAACTAGGGGTATTATAGGTCTGATATGTTGTAGTGAAACTAAGAAGATAAGGATTAAAAATGGCCTAAACCTTCTCCAAAAAAATTTTATGGACATATTTAGACCTTATCACCTCAAAATTTTGAGAATTACCCATTTTTAATTCTTTTTTTATGATAAAAATGTGGGTCTAATTGATTCTTTTCAAAAAATCCATGTGTGTCCACTCCCCCACTTATAAAAGACCACCCCCTATCCTCCTCTCTTCACACTTCTAACACCATTTGGTTTGGAAAATACCTATCCAAATCACTTTCTTACTATCCTCCCAACATCCTAGATCCCTTGGTTTGATCATAAATCCAACCTAGGAATGATTTTGGTGCAAACTTAAATAAGTTACTTGAAAAAAAGGTAATGTTCTTAAACAAGCATTTTTATTGTGTTTCTTCTTCCACATCATTAAAATATTATTAAACCATGATCATATAATAACCTAAATATAATAAATATACTTATATGTTATTATTTTAAGTTCATGACCTATATTTATCTCTTCTTCCATCAAATAGGATACGAAACTCTCTATTATGTGTACGGAAAACTACCGCCTCGCAAACTGTTGTAATTTGTTTTCCATCACAATCTTTCAAGGATAGATATAATGATGTATTTAATACATTTATATGATATTTATTATATTATTATACTTTTGGAATTTGAATATCTCATATACCTTCTTACATTCCATTCTGTTTAAAATATGATAACATCGCTCGTGTGTATGGAGGACTACCGCATCGTGAAACGGTGTGATTCGTTTTTCACTTTTGATTTGCATGGAAGGTAATAAGGGTAAATTTAGTGAATATATGTGATATATATGAAATTTTATTTATTCTATAAAATTAAAATATCATCCACATCCTTACTCTTTCACCCATTAATGAAATGATAACATCACTCATGTATATGCACGACATACCGCCTCCACAGAGTGATGTGATCCATTATCCATGTTAAATTTTCAATAATGATTATAAAAATGTATATAATAAAAAAAATATTTATAACATTTATATAATTATAGAAGTTATAGAACTATAAAATATGTGCAAGAACTGGAACTTTTATGACAAAACACGCATGATAAAACAAGTCAATTAACACCCAAAACAATGAAAATAATGAAATATTATTAACAAATAGGTGATAAGATTTTATAATAGTATAATACATGATATTATATTAATATGTTTCTAGTATAAATTATTGAAATGATTAAAACCATTATACATAAGGTTAAATTGTGTTCAACCAAAAGGAAGCATAAGGTAAGGGACTTCGTCTAAATTTCCCTTCATTGAGGCATATTGAAATTTTATGCACCTAATTTTTTTATATGGTGTATATATAGTAATTTTTATATGTAATATAATTATTCATTAATAATTCATGATATTTTAATTTTTTATTTGAATTATTTAATCCAAGGGTATTTGACTTGAAAATTACCAAGTGGTAAATAATTTCATAACTCAATTTCTTTTCATTGTGTTATATTACTTATTAGTTGTCTTTGATATTCGATGATTATGTGTGTATTAAATTTTGAATATGTTATGTTTTATATACACTTATTCTATGTGGACTTACATTTTATACACATAATTTATTCATTGGTCAATTCTCACTTGAACTTTATGATCATTGTAAGTGTTTATTTCACATTCTCATTTTAATTGGGATTGTTTATGACTGAATTTCCATTAAAGGAAATTATTTGATCATTGTATAATAAACCAATTTTATTTTCTTATCCACTGGTTATTAATTAAGTTTTCAAGTAATAGTACCAGTTTTTACTCTTTGTTACTTAAAATGATTAAGAAAATGTTTTTAACTAAATCTAACTTTATTTTTCTATTCGATAAAAAATAATTTTTCTTCCAAAACCATGTTTTAAAAAAAATGATTTCAAAAATGATTTTTAAAATTATAAAAAAAATTATTAAAGAAATTTTTACCCATGTTTTAATTTTTATAAAAAAATTGAAATGAATCTTCATGTCATTTTCCAAACAAGGCCCGTTTGAATTTGATTGAAAATGTGAAAATAATCTTTGTTGTAATGTGTACGGCATGTACAGAATTTCCCACCATCATAACCAATAAATGTTTCAAATATTACTTTATAATGTTTTAAGGTTGTTTTCAAATAAAATTGTTTTCAAAATACTTTGTGAACTTTTAGTTTTAAAAATATTTTCCAAAATAAAAAAGGATATTTTTCTCAATAATGTTTTAATGACATTTTTATGGTATTTTTATTTTTCAATGACAAAAACCCTTTACTTAAATTATACTCTACTAGGGATATGTTGTATTTATTCTATCTTTATTCATTATATGGATGTTTTATGATCATTTTGACCAATTAAATTATTTAAATTTTCTTTCTTGATTCATTTTTGTAGTCATTAACTTTCCATTAAAATATTCAATTTCATGTGATCATTGAATATTAAATTTTCCCTAAATATCCATATTATTTATCATGGATATGTTTATTTATTAAACTATATATCATTTATATATAAGGTGTTCTACATTGAAAGTTATTTGTTTATTTGGGGAAATATATATAAATTTGTATCCTTTATTCAATATGGATATTTGATGATAAGACACATTATTCATGAACTGAATCGATTATTCGATATATGAGGAATTATTTGAATATGTAGTGATGGGTGGGGCTTTAAATTATATATACCATCGATGCATCGGTAGTATTATTAGATGAATCAGTAAGTAGGAATTAAACGGGTGTTTTCTATAGTTTTAAACTATCTTTTGAAAGGCCTTGACAGTAGAGGTATCATGATGTCTGAGATCATGACATCTAATAATTAATCATTTCTTTAATTAAGAATTCAGTTAATATTATCCATGATATTTTTTCAATGATATTATCTATAAATACATTTCATTATCAATTATTAATTAAATGGAATGTGTTTTCAGTTATTTACCTTACCATATTGATTATTCCTTATCTATTTATGGTAGTCAAGTTATTTAAATGGAATGTGCGTTTAGTTATTTACCTTGTCATATTTATTATAATTTATCTATTCATGATAGTCAAGATATTTAAATGTCATGTTGTTCGTTATTTACCTTTCCATTTTGATTATTCCTTATTTAGTGAGAATATTCAAGTTATTGATTAAATGGGGAGTTTTTTCATATATTTATCTTTCTATATTGATTATGATATACTAATTATTCTTCATTTAATCATGATATCTTCTGATTTGCGTAATTATTACTGATCATTTGGGCTCACCCTTATTTTTCTTTCTTTACTAGGAGTCCATGAAGTTTACTATGAATGATATGCAAGGATGTTATAGAGGGAATAATGATATTCTCAAAAAAAAATATTGTAATTTTTATATTCAAATGTAATATGAGAATCATGCATGTATTTATTTTACTAAGACTACTAAAATATCCAGTCCTTCCGGATGTGATTCCTTGTATCCAGTGCCAATGTAATAAATCAGACACCAGCGTTAGTCTACTAGGGCCAAGGTTGCTACAAATTCCACCTTTAATTAGCATAATTTTTTTTTGATAAAAGTGAATTTTATCAGGACTAAAAAATCATTGAGGAAGGTGTTCTTTTATTAGTAATTTTTTAGTGATGATAAAGGTACTATTTATCAAAACTTTTAGCTAGATCTAATAAAGACTCCCACTATATCAATGCTTTTTTTAGAGTTGATAAAGGATATAAATTAATATAAAATGATCCGTAGTAGTGACTCCATATCACAGGGCTTGAAAAACTTTATATAGACCACTCAAGTAAGATCCTTAGATTCCTAAACATTATATAAACATTTTTATGAACATACATTACAACTCCTTGAAATGTTTGTTTCACCCTCACACATAATAGTTTAACATTTAAATAATTAATATCTAATTGTTCAAAACTATTTATACTTTATCTTAATGATTTTTAATAGAATAAAGTTATATTTTATATGAAATATTATTGAAATAATATGTTATCTCATAAAATATTCACTTCAATGCACGTTTCATGGAATCAAACCATAGTTTGGTGGTTGTCACCACATCATGATTTGTTTAGAAGAAACCATGATGTGGTGAATACTACCATGATGTGGTTTTACATTAGTGAATATTCCCATAATGTATGACATCTAAACCCTATTGTGTGGACTCCACTACACAAAAACTAACTTGATACATCACAAAGAAAATACAATGGAATCGAAGAATAAAAGATCCTATGATTACAAAGATAGTCTCGTTATACAAAAGTCTCATTATAGTGTTCAAGAAGATGATCGATGTCCAGTTCCTTCAAGATGATTAAATATTTTTTTCTTCAAAAATGATCAAAGCTAAAGTTAGAACACCATCTCAGTAAGAGGTTCACAAGATATCAGTCCTCCAATCATGACCAAAGTGACAAAGAAGATATTTTAAGATTGAACATCATTACTACATATATTCCCTTTAATAGTGCACAAAAAGGCCATTAATAGTGATAAAAAGTGTTTTTGTACTCAGTGTTGTTAAAGGGGTTCCCCTTTATTGGTACTATTTTTAGTGCTGATAAAGGCCCCCCTTTATCAGTACTTTCAATAACACTAATAAAGGCCCAACCTACTATAGTGTGTTGTTTGTATAAAATAAAACTATAGAAAATACCTGTAACCTATATATAAAATATATTATTTAATTGAAATAAATTTTACATCATGAATGAAAAAAAACACTACTATATAAATTTTAAATAATTTTTTGTATAATTAGATTTACAATTACTATCCACAAACATTTAAAAACATTAATGTTTCATCATCTTTGGTACCCGTGATCCCATCTCAAAAAAATCCACCCATGGTATCAGTTGTCGAACAAATTACCTCAAACTGAGAAAAAGAATCCACCTATATAAGAAAAAAATATTCTGTTAGTAATACTTTAAAGAAATAAATTAAACATTAATATGAATAAATACATTAATAAAATTTCAATTTTAAATAGAAGGACACACTTGGAGTTATACCAGTCACACCATACTTCATATTAAGGTGTGGTTAATTCTTACACATCACAAATGAGTTATATACCATTTTTCTAAAGTATCAAAACAATCCAATTGTGTTTTCTTAGTTTTGATTATGTCACTTGTTCTTTTTACTAAAATTAATGTCAATTTTAAATAATGTCACACTTGGAGTTATACCAATCACACCTTTCATCGTATTGAGGTGTATTTGATTCCTACTGGTCACAAATTACTTACGGATCATTTTTATAAATTATAAAAACAATATGAATGTGTTTTCTTAGTTTTTAGTATGCCACTTGTATTTTTTACTAAAATGTAATTTCAAACTGGAAACACATACTTTTAGTTATACTAGTCACATAGTGTGTCAATTTTATGTGAGACTACTTAATACATGTTACAAATGACTTATGAATTATTTTCCTAAATTATCAAGATAATTGGAGTGTTTTTTCTTAGTTTTCAATAAGGGACACACATTTTGAACTAAAATGTCCATTTTAAACTGAAAATGAACACTTTTAGTCATACCGATCACACCATGCATCATATTATGATTTGGTTGATTCCTACACGTCAAATATGACTCATGGATCATTTTACTAAAGTATTAAAATAATCTGAATGCATTTTCCCAGTTTTCAGTATGTCACTTGTTCTTTTTACTAAAATTAATGTTAAATTTAAATAAAAAGACACACTTTGAGTCATATCGTTCACACCATGCATCGGATTGAGGTTTGGTTGATTCATAAACATCACAACTAACTTATGGATCATTTTTTAAAATTATCACAATAATATGAAAAAAAAATTCTTGGTTTTTAGTATGCCACTTATTCTTTTTACTAAAATTAATGTCAATTTTAAATAAAAAGAGATACTTGGAGTTATATCAGTCACAACATGCATCATATTGAGGTTTGGTTGATTTATACACATCCAAAATGACTTATGGATCATTTTCTTAAAGCATCAAAGCAATCTGAATGTGTTTACTTATTTTTTAGTATTTCACTTGTTCGTTTTACTAAAATTAATGTCAATTTAAAATAAATAGACACACTTGGAATTATACAGATCACACTTTGTGTCAGATTAAGGTGAAGCTGATTCCTACACATAAAAAATGACTTATGGATTGTTTTACTAAAGTATTAAAACAATATGAATTTTTTTTTCTCAGTTTTGAGTATATCACTTGTTTTTTTTATTAAAATGTCATTTGAAATTGGAAACGCGCACTTTGAGTCATATCGATCACATCATGTGTTGGTTTAATGTGATAATACTTCCTACATGTCACAACTGGAATATGAATAATTTTAATAAATTATCAATATAGTTAGAGTGTGTTTTCTTGGTTTTCAGTGAGTGACATGTTTTGAACTAAAATGATAAGTTTAAATTTATAACAAACATTTTTAGTCATACCATTCACAGTGTGTGTTAGATTGAGGTTTGGTTGATTCTTAAACATCACAAATTAATTATGGATAATTTTACTAAACTATCAAAATAATTATAATATTTTTGATCAGTTTTTAGTATGTCGCTTGTTCTTTTTACTAAAATTAATGTCAAATTTAAATAAAAGGACACACTTGGAGTTATACCGGTCAATTTGTGCATCGTATTGTGGTGTGGTTGATTATTACACATCAAAAATGAGTTATAAATAATTTTCATAAAGTATAAAAAGAATATGAATGAATTTTATAGGTTTTCAGTATGTTAATTTTTCTTTTTTCTAAAATTAATGTTAATTTTAAATAAATACATTCTTAGATTTATAGTGGTCACATCGTGCATCAGATTGAGGTGTGGATAATTCCTACACATCAAAAAGGACTCATGGATCATTTTCCTAAAGTATAAAAACAATAAAAATGCATTTTCTAGGTTTTTAGTATGTCATTTGTGTTTTTTTACTAAAATGTCATTTCAAACTTGAAACACACACTTTGAGTCATATTAGTCGTATCGTGTGTTGGTTTGAAATTAGACTACTTTATACACATCACAAATGAATTATGAATCATTTTACTAAATTGTCAAGACAATAAAATCATGTTTTCTAGGTTTTCAGTGAGTGACACACATTTTTAACTAAAATGTTAATTTTAAATTGATAATAGATACTTTGAGTCATGTCGGTCACACCGTGGATCAGATTGAGGTGCAATTGATTCTTACACATCAAAAATAACTCTTGGATCATTTTCATGGAGTATAAAAACAATACAAATGTGTTTTCTTGATTTTCAGTATGTCACTTGTTCTTTTTACTAAAATTAATGTCAATTTTAAATAAAAAATCACACTTGGAGTCATATCAGTCACACCGTACATCGGATTGAGGTTCGGTTGATTCCTACACATAAAAAAATGACTTATGGATCATTTTCTTAAATTATCAAAATAATATGAATATTTTTTATTGGTTTTTAGTATTTCACCTATTCTTTTTACTAAAATTGATATCAATTTTAAATAAAAAGACACACTTAGAGTTATACCAGTCACATCATGCATCATATTGAGATGTGGTTGATTCTTACACATCAAAAATGACTTATGAATCATTTTCCTAGAGTATCAAAACAATTAGAAAGTGTTTTATTTATTTTCAATATGTCACTTGTTCCTTTTACCAAAATTAATGTCAATTTTTAATAAATAGTCACACATAGAATTATGCCGGTCACACCGTGCATTAGATTAAGGTGCATGTTATTCATACACATTAAAAATTAATTATGAATCTTTGTAATAAAGTATAAAAACAATATGATTTTTTTTCTCAGTTTTGAGTATGTTGCTTGTGTTTTTTATTAAAATTTAATTTGAAAATAGAAACACACACTCTGAAACTAGAAATACACACATTAAGTAGTAGTAATTCACCTTTTAATGTTAGTTATATATATTCTTGACCCATTTCCTTGTTGTCATTATCTCATTTTTAGATTAGAAGTCCAATCTATCATGAGAAACACATGAGCCTCAGCCCAATTGGTGAGGACTCTCCAAGTGCATCCACAATACACATGTTCAAATCAAAGTGGAGGCATAATTTTGGATTACTATAGTAGGTACTGTAGTAATTGTTTTAGTAGGTATTGTTCGATACAGTAGCAGCTAGTACTATTCACCTTCGGGCCACCGTTTTGGGCTTGGATTCCTTAAGGCATTTGATCCAACTAGGCCTTCAGGTCACTAAGACTTTAAGGCTACTTTAAGGCCTTCGAGCCACCTTAAGGCCTTCGGTCCACCTTAAGGCCTTCAGGCCACCTGATGTGCAGATACAAACTAGAAAGATTCTACAAGGAACAAACTCTATAAGAGGATTCAGAGCAAGGAGAATTAACCAGATAAAATCTAATGGAATTGTAAGAATGACAGGGTATTGAATTTTCTATCTGTACTAGGCCTATGCACCTCTACATGGGACAGCTATCCGAACAGCCATGCAAAGGTGGAGTTCTGGTCATGATGCAGATGCTTGGGAGGGGTGGTTTCAAGTAGTCATAGTCTATAATGAATTCATTTAAGACCTTTAGGTCCTATTATTTCACAAATCCTATGAACCATGTAAGGGTTCCCCTTAAACCCTTAAAAGGGGGATTATCAAAAATGAATAAAAAAATAAAGGCCTTCAAAAATCTATCACGAGCATGAGCATATTCGAAGAAATCATACCAACTCGAACAAAGAAATCCACCAGTATAAGAAAACAATTATTATATGAGTAATGCTAAAAATAAATAAATTAAACATGAATATAAAACAACCCAACTTCTATGTAAGTCAATTCTTCATTTTATATGTGTACATTCTACCATCAGGTATGTTTTCCATTTTTTTCTAAGAAAATATATATCATCTTGTGAATACGATAATTTTCAACAATCATAGTAGTACTAGAAAAATATAAACACACAATGGATTAATAAGTATTATAAACTAAATAGTAATTATTTTTGAAAATACCTCTTTGGGGATGCAAGTTTGTTGATGGAATATGATCTCTCTCATAAATTTACAAACATAATAACAATAATATTTTTCATTTTTTTATTTCTAAAACTACAAAAACATTGATAAAAACAAGTAATTTGTTTTGATATGTGTTTGGATAGTGAAATATTATTAGATATACCCTAATACTTGTCCACTTGTATAACTATTTAGGCTCCTTGTGCGCATGGAATTTCATCATTCCATGATTTTCATGATATTTAAACACCACCCTATCATAAAAAATTCTCATTAAAACATAATATAAAATATATAACTTGAATTTTAGTTCTAAAATTTTGGATTTAGTGTATTAAAAATTGACAAACATCATCATGTGTGGTCAGTTTGTTTGGTATCTATACAGTGAATCTAGGAAATAAATCTTTGGAGTATCTAAATTGACTATAATGGGCATCTAATTTTTCCTAAAAACACAAAAAGGAATGAGTAGTGAAAGAAATGAAAATATATTTGATATGATTAAATTGTAGAGTTTTTCCCCTACATTGTTGGTATTAATAAGATTCTGTAATTTTTAAGTCTACTTTCAAACAATTTAGCCAATTCTACCACTATTTCATCCATTTTTTATTCTATTTATTTTTGTTCTGTAGAAGTGATGTGAGGACTAATGAGTCTAAATTTATGTTAATGGGGAAATCCCTTCAATTGGTACTCATATATGTTTCTGCAAAGAATATGAAATGTATTTATTCAAAATTAACATAGTATATTAGCTATTGTAAAAACAAATCATGAAAACACACCTCATGTATACATTTAAAACTAAGACTCCTAGCCATTCATACTTGAGTATTTAATTTATATTCTCAAGAGAAATGTATTTTATAATGGCCTCTTCATATATTTGTTATTCAAAATAAACTATGTGATTACTACCAATTGTAACTTTGTATCTACATGAACCTTCAATGTTATTAAATTCGGATATTGAACGGGCGGGGTAATGGTGATTTCTGAAGATATTTTCAATCAGTTGGTTGATCCTTTAGATGGTTTTGATTTAACCTTTCATTTCACCCTCTTTCCTTTTTATTTTTGTAATATCACTCATCGGTTCAAACCATTTTTCATTAATTGTTAAAGGTTTAGAATGAAAATAAATTGGAAATTAATACCTTTTTATCAACATGTTTTTTTATAAGATCTGATGGACATGCTATGAATGTTCCAACAGATTAGACGATCATATGAATATCTTCATCATCAAGTGGAATAGGTAGCTTGGTGCTCAGCTCATGAGCTATGCTAATCGCCACTCTCACATGACCTGTTGGAATTGATCCATTGTGTAGAGTGTCTTCTTGGATATTGAATACAGTAGCCTTTAGAACAAGGTGATGGGTGGGTGTTGGTAGAAATAAATCACAATCATTATCACCGTGTATAATATTAGTACAGAAAAGTTATCATTGTCTTTCTGATTCACATTTCATAATAAAAATTATTAGAATATTGATTACCACATCTAATATATCTCTTTGAGTGTAATGGCTTACCTCAATGGTGGTGAGGGTGGGGGGATGGATCTTCACACAATGTTTGTTCTTGATTTTTTTCTTCTCTTTGCCCCCCCCCCCCCATAATATTTTCTATCAACTCAGACTTCCAATGAATTTTTTCTCCAAGGGAAACTAATCTTTCTTTCATCTCTTCCATTTCTTTATCTTTATTCTCCTATTATTTTTTTCTCAAAATATGTTCAGGGTGTCACCCCAAAACCTACACCTCTGACATGACTACTTCAAGGTCACCGATAGTAGGTTTTCATCTAGTATAGGTGTTGATGATTCTTATGTCTAATTCGGATAGAAAATATAGTAAAATAAGTAATCATTGTTATGTAATAGTTATTTAAAGAAAAACAAATTTCTATTACGTCATACTTACACATGTTTCTCATAATTTTTTTGTGTTTTCATCTATTATTATATCATATTTATTTAAACGTGCCTACTTCCATAGCACATGACATGGGATAGAAGTGGCTTTGGATTTTAATTCATCAATTTAAATATAAAGAGAGGAACATGATTGTGTTTTTGTTTTATGTCACATAAAAGTTTTATGGTATAATTAAAATATATACCAATTTTTTTCAAGAAAAGTATACTCCATCCTTATTTTATGGTAGGGGTGTGTTGGTTTTTCTACCCATTCCTTATTTTCACCACTCATTTTTTGTTTCATAAATAAAAAATTCTCAATAAAAATGATGAATACACATATTTTCAAACAATGTATCACCATCCAAAATGTACCTAAAAATGTATCTTCGCACAATGGACAATAAATATATCCATGCTACTTGGCTTATCAGGTGTGCATGCATAAGCGGTAAGTGTGGGTTAATTCTCCCATCAGCATCTTTAAGATGAAAACTCATTAGAATTGTTCAAAAACCTCTATGAATTATTACATACAGAATTAATACATATTTCTTGTAGGATTCATCTACTATAAATGCACTCTACAAGGGATAATAAATAGTAAGTCAATGTTTCATTATTTTATTTTTTAGAAAAATAAAGAAAGGATATCATAATGTTATCATAATATCTTCCCAAATCAGTTCTTAAGCATGGGAACAACATGGCTCCATGAATATACATCAATTGTAACATGTTATCTAGTGATGAACACAATGTAACTAATGAACATAGCCTTGTTAGGGTTAACAGGTTGGTCTCATGCATTCCATCCAACCTTAAATTTGATGTATTTACTTTTCACCTTAATAATTTTTTCTAACACTATAATTCTACAATGATTCTATTTTTTCTGCATCATCAGTTCTTCATCATCTACCATTTATTCATATTCAACATTTTCTATATATTGTTCCTATGTATTGGTAACATTGGCAGCAGCAGGTTAAGAAACTTGTTATTCCTATGGATTGGGAGTATCAGCACATGTAGAAGTAATTATCTAAAAAATTGGTTTAATATTTAATTTATATTAAAAAAATTTTGTAGAAAACATATAATAACATGAGGTAACATAATTTATATTTAAAAAAATATGACCTAGTTACTAAACTCTATTTTTATTAAGTTTTAATGGATTTTACCCCTCTATCGAGTATCCAAATCCCTTCATTGTGGTCTCCTATGACATACAAAACCCCATATACATTAAGACCATTGTGAAATTATTATGATGTCCCAATGAAAGGTTCATAATCATTTGAATTTTTATTTGACCCTTTAGTGGTTTTGGTCAATAACAGAATAATTGACCACTTTCGATTTGTGGGATTTGGAACATAAAATACTTATACTAGCTGTGATTTCATTATAAATGATTTGTCTTTGTACCCTTGCTTACTGAAATCCACTTTCATGAATTCCAATTCATCTATTTTAACATCACTCATGTTATCAACCCACTTGAATTGAAAAATCATCACTTAGAATGTTGTATAATCCAACTCCCATATTTGTTTGATGATGCCAAAGTATGACATATTTGCCTAAATTGGATTTATGTCCTTAGTACCAGAAATATTCATCACTTTAACCAAAAGTGTAACTCCACTATTTTTTAAGGTACTTCCTTCATCATGTTCATTTGTATAGAACATATAACCATTAATTACATAACCATTGTAAGATAATACATACACATTTGGTCATATGGCTAGTCATCGAAGTCGTTATGAAATTAAATTTGGATTTTCATATGACTCTTTAAAAATATGGTCTCAAATCCATCCTATAAATTGTTGATTATGTGTATTTTATATCCATATCTCAGCCCTTAATGGATTAAAATTCCTAAGAATTTATTTTTGGGTTTCAACATAGGGGAAACCTCTAAAGTATTATGAAAAACATAAAGGTATTATTACTCTCAATTTGTAATATTGATTGTGAAAACATTTCTTCCATAAGACCACATAGTTTAATCTCTCTCACCAAGTGAACCATCAAGTGAACCATCATATCAAAAAAAATGATGGTGGAAAGGACATTTCCAATTCACATAATATGATGAAAATTTTCTTTTCTATAGTTGGAAATTTCATTGGGTCTATAACTTTTCTATATATAGATTTGAAAAATAAATAGATCTTGGTTAATGTATGAAGGAAATTCTTGGGAAAATTTCAATATAAAGCTATAGGAATTAGATCTTGCATCAAAACATGAAATTCGTGTGATTTCAGGCCCTTTAACTTTAAATCAATCATTGAAATGATATTCTTGGTATTTGATGAATACCCCTCTAAACCTTTACATCATTCAAGAAGTTTTAAAATAGATATATCTCCTTCTTGGAAATAGTGTAAGAAACTGGAGGAAGAAGAGTTTGTTTTTCACCCTTCACTAACACCAACTCTTTTCGTATTCCCATGTCAATCATTTTCAACCTATCCTTAATTCCATCCTTTTTTTTGATAGGTTCATTTAGTAACTTTCTAATGATACTATAATGTACATTTTTTCAATATGCATAACATTAAGAAAATTTATGGGTACAAAAAAATCTAGTATGGTAATTCAAAAAAATGATATCTTTTTTCAACCAGTTTTCATAAGGTTTTTTGAAAAAGGTTTACCAAAAGTAGTGTCCATATCTTTTACTTTATCAAATAATTGATCACCTGTTAGTAGATATTATGTTATAAATTCTTATAAACTATCATCAAATGGCATCATCCAAGATCGATACTTATTTCTTCATGGTAGAAATCTATGATATCCTAAAAACACGATCTTCGATGAATGTTTCAAACTAATTGACTATGTACCTTGTTCACAAATGAGACGCCCATGAGTTCTTTTAATTATATATCCAGACAAATTTCTATAAGTAGGAAATTCATTTATTGTCCCATACAACATGGATCTCAACATGAAATCTTAATTTCTGTAATCATCATACAACATAACACCTGAATCCCACAATAATTTCAAATATTTAATCAATGAAACCAAATAAACATCAATATCATTACCTGGTTGTTTTGGTCTTGATATAATCATAGATAACATAATGTATTTTCGTTTCATACATAACCATAGTGGAAAGTTATAATTTACCAATATAACTGACCATGTACTGTGAGTTCTAATTTGAAAACCAAATAGATTCACTCCATCTGTAGATAATCTAAGATGAAGGTTTCTCATCTCCTTTCCAAATTCAAGATACTCATGATCAATTCTCTTCTAATGAGGAGAGTCTACTAGGTGATGAAGTTTCCCATCTTTATTTCTTGTATCTTTATGCTATGTTAATTTCCTTGCAATCACCACACCTCCATATAGGTTCCTATAACTTGGAATTATTGGAAAGTACCATACAACTTTTGTAGGACCCAATTAATATTTCTTGTATAGAGAATCACCACACTTTGGTCATTCTTTAAGTGATTTGTGGTCCTTTAGAAATAGTATACAGACATTTGGGCAGGCATGTATTCTTTCATAGATCATACCCATCGAATATAGCATTAATTTAGCATTATTTGTTTCGATAGGGAGCTCATTATCTTCTAGGAGAATATCATTCAATATAAAAAGTATTTCAGTAAAACTGGCATCACTCTATTTATTTCTATATTTTAAATTATACAGATTTAGTATAGCTTATGATGTTGTATATTTAGTGCAACCAGCATACAATGGAATCTTTGTACAACTCTTTAACTTCTCAAACAATTTTGGATAATCACAAAGTTTATCTTAAAATATAATTATTATTTTATCAATATGATCTTCATCATCATTCACACCTATAATCACATCCTCTATACTATCTTCTTTATTTTCCATACTTGTAATCATATCAGACGATCCATAAATGCAATGTTATCCCAGTCACAAGGAACATTCACTTTTTTCCCATTTCTATTCCAAAATTTATAAATTTGATCAATTCTATGATAGATCAACTATTATTTAAACTCCTATATACTAATTATTCCTGAATAACAGTAGTGTAAACACAGAAATATGATTTAAGAAGTTTCATATGTTGATCTTTTGCAAACTTGATGAACTCTTTCACCTCATCTTCATACTTTTTTCATATGATTGGAATCCATCTATTCTCTATTCATATCCATCCTATTTGATTCGGTAATATTAATATTTAACAAAATAAATAAATAAAAGGAGTGATTTCAAATAAGGGGAACCCAACATTTGAATGTTTCAAATAATTTCATCATGCTTTGAAGGAAATGGTTAATTGAATTTAAGAAAATAATTACTCCACTGGTGGTAGGTTCTATCCTTTGAATTCATCCACAATGTTCACTGACACCTAGTATGGTATGATTGCTACTCAAATTAGTTCAAGCAACATAATTGCATGTTCATAAGAGATGTGGGATGAGTCTCGGGAAACAAAATCCAATAATAACTGTTCGGGAGATGAATCTGATGAGGATGATATTTATTATTTAATTTTGTTGCCTAAGACTAATCCTCTTAGAAGTTAACACAAATTAGAGAGAATGAATTAATTAATAGGGTAGTGACAAAGAAACTCCAAAATATGTTCAATTGAAGATAGAGCTCATGAATTGCTTGAAATAAAATAGAAATATTGAAAAATGGTTTATCATCCCACATGTTCAAAAACAAAAACTTATTGACAGAAAATTATAAATATAATGGAGAAGATTTTTCTTTTAAAAACTATTTTTCACTTCAATTGAATGGTTTATGAAGCACTAAAATTATAGTGAAAAATTTTGGATCAAATGATGTTCTCTTTGTTGATGGATTGAGGCACAATCCCTTGAACATTTCTCTAATTTTTGACAATGGGAATGAAAATTTTTTAATGTAGAATAAATGATTCATTATAATATTAAATGATAGAACTATCATCAGGAAGTATTAGTGATTAATTGATAATTTATTTCATATTTTTAATGATCAGACCCCTTTTTGTATGAGTATGAATGAAGAGTAAAATCACATTTACATTATAAAAAACCGATGAAATATGACTATTGAATGTCATAATGGAAATAAAAAAAGATATATTATTTGAAACCCATTTTCATAATAGAAAATATGGCTATTGAATATAATAATGGTTTCATAAATAAAAAAATAATTTATTATATTTTTTAAAATATTTTCAACACTGATATTGAATTTATGAAAGTATAAAATTATTAAACTATTGATAAATTAAAAAAATGTATACAAGTATAAAATTATAAATTAAAAATTTATATATATTTATATTATTATATAAAATTATAGACATATATGGAGGTATAAAATTATATATATTTTATAAAAGAATATATATTTAAAACAAATATACATAATTTATAAATGTATATAAATTTATAAAACTATATAAAAGTACATTTATATTATAAAATTCTGCATAATTTATAGAAGTATATAGTTTTACAAGTTAAAAAAAGTATAAAATTATAATATATAAAAATAAAATTTATAAAAGTATAAAAGTATAATAATTTATAATTAATAAAACTATAATTTTATATTAATTTATAAATCTAGAAAACTATAAAAGTATAGATAATTAATAAAATTTTATATTTAAACTATATATGTATAATATTATATACTATAAAATTTATAAAAGTATAAAAATTTAAAAACATATAAAACTATAAAAGTATAATTATTTAATAAAAAATTATTATTAAATTATATTAGTATAATATGATATACTATAAAATTTATAAAAGTATAAAAATTTAAAAACATATAAAACTATAAAATTATAAATGTTTAACAAAAGTTTATATATAAATTATATAAGTATAACAAGATATACTATATAATTTATATATGTGTATACAAGTATAAAAACTATATCTAGAAGTATAAATTTCTATTGATTATTAATAATAAATTTATAAAAGTAATAATTGATGTTAATAAAAATTATAAATTTATATTGGATTTAGATATTAGTTGTGTGTGGGTGAGTATTAGTCTATTACGAAGGAGATGAAGAATGAATTTTTGCGAGACTAAAACTCACAGGCCTAACTGTTATTTATGGACAAATGCAGATCTCAACACACGCCGACCTCTTGTGTGGAATTCCAATAATAGTGCATGCATCAGAACCTTCATGCAAGGAATTTCGTCAACGCTCGCTACCTCACAGTATGGTTTTCATGCGAAAAATAGACAAGCAGTGGTGGTTCGATGTGGTGCAGAGCTGGTGCGATGTGGTGCAGGGGTGTGATGTGGTTCAGTGATTCATCACATACCTTAGATTTGGAATGAGAGCGGCGGTGGTGGGAGTATTTTGCGGTGAGAACGGTGTCACGGTGGTAGTGGGGTTCTGTGAGAGAGGTGGTGTGATGATAGTGGGGTTTGGAAAGAGTAGCAATGGTGGCAAAAATAGGGTTCGGTGAGAGTAGTGGTGCGGCAGTAGTGCAGTTCGATGAGTGTGGCAGCACGGCGGTAGTGCGGTTTGGTGAGACTGGCGATGTAGCAGTAGTTGGGTTCTATGAGAGCTTTAAGGTGTGCGAGAGAAGACATCTGGTTATGGTTCTTTTAAAAGAAGGGGTAAGACTTTTATCAGTTATTTTCAAAAAGAACTAATAAAGAGCGGTTTTATCAATGCTAAAATATAAAGCACTAATGAAACTGCTATTTATCTTCGCTTTTTTAGCACTAATAAAGATACCCCTTTATCACTACTAAAAAACACTGATAAAACATGTCTTTATCAGTGCTAAAATTCTAGTGCTGATAAATAGTGGTATTACCAGTGTTTTTTTAGCACTAATAAAGGGATATCTTTATCAATGCTAAAAAACTTAGATAAATATCTAATCTTAATAATTTAATTATATTATTATATATATAATTATAAATAAATATTTATTTATTTAAATAATTGTAAAATTATAATAAATAGATTTATTATATTTATAATTTTATAATTATATATAATAAATATATTAGTAGTATATATTTATAAAATTGTAAGTATAGGATGGAGAGCTTCTCTCTCAATGACAGGGAGCCTCTCACTCTTCAATCTCATGGACAAACTCTAGAATAAATCTCCCAAAGCAAAGATGATGATATTGTTAGTCATTTTTAGATGTTTTCCACATGTGATAAATCATGCATGCAGACCATTTTCAGTGGTGGAATTGAAATCCCCTCTGATGTGGGGAAGGGTTCGAAGGAACTGCATTTTGTGCGGTAAGTAAGGCTGGATTTGAGTGAGTGCCTCAAGTGGAGGGGTGCGAGCTATCGATGATGTGGAGAGTAGGGGCAGCTGATTCAATGACAATATTTAGTGTGAGGGGTCACTACCATTGTTCATCTCAAGGGAAACATCAGCTTTTATCAATGCTAAGAAAAACGCATTGATAAAAGGAGGGCCTTTATCAGCACTATTATTAGCACTGTTAAAAGTTTTTAATAAAAAATATTATTAATTTATATAAAATTATTATATTTATATTCAAAAATAATGTTTATTTATATACATTAAATAAAAAACATGTGTTTATAATTAATATATATTTTTTAATAATTCAAATATATATATAATCTTTTAAAAAAGTATTTATAAGATTATAATTAAATAAATATATATTTAAATAATTATAAGATTATAATAAATTTTATTAAATAGTAAATATATTTATTATATTTATAATTATATATATATTAAGTGTTTGGTGGTGCAATTACATTAAACACACACACAGGCCGGAAATTTAGGCCATACCCCCCCCCCCCCCAAAGGATAGCCCACCCATCAAGCCTTATTTATTCAGTACATATTCTGAAGGCCCAATGGGCATGAAGCCCATAATATAGCATGAATACCCAGTGCAATGTCATGCCTACATCATACTGCTTACATCAGGCCTGCATCCCCACCTGTCTGTTTCATGTGTCATGCTTGTATCACCGCTTTTCTACGTCATGCATCATGTGTGCCTCGCTGCCTGCCTGCGGAAATTCACTCCCACATAAATTTAAAACTGAGTCTGATGTAGGATTATGGGAAGCATTTATAATTATTTATTTATAAATATATATAAATAATTTTTAAATATATATATTTATAATTATAAATATAAATATGTGTGTGTGTGTGTGTTTCTAATGAATTTGGTCACTAAATATATTGATGTGTGATTATAATTGGAATGCATATATGTTGTAACACCCAGAACCCTGAAGCTTGAAGCCAGTGAATTAATTCATAATATTGGAATGATTAAAATAATTCAATTCTAAATGAATGATTAGTTTAGTATTTTTCAAAGACCACATTAAATACATGATACCCAAAGTACATTTGGAAAGATAGAAAATATAATATGATACATAATAAACTGAAATAAACTGCTTCTTTGAAATCTTATTCAAGGTTCTATTATTCATAACCTGAGAAAAGAAAATATAATAAGGGTGATCTCAAATTCTAAGGGTTACATATAGTGGAATCATGAATCAATAATAAGTCAATTAGACATGACTGATATGGAATTATGAATAAATGAAAACACCTACCATCAATAAGCTGAGAATAAAAATGCATCCATATATTTTGTCATAGTGAAAACCTCATGGATAGTAATAACCGAATAATGAATAAAGAGAATGTTTATTATTTTTACATCATGTATCTGGAACATGAACCATTATAATTTCAAGACAGTTTATTTATGTAGGTAGAAACCCATTTGATTTTTGGAAACAAACTCGAAGGGTTTTCCACCAACTGATCTGTCTCATGAGACCTGTCGATGCATCGAGGGGCTATAGCAGGCCTTTCCCATCACTACCAGTCTAAATAATTATTTATACATAGATTTAATACAAGAAAAATATTCCTTTTCTATATCTTTATTGAATATAGGATACGGATTCATCAATATTTCCCCAGTTAAAATAGCATTCAAAATAAACATCGTATGTGAAATGGTATACGTCTTAAGGAAATATTCATATCCATGATACAAGAAAATGGATATTTAATATAATTATAATTTAAAATGAAAAATGATCTCAAATGGCCAGTAGATACACAACATAAGAAATTTTAGGTGCACAATACCAAGTAAGTCTCAATGAAATGGAAATTGAGACAAAGTTCCTTACCACGTTGTAATAAATCAAGTCGTATGACCAAAACTTAATAATCACAAAATGAATCACAGAATAAAATAAATATAAATAGGATCATGATATTATATATCAAATGGAAGTACACATACACCACATTCAAGAAATAAGTGGTGAATAATGGAAATCTCACGGAATTAAAAGTGAGATGAGAAAACCCTTACCTTATGCCTGAATATGTTCTTCGATTGATCTTAATAACCTGAATAATCAAATTTAGATTAATTAATTAATAATTCCATAACCTCCTATACATTTAATTGATTTATTTTAACCTTATTATTTTCATTCATGGACTTTTTTATAGGTTTAAGAGGTTCAATTTTATTTTTTGGAAGCATTTTCTTCCTTGGTTTTCATGACCGGTTTACTTGTATTCATGAATAGAAGTTCATTTGAAAGTGGTTAAACATCCAGAATTGTTAACATATATTATTAGTGAAATTATAGATATATAAATGATCTTATAATGATTTTTTTTTTGTTCTAGAATTTCCTGTTAGGATACTCTTTTTTCCATGCCTAGTGCTATTAGAATGGAGTGATATTATGTGACATGCTTTCCTTATGCTATGTATCCATTTATCCAAGTAGTATTTGTGATTTACTTTGGCTGCTGAATATATTTTGTGCATGATTACTTTAAACAGGGCTGTGGGAACCTAGTGTAGTGATATCATAGGTGGAATTGATGTTGAGGGCTTCCCCAAAGTGTTTGTTGTACTTTTCATGTTGTGAGACCATAGGGGGGATTGATGTTAAGTGCTCCCTCAGAGTGTCTATAGTTATATTTACGAGACCACAGGGGGAATTGACATTGAGTGCTTCCTTAGAGAGTCTATATTTTATCATTAAAATACTATGGGGGTAATTTATGGTGAGTGCTTCCTCAGAGAGTCTTTGTTGGCATGAGACCAAAAGGGTTATACTGTGTGAGCTATCCCAGGGGGTTGTTATATATTTATTGTCAAATGATAAGTTGAACCAGAGGGTTTAGGTTATGAGAACTTTCCCAAAGGGTTACTTGTGAATGATTGGTTGAATAATTAATAAATGTAAATTAATTTAGCTAAAACTATAGGATTGTTTACTTTTGAGTACTTCATTGTTTATTACTTCATTTTTCATATTTTCCTGTTATATATATTCACTGATAGTTAGGTATAGATATTTGGGTGGTTTCCTACTGGGATTCATCTCACACCCTATTTGGGTCATGCTTTTGGACCCAAACAAATTATATTATTGCAGGTATAGATAAGGGAAAGTGCCCTTCTACTTCAGGTACTTGATTGATGTGGAGCTGGGGAGCATGGGACTAAGTTGTGGCTTGCGATGCTATTATAGTTTACTTGTTTTCTTTGTACTTTGGTTTAGTACTGTATTACAGCATTGTAACTTATGATTTCCTAGATACTTGTGACATGAATCATTATTTACATATATAAGATGTAGTTTTTCATTTACTTTTAGTCTTTTTTTTGTTTACTTATTGTATGGCATTACTGTTTATGCTACTGTTATACATTTGTTTCTGTTGTGTTACTCTACCAATGAGGGAATAGTTTCTCCACTATCACACCCAAGGCCCTTGCTGCTATTCAACAGCCTCTGGTGTTTAGGGAAATGCTCTTGAGGACATGTGACCAATCGGGTATAGGGAACCTTTGGGCAGCACCCGAAACCGGGACGTTACAGATAAAGGGTTGTCTTTATCAGTGATAAAAAATCACTTATAAAGGTAGTTTTTATCAGTGATTTCTATTTTAGAACTCATAAAACATACCTTTATCATCACTTTTTTGAAATCACTGATAAAATTCTTCCCCAATGTTATAAATAACCCTAAAAAAGTCTTCTCTCTCACACCTTCAAGCTTTCATGGAACCCCACCTCTGTCACCGCAGAACCCCTCCTCTATCACTTCTAAACCCCTCCTTTGTCACTGTGAACCCCACCTCTATCGGCACCATTGTCATCATCATTGTTATCTCCATCGCTTCAAACCACTCTGCTGCCATCGAACCCTACTACTACTACTGAACCCCCTCTAAGTTAAGGTATCCTCCCCCTTCCCTCTCTTTATTTATCACTCACACCACATATATGAATTTGTGGGTGATGATTCTAGTTTGATGATGATGATTAATTATCTAGATCTGTAAGGTTCTAGAAACTCAAATATGAATATGGGATCATTTGGGTGTTTGTAGTATGATTTTTTTAGGTGATTTTATGAACTCTATTCAATTTTACTATTCCCATTAAGTATATTTTTCTATTTTTCTTATCTAGTTTTATGTCTAAGGTGTGGCTACATGGATTTCCATCAATGATTTTTTATCATGGTTTTTAGGGTCCGCACTTATCGTTCAGGATGAAATGTTGTCATTAGGTTCCCGTTAGTTGATTAAGTTCACTTTTTAAGGGAATTTGTAATTTTTTTATACCAAACACGAACCATAAGAAAACCTTACATTGAGTGTTGAAGGTCCTTTCTAGCTTGAAAGAATTTTATAAAGCGTGTATCCAGTTTTTAAGGCTTCAAAATGCATTTTTATTATAAAAAACATTTTTCTAACATGTTTATGAGAAGTGAACACCTAAAGTGCATATTTAAAAAAATATAGTAACTATGAAAAGTGTTCAGTGATTTGGAGTTGACCGAACTAAGTCATTAAAAAAATTAGTGGTCAAACTAGATTAAAATTAATGAACAACTTCCCCAATGATATGAAATTTTATTCAATGATTATTAGTACTTATCATTCTTCCACAATTTCTAGAATGATAATATCAAAGATGATGATTAATTTTTCTACATAGACCAAGACATCATCTTAAATTCCAATGATGTACTCAATGAACTTTTTCATATAGTTAAATAATAACATTTGTTGTATTTGGATTACTTTTCTTGAAAATATTTAGCGTCATAGGCCGAATAGCCCCTTATAAATAAAAAAGGGTATTCTAGAAAGTTCAAGCATTAATATTTCATGGAATAGTAAATCTACATGGATCTTGATGTTTTATTGGAATATTTCATTGAACAATAACTAAGAAATCCTCTCTTAGAAAAACCAATCCTATATCTTCAAATTTATTTTTATTATAAATGGGTTCCTTAAGGAACATGGCACATGACGACATTTGTGACATTTCAATAGTGAATGGGATATTGATGTATTATTGCTTGAACATTTCTATTAACTTTTTATATTACTCTTAATCCATTCCATGGATCATCCTCTTTATAAATATATTATGTGTCATTTACATATATACTTTGGTTATATTTTATGTGTCCTTCTTAGTCCTTGCTATATCATCTTATTTTTACTGGGTTTCTTATATACCATATTCCTTTTATTTTTATTTCTCCTTCATATTTTATTTATATTTAAATGATTATTGTTTTGAAAGTGTTTCCTTATTATACTTATGACTATATGAGTTCTCGTGAGGGATAAGTGGTGTTTTCCAAGTGGTTTTATCCCTTTTATGGAATGATATTCAATGACAAGTGTTTGGGAAAATGCCTAAATGGATTTTTTTAAGGAATGCTTTTAGTTTTTAAATTAGTTTTAATTGCCGAATTGATGTTTTAAAAATTATTCTTGTGTTAATTGGATTTTAAAACAAGAGTTTGGGAGATTTTAAAGTGTTAAAATTATAGGAAAATGTTGTTTTATTTTTAAAGTGGTGAGTTAACCCTTGTGCTCTATATTTAAAACCATTTTTTAGCCTTGGTTAATTTTTATATCAACGTGTTGGGGTTTTTAAAACTTTTAAGATTTCCAAATGAAATAGATTATTTCAAAAGTGTGTGTTTTCCCATGTGGATTTGATTTTGAAACTTATTGTATCTTTGAATGTTTTTCAATGGTCATTTAAAGGGCAGTGTAAATTCCCATTTGAGTTTCAAAGGTGTTTGGATAAAATTGATCCAAAGAGTAGATTGGGATGGATTTTATAAATGATAAAATGGCTTGGAATTCAAATCATGTTTTGAAAAGAGAAGTCCCATTTTAAATTTTATAAAAAATCAGTTTTCATAAAAGTTGTGATAGCTTATTAAGCCCAATTAATTATTGTATAACCATTGTAGCTTGTGATCCCATGTGGGTATGTTTATTATTGTTGACCTGGTTTGATGGGACTTCTGGGGGTGTGGATAGGTTTAGTAGTGATGAACTAGTTTTCTTATCTCTAGTTCAAGTCCTTTTATTAATACAGCCTAGTGACGATTTTTATGAAACTAGAATCCTTTTTAGGATCGTTTAGAGGTTTTATCTATCTGCTTCTATTGTATCCCCCGCTATTTATATTATTTTTGGGAACATATTTTCTTCTTTTTTCCTCATGTTGTGCAACTTTACATAGTGGTGCTTCGTGTTCTTTCTCCCTTCTTTGTATGGTTTTCTTTTCAAATTTTTTGAAAAGGTATTGTGCAGCTTTACATAGTGGTGCTTCGTGTTCTTTCTCCCTTCTTTGTATGGTTTTCTTTTCAAATTTTTTGAAAAGGGATTGTGAAATTGTTTTATAGAAGGAAAAAAGGAAAGCGTGATTTTGAAGTATTTTCAAACTATTTTAATGATGAGTTTGAAAAAAATTCTCAAATGAGAAAAGTTAAAATGGTTTGTATTTGAAACTCCAATAATGTGTGAGTTTTAAAAATGAATTTTTAGGACACCGTGCTTAGTTTTATGGAAATGGTTGGTTTTAAAACATGTTTTAGAAAATTGTATGTTTTTTAGAAACCTCTTTGAGTTTTGAAATGTGTATTTCAAAAATGGGTGTTTATTTAAAGTCATATTTTAAAATTTTGATTTGACCAAGTGGTATTGGCTAAGGGAAAATGTTTTACAAGTGATTATTTTTATTTAATGAAAATATTAGAAAAAGGGTTTTAACACACTTTTATGTATTACTACTTATTTGGTAAAACTTTATAGAAAATGTTTATTTTTCTAATGTATTTTAAACAATATTTTTTAGGTGTAATATGAAAGTGATCTCTTAGATGGACATATAGTTGGATGGTCACCCTAGTTGAACATATTTTGTGTATTTATTTTGTTAAATATTAATATTATAGAATCAAATATGATGGATATGAATAAATAATGTATGGATTTCAATCATCTAACAAAAGAGTATGAAGATGGAGTGAAAGATTTCATCAAGTTTTCAAATGATCATGCATATGACCCTTCTCAAATCCTTTGTTTGTGTTTATGCTATTGTTATTCAAGACTAATTAGTCTAGAGGAGTTGCAAGAACACTTGATCTGTCACGGAATAGATTGAAGTTATAAATGTTGGAATAAACATGGGGAAAAGAAAATTTAGCTAGTGGTTGGGATATTACTACATATTATAGATCATACAATATGATTACAAGTATTGAAAATAAAAAGGACTGTATCGAGGATGTGATTACATATTTCAATGATGATAATGATCGTATTGAGGAAATGACCAGGGTAGTTGAATATGAACTTCATGATTTCCCAAAATTGTTTGAGAAGTTAAAGAGTTGTGTAAAGGCGCCATTATTTACTGGTTGCACTAAATATACAGAATTTTCAATCATACTAAAGTTTTATAATTTGAAAGCAGGCAATGGATAGAGTGATGCCAGTTTTATGGAACTACTTGATCTCTTGAATGACATGCTCCCATAAGATAATGGGCTCTCTAGTTAAACATACGATGCTAAATTAATGTTATGATTTATGGGTATGGTCTTTGAAAAAATACATGCCTTTCCAAATGACTATATAATATTTCATAAGGATAAAAAATCACTTACATAATTCCCAAAGTGTGGTTCTTATTGATACAAGAAAGATGAATGTGGTCCTATGAAAGTTGTATGGTACTTTCCAATCATTCTAATGTTTAGATGCTTATATGTAAGTGAGGAGACTACAGGGAAATTGATGTGGCATGTAGATGAAAGAAATAAAAATGGGAAACTACATCACCTGGTAGACTCTCCTTATTGGAATAGAATTGATCATTAGTATCCTAAATTTAGAAATGAGCCGAGAAACCTTCATCTTACGTTATCTACAGATGGAGTGAATCCTTTTGGTTTTCAAAGAAGAACTCACAGTACATGTCTGGTTATATTGGTAAATTATAAGTTTCCACCATGGTTATTCATGAAATTAAAATACATCATGTTGTTTATGCTTATATCAAGACCAAAAAACAGGTAATGATATTGATGTTTATTTAGCTTCATTGATAGAGGATTTGAAATTATTATGGGATTTAGGTGTTACATTGTGTGATTATTACAGAAATGAATATTTTACATTGAGAGCCATGTTGTATGGGATGATAAATGACTTTTCTGCTTGTGAAAATTTGTTGGGATATATCATTAAAATAACTCAAGGGTGTCTTGTTTGCGAACAAGGTACACAGTCAATTAGGTTAAAACATTCATCAAAAATGGTATTTCTATGAAATTATAGATTTCTACCCTGATGGAATAAGTACCAATCTTGGATGAAATAATTAGATGGAAGCTCAAAAGAATATACAACACCATCTCCACTAATAGGTGATCAACTGTTTGATAAAGTAAAATATGTGGACACTTCTTTTGGTAAACGGCTTTAAAAAACTTACAAAAACTAGTTAGAAAAATAGATCAGTTTTTTTTGAATTACCATACTAGAATTGTCTTTACATCATACATTTTATTGATGTTATTCATATTCAAAAAAATATATGTGATAGTGTCATCGGTATGTTTCTAAATACACCCGGTAAAACAGGATGGAATTAAGACTTGGTTGGACATGGTTGACATGAGAATACGATAAGAGTTAGCGCCAGTAAAGGGTGAAAACTGAACTTTTCTTCTTCCAGCTACTTACACTCTTTCCAAGAAGGAGATATATCAGTTTTTCAACTTCTTGAAGGATGTAAAGGTTCTAGGGGGTATTCATTGAATATCAAAAATATCATGTCAATGACCGATTTAAAGTTAAAGGGTCTGAAATCACATGACTTCCATGTTTTGATGCAAGATATAATTATTATATATTTACATTGCATTTTTTCCAAGAATGTATGTCATACATTAACCAAGCTCTGTTTCTTCTTCAAATCTATATACTGAAAAGTTATAAACCCAGTGAAATTGTCGACTATGGAAAGATAAATTGTTATCATATTATGTGAATTGGAAATGTTATTCCCACCAACATTCTTTGATATGATAATTCATTTGATGGTTCACTTGGTGAGATAGATTTGACTTTATGGTCCTATACACTATAGATGGATGTACCCCATTGAATAGTATATAAAGATTTTGAAAAGTTGTGTCAAAAATTGAAGTCAGTCAGAGGGTTGTATTACGAAGTGATATATTGTTGAGGAAGTCTTTGAATTCTATACTAAATACCTGTCTGATGTGGAAAGTATTGGTCTACTAAAATATTGTCACACTGGGTGGCTTACAGGTGAAGGAATTTCTAGAAGAGATGTTTTCACAATCAATATTAAAGATCAGGAGTAGTCCCACCTTTATGTTTTTCATAATATTTTGGAGGTTTCTCCATATGTTGAAACCCACAAAGAAATTATTAGACATTTGAATCCATGAATGACTGAAATATGGATATCAAATACACATAATAAATAGTTTATAGGATGTTTTTGGGACCATATTTTTAAGGAGTCAGATAAAAATCTGGATTCAATTTCATAACAACTTTGATGGCTACTCATAGGACCAAGTGTGTATGTATTATCTTACAATGGTTATGTAATTAATGGTTATATTTTCTATAAAAATGAACATGATGAAGATAGTACCATGAAAAATAGTGGAGTTACACTTGTGACTGAAGCAATTCATGTTTCTGATACTAAGGATAGAAATCCAATTTAATTGAATATGTCATACTTTGGCATCATCAAACAAATATGGGATTTGGATTATACAACATTCCAAGTGTCAATTTTTCAATTAAAGTGAGTTGATAATAGGAATGTTGTTAAAATAGATGAATCAGGATTCATGAAAGTTTATTTTAGTAAGGAAGGGTACAAAGATGAACCATTTATAATGGAATAATAGGTAGTACAAGTATTTTATGTTCTAGATCCCACAAACTGAAAGTGGTCAATTGTTCTGTTATCGACCAAAACCACTGAAGGGTCAGATGAAAATCCAACTAAGGATGACCCTTTCATTGGGAAGTCGTAATCATTTTTCATCGGTCCCAATGTAGAAGTATTTTTGTATCACTGCTATAAAATATTCCTTTAACATCACTAAAAATATCCTTTATCAGTGCTAGAGAATCACTGACTACTGGAGTGAGATTAAAAGCATGAGTCACTTATCAGTGCTTTTAAAAGCGTTAATAAAGTGGAATAAGGAAGTATGTTATAAAAGTACATGGAAGCCCCAAAAACACTATAAAATTAGTAAAATAAAGTATGAATACAAAATTTAAATAAATAAAAAATGATCTAGGCTCATTTGATCGGTTTGGGCGATGTGATGTGCGTTTTAAAATAAAATGATACTTATATATTGAAAAAACACACTTGGAGTCATACCAATCACACCATGAATCGAATTGAGGTGAAGATGATTCTTACACATCTCAAATGACTTAAGGACTGTTTTCCTAAAGTATCAAAACAATTTGAATGTGTTTACTCGGTTTTGAGTATGTCGCTTGTCTTTTTTACTAAAATGTAATTTTAAACTAGAAACATGTGCTTTGGATCATACTATTCATATAATGTGTTAATTTGATGTGATTTTGATTCCTATATGTTACAAATGAATTATGAATAATTTCCCTAAGTTATAAAGACAATATGAGTGTGTTTGTTCATTTTTCAATGAGTGGCACTTTTAGAACTAAAAGGTTGATTTTAAATTGATAACAAACACATTGAGTCATACCAGACACATCATGTATCGAATTGAGGTGTGGATAATTTATAAACATAAAAAATAACTTATTTATTGTTTTACTAAAGTATCAAAACAATATGAATTTGTTTTCTTAGTTTTGAGTAGGTGGGTTGTCCTTTTTTACTAAAATTGGTGTCAATTTTAAATAAAAAGATGCACTTTGAGTCATATCGGTCACACCGTGTGTCGGATTGAGGTGAGGCTAATTCTTACATGTCACAAATGGATTATGGATCATTTTCATAAAGTATCAAAACAATACAAATGTTTTTACTCTATTCTGAGTACGTCACTTTTCTTTTTTACTAAAATGTCATTTTAAACTGGAAACATGCACTCTGAATCATAACAATCACATCATGTATCAGTTTGATGTGAGACTAATTCCTATACCTCAAAAATGACTTATAAATCAATATCCTAAATTATTAAGAAAATCTGATCATGTTTTCTTGGTTTTTAGTGAGGACATTTTTTTAACTAAACTGTCTATTTTAAACTCATAGCAGACACATTGAGTCATATTGGGCACACCGTGTATCAGATTGAGATGAATCAGATTCCTATACATCAAAAATGACTTATAAATCGTTTCCCTAATGTATAAAAACAATATGAATGCATTTTATAAGTTTTGAGTAGGTAAATTTTCTTTCTTATTAAAATTGATGTCATTTTTAAATAAAGACACGCTTGTAGTCATACTGGTCACACTGTGCATCAGATTGAGGTACAATTAATTTATATAGGTCTAAAATTACTTATGGATCATTTTTATAAAGTATCAAAAAAATACGAATGCATTTTCTTAGTTTTGAGTACGTCACTTTTTTTTACTAAAGTGTTATTTTAAACTAGAAACATGCACTTCGACCTATACCAATCACGTAGTGTATAAGTTTGAAGTGAGACCAATTCTTACAAATCACAAAGCAATTATAAATCTATTTCCTAAATTATCAATAAAATACAAGTGTCTTTGATTTGTTTTCAATGAGTTTTATTTTTTGAACTAAACTGTCAATTTTAAACTGATAACATACACATTGAGTCATAATGGTCACATCGTGCGTCGAATTGAGGTGCGGATGATTTCTACATGTACCAAATGACTTATGGATCATTTTCCTAAAGTATAAAAACAATAAGAATATGTTTTCTAAGTTTTTAGTATGTTAGTTGTAATTTTTACTAAAATTAATGTCAATTTTAAATAAAAAAGAAGCATTTATAGTCATATCGGTCACATTGTGGGTCTGATTGTGGTTTGGTTGATTCCTACACATCCCAAAGTATCAAAACAATCCTAACTATCAATGTTACCATGATTCCATTGTCTTTCTATGTCAAACTACCAACACTGCATATTGACTCGATGTTCTTAGTAGAAAAACCTTTCTTGTTGTTGAAAGTAAAAAGAGTATAGGATTTCAACAACGAGAAAGGTTTTTCAACTAATAACATCCACTAAATATACAGTATTGGAAGTTCAACAAAAAACTCAATGAAAATAAAAATCATGGAAACATTGGTAGAAAGAATCATTTTATCTCTTTTGTATCTTGTTGCGAATAGTTGAAATCAAAATATGACATCCCAAAAGATCTGTGAAAAAAATTAAATAAGTATTAGATAAAAATTATAAGGAAGTTAATTTACAAATAGTAGATAAAATTATGTCAAAATTAATTAAATAAGTAGTAGTAATTCACCTTTTCCTAATGGTTGTATTCATTCTTAACGCATTTCCTTATTTTCATTATCTCAGTTGCAAGATCAAAAAAAAGAATTCACTTGTACAAGAAAATAATTATTATATGAGTAATACTAAAAAGAAATAAATTAAACATAAATATGAAACAATACATTAATTCTCTGGATAATAATTTTACTGTGTAAACAGTATTGACCATAGGGATATGCTAACGGTAAAGTAAGAATGATGATAAAAAAAATGAAAATAGATCTTGTCAAACAATCAATCAATGAGTGAGAAGGATGAGGAGAATTTATTCACTATGGTCAGTGTTGTCCTATGAATTCATTAAAAGGTGAAAGTTATAGAAAACTTTCATCCTCATCTGCTCATCTCCTAAACATTTATTATTTCATTTTTTTGTTTGAAACACATCCTCCATCTCTTATGGACATACACCTATGTTGCTTGAAATACTCTAAGAAGTAGTCATCCATGGGATGACTAATGATCATAGTAGTATAAGAAACATAAAAGATATAGGGTATGAGTCTCAAGGCAACAAAATTCAATAATAACTATTGGGGAGATGAAGTTGATGAGGATGATAATTGTACTTCATTGTGTACTCTAAAAGGGGAAATTCCTCCCATTTGTGAGAATTACACCATTGGAACTAGTTATTAAATTAACACCTCCATTGCTAAAAAATCCTTCTATATCAAATATCCACACAACCATAGAAATGATACAGTGAAAGGTAGGAAAGAAATAGAGATGGTGGAGATAGAAGAATCAGAATACGCAACTGCAGTGTTGCGTAGCCCGGGGGTCTTAGGTTGCTATAGTGTAATTTCAGCTGATGAGTGTATGTTATTGAAATTAATTTATTTGATTTGATGTGGAGGAAAAGTTAATGATGAATTACTTTCATTTTTATCCTCAAATTTATCCACAAGGATTTGAATAAAACTTTAATAAAATAATTGGTTAAGGATTTTTTTATAATTTTTTTCGATAAAACTTAGTTTTTTTAATAGGTTTTATTTTATTAAAAAATGATAGGGTTTTTTTATGGAGATGTTTATTTCGTTCACACTTACCTCAATATGCAATAAACTTGAATGGGGTTCATGCCTTCCACCATTAAAAACTATAAAATGGAGGTCACTCCTCATTCGATACATAGATAAATAAAGTAAATCTACCTAAATATTTTATATTATATATATATATATGTATTATATTAGTAACTTTATTTGAATATAATTATATATGTGTGTATATTATTTATCATATTTAAATTTATTTAAATATGCAATATATTATTCGATATATATATATATATATATATATATAATATTATTTTTTCTAATGAAACTAAAAAACTACTATTAATAATAATTTTTAAATTATATTAATTATAAATAATTATTATTCTAGGTAATTGTGTATAAAATACAATTATTTAAATTTTGGAAAGTTTAATTATTTCAAAATATATATATATATATAGTTACATAATTTTATTATTTTGAAAGTAACATGAGTTTACAATATTTTATTGGTTATTTAAGTATAAATAATATTAATATTAATTAAATGTATATATAGACCTAAAATGATGAATACTTAAATATGATTTATAATATATAGAATTTGATAACTTCCATTCAATTTTTTGGAACAAATAACGTAGAAACCTAAGGATTTTAGGGAGGCCATCTAATATGAATTGAACCACCCTTGATATTTTAAGGAGTTCCATAAAGAAGTTGGCATAAAACAATAAAACAATACAATTATGAGAAATATATGTAACCCTTATAGTAAAATATCATAACATAGTAAAATAAATACAACCCCATACTAATTTTGAAAATAGAGATCTATTGAAAATAAATAAATATGGTATCACCCTTACTAATATTTCTCTTAAAATAAAACAATGCAAATCTAAGAAAATAAATTTTTAAGGAAAATCCCATACACTAGAATATTAAAACAGAATTTAAATAAATAAATTCTCTTACATTAGTTGCATAAAATTAGCTTCTGTTACTGATTCGCTCCATCAACAGACTATGAATTGGTTTTCTAAAATCAATTTGCCCATTCGTTTAAGGTTTTTATATCCAAAACCTCCACTTTTTATATAGTGGCATAAATATTTATTTAATTGGTTTATTTATAAAATAGAGGTGATTCACTAAGATTTCAAAATAGTGACAAAATTAAGATTGTGGAGCAAGCTAGGGTATAGATGTAGAAAGTGAAGCAAATTGATTCTAAAAACAATTTAAAAAGACCAAAAGAGGATATCCAAAATAGTAGTGAAGAAAACAACATATCATAAACAAAATCAAAATATTATACAAAAACCGGAGCACAAATATAGAAATAAAATCGGAACCTACAAAGGAAAATCAGAAACCCTCAGATCCAGATCTCAAAAAGAAAAATATAGAAAGAAAATAAGAACCTAAAAAGGAAAACATAGGCCTACCTCGCTAGGTTGAAGAAAATATGAGACCCTCAGATCTAGATCTTGATGTTTTCTTCGGAAACCCTAACTGTAATTGAACACCGGATGTCAAATGATGTTCGAGCAAATGGAGGCAGTGGGTTTGTGTGATTTGAGTGGGTTTGTGTGATTCGAGCTTTGATTCAATAAGAAGGAGCATTGGAAATGGGTAGAGTCCATGTAAAGCTTATGATATCATGATGGTTTTTCAACTGGTTAGGTTTTTTTAATTAGATCAGGACACTTTTAAATGTGCTTTTAAAAAATCATTGATAATGATTCCTTTTATGAGCGCTTATTATTTAAGTACTAATAAAAGGCATATTTATCAACACTTTTTTAGCGCTGATAAAGGTAGGTATTTATCAGCACTAAAAAATGTTGATAAAGAACCCCTTTATAAGTGCTAAAAATATAGCACTGATAAAGGGTTAAATTTATCAGTACTTTCTTTAGTGCTGATAAAGATGTCATTTATCAGTTCTTTTTTCTATCACTGATAAATTCTAGCGTAGTTAAATTCCATTTTTTGTAGTATTTTATGTCAAAGGAGACCACAATTAAGGGATTTGGATAGACTATAGAGGGATCAAATCCCTTCAGCCTTTAAAAAAGGTGATTTTAATAATCAGGGTATATTTTTTTGTAATATACATTATGTTACCTCGTGTTATTATCTATTCACTGCTTAATTTATGTAATCTAAATTAAATTTTAAACCACTTTAGTAGATAATGACTTCTACATGTGCTAGTGCTCTCAATCCTGAGGAATAATAGGTCTCTCAACCTACTGTTTCTCGTAATGCAGAGGAAACACAACCTTCTGCACGTGTTGGTGCTCCCAATCCTAAGGAACAATAAGTTTCTCAACCTGTTACAGCTCCTAGTGATAAAGTACAATGACTATCAACACATGATGATGTTACCACTATAGAGGAACAACATATTGATGGTTTTGAATCTAAGGAAATGGTAGGCGATGAAGGACCGATGATGTAGAGAAAATAAGAGTGTCGTAGTTTGACGGTGTTAGTAAAAATAATTACAGTGAAAATCAAAGGCATCAAATACGAGGTTGAAAAGAATGTGTGGGTCCAGAATGTTAACCCCAAGAAGTCCATGTTCAGTAGTTACATTGTAATATTCACTTGACAATACTTATTGATTGATGTAGATTCATGGCACCATGTTGTGCCCACGCTTAAGAAATTGATGTGGGAAGAGATAATGATAACATTATGATATCATTTATTTATTTTACTAAAAAATAAAACAATGAAATATTGAATTACTCTTCATCATCCCTTTCATAGTGAATTTATAGTATAATACTCCCATAAGAAATATATATTAATTCTTTCTATAAGGATTCATTGAGGCTTTCACACAATTCTAATGAGACATCATCTTAAAGATGTTGAAAAGAAAATAAACATGCACCCGCCACTTATGTATGCACACCTGATAACCCAAGAAGCATGGGATGCATTTATTAGTCGTCGTACGGATGTGTATTTTTAGGTACTTTATGGGTAGTAATACATTATTTGATGATACGTGTATTCATCACTTTGATAGATAGTTTTTTATTTATGAAATAACAAATGAGTGATGAAAATAAGGAACGGGTAGAAAAACTAATGTACCCCTACCCTAAAGTAAGGATGGGGTATACTTCACTTGAAAAAAAATGGTATGTATTTTAAATATATCGTAATACTTTTATGTGACATGAAACAATGACATAATTATATTCATCTATTTATATGCAGATTGATGAATCCAAATCCAAAGTCACTTCCATCCCTCACCATGTGTTATGTAAGGAGACATGTGTAAATACATATGGGATACTAATAGATTAAAATACACAAAAAGTGTGGGAAACATGTGTAAGTATGAAATAAAAAAATTAAATCACTATTAAATAATAATGATTACTTATTTTTCAATATTTTACATCTGACATAGTCATAGGAATTAGCAATACATATACCAGATGAACACCTACTATCAGTGGACTTGAAGCGGCCTGAACAGGATGGCCCCGTCAGAGGTACAGGTTTTGGGATGACACCCCGAACATATTTTGAGAAAAAAACAATTGGAGGATATAGATAAAGAAATGAAACATATGAAAGAAAGACTAGATAACCTTGAAGAAAAATTATAATATCAGAGAGAGATGTTAAAAACTTTTATGGGGGGAAGAAAAGATAAAGAAACAACTCAAGAACAACCATTTCATGAAGATCCCACCCCGCCCCCCACCATCTTTGAGGTGAGAAATTATCCTCAAAGAGTTGTCTTAGTCATGATAATCAATATTCTAATAATTGTTTCTATGAAATATGAATCATACAGACACTGATATCTTTCCTATAATGATATTCTACAGGGTTAAAATGACTATGATTTATATCTATCAACACCCACCCATTGCCTTGTAGTGAGGTCTATGGTGTTTAATATCAAATATGACATTCTATACAATAGAACACTTCCAACAGGTCATGTGAGAGTGTCAATTAGTGTAGCTCATGATCCAAGTGTCGAGCTATCTATTCCACTTGATGATGAAAATATTCACACGGTCAACTGATTTATTGGAACATTCATCACATGGTCATCAAATCTTTTAAAAAAACATATCGACAAGGAGGTATTCATTTCCAATTTATTTTTCAAGCTAAAACTTTAACAACTAATGAAAAAAGGTCTGAACCAATGAATTTTATTATAGACAGAAAAATGTAAGAGTGTGAAACAAAATACCAACTCAAAACCATCTAAATGATCAACCAACTGATCGAAAAGATCTTTTGAAATCACCTTTATCCCACCCGTTCCATATCTACATTTACTAACATTAAAGGTTCATGTGATTACAAAGTTAAAAAAAATTAGTAGTCACATAGTTGATTTTGTAGAAAATATGTAGGGAGGGTAATGTGAAGACTACATTGGTGTTGATAATGTACATGAAATCCTTGACTATGATTGGTTAGGCTCCTCAGTTGTAAATGTATACATGAGGTATGTTTTCATGATTTTATTTTCCAAAAGCTAATATACTCTATTAATTATGACTAAATACATTTCAAATTTTTGGTAGGTGTATATATCAAAAACAATTGAAGGTATTTCCCCATGAACAAAATTGACTAATTAGTCCTCACACCACCTCTACAGAACAAACAAAAATAAAATCCAAAAAAATGAATGAAATTATGGCAGGCCCGGTCAAATCATTTGAGAGAAAACTTTTTTATAATAGACTCTTCTTAATACCAATGATGTAGGGGTAAAACTCTAAAATTTAATCATATCAAATATATTTTCATTTCTTTCATTACTTATTACTTTTGTGTTTTTAGACAATATTGGATGCTCATTACGGTTAATTTGGATACTCTAAAGATTTATTTCTTGGATTAAATGCATGGATACCCAACAAACCGACCACACATGATGGTTTTTTTTCAATCTTTAATACACTAAATCCAAAGTTTTAGAACTAAACATCAATTTATATAATTTATATTATCTTTTAATGATTATTCTGTTATGATAGGGTAGTGTTTCAATACTGTTAAAAACAAGGAATGAGGTCAGGGGATAAGAACAAGGATGCTGACAAGTTCTACAAATAGACAAGTATTAGGGTATATATAATAATATTTCACTATCCAAACACATATCAAAACAAATTACTTATTCAATTTTTCTATAATTTCCAAAACAAACAAATGGAAAAGATTGTGGTTATTATGTTTGTAAATTTATGAGAGTGATCATCTTCCATGAACAAACTAGCATCACCAAAGAGGTATTTTCAATGATAATTACTATTTCATTTAAAATATTTATTAATCCTTTGTGTATTTATATTTTTTCAGAACTAATATGACTATCAAAAATACTCATATTCACAAAATGATGTAGATTTTCTTAAAAATGAATAGACAACATACCTGATGGAATAATGTACACAAATAGCATGAAGATGTGACTTCTATAGAATTAGTGGATTATTTCATATTTATATTTAATTTACTTATTTTTATTATTACTCACATAAGAATTGTTTTCTTATACATTTGGATTCATTTGTTCGAGTTGGGGTGGTTTGTTTGAAGTTGTTCATGATCGTGAGATATTGGGATTCGAGGCTGCAACTGAGATAATGACAACAAAGAAATGGGTCAAGAATGTATAAAACCATCATGAAAAGGTGAATTCCTACTAGTTATTAAATTAATTTTTTAATTATTTTATCTATTATTTTTATTTTAATTTCCTTATCATTTTTATCTAACACTTATTTAGTTTTTTTACATATCTTTATGCTTTCTATTTCTTCTCTTTGTTGAGCTACCAACACTGCATAGAGTTGATGTTATTTAGCTGAAAAAAATTTCTCATTGAAAACCAGAAGAGTGGAGGAAGCTTATGTGCTCATTTCAGTGACTTCTCATAATATAATGGGCACATGAGCTTCCTCCACTCTCTTAGATTTCAACAATGAGAAAGGTTTTTCAGATAAGAACATCGATTCAATATAAAGTGTTGACAGTTCGATAAAGAAAGGTAATGTAAATCATGATAAAATTGTAATTTGGGGTTTTTTTCGAGACTTTGGGGTGTGTAGGAACCAGCCAAACCTCAATATGATACACGATGTGATAGGTATGACTCCAAGTTCTTCTTTCTATTTAAAATTGACATAAATTTTAGTAAAAAAGACAATCGACATACTTAAGATAGATAAAAAATATTCAGATTATTTTGATACTTTAAGAAAATGGTCCATAAGTAATTTTTGAAATGTAGGAATCACCCACACCTCAATATGATACACGATGTGCCCAGTATGACTCAAAGTGTCTCTTTTTATTTAAAATTGATGTTAATTTTAGTAAAAAGAACAAGTGGCATACTGAAAACCAGGAAAATAAATTCACATTATTTTGATACTTTAGGAAAATGATCCATAAGTAATTTATGATGTTTAGGAGTTAACCGCACTGCAATATGATGCATAGTGTGCCTGGTATGACTAAAAGTTTGTCTATTTATTTAAAATTGACATTAATTTTTGTAAAAAGAACAATTGACATACTGAAAACTGATTAAACACTTTCATATTGTTTTGATACTTTAGGAAAATAATCCATAAGTAGTTTTTGATGTGTAGGAATCAACTGAAACTCAATCAGATGCACGGTGTGACCGTTATAACTCTAAGTGTGTCTATTTATTTAAAATTGACCTTAATTTTAGTAAAAATAACAAGTGACATACTAAAAACTGAGAAAACACATTCATATTGTTTTGATACTTTAGAAAAATGATCCATAATTTATTTTTGATATGTAATAATCAATTTTATCTCGATATGATGCACAGTGTGATCGATATAATTCCAAGTGTGTCTATTTATTTAAAATTGACATTAATTTTAGTAAAAAGAACAAGTGACATACTAAAAACTGAGAAAACACATTCAGATTATTTTGATACTTTAGGAAACTAGTCCATAAGTTATTTGTGACATGTAGGAATCAACCTCACCTCAATCTGATTCATAGTGCAACCGTTATAACTCTAAGTGTGTCTTTTTATTTAAAATTGACATTAATTTTAGTAAAAAGAACAAGTAACATACTGAAAACTGAGAAAACTCATTCAGGTTGTTTTGATACTTTAAGAAAATGATTCATAATTCATTTTTGATGTGTAGAAATCAAACGTACCTCGATATGATGCATGGTGTGACTGGTATAATTCCAAGTGTGTCTATTTATTTAAAATTGACATTAATTTTAGTAAAAAAAACAAGTTATATACTGAAAACTGAACAAACACATTCAAATTGTTTTTATACTTTAGGAAAATGATTCAGGATTTATTTTTTATGTATAGAAATAAACCTCACCTCAATCTACCACATGTTGTGACTGTTATAACTCTAAGTGTCTTTTTATTTAAAAATTATATTAATGATAGTAAAAAGAATAAGTAACATACTAAAAACCAATAAAATTAATTCATATTGTTTTGATACTTTAGAAAAATTATTTATAAGTCATTTTTTATTTTTAGGAATTCATTTCACCTCAATATGATTCACAGTGTGACCGGTATCACTCAAAGTGTCTCTTTTTATTTAAAATTGACATTAATTTTAGTAAAATGAACAAGTGACATACTAAAAACCACACAAATGCATTTGGATTGTTTTGATAATTTATTAAAATGATACATGAGCCATTTGTGATGTGTAGGAGTCAACTATACCTTGGTCCAATTCATGGTGTAACCGCTATGACTCCAAGTGTGTCTTTTTATTTAAAATTGACATTAATTTAAGTAAAAAAGAACAAGTGACATATTGAAAACTAATCAACTGAATTAATATTATTTTGATACTTTTGAAAAATAATCCACGAGTCATTTATGACGAGTAGAAATAAATCGCACCACAATCTGACATATGGTGTGACCAATATGACTAAAAGTGTCTGTTATCAGTTTAAAATTGACATTTTTGTTTAAAATTTTTCACTCACTAAAAACCAATAAAATGTGCTCTGATTATCTTGATTGTTTAGGAAAGTTATTTATAAGTCATTTGTGACATGTATGAAGTAATATCATGTCAAAATAAGGCACGGTGCGACTGGTATGACTCAAAATGCGTGTTTCGAGTTTGAAATGACATTTTAGTAAAACAACACAACTGACATACTAAAAACTAAGAAAACGTATTCATATTATTTTGATACTTTATTAAAATAATATATAAGTCATTTTTTACATTTAGTAATTAACTGTATCTCAATATGATGCATGGTGTGTCTGGTATAACTCAAGGTGTCTCTTTTTATTTAAAATTGACATTGATTTTAGTAAAAAGAACAAGTGACATACTGAAAACTGAGAAAAAACTTTTGAATTGTTTTGATAATTTAGTACAATGATCCGTGATTCATTTTTTACATATAATATTCAACCTCACCTTAACTCGATGCACATTATGACCTCTATGACTCCAAGTGTGTCTTTTTATTTAAAATTGACATTAATTTAAGTAAAAAAGAACATGTGACATACTAAAAACCAGGAAAACACATTCAGATTGTTTTGATAATTTAGGAAAATGATCCATGACTCATTTTTGACATGTAGGAATCAACCACTCTTCAATCTGACGCACGGTGTGACCGGTATGACTAAAAGTGTTTATAATCAGTTTGAAATTAATATTTTAGTTCAAAATGTGTCCATTGAAAACCAAGAAAACACACTCTAATTGTCATGATAATTTAGTACAGTGATTCATAAGTCATTTTTATTTGTATGAATTAGTCACATGTCAAACTGATGCATTATGCGATTGGTATGACACAAAATGTGTGTTTCTAGTTTGAAATGACATTTTAGTAAAAAAACTAGCATATTGAAAACTAAGAAAATGCATTCAGATTGTTTTGATACTTTAGTAAAATGATCCATCCTTAATTTTTGATAGGTAAGAATCAGACACACCTCAATCTGATGCATGGTGTGACCGGTATAACTCCAAATGTGTCATTATTTAAAATTGACATTAAATTTAGTAAAAGAACAAGTGACATACTCAAAACTGAGAAAACACATTCAAATTGTTTTGATATTTTAGAACAGTGATCCATAACTCATTTGTGACATTTAGGAATCAACCCCACCTCAATATGATGCACATTGTGACCGGTATAACTCAAAATGTTTTTTTTATTAAAAATTGACATTTTATTAATGTATTGTTTCATATTAATGTTTGATTTATTTCTTTATAGTGTTGCTAACATAATATTTATTTTCTTATATAGATGGAATATTTTGCTCAGGTTGAGGTGATTTGTTTGACAACTAATTCCATGGGAGAACATTTTTTAGAGGGGATCACGAGTGTTAAAAGATGAAGCATTAATATTTTTAAATGTTTGTTGGATAATTTTAAATGAAATTATATAAAACATTGTTTGAAATGTATATAGCAGTGTTTTTTTTTGTATTCATGATGTCAAATTTATTTCAATTAAATTATATATTTTGCGTTGATAGGTTACAAGTTTTTACTGGGTGTGTAGGTTACAGGTTTTTTCTGGGTGTGTTGTTATATTAACAGTACGTTGCGGCATGTTAGGCCTTTATCAGTTCTATTTCGAGCACTGATAAAGGCCCCTCTTTATCAGTGATTTTTTAACACGGATAAAGAATCCCCTTTATTGGTGATTTTTTAGCATTGTTAAAATCCTTTTTACGTGTTGTTAAAGGGAATATCTATAGTAGTGGGTATGGGTTTCCAGCGGTGGCCGATGGGTGGTGCAGTCGCTGCGACCCATGGATATTGGGAGCCCATCTTATGATGGGGTTGGCTTTTCACCCCGCCCATCAGTGTGGTTTGATTGGTTGCATACCATTAATGTTTTTGGCGAAAACTCCTTGTCGTATGGTATAGGTTCCCTTGGATGGGTGATGAGGGTGTGGGACCCTATCGACGGTCATCTGGTGATGGGTTCTTGGTAGGCGACGGCGCCCCGCGGTGGTGAACTGCTATTAGTTGGGATCCGGAAACAAGTGTGAGCGACGGATCCGACATTGCTGATCCACTGTATGGCGATCGTGGGGTGTTGTTGTTGATGGGATTATGGCTGGAAATAGTCAATCTTTGGTAGGGATCTTTCGACGATTGTGTGGCCATGTGCTTCTGGCGATGTGTAGCGGTGGTGGAGCATGGGAGCCAATTGGTGTGGACCTTGATGTGGGGTGTAACACGGTGACGACCGTGAGTAGGTGAAGATATCGGAATACATGTGACATCAGGATGTGGTTTTCGGTACAGCATGGTGACAGGCTACTCATTTTTGTTGACCTTGGGACATGTGCTTATTTTCAAAAATAAAAGAAAATAAAAGGTTGCGGGTGTCTTCTGAATCAAGGTGGCCCTCTGAAATGTTGGCGGGATTTTTCCCACACTTTGACAGATGGCGTTGGATAGCTGGGCTCAGGTGGTGATAGCATTGGTTTTAGCAAGATGGGCAGTTTTGAGGGTTTGTTAGGATGTTGGTCATGTTGACGGTTGTAGGATGACCTGTGGTGGTATGGGACACTGTTGGGCCAATGATCTCAGGTACCAAAAGTTATTGATGGTATGGGATACTAACAGTGAGCATCTCCCGCTGATGACGTGTAGACTCCAACACCTTCGGCGATGGGAATTTGGGGTGACTTTTTTCTCATGAGTGGTGTCACTAAAGGGCACGACAACGTCCTCAGGCAAACACTCGGCGTCCAAGATGATGACCTCAGGTGGTGTATTGTCAGTTTTCCTCATCGATGTGTCCGAGTGCACGTGGTCCTCGGGGATTGGTAGCTGACGGTCAGATCATGGCTACATCATCTAGTGCGGGTGTTTTGGGTCTTCGGGCCATTATGATGTGGGTCTTCGAACCTTTTTATGGTTTTTGGGACTTTTCCTTTGATTTTTTTTTTGGATGGTTTTTTGGAAATTTTCATGTAATGGTGGCTTTGATGTGTCACATGCTTTGTATTTGGTGTACTCGTATTTTTATTTAATAATTTTTAGGGTCGAGCACGCTCGGTACCTGAACTTTCTTGATAAAATTATAAATATATTAAATATATTAATTATATATATTTATAAAATTATAAATATAATAAATATATTTGTTATAATTTTATAATTATTTAAATATATATATATATATAATTATAATTATCTTGGATAGTATCATGTCTGACGACAATTCCCACCGAAACAAACGAGTTTGAATTTGTGTCAGTTCCCGGCGGCATTATTGATCTCGATGACATACATGGCCTGAAAACGATTTAATTGCTTTAATTTGATAAGAATGATGACATTTTCCCCAAAATACATGATTTGGATTCTCAATTGGCTAACCTGAGCACTAATCAAGAAATAACCCCTATAGTGAAATACATAGTTTTGGCAACCATGCATCTATTGAAATTCACCCATTATAAGTTAATTGCTTTAATTTGATACTAAATCTCCTTTATGACATTACTAATACCTAAAAGTATCTAATTATGGTGTGTTACAACCTTTGGATTAATATTAATTCGACTATTATAACCATATTGAAAGTATCTTTGTCCAAAGTTGGACACATACCAAAAGTAATTAAGGACCCACCCAAATGAAAAAATGAGCATTTACCTAAATCAAAACCATATCCTTCCATGTTAGAAAACCCAAGAAGAATTTTAATTTTTTATCATAATGAATCTAGGGTACCCTGAAACGCACGGCCGATTGTCACCTATCGACCGGTCAAAGTTCCGGTGCTCTGCTAATGTGTATAGCAGCACTCGGGTCGAATCCTCGGCGATGATACTTTGTAGTAGTTGTTTTTTTTAGTTGATTGTATTTTGATTAGGGGGGTTTGTTGCAGAGCTTAATTGAAATGATTGATTGACTATAATTGATTTAAAAAATTGATAAATATTGGGGTGAGTTCATTATTGGGGAGTTAAGCATGTGATATCCTTGAGCCTTACTTTGTATTGCATTAAATTAACACCCATGTCATAAGTTGACGTTGATTGGAATTCCTAAGTGTGAAGGCTTTAATCCAAGCCTTAACTTAACTTAGGGTTCTAATCTCAATCAAAACTTATTTATAGTAGTGTATTTATGGTTCCAATAATCCATGGAAACCACTCGTTAAACAAAACATATCATTAATCCATGACATATTAAGTTTAACATACACAATATTAATTTAAAGAATACTCATCGAGAAAAACTCTCAATCACTTAACATCCCCGAATTATAATTCACCCCAATGAGAGATTTACTCAGCCATTTGGATGTTTAATATTCTGGTTAAAATAATTATGATGATAAATTAAGAATAGAAGAAAAAGAAATGGATAAGAAAAGAGTGGTACGTCAACACACACACACAAACAATGATGATAATTAAAAACGAAATTTAGATTGAATGAGGAAGCTAAAGAAGGGAAGGGGATTGAACTGAATTTAAACTATTTTAAGAACATTAATATTAAAATACAAAAGGTGGAGGAGAATAAGATATATTGAAGAAGTAACTTGTATTAAAACAGAATTAAAAAGAAAGAGACTTACAAAATTACAAAAATGAAGGACACAAAAGTAAGTGAAAACAAAGAGAGGAGGAAAGGTCTCTCAAGTACAAACTTGAGTATGACAGGTCCTCCCAAGCCTTTGGCAAAGCTTTGGTCGTGCCAATATGATCTCCTCTCTTCTGAAATGTCAACTCCTCTCAAGGAGAGAAGGAGAGAGTATTTATAGCCCAAGGAGTGGACTGTTTGCATTCCCAATCTGTCCCTCCACTTGAATCTCCAATTTGGATATTCAGACAGCCGAATCTTCAAATATCTCCTTCTTCAAAGTTGTATACAATAATGTTGGCCGACTACTCCCAAAATTTGGAGTCATTTGGACGTAAGGATAAAAAGTTATGGCCGGTTGATTGAACAAACTTAAACTGTCCATTTCAATCCAGTGTTTTTGAAGTCCATAATGTGAAAGGGTTTTTGAATATGAGGATGCCTTCAAATCCGAATGGTTTCTTCAACAACACTGCAAAATCTCAGCTCGATTGGATGCTTACATCATGAGATATGTCATGAATAGTATACTGATTTTAATTCTCGGACAGAATGGTGGGCTGGACTTCAAAGCTTCATTTGGGACCCTTGTACTTGGATTTGGGCCATGAAATTTTTATCCAAGATGACATGTATTGTCCCCCGAATTATGGTGGAGAGTTAAGGTTTTTGGACTTCTGTATTGAGCCCAGTAAATCAATCTTCAAGGCTGGTCCAGTTTGTTCACAGATTCTTTGGTCTTGTTTGTGAGGACCATATGACCCTTCAAATGGTAGAATTGGCTCATGGTACCTTCTAATGAAATGTTGTATATTGAAAGGAGAATCCTATAAAACAAGAACCACACAATTTGTATCAGTATAGTGACAGTTATTATTAAAACATTAAACTGACTCAATTGGACTACTTCTAAAAATGCTCAAAAATTATACTTAATATTAAAACATTAATATTTCACACAAATTATGCACATTTCATATAAAATCAGTAAAGGGGGAATATAATAAGTCATGAAAATATTAATAACATCATACCCTAACTCACAATTCCCCCTACACTGACAAATCCTTCAAAACCAATGACTAACAAAATTTAAAAAAAGTCAATGATTTACTATAGGAATCTATAATCCATTATCAAATCATCGAAACATAAACTATTATTGAAACACTTCCCTAAAATTTTAAATGAATTCTCATCCTCATCTCTATCTCTCGAACAAACCCAAATATCATCATTACTATATTAACACTCAAACTCGTTCCTATAAAAACTTTTATACTAAAAGATCATTAATTATACCCAAAACATAAAATCCAAATTTTGGTAGATCACATTCATCACAACTAAATAAAATTTTTCCAAACCAAATTTCCCATCGCATAACTAGACCATATCAATTTACTAAAATCATATTTAACTTTTAAAACCCAAATAGCATAACTAGAGACACAACAAATTTCACAAGAATAACATAAAGGGGGTTCCACGTATACTATTGTTTGAGAATAACAAAAAAAAGTGAACCATGAAGAGAATTGGTTGAAAAATACATAAAAAAGATTTGAATAGAATGCCTTTAGTTTTAAGGGTCTTGATTCGTCAAAAATATTCACCGAAGTCACAAAAGAGATGCGCTGTAAATACCAGGAATTTCTATGTAAATTTTTTTTAATTAAATAGGAATTTTATGACTCTACGAAAATTGACGGCACGTGATTCTGAGGCCCGGAGTGCCCGGAATGAATTTTTGAACTTTTTTTCAGGTACGTTCAATAAATGTGCGAGTGGGTTTTTCTAACTTTTGAACCGGTGCTCGGAATTGAAATTTGAGGGAACCATTGAACTCGCAGTATCGGTATTCGCTTAAAGAGACTTTCACCTCGACGGTAGTTGGTCGAGGGTGGAAGTTAGTTTTGGGGTTTTTCAGGAAAGAATAGAATAAAAATAAAATTGTACAACATTTTACTTTTATTTTATTTGTTAAAACCTCCATGTGGAAGTTGGGAAGTGGGGACCACCAGACCTTAACCTCCCATGAGAGGTTACGGTGGTGGGGACCACCCAAGGCCTAAACCTCTTCAACTCCCTCATTAATGTGGAGGAGCCTCTTGAGCTTCCTCCACCTTAATTGTGCCAACCCTCTTTAATTTATTATGCCAACCTTTCCCCACTTAATTATGATAAGTAATTAATTAGCCCAATTTGAATTTATGCCAACAAACATAATAGAACACATAATCTATTAGTTTGGGCCACGAATTCTTTTTGGTGGAATTGGGGAGAGGAGGAACTTGGGAGAAAGCTCTCCAACGAAGAACGCTCCACCGACGAAGAACGCCAACTTCTACTTCTTCCACGAGACACCCTTCAAGGAGGAACGTCTTCGACTTTGACGAACTGATGCACAAGCCTGGGATTGGAGGTGTGTGGTAGATGAGACAAACGTTGACAACTTCACCTTTTTCCCTCCTCGTCGACGTCAATGAACCGTCCAAGGTAGGGGTGTGTTTAAAAAGTGATCAATGTCAATTTTTCTTCTTGCATTGAATCATTTTATGATGAGCCACTTACTACCGCCCTAATGCGGAGGGTGCGGGCCAAACCAAAATGGATCAACCCTTCTGAAAATCTTATGGTGTTCTTCGCAATGGAGGAGGATGGCAATCATCCGTGGTTGGGGAACGAGAACGGCGACTGGCACCACTGCCGGCTATGACGAAGGTGACGGCATAACGGTGACACCCCGCGGCCACCACCACCACCCCACGGCCTCCATGCCGACCACGGCCACCACCGTCGTCTTCGGCTTCCCACCGCCCCGCGGTCGAGGCACTGCCACGCGGCCGGGGCGTCGCCCCACGGCCAGACCACCGCCCCGCGGCCGCCCTGCGGCCGGACTACCCCCCCGCAGCCGTATCACCACCCTGCAACCGGACCACCGACCCACGGCCGAACCCCCCCCCCCCCCCTCGTGGCCCTCACATTCGAACCGAGTTGAGCCGAGCCGCCACGCGGCCTTCATGTCTTATGCGGCCCTCTGTGGCCCTCGCGGCCTACCAGACCACCCAGCGGGCCGGGTCGCCTAGCGGGCCGGGATGAACCCAACAGGCCGGACCCAATGGGTCAGGCCGAGTCGACCCAAACCAGGTCAGCATAGGCTGGGTCAGGCCGAGTTGGTCTGACCGGGTCGGACTGTACCCGGGCCCACTACGACCCAATTACATTCTTTCGGCCATAACTTTGGCATCGAACATCCATTAGACAAACCATCAGTGGTGTTGGGAACCTTGGAGTGATTCAGTCCCTTTGAGTGATACCCCACTATGTTTTGGATTAATATGGGGAATGGTCAGGTTGGATCGAGCATGAATCCAACCGGGCCCCCGGAACTAAAAGGCTAATAACTCACAGACCGGGCGTCTGATTGACACGCCGTCTATTACAATGAGACCCCTATGGCATGGCAGACCTTTGAGATATTTATTTGTGGGACTTCATGGAAGTTGGAGATTCGACTAGTATCTTGTGGAGTGGATCCTCCCAGAGACGAGTGAGCATAGTGTGGGAACCCAGTGGCTGGCTGAGACTTGACGACTGCTGACCGTTTCGACTCGAAGTGACTTGACGGGCCTAGTGGGGAGCACCTTGGTGACGCGGAAGACCCACAGTGGGGAGCGCCTTGGTGATGTGGCAGACTCACGGTACTCGATAGGAGGAGTACCTTAGCATTCCAAGTTAGTGGGAAGCACCTTGGTGACGTGGCAGGCCCACTGTACTCGATAGAGGAGGAGTTCTCTAGCAGCTGAGGTGTTTGACGTTGTGACTGGGAATATTACTTGATACTACCCCTAGAATAAATCTTGGTGTGAGCTGAGTTAGTACCTATGTGTTTTCCTCATGATTGAGATGGATTACTTGATAACTCAGGTATATGTATGGTCATATACCTAAGTAAGGTTATCTGTTGATTTCATACTTTGTGATTTATCCTTGATGGATTTTGTGAGGCCTAGAGGGTCTCGGGGTCCCTACTAAGTATCGTTATACTCACCCATGCATGAGCTATGCTTGCACCTTGTTTTTTTGGATGTTGACAACGGACAGCGCTAACTGAGGCTGAGAGTACCAGGACTGGACGGTACCTAGATCTGGACCTTACGATGAGTGGGTACACGGAGGAGACGGACTGATAAGGAGTGTTGAGGAGGTGATCTGTACCTACCCTTTAGGTAGGAACCTCGGAGGACGACCCATTAGTTGTTTTCCTTTTTCTCAGTTGTACTTTTACTTTCATTTTCTTGTACTTTACTTTTGGGCTTGTATTCCGACCCCTTTTACTTTCAGCACTCTTTTGTTATAAAATTTTACTTGATGTTTCGTATCCATCTTTGTGCTTGATTGTGTGTGTGTTTATAGGTTATAAAGGCAATTCCTTCTCAGTTTTAGAGAATTATGCCTTTGGTGCTAATCGCCAGCCCCTGACCTATGGAAGGCGGGCTTGGGGTTAGTCACGGCACGGGCCCCAGGGGATGGGTCATGAAAATTGGTATCAGAGGAGTCAGTTCTACTGAAGAACTAGGACTCTGATCTTTTCTATGAAGAAATAGTGTTAAGGGTAATGAGTGCGGTTTTCAGTTCAGGGAGTCCAGTGTTGGTGCGGCGGCCAACATATCCATACACCAGGACCCTGACTTCTGATTTCTGACTCAGTTCACGAAAACACTGATTGTGTGTGTGTTTCCAAGAGTTTTCTTTGTTATCTCTTGAGTCATCTCACTAGGTATAACTTATTAATCGTGGCGGACCTGTTTCTTTTCAGGATTCCTCCACACAGACAGCCAGCTAGGGTTCCAAGAGTTGTACGCACTGATATCCCACTGAGCAATGAGGCCTCGGTACAGGGCCCTCTTCCAGTAGAGGCATCAGTGGAGGCACCAGTGGTACCATTACCTATTGGGCCACCGATGCCACCAGCCCTAGCAACAGAGAGTGCATGTTGCTTGAGCGCGTTGCACGAGTTCCAGCGTTAGAGGCCACCCAGGTTCAGGGGAGAGATGGACCCGCAGGCGGATGAGGATTGGTTGGAGGTTGTGGTGAGAGTCTTCCGACTCATAGGTACACTAGCTGATCTCATTGTGATCCTTTCCGCCAGCCTTCTACAGGTAGTAGCAGGTAGATGGTGGAGCTTGATACTTTAGGTTCACGATGATATGATGCTTCTCTGGGCAGACTTCGAGAGCATGTTTCAGGTAGAGTTTGTTCCAGCAACTCTTCGCGCAGTGTGCATTCAAAGGATACTTCATCTACAGTAGGGCAGCATGATTGTGGCTCAGTACTCAGTGAGGTTCACTGACCTCTCACGTTACTCTACAGATATGGTGTGGGACCCATTCTTTAGGGCTCATACCTTCGAGCAGAAGCTTAGGAGAGAGATCAGGGCTTCGATGATCTAACTCAACATCCCAACATAGGTGGGGGTGTTAGAGAGAGCCCTCTTGGTGGAGAATTTCCTTACTGAGCAGTCACCAGTAGCGAGACCCACTACTAGTCATTACATAGTGGAGTCTTTTGCAGCTGGTAGCAGAAAGTCATCATAGAGGTCCAAGAGGACCAGACCTGCAGGTGGATGACCGTATGACTCAGGGTCGGTTGTGCGTGGCACCTGAGGCGGAACCAGTTATACCAGGAGCGGGAAGTGTTTCTCATGCGGCGTGCAGGGTCACATGGCTCATGACTATCTGAACCATCGTTCAGATGATCAGCAGACAGTCGAAGGACCTCCTAAGTAAAGATAGAGGTTCGACCGAGGAGGTTTTCAAGGAGCAGGCAGACATTGTAGAGGAGCTGGTCGGGCAGCTGGCGATGTGTGACGATTCGAGATGTTACTACCACCACCACCAGGAGGTCCACCCCAACCATAGAGAGAAGGTGGACAGGGGAGAGCTCAGCTCCAGGCAGTTGAGGCCTACGATCACGGCACTCTAGAGATGATATGAGGTATGATTTGTGTATACTTCACCTTAGCTACAGTACTTATAGACACGGGTTCTAGTTATTCATTTATTGTCACTACCCTCATTCAGAGCTCAGAGATTCCGACGGAGCCGTTGGCTCAATCTTTACAGCTAGAGACTCCTACGAGAGCATATTCAATGATTACGCACTCGTTCCAACAGTGTGATCTTACTCTAGGAGGTGAGAGCTTCGGCTGGGATCTCCTAGTAGCAGTGTCGAGGTCTTACGACATCATCTTGGGTATGGACTGGTTATCTACAGTCCATGCTCAGATAGACTGTATTAGGCGCAAAGTGTGGTGTGTCCGCACGGATGGGACCAGGTTTACCTTCACCGGAGAGAAGGGATCCTTTTCAGCCCAAGATGGACTTACCTGGAGGAGAGTACAGCCGATCACTCATCAGTTGGCTAGCCTTACCCTTAGAGCAGTTGATGTGGAGAGTCTGAGATATCCTGTAGTGGTGGACCAGTACGAGGATGTTTTCCCTGATGATGTTCTAGGTCTACCTCCTTGCATAGAGGTGGACTTTTACATTGAATTGTACCTCAGGATAGCACTGATATCTACACCAGCGTATCAGATGGCTCTTGCGGAGCTTCGTGAGCTGCGGGTACAGCTGGAGAACTTGTAAGGGAAGGGATTCATCTGGCCCAGTGTTTCACCTTGGGCAGCCCCGATTCTGTTCTCCAAGAAGGAGGATGAGATCTTGAGGATTTGTGTTGACTATCGGTGCCTAAACCAGGTGACTGTGAATAACAAGTACCCACTCCCGAGGATTGACGACCTCTTTGATCAGCTGAAGGGAGCACGGTGGTTCTCGAAGATAGACCTCAGATCAGGCTATCTCCAGCTCAGAGTTCGAGATGAGGATGTGCAGAAACTGGCATTCAGATATTGGTATGGCCATTATGAGTTCTTAGTTATGTCATTCAACATGACCAATGCTCCAGCAGTGTTCATGGGACTCATGAACGGGATCTTTCAGCCATACCTTGATCGCTTTGTAGTGGTCTTCATCGACGACATTCTGATATACTCGACTACTGAGGAGGAGCATGCCTATCATTTGCAGGTAGTACTGGACACACTCTGAGAGCACCAGCTTTATGGTAAGCTCTCGAAGTGCCAGTTTTGGATCCGAGAGGTTCACTTCCTGGGGCATGTCATATCGGAGGCTGGAGTTGCAGTAGATCCAGTGAAGATTGAGGCAGTACTTGCTTGGGAGCCACCTAGGAGTGTGACGGAGGTATGGAGTTTCCTAGGTATTGTAACATCCCAATTAAGTAATGAAAAATAGAAATTTTTATCTATTTATATTTATGAATTAGATAGTGTTTTAGAGGCTTAAAATGAGAATAAATCCAATCTTAAGCATGGAATACACTAATATTTTTAAAAGATTATTTTACTGCCTTTTGATGGAAAACCATTTTTTAAATCAAACTTTTAACAATTTTATAAGCTCTATTTGTCAAAATAAACTTATTATTTATGATTAGGACATTGAAATTTACTTTGGATAAATTTTTGGTATTTTTATGACAATGTTCATTTTTTAATGAATAGTGAAAAATACTGCATTTTACATCAAAACTGCATTTTCATCTAATTTAATTATATGGTTAGATTATATTTTTAATTGGTTTTAAAGTGTAAATATAATATATTTTTACCATGTAATCCAATTGTGGTCATTGGGATTAATTTCACTTTGTAATTTGGCATAAACTAGTGCCAAACTTTTCATAGATATTGTTTAAAAAAACCCGCTATTTGTTTTGACAATGGGAATTATATTTAAATTAATTATTGAAATTTATATGTTTGGAATTTGGTAAAATGGATTCCATATTTTGAATCAGAAGGTCCAAATTATCTAATTAATACTCTTGTTTTTGGACATTATGAATAGTAACGACGGTAATTATCTTTAATTATCTTGATTAATTAGTAATCGGGTAGTCAAGGATAATAAAATAATATCATAATAATAAAAAATGACCCCAAAATGTGTCCTAATGATACTGGTTGTATCATGGCTGACCATGGGATTCCTTGTGCCAAACTTGGGGACCCCATGGAATCACTTTTGTGTGATAATGACTTTTTATCTTTTTATTTTTAAAGAAAGTTAAATATAACAAAGAATGTATCACCTGATTAAAACATTTTTAATTTTGTCTAAATAAATGATATATTGAACTATAAATATTCATTGGAAATATAAAAAGATTTCCTACATCATAGTATTTTTTTTATAATTTTTAGACATTATATAAATTAAATTATTTATGACATCATGATGATGCAGCGATTACCTCATTAATGAACGATTTAAATAAAATGAAAAGATAATGTAAAATCTAAGACTTACACTTTTCAAAGACCTATTGGATGATTATATTTCAAACCCTTATTACCTTATCCTAGAAATACATCAATGTGGGACCTTTAAAATCCGAAAATCATTTGAAAATAAAGTAACATTTTATACCTTTCCAAGAGTGCCCCTCCTCTCCTCTTATAAAAGGCCCCCACCTCTACCTCCTTACCCACACTTATCAAGCCATTGGATCAGACAAGACATGCTCATTTTATCTATCCACATCCCTCTATTCATCCTAGAAGCCTTACCTTAGGCACAAAGCTCTTCAAGAAACCCTTTTGGTTCTAACCAAGAGGAGTTACCCAATTTAAAGGTAAAGACTTCTCTAATGTTCTTTTGTTTTATTTTGCTTCTCCAACCCCCTAAACTCTTTTTATTCATTTATTTTGTCACAAAATCAGTATGTTCAATATACTAGGATTTTTTTATAAGAATTATTCGAGCTACACTTACACACACCTACATCTAATGGTTAAAGAACATACTGTTTCCGTGGATGGCGAATTTCTGCCTCACGAAACGATGATTGTTCAATATTCTTATAACACCTTCAAAGGCGGCCATTAAGATGTCACTATATTTATATATGATATATAATATGTTTATTTTTCCCTTAATCTTATGTATTTTTAATTTATGGCATGCCTTTATGCCTTCCATTATGGGTATACGCGATATCTTCATTTTAGGAAGTGCGGACTACCGCCCCCTCAAAGTGATTTGATTCGTTAATGCCATATGTGGGACGTATAAAGGATGGAGTTAATGATATTATATATAACATTATACTATAATTATAATATACCTTTATGTCATTATGATTCCATTCCATAAAATACGAAATAGAAATGAAAGTAGCGTTCATGCATACGTACGGCTTACCGTCTCCATGAATGGTTCATTTCATTTCTTACCTCTAAATGTTATGTAATATTATAAATTCAGGTAAATACTGGATATATATTATATATATTATATCTACATCATGAATATAACTCTGGATATAATGGATACATGAACAACTTGTAATTATAAAGAGTTTATTTTTGACTCAAGTACCAATGATCGTTAAAATAACCGTTATTAACTTAAATATTTACATAGTGTTCATGACATGGTAATAAGTGATATAAAAGGAATAATGTACTTGACAAAGTTTCTTAAGCAAGTAGAAATTAACTCAAGTTTATTATTCAAGAGATTAAAGAACGATCGAGTCAAGTTGGACCTGAGGTAAGGGACTTCGTCTCAATCTCCTTTCATTGAGGCATATTTTGTTTTATACACAACTTTATTTTATATGGTGTATAAACCCCTTTGAATTTTACGTTTATTCAAAAGGAATATTTTTTATATGAAGTGTTTACTAAACGAAAAAAGGGAATGTTTTTATTTGTCGTACGTATGTGGCGACAATGACTTCTCCGCCGTCGTGACCATTATTTGAGTTTCGGCTTCCTCTACAAGCCATAACCTTTTTTTTAATGGAAAATAAATACCATGTTTTACTTTTATTTTATTTTGGTATTGAAAATGGTTTTCATAATATTTTTATATCAATGTGTTGTATTGATATCTTGTGATTGAAAAGTGGAAATGTTATGTTTCCTTTATGCATGTTTTATGTGATACGATTATGTTATGGTTCTTGGGCATTGTTATGAAGACGGGTGGTTCTGTGATAAACTAAGGGCGGGTAAGCTTGATATAGCTCTCCAATGCATTGGGTAACGTGAAGGGGTTAAACGTTAAGGTTTCTCCAAAGATATTTAGGGAATATACTGTGATGGGTATTCCAAACGTAACCATGAGGGTTACTCCCTACGTAAGAATGTTATGAATGCCTCAAGTTACCTTTATGTCTTATGACTTATATGATTTATTCATGATTTGATTAGGTATGTTAAAATGATTATGTTTTATGAGTAAAGTATGATTTCATACATGGACTAATGTTTTCATTTCGTACTTTTATATCCCTTACTGAGCTTTTTATGCTCATCCCATGTTTTTGAAATGTTTTTCACAGGTCAAGGGAAAGGTACATGATGTGATGATAGGGTCAAGGAAGTTTCATGAAAGAATCCATGTTTTGTTTTAAATATGTTTCCATTGATGGGAAAAAAATGAATACTATCTTTTATGTAACCACTTTGTTTAAGTGTGGAATGTAATGCATGATTTATGATCTAGTTCTCTAAAACTCTAAACCTGAAAAGATCCTCAATGTGTAATCTTGTAATAACTCAAGATTAAGTAATGTTTAAGGCTGGGGCCTTATAGTTGGTATTAGAGGTCGGTTTAGATGACTTTAGGAGTTAGAATTCTATTAAATGATTATCCAAAAATATTTTTTTATGGTAAAATTGAAATGATATAGCTTTTGAATATTACCATGTTGCTTCATCTAAGACATGTTTTTTCAGAATGGTTTTCCGTAGAGGAAACAGGGAAGCAGTGTTAGGAAGGAATACAGAAGGAAATGACCTTCCGAATCAGCATCCTGAGATGGTCAGAATTGGAACTGAACAGTTTGTTGCAGTGATGGCGCAGTTGACTCAAGCGATAAATGGTGGTGGTATCCATGCACGAGATCAGCCAGATCAACCGCAGAGGAACATTTCAGTGGTGGAACATTTCATGAGGCAACATCCCCCATCATTCAGAGGATCATCTGACCCTGTGCTAGCTGAAGGGTGGATTAAAGCAATGGAGAAGATTTTTGATGTCATGGGGTGTTCAGACAATCAAAAGGTTAGTCTTGCTATTTACCATTTGGAGGGTGAAGAAGATCATTGGTGGTCGATGGTTAAAAATATCAGGGACACTGATGAGATTGATGCTCTTGACTGGGATGAATTCAAAGGTATGTTTCTTGAGAATTATTTTACTAAGGTTGTTCGACTTAGGATGGAAAAAAAATCTTGGAATTGAGGCAAGAGGACGACTCAGTGGCTGCTTATGAAGAGAGGTTCACTCGATTGGTAAGGTATGCTCCAAATTTTATCCGAGACCTTGATAGTAAAATCAATCGTTTTTACTCAGGATTAAAGCCAAAATATCAAAGGGATCTAGCTTCCCGTGAGTTCAAGAGTTATGAAAATCTTGTTCGATGTGCTGAGAAGGTGGAAATGGAGTTTGCCGATGACCAAGTGTTCTATAACAACCAGTAGAAGAAGAGACCGAGGTGGAAAGATAAAGGGAAGAATTCTTCAAAAAGGTCTAATGGTAAGAAAACTAAGTTTCCAATTTGTGATAAATGTGGTAAAAGGCATGCTGGGGAATGTCTTCTGAATTCTGAAAAGTGCTACCGATGTGATAAGATGGGACATAAGGCTCGTGATTGCACTGAAAGAGATCAGGGTGATGGTAAGACCAAATTTGATTTACAGTTAGTGAAATGTTTTAAGTGCAATGAGATGGGTCACTATGCAAACGAGTGTCCGACAAAGAGCTTGAGTGATGGGAAGCAGTTAGACTACAAGCAGAAAGGGGTGGTGAAATCCTTTGCAACTACTTCAGCAGATGTTGGGCCATCAAATGAAGTGGTATCAGGTACTTTGTTTGTTTTTTCAGATTATGCCAATGTGTTGTTTGATTCAGGGTCTACACATTCTTTCATCTCTAAAAACTTTTCTAGTAAAATGGGAATACCATCTTAAGAAATGACTCCTGAACTTGTGGTAAAAACACCTGGGGGAAATATTGATGCAAAAAGAATTTATAAGAATCTTCCTATCCTTATTCGTGGAAAGAACCTACTTTCAAACCTTATTGTTTACCTCTATTAGAGTTTGATGTTATCCTAGGTATGGATTGGCTCTCTATTTACCATGCTAAGATTGACTGTAGAGCTAAAGAAGTTTCTTTTCAGAAAGACTTTCAGTTTGTGTACAAGAATGAACCCTTACTGTTGATAACATATCAAGAGGCTGAGAAACTTGTAAAAGATGGAAATGAATGTTACCTTGCACATATCGTTGAAAACAAGGGAACTGTTCAGATTAATGATGTGCCAGTGGTAAATGAGTATCATGATGTTTTTCCTGATGAGTTGCCTGGAATAATACCAGATCGGGAAGTTGAATTTATCGTTGACTTAGTTCCTTATGCTAAGCCAATTTCAAAACCCCCTTATCGAATGGCTCAAATTGAACTTTTAGAGTTGAAGGAGCAATTGCAAGATTTATTAGAGAAAGGTTTCATTCGACCTAGCACATCACCATGGGGTGCTCCTGTTTTATTTGTTAAAAAGAAAAATGGTTCAATAAGACTTTGCATTGATTATAGAGCCTTGAATAACATCACTGTTAAGAAAAAATATCTTTTGCTTCATATCGATGATTTGTTTGATCAGCTCCAGGGAGCTTAGTATTTTTCAAAGATTGACTTGAGATCGGGGTACCATCAGTTGAAGGTAAAGGAAGCAGATGTTCCGAAGATTGCATTTTGTACAAGATATGGACATTATGAATTTGTAGTTATGCCTTTTGGGATAACCAATGCACCTACTATATTCATGGACCTTATGAATAGAATTTTCCATGAGTTCTTGGATAATTTTGTGGTTGTTTTCATTGATGATATTTTGGTGTTTTCAAAAAGTAAAGAGGAGCATGAAAGTCATTTAAGGGTTATTTTAAAAACCTTAAAAGAAAATAAACTGTATGGGAACTTCAGCAAGTGTGAGTTTTGTTTGTAAAAAATTTCTTTCCTTGGTCACATTGTTTCTAAAGATGGAAAAACTGTTGATCCTGCAAAAACAAAGGTTGTTAAAGAATGGCCAAGACCCAAAAATGTAACCGAGATTCATAGTTTTCTTGGTTTGGAAGGCTATTACTGAAGGTTTGTTAGAAATTTTTCACGGTTATCTAGTCCAATGACTAAGATAACTCGGAAGGGTGTTAAGTTTATCTGGACAAAATAATATGATGATTGTTTTTAGGAATTGAAAAGAAGATTGGTGAATGCTCCAGTTTTGGCACTACCTTCCAGGAATAGTGAGATTGTTATCTACAGTGATGCTTCATTGAAAGGACTTGGTTGCATCCTAATGCAGAATGATCAGGTAATTGCTTATGCTTCACGACAGTTGAAAACTCATGAGGTAAATTACCCTACACGTGATTTGGAATTAGCTGCTCTTGTTTTCGCTTTAAAAATTTGGAGGCATCATTTGTATGGAGTAAAGTTTGAAATATATACCGATCACAAAAGTTTAAAGTATATATTCACTCAGAAATAATTTAACATGAGACAGAGGAGATGGCTGGAATTAATCAAGGATTATGATTGTACAATTCATTACCATCCGGGAAAAGCAAATAAAGTGTATGATGCTTTGAGTCAAAAAAGTAATGCTTCATTAACAATGTTGCATTTGGAACGTGATCCTTTGGTTAAGGATTTGATGAAATTTGGCATAGAATTTTTTAGTGCAGGATGTTATTCTGTTTTGTTTCAGGTATCAGTGAAATCTTCTCTATCAGACAAAATTAATCAAGCACAGAAGCAAGACAACGAGTTGCAGAAAAAGGTAGAGCTGGTTCAGAAGGGTAAGTTTCCTGAATTCAACATTGATAATGATTGTGTTTTGAGATTTGGGAGGAGATTGTGTGTGCCGTGTGATTCACAGTTGAAGAGAGAGTTGTTATGTGAAGCTTATAGTTCTCCGTTTTCAGTTCATCCAGGCAGTACTAAGATGTACAGAGATCTTCGGGAGTATTACTGGTGGGACGGAATGAAAAGAGACATTGCTGATTTTACTATGAAGTGTTTGAGTTGTCAACAGGTTAAAGCAGAGCGGTAGTTATCGAAAGGGATGCTTCAGCCTTTACCAGTGCCAGAGTGGAAATGGAAGAATATATCCATGGACTTCGTTGTGGGATTTCTGAAGACACCTCGAGGTAATAATGCAATCTGGGTTATTGTTGATCACTTGACTAAATCTGCTCACTTACTTGCTATACAAGATACTTTTTCCCTAGATCAACTTTCCTGTTTGTATCTTAAAGAGATAGTTAGGTTACATGGAGTTATTCTCTCCATTATATCTGACCGTGATCCCAGGTTCACTTCTAACTTTTGGAAAGGCCTTCAGAAGTCATTGGATACTGAATTAAATTTTAGTACAGCTTTTCATCCTCAATCAGATGGGCAGTCAGAAAGAATGATTCAAACTTTGGACGATATGCTATGTGCTTGTTCGATGGATTATCAGGAAGTTTGGGACCAACATCGTTCTTTGGTTGAGTTTTCTTATAATAACAGTTTTCATTCCAGTATACAGATGGCACCATTTGAGGCGTTATATGGGAAGCAGTGTCGAACTCCAGCTTTTTGGGATGAAGTAGGTTAAAGGAAGTTAATGGGACCAGAATTGATAGAAGAGTTGGCAGAAAAAGTTCAGCTGATATAGAAACACATGAGAACAGCTCAGAGTAGGCAGAAGAGTTATGCGGACAATAGGAGGAAGGATCTCTCTTTTGAGGTTGGTGATCATGTCTTCCTCAAAGTCTCATCATGGAAAAGTGTGATGCTATTTAGTAAGAAAGGAAAGCTAAGTCCAAGGTTCACTGGACCATATGAAATTTTGGAAAGATTTGGATCAATTGCATACCGAGTGGCTTTATCTCTGAGTTTATCTCAGGTACACAATGTTTTTTATGTTTCAATGTTAAGGAAGTACATGCCAGATCCATCTCATGTTTTGAGTCCAGAGGTAGTTCAGCTGGAAGAGAATCTATCTTATGAGGAACAACCGGTCCAAATTCTTGACCACAGGGAGCAAGTGTTGCGGAATAAGGTGATTCCTCAAGTAAAGGTTTTGTGGAAAAACCACATGAGTGAAGAGGCAACATGGGAATCTGAAAATGCAATGAGGGCTAAATACCCCCACTTATTTGTTAAGTAAATAAATTACGGGGACGCAAGTTTCTAAAGGGGGGAAGGATGTAACATCCCAAGTAAGTAATGAATAATAGAAATTTTTATCTATGTATATTTATGAATTAGATAGTGTTTTAGAGGCTTAAAATGAGAATAAATCCAATCTTAAGCATGGAATACACTAATATTTTCAAAAGATTGTTTTACTACCTTTTGATGGCAAACCATTTTTTAAATCAAACTTTTGAAAATTTTATAAGCTCTATTTTTCAAAATAAACTTATTCTTTATGATTGGGACATTGAAATTTACTTTTGATAAATTTTTGGTATTTTTCTGACAATGTTCATTTTTTAATGAATAGTGAAAAATACTACATTTTACATCAAGACTGCATTTTCATCTAATTTAATTATATGGTTAGATTATATTTTTAATTGGTTTTAAAGTGTAAATAGAATATATTTTTATCATGTAATCAAATTGTGGTCATTGGGATTAATTTCACTTTTTAATTGGGCATAAACAAGTGCCAAACTTTTCATAGATATTTTTTTAAAAAAACCCGCTATTTGTTTTGACAATGGGAATTATATTTAAATTAATTATTGAAATTTCTATGTTTTTAATTTAGTAAAATGGATTCCATATTTTTAATCATAAGGTCCAAATTATCTAATTAAGACTCTTTTGTTTTTGGACATTATGAATAGTAACGACGGTAATTATCTTTAATTATCTTGATTAATTAGTAATCGGGTAGTTAAGGATAATAAAATAATATCATAATAAAAAAAATGACCCAAAAATGTGTCCTAATGCTACTGGTTGTGTCATGGCCGACCATGGGATGCCTTGTGCCAAACTTGGGGACCCCATGGAATCACTTTTGTGTGATAATGACTTTTTATCTTTTTATTTTTAAAGAAAGTTAAATATAACAAAGAATGTATCACCTGAGTAAAACATTTTTAATTTTGTATACATAAATGATCTATTGTACTATAAATAGTAATTGGAATGATTAAAATATTTCCTACATCATAGTATTTTTTTTATAATTTTTATACATTAAATAAATTAAATTATTTATGACATCATGATGATGTAGCGATTACCTCATTAATGAACAATTTAAATAAAATGAAAAGATAATGTAAAATCTAAGACTTTCACTTGTCAAAGACCTATTGGATTAGTATATTTAGAACCCTTATCACCTTATCCTAGAAATACATCAATGTGGGACCTTTAAAATCTGAAAATCATTTGAAAATAAAGTAACATTTTATACCTTTCCAAGAGTGCCCCTCCTCTCCTCTTATAAAAGGCCCCCACCTCTACCTCCTTACCCACACTTCTCGAGCCATTATTTTGGCCAAGACATGCTCATTTTATCTCTCCAAATCCCTATATTCATCCTAGAATCCTTACCTTTGGCATAAATCTCTTCAAGAAACCCTTTTGGTTCTAACCAAGAGGAGTTACCCGATTTAAAGGTAAAGACTTCTCTAATGTTCTTTTGTTTTATTTTTCTTCTCCAACCCCCTAAACTCTTTTTATTCATTTCTTTTGTAACAACACCAGTATTTTAAATATACTAGGATGTTTTTATAATAATTATTCTAGCTACACTTACACACACCTACATCTAATGGTTAAAGAACATATTGTTTCCGTGGATGGTGAAATTCTGCCTCACGAAACGATGATTGTTCAATATTCTTATAACACCTTCAAAGGTGGACATTAAGATGTCACTATATTTATATATGATATATAATATGTTTATTTTTTCTTTAATCTTCTGTATTTTTCATTTATGGCATGCCTTTATGGCTTCCATTATGGGTATACGCGATATCTTCATTTTAGAAAGTGCGGACTACCGCCCCCTCAAAGTGATTTGATTCGTTAATGCCATATGTGGGACGTATGAAGGATGGAGTTAATGATATTATATATAAAATTATACTGTAATTATAATATACCTTTATGTCATTATGATTCCATTCCATAAAATATGAAATATAAATGAAAGTAGCGTTCATGCGTGCGTACGGCTTACCGTCTCCATGAACGGTGCATTTCATTTCTTACCTCTAAATGTTATGTAATATTATAAATGAATGTATATACTGGATATATATGATATATATGATATCTAAATCATGAATATAACTTTGGATATAATGGATACATGAATAACTTGTAATTATAAAGAGTTTATTTTTGACTCAAGTACCAATGATCGTTAAAACAATCGTTATTAAATTAAATAATTACATAGTGTTCATGACATGGTAATAAGTGATATAAAAGGAATTGTGAACTTGAAAAAGTTTCTTAATCAAGTAGAAATTAACTCAAGTTTATTATTCAGCAGATTAAAGAACGATCGAGTCAAGTCGGACCCGAGGTAAGGGACTTCGTCTTAATCTCCTTTCATTGAGGCATATTTTGTTTTATACACAACTTTCTTTTATATGGTGTATAAACCCCTTTGACTTTTACGTTTATTCAAAAGGAATATTTTTTATACGAAGTGTTTACTAAATGACAAAAGGGAATGTTTTTATTTGTCATACGTATGCGGTGACAACGACTTCTCCGCCGTCGTGACCATTATTTGAGTTGCAGCTTCCTCTACAAGCCATAACCTTTTTTTTAATGGAAAATAAATACCATGTTTTACTTTTCTTTTATTTTGGTATTGAAAATGGTTTTCATAATGTTTTTATATCAATGTGTTGTATTGATATCTTGTGATTGAAAAGTAAAAATGTTATGTTTCCTTTATGCATGTTTTATGTGATACGATTATGTTATGGTTCTTGAGCATTGTTATGAAGACGGGTGGTTCCGTGATAAACTAAGGGCGGGTGAGCCCGATATAGCTCTCCAATGCATTGGGTAACGTGAATGGGTTAAACGTTAAGGTTTCTCTGAAGAGATTTAGGGAATATACTGTGATGGGTATTCCAAACGTAACCATGAGGGTTACTCCCTACGTAAAAATGTTATGAATGCCTCAAGTTACCTTTATGTCTTATGATTTCTATGATTTATTCATGATTTGATGAGGTATGTTAAAATGATTATGTTTTATAAGTAAAGTATGATTTCATACATGGACTAATGTTTTCATTTCGTACTTTTATATCCCTTACTGAGCTTTTTATGCTCATCCCAAGTTTTTGAAATGTTTTTCACAGGTCAAGGGAAAGGTACATGATGTGATGATAGGGTCAAGGAAGTTTCATGAAAGAATCCATTTTTTGTTTTAAATATTTTTCCGTTGATGGGGAAAAATGAATACTATCTTTTATGTAACCACTTTGTTTAAATGTGGAATGTAATGCATGATTTATGATCTAATTCTCTAAAACTCTAAACCTGAAAAGATCCTCAATGTGTAATCTTGTAATAACTCAAGATTAAGTAATGTTTAAGGCTAGGGCCTTATAGGTATGGTTGGATACTACCAGATATTTGTTTCAAACTTCTCTAGAGTTGCAGCTCCACTATCATCATTGACGAAGAAGGGGAAACCCTTCGTTTGGTCGGAGAAATGCCAGCAGAGTTTTCAGGAGCTGAGGCAGAGGCTGACTAGTGCCCCCATCTTGAGGCTTCCAGAGGAGGGCATAGGGTATGTAGTCTACTGCGATGCATCAGGGACTGGACTCAGATGTGTCCTGATGTAGGAGTGAGCAGTGATCGCATATGGTTCTCGACAGCTGAGACAGCACGAGAAGAACTACGCTACCCATGGCCTAGAGTTAGCAGTAGTGGTCTTCGCCTTGAAGATGTGGCGGCATTACTTGTTGGGATAGGGTTTTATAGTGTACTCTGATCACAAGAGTCTCAGGTATATCTTCTCTCAGAAGGACCTGAACCTAAGACAATGATGTTGGCTTGAGTTACTCCAGGACTATGACTTAGAGATAGTCTATACCCCTAGGAAGGGGAATGTTGTTGCAGATGCACTCAGCAGGAGATCTGGTATACAGCTGCTAGGCGAGGCGGCAGAGCAGCTGGCTGCTTTACAGATATCCTTTGTGGATAGAGATGAAGCAGCTTTTCTACAGTCTCTTACAGTCACTCCCCCACTTCTTCAGCAAGTCAGGGAGGCGCAACGTGGGGACGCTGACTGCGAGGCATGATGTGCTCAGATATCCACAGGACAGACACCTGATGGATTTTCTAAAGGTGGGGAGCACGTCATCCTCTTCAGAGGATATACCATGGTACCAGTGTCACTTCTGGAGGAAGTGTTCAGGGAGTTCCACACATCCCCTCTAATGGTACATCCAGGAGTGGCGAAGATATACAAGGATCTCTGACGACAGCACTGGTGGCTGATAATGAAGAAAGTAGTAGCAGAGTTTGTCTCACGGTGCCTCACTTGTCAGCAAGTGAAGGCAGAGCATTAGGTACCAGTAGGCTTGGTTCAGCCTTTAGAGGTCCCAAAGTGGAAGTGGGATGGGATATCCATGGAATTTGTGATAGGACTTCCACATAAATCCAGGGGAAATGACTCGATTTGGGTGATCGTCGACCAACTCACCAAGTCGGCCCACTTCCTACCGATCAGAGATCAGGGTTCAGTAGAGAGCTTGGGATGCCTCTATGTGCAAGATATTGTACGGTTACATGGAGTACCCTCGACGATTGTCTCTGATTGTGATGCATGTTTTACTTCCTGGCTATGGAAGGGGTTGTAGGAGGCTTTTGGGACGCAGCTTCATTTAAGCACCGCCTTTCATCCTCAGGCGAATGGCCAGACTGAGCGGACCATTCAGACCCTCAAGGACATGTTGTGTGCCTGTGTTCTCGACTTCAGTCGCAGCTGGGAGGATCACTTATCTTTGGTGGAGTTTGCATATAGCAACAAATATCACTCCACCATAGAGATGGAACCTTTTGAGGCATTATACGGGTGACCTTGCAGATCACCTTTGTACTGGACTGACCCAGGGGAGTCAGCACTCGTGGCACCAGAGATGGTACGTGCTACCACAGAGAAGGTGCAGATCATCTAGGAGTGGATGAAGACTACACAAAGCAGGCAGAAGTCGTATGATGACAGGAGATGGAGACCTCTAGAGTTCGAGGATGACGACCACGTCTTTCTACGGGTCTCACCTCGATGAGGTTTACGGAGATTTGGCTAAGGCGGTAAGTTTTCTCTGAGATTCATCGGACCATTTTAGGTCCTCAGTAGAGTTGGCGAGGTGGAATACCACTTAGTTCTTCCACCTCAGTTGCACCAGGTGCATGACGTCTTTCATGTGTCCCAGCTGAGGAGATACGTGCACGACCCTTCTCACATCATCGACCATGGCGAGCTGGACGTCGACGATGGGGAGAATTTTACGGAGGTTCCAGTAGATATTGATGATTGACAGGAGTGGGTCATTCATGGACGGTCGATACCTTGGGTGCGCATTCGCTGGCAGCATGGGAACCTCCAGGAGAGCACATGGGAGCGGGAGGCTCAGATGCGTGCTCAGAATCCCACTTGTTCCCTTAGTTTGAGTTATGGATTAAGGGGATGTAAATCCTGAGGTGGGGAGAATGTTAAGACCCAGAATTTCCATGTAAATTTTTTTTAATTAAATGGGAACTTTACGAGTCCGCGAAAATTGACGGCATGTGATTCTGAGGCCCGGAGTGCCCGAAATGAATTTCTGAACTTTTGGTCAGGTACGTTCAGTAAACGTGCGAGCGGGTTTTTCTAACTTTTGAACCAGTACTCAGGATTGAAATCTAAGGGCACAGTTGAACTCGCAGCGCCGGTATTCGCTTAAAGATACTTTCACCTCAACGGTAGTTGGTCGAGGGTGGAAGTTAGTTTTTGGGTTTTTCATGAAAGAATAGAATAAAAATAAAATTGTACAACATTTTATTTTTATTTTATTTGTTAAAACCTCCATGTGGAAGTTGGGAAGTGGGGACCGCCAGACCTTAACCTCCCATGAGAGGTTATGTGTAACGAACCAAAGTTTCATTAATGGAAAATCCCTCTTGATCTTATTAAATGTCTCTTTATATAAAATTTTTTTATAAAATGTCAACTCCATTGGTTTTATGATAAGAATTGTGACCGTTAATTTTATAGTCGTTGAACAGTGATCACATGATTAGTATAAATATAGGGCTTTAACACATCCAATTTTACTTAGACAAAGGAATTGATGGCCTCATCCAGTAGAATTTCCCCATACGAAGCCCATTTATCAGAGCTCGGAAAAGAGGTGGCATCCTTGGGATTCGGTCTTGACCAGGCCCAAGCTGAGCTTCACCATGTTAAGCTTGAACGGAACCGTCTACAAGAGAAGTGGAAGTTGATAGAAATTACCACTCGAGCGATGTTATCTGAGCCACCCCAACAGTCTGTCACCATCGCACACCTTACCCTTAGGTCTTATGCGGCTGTTTTAAGGGGTTATGTAACTAATCGATAGTACTATGTTCATGTACATTATTTTTGTATATAATAATTAATATAATTTCTTGTCATTATTGATACATTGTAAATAGTTTTTAAAGTACAAATGGTGTTTTAGTTATTATTTAATTAAGAAATCTATTTTATTAAATTAAGGGATTTTTGAATTAAATAATATTTTAGTAAAATATTATTATTATTATTATTAGATTAATTTTATTATATATAAATGATCATGTAATTGTATGAATGCAATTATAATTTTTATTAAGGTTTGAAAGCCATTTTTGTCAAAACCCGTGAATTTTTTATAAATGTCGGTTTTTATTTTAAAAGTGAAAATTATCATATTTAGAAAATTATTTAGATAAAATAAATTTTATTTTTGGAATCAGGACGTCGAAATTATCCAACAGTGAATTTTTCATAATTTTCTGAGACAGTCAAATTTTTGAGTAAAAATTAAATACCGTTTAAATATATAATGTGTTTTATGACATCATAATGACCCAATAGTGATGTAATAAAATATTATAATCTTTATGTTCGGACAATATATATTTTACCATTAAAATAATGTGATTTTGGGTTTGTTTGTCTTACTTTTCAAAGCATTAATGGACCCCTCAAGACTTATTAAACACCTTGTCTTTTTAAATTAATTTCCATGGGAATGTGACTCACCTCCACATAAGAAACCCTAATATTTTAAGAAGTTCAGACCTTGGAATTATTAAATATTATTTTTCTCTTCCCTTTTCCAAAAACCATGGGTAAAAACCATGGGATGGTTTGTGGTTTGGATTAATTTAATATAAGGGGTCCCAAACCTAAATAATAAAGAATTCTCTCACCATTCCTATATAAACCCACCCAAGCTCCCACTTCCTCCTCCCTCAAAGCCTTTGGAGTTCATCCAACCTCTACCCTACTCTCTCTAGAATCCTCCCAAGGTTCCCCAAGATCCCAAGAAGACTCTCACAAGCCTCTCTCTAGCCTTTGGAAGCACACTTCCAAGTAAGGGTTTTTTCTTCCTTTCTCATTTTTGTCCAATTTTCTTTAAGTTGTTTTGCCCTTTTAATTTCAATTATGAATGTTGGGTTATGGTTTCGCACCTCCCCTATACTTCCCTCTTATTATTTGAATTATGGGAGACCCCTTTCTCTCTCATTAAATGCCTCCCATATACACCCGTTACTATGCCGAAATTCCGAAAGGAACTTCTCTCTCCTCATTTACATTCAAGCAATACTTTTGTATCATGAATCTAAATTCCATTACAATTGTTGGGACATGTATCTATATGACCTCCTTACTTTCCATTACATGCAGATATGATTAGGAACCCCGTTATCTCTCATTAACCATTTTTATGAATTCTTATGTCACGCCGTTACGCTGCTGAGATTGCACCAATTTTCTAAGCCAATGTCATTGTGTAGTGAATACCATGCCCATTTATCCATAAAGTTTATTCACCTTTATGCACATTTACTTATTTATTATAAGGTTTCATGTATTAATTCCACATTCCTTTATCGTGTAATAAATGATTATGTTTTATGAATCCATGTTTTATGATCCATGTGGCACACTTATGCATGAAATGAAATGTTTAAGAAGGGTGCGTCCTTATAGCGCTCCAATGCATTGGGTAAAGTATAGTATCATGATACGTCACGTGAAATGAGTGTTGACTCATGCTAATTTAAGTGCAACGAGGTTTTACTCGTGCTTTATGTGCAATGAGGATTTACTCATGCTCCATGTGCAATGGGCCTTGGCTCATGCTAATTCCATGTTAAGTGTTGTTGCCACATTTCCATGTTATGATTATCATACTTTATCATGCCTTCATGTTCATGTTTATCTTGTGATCTATTGATATGCCTAATGTCTAACATGTATTGTACTCCTCATGTTATTCCATGTGTATTCCCTTACTGGGCTTTATAGCTCACCCTTTTCTTATGCATGTCCTCAGGTTATCCCATGCAATGCTAAGTACGAGGGAATGTAGTGGTCATGTAAAGGAAGTTTTCAATAAAGATGTTGTATTTCATGTTTTAAGTTTTTATGTAATGATCCTAAGCCCCAAAGACACTAAACCTCTCAATCTTCTTTGTTGCCTCAAGTGAATTTTTATATAATAAATCATGTTTAAGTTATAATAAAAAGCAGGGTTGTCATAGTTGGTATCATATGATAGGTTTGGTTATTTTTGGGATTAGGATTAGAAAACCCTAGTAAAGCCTTAGATACAAGACTAAGTACAATAAAAACATCCCTAAGTTTTGGTGAGTATTGAGTAAGTGGGTTATCAAGAAAATACATCCATGTCTGGATACGAGCAGGTAGAGGTGGCTCTGGGATATATGTATCCTAGGGGTAAAACCCGAAAACACCGCTTTGAGCTAGACTCGAACGGGAACTGGTGCACGACAATGGGCCTTGCTGCACTCTTGGTTACGACACTCCCGGGGGATATGCTTTGTTAAATTCACAAGCTTAGTATGAACCCTTATTAAAGTAATTAAAAAATTCCCCTAAGAATATATGTTAGAAAGTAGATCATGAAAAGCCTAGATTTAATCCTATAGACTCATGAGTTAAGGAAATGAAAGTTTATTTATAAGTCATCAAATTTTGTCTTTGGATTACCCTTTATGTGTTACCCCTAACTTTCCTTTTATTCCAGCCAATGGCCGGTAATAGGAGGACTCGGGCTAACAACCGTTGTGAAGATCAGTGTGATGATTGTACTAATGAGATGCCCAATCCAATGGGAGTGGAAATCGCGAACTTTGTTACGCTTCTCTCTTAGCTAACTCAAGCATTGAATAGAAACACGGGTCAAGAGGAACGTCCAAACCCCCCTAAGAAATAACAAGTCGCTATCAAGAGCTTCATGAGACAAAGGCCTCCTACTTTTAGTGGATCATCCGATCCCACGATTGCTGAACAATGGATCAACTCCATTGAAAAGATCTTACCCATCCTTCAATGTTATGAACAAGAGAAGGTTCTCCTGGAAGCTTATCGTATGGAGGGTGAAGCTGATCAATGGTGGACGTTGATCAAAAATATGAAGCCTGAGAAGGATATCGAGGCGTTGGAATGGAAGGATTTCTGGAAGATGTTTTTTGATAAATATTTTCCGCGCACCCTCCGGCTTAAGATGGAAAGGGACTTCCTTTCCCTCAAGAAAAAAAGACGAAGAATCTGTTGGAGCGTACGAGGAAAACTTCACAAGGCTTGCACGATATGCTTTCGGCTTTGTCGTTACCCCTGAATGCAAGGTTGACCACTTCTTTGGTGGGTTGAAGCCTAGCCTGCGGAAAGCATTAGCGATCCGTGACTTCGACGGCTATGAGGAAATTGTCTGATGTGCCCTCAAAGTCGAAATGGAGATCGGAGAATCACAGGGGTATCATGGGGATAAGAAGCATAAGGTGGACTTCAATGCTGGTGGGCTGATGGATAAATCCAACGGTGCTAAGAAGATCCAGCACCCCACTTTCCAAAAGTGCAGAAAGAAGCACCCTGGAAATTTCCTTAAGCGGACGAGGAAATGCTTCAGGTGTGGAAGAGAAGGGCACCTAGCTGTTAACTGATGGCAAGAAAGACCCATGGCTGCGACAGAGGAGAGGAACGCTCCATCCGAACCTCAACGTGTTGTTCAATGCTAAAAATTCAAAGAACCGGGTCATTTTGTAAATCAGTGCCCTAATCCAAGGGTTTTCGGAGACAACCAACAACCTCCAAGGCAGTAAGAAAGAGCTTTTTCCATCACTTCTACCAAAGTGAACCCCAACAACGAAGTGGTGACAGGTATGCTAGTTATTCATTCAAGAATAACGAACGTGTAATGGCCCAGACCTCTCCGGTCCATTACTTTGGTGTTGGAGGTGTTCCAGGAGGTCAAGGTGACTTATCCTCAACACTTTGCCAAATTTCCAGTTCTGTGAACAGTGTTTCCAGAACAGTAACCTTCTAACGGTGACCATCTAACGGTAGACTTGAACAGTGTTTCCAGAATGGTAACCTTCTAACGGTGACCTTCTAACGGTAGACTTGAACAGTGTTTCCAGAACGGTAACCTTCTAACGGTGACCTTCTAACGGTAGACTTGAACAGTGTTTCCAGAACAGTGACCTTCTAACGGTAGACTTAAACAGTGTTTCTAGAACGGTAACCTTCTAACGGTGACCTTCTAACAGTAGACTTGAATAGTGTTTCCAGAATGGTAACCTTCTAACGGTGACCTTTTCTTTCCTTTGCCAAATTTTGAGTATGTGAACAGTGTTTCCAGCTTCCTACAGTTTTTCCCCATTTGATGTTTCCTTTGACGTAAAATACATTTAAAGCCTTGTTTTAAGGAATCTTATGGTCGATCCAAATGTCATAAATCCTATATTAATTATTCCTAAGGTCGGGATGTATTGACTTGGTCAAACCACGTGGGTTAATGTGATCTGCTTTTAATGGGGAATTAACTATATCTTAAACTATCGCCCCATTAAATCTTCAAAAAGGGACGAGATGTCATTATCCCTTGTTCTTCCTCTTTGTTATCAGCTATGAGATGCTAGAACCTTTCAATCATTCCCATAGGAGTTTCACAATCAAATCCTAATCCTCCAATTGGTTCCGCTCTATTTTGGATGCAACCGAGCTATATCGATCAATCTTCGATATAAGGTATGTTGTATCATCGTTCTTTTGGGGATCATCTTCTCTTGTTTATCCCTTCCATATTATACCAAGTAATTTCCAAGATTCTAATGGGTTTTTCTTGGGGTTGGTTGGTACTGTCGTACCGTGGCATCCTTTGGTGGATGCAGTTGTTGTGAGAGGAGGATTGTGACCCGTTGTGTGGATAAAGGATGTCAAGAACTCTTCGAGGTAGGGGATTCATGTCTTCTCTAATTGTATATGTGCAATCGTAGAATTAGCATGATTTATCCCTTTGGATCACAATGAAATTGACCTAATTAAATACTTGAACTGGATTAAAAGAATTGTTTAATCGCATGTTGTTGCTTTGTACCGTGTAACGGTTTGCCTCATGTTTTTCTAGATAGAGTAATATCTATGGTTTCTTTGATTAGTTGTTCGTTCTTGATGGAAATTGATAAATAACGTAAAGATGGAATTAATTGATAATTAATTGGCTAAGATAAAGAGGCATGTGAATGAATCTGGTTGTTGTTGTTGTTGTAGTTGTTCTAATTTGATGATAATCAAATTGGTATAGTAAGCATGTTAAATATTTTGTGATAGATTACTGATTAGTTTTTCCAAAATTGGAACCAACGGATTGAATCTATTAATTCAATATGGATTAAAGAATCGTTTGTTTGATAATTTCTAAAAGGGTTCTAAGTTACCCTCTTGTTTGTTAAAGGGCCAAGAGCCCATGGTTGTGATTGTTGTTTTCCTACTGTTTGTGCTGTGATGTGACCCTAGAGGGGTGTTGTGATATGTGGAGGCATGGAGGCCTTGTGGTTGTGGAAGCAGATGACGCCTAGAGTGGCGAGATGCATCAGTTTATGCATGTGGGTGTCGGGGAGGACTCCAGGGGTGATGGAATGGGTTGGATGTGGTTGTTGGATGCTTGTGGATTCTTTGAATGTTTATCTTCTTGGTGTTCCCCACTGCTCAAGGCAGCTGGTCTTGCTTACCCTTCTTCCGAAGGAGGCGAAGACGCGCAGGGTATGCCATGTGCTTTCCGTGTTTAGCCTCTCGAGGGAGAATGGGTCTATGCTCTTTCTATAGGCGGCAAAGACTCGACGGGTAGTATATCTACTCACCATGTTGATCCTCCTTTGTGTTTAGTAGCATAGGATTCTTTTCTAGAATGCCTGGGAATATGGGAAAGAAATTTTGTAATGAAAGTTTGATTAAATGGTGAAAATCCATGGGGATGGAGATACTGGAATTTAAAGGTGATGTGAATCTTAAAGGGGGTAGTTAATTTTGAATGTGATGCCATTTCAGTTTAATGTGGAATTGTTCATGGTTAATTAATGTTTAAAGAATTAATTAACGTACAGTGGAACTGATAAAATGAGAATGGAGTAATCTAATAAATCTCTCCAAATGTTTGTGTGCTTATAGGATACCTAGTCTTAGAAGTAGCAGCCTGGAGTCTGAGAGACGTTAGCTACAGTTGTATCTAAGACTAGGTAATTCCCATAGTGTGGATGTAAGTTATATATATATTCTTTAATTTTTGTGTTTCTATATGTTACTTCACCCTATCGGTAAGGGAAACTGACACCCCAGGGATTCGGATCCCTAGGGGGGTGTTTTCCCCAACATTCTGATGGGAGGTCGAATGGCTGACTACCCCCTTTGGCCCCGCTCTCTTCTCTTGGTAGATACATGTTCCAACAGGAAAAATAGTTAGTTTCCTCATATATGTGTGTAGAGGGCTGTAATGGCTTGTGGTTATTTCACACACATATATTCTAGATATAGTATCCTATGGACTACTATAGGTGTAACGTGTATAGGCTGTGATGGCTTGAGGATCCCTACTCGGTGTATGGGCTATAATGGCTTGAGGTATAATACTCGATGTATGATACACGTTATGTGGGATGTGGTGGCTCCCGGAACTTACCTTGTTACTTTTGTTTGTGAGGATGGTGTGGTGCTTCGCCCAGGTGTCTGCGGGCAAGCCTTTGTGGTGCACGAGGTGCAGATTGTGGAGCTTAGTCCAGGTGTCTGTGGGAAAGCCTTTGGAGAGAGATGCACAGGACGTATGTCATTGGGGAAAAGCGGAAAACCAGTGGGGAAGTATTAGTGGGGTACCCTTGATATTCTTTAATATATTCTATATTCTTGTATGATTTACTTGGTGAGAGTATCCATGGTGAGGTTGGGAACTTATTATACCTGTTTAGGTGACGAGTTAGTTTCACTTGTTGTTTACTAGGCTTTAGCATGCTTTCTTTACTTTTGAACGAGAGGCTTGGGGAGGATCCTACTGAGTATACTGTTATACTCACCCTATGTATATATAAATTGTTTTTCAGGTCACTTGGAGCAGGTTGGAGATCAAGCTGGTTACTACTAGCTTGTGGTTGGAGGAGGAGTTGTTTGGGCTTATGGTCGCTACCGTTTTACTTTCTTTTGGGTACTTTTAGTTTCCCCTTTCATTTTTAGTACTTTTGCATGACTTTTCATATATGTACTTGGATTTCTTTTATATTTCAATTCTGAGTTGGAGTTGATTGGAGTCTATTCTATCTCTCTCTTCTGCATGTGAGGGTAATGCCTCTCATTTGTGTGTTTATTATACCCTCGGTGCTAGTCTCCAACCCAGGGCCTACTGGAGGCGGGACTCGGGGGTCATTATCTCTCTTCTCACATTTCTGTCCTAGGCGGGGTACACTTTGTGGGGATGGGGTCGTGATAGAGTGGTATTAGAGGGAGGTTGAGGGATAGGATGGAGTTTGGATTTAGGCACAGGTGAGGTTGCATGGGATGGTAGGGCAACGGTGTCATTCATGTTTAGCAAGTAGGGTAAACACTGGAGACCAACAGAGACATAGGCATTTAGGGCCCCCTATGATCTGTTGCACAGACCTTTAAGTTTACGATGGCTACTAAACAAAGTGATACTGGTTGCAGGGTAGAGACCTAGGAAAGGATCATGCATCATTCTTCTTTGCGCCTGTGTTTTAATGGGTAGACCTTGGGATAGGTTAACCTTAAATTAATAAAAAAATAATTAATTTATTAATGTTGAGTCTTCCATTTTCCAGGCTTAGGAGATCTAACAGTTGTTATTTCACAGGTATAGATCTAGGTCGACGTCCTCGTCAGGTTTGCACAGTAGATGTCCTGCAGGCTATTCCAGCAGATCGTCGCCAGGTAGAGGTTGACTATGATGACACTTGGAGGAAGACACTCCGAGAGTTTCAGCGCCAGAGTCTAAAGAAGTACGAGGGTTTCATTTCGGATGCAGTCACAGAAGACTGGTTGGAGGAGGTCGAGATAGGCTTCAGTTTGTTTCATGCTCGGAAGGAACACTGGGTGTCCTTGGTTGTGACGATGCTGCATGGAGCAGCAAGGCAGTGGCGGTTCTTGTTCCTCGGGGATCGTGAGGAGTCGGCGATCTCATGGGAGGAGTTTTGAGACAGGTTTAGATTCGAGTTTCTTTCTTCGACTGCGAAGGCGTCCAATTTCCAGGAGCTTCTTACCCTTCAACAGGGGAGCTCTAGTGTTCGAGAGTTTGGAATCCGTTTCAGGAACCTTTTACGATATGCTTCAGACTTGTTACCAGATGATGAGTCCAGGGAGAGGCATTTCAAGAAGGCTTTGCGTCCAGAGATCCAGCGCCAGGTCACCCCATTTATGCTAAAGACATATCTTGAGGTGCTGGCGAGGGTAGAGTTTGTTGAGAGGACTTTGGATAGGACCGTATCTTCACGAGAGGGGAATCATCATGATTCCTCATGAAGCAAAGCTGTGGTCCATGGATCCAGGTTTTCAGGGAAGAAGAGAGTCTGTTCACCTGGGGGTAGGTCCCAGCCCTTCTCATCTTGTTTCTCTGAAGGCAGCAACTCTCAGGCCTATGCCAAGGGATCAAGCGCTTGTTTTTCTTTTGGTGGTCATGGTCATCATCAGCGGGAGTGCCCGACTTTTTAGAGCAGTCATCGTGCACTAGGCGCTCTACTCCAGGTTCCTCTGTTGAGGCAGTTCCAGCCGAGGCAGCAGCAGCAGGTTGCACCAGCTTTAGATCACCAGAGGGTAGATGGAGAAGGCAGAGGACATCCCCATGACGCTCCCCATCCTCATAGAGAAAAGCGCGGCCGTGGTGGTGGTCGTCATCAGGGTCAGAGAGGCCGTGGAGGAGGTCATTGTCAGATTCATGCTCTAGCGTTGCCAGCCCCAGGCGAGCCAGATTTCGTTCGAGGTACCCTTTTCTTGTTTTCTACCATGGTGTATGCCTTGTTTGATTCAGGAGAAACACACTCCTTCATATCACCTACCCTTGTCCATGCTTTGGGACTTGAGGTAGAGAGGCTTACAGTGCCCTTGGCATTGACTACGCCAGTTGGAGGTCGAGCCGACTTGTTTGAATTATGTAGAGACTGTGAGATAGTGTTGGGGCAACACCGCTCTTGGGGATATTTCCTATGTTTACGAATACAACCATATGATGTCATCCTCAACATGGATTGGTTGTATTCGGTGCAGGATATTTTGGATTGCTACAGGAAGAAGGTCGTTTTCTTTGATGCAGATGGAGAGAAAGTGGTGTTTGTGGGTGAGCGAGATCCTCAGATGAGTCATAGACGAGTTCAATCCTTATCATCCATGATGGCTGAGATGATGCTGAGTTCTTCAGAGGTTCAGCAGTTGGCGCTTCCTAGGGTCGTAGAGGAGTACCCTGATGTCTTTCCAGAAGAGGTTGTGGCGTTACCCCCTCGACGAGAGATCGAGTTTGGGATCGAGCTATAGCTAGGAGCGTCTCCTATATCTATGTCTCCATATAGGATGGCCCCTTCTGAGTTACAAGAGCTACGTATATAGCTTGATGGTCTGTTGCAGTGCGGTTTTGTTCGGCCAAGTGTGTCACTGTGGGGTGCACCAGTTTTGTTTGTGAAAAAGGTTGATGGCAGTTTGCGTTTGTGTGTCGATTATCGTCTATTAAACAAAGTGACAATAAAGAACCACTATCCTCTCCCACGGATTGATGACTTATTCGATCAACTGAAGGGTGTAAGTTGGTTCTCAAAGATCGACTTGTGGTCAGGATATCATCAGATGCATGTAAATGATGAGGATATCCCGAAGACTGCTTTCCGTTGTCGTCATGGGAATTATGAGTTTGTTGTAATTCCATTCGGTGTGATGAATGCTCCATCTGTTTTCATGGGTTTGATGAATGTTGTGTTCTGTGAATTCCTGGACAATTTTGTTGTGGTTTTCATCCACAACATTTTTGTGTACACCACATCTGAAGAGGAGCATGCAGAGCATCTACGAGCCATTTTGGGAGTTCTTCGCCAACATCAATCGTTTGGGAAGTTGTCGAAGTGTGAGTTTTGGGCTTGAGAAGTTCGTTTCTTGGGGCATGTTGTGTCCCAACAGGGAGTAGTTGTGGATCCGTCAAAGATAGAAGCAGTGGTGTCTTGGGCAGCCCCCAAGACCGTGTCAGAGGTGCGAAGTTTCCTTGGTCTCGCAGGCTATTATAGGAGGTTTGTAGCCAATTTCTATCGATTTGCGACTCCTCTGATAGATTTGACTAGGAAGGATCAAGCGTTCATATGGACTGATCAGTGTCGGATAGCTTTCGAGTATCTAAAGGAGAAGTTGGTAAGTGCTCCAGTCCTTTGTCTTCCAGCGGAGGGAGTCCAGTTTGATGTTTTCTGTGATGCTTCACATCTGGGGCTAGGTTGTGTTCTCATGCAGTAGAGGTCAGTTTTTTCTTATGGGTATCGGTAGTTGCGTCCCCATGAACGCAAATATGCCACCCATGATCTTGAGTTGGCATCCATGGTGTTTTCTCTGAAGTTGTGGAGACATTACCTCATTGGTGAGCACTTTGTGGTTTTCACTGATCATAAGAGTTTGAGATATGTTTTCTCCCAACGTGACTTGAACTTGAGGCAGTGTCGGTGGATGGAGTTCTTGCAGGAATACGACTTTGAAATATCGTATAAACCTGGAAAAGGGAATGTTTTAGCTGATGATGCACTGAGCCAAAAGTCACGTAATGATGTTGTCTGTGAATCTAGTGATTTCTGGAGAGTGATGGAAGAGCTATCATCTTTGCATCTTGATATGGGAGAAGTTGGGGGTAGATGTTGTCTTTTCCAGATGATGGTGCAGTAATCCCTGATGCAGAAGGTGGAAGAGTCTCAGTTGGGTGATCTAGAGGAGGTGGTGAGACTTCATGGAGTACCTAGGAAGATCATTTCTGATCGAGATCCTCGTTTTACCTCCAGGGTGTGGAGAAGTCTCCAGCATGCTTTTGGCTCTCAACTGTGCCTTAGCACTGCTTTTCATCCTCAAACGGATGGTCAGATAGAGCGAACCATCCAGACTCTTGAAGACATGTTGTGCTCTTGTGTTCTTGATTTTGGAGGTTCATGGATGAAGCACTTACCCTTGGTAGATTTCTCTTACAATAATAGTTTTCACTCTACCATCGGTATGGCACCGTTTGAATCCTTTTATGGTCGGCCATGCCGTTCTCCGTTGTGCTAGACTGGGGTCGGAGAGTCAGCAATTCTCGGACTACAACTATTGAAGAATACAATAGAGATGGTTCAGGTGATTCGTGAGAGGATGAAGACAGTTTAAGATCATCAGAAATCATATGTTGATCAAAGAAGAAGACCCTTAGAGTTTAATGTTGGGGATCATGTGTTTCTGAAGGTGACTCCCCGTCGTGGGCAGCGAAGGTCTGGTCATAGAAGTAAGCTTTTTCCCTGGTTTGTTGGGCCTTTCGAGGTGTTAGCTCATGTTGGAGATGTGGCGTATCGAGTAGCACTTCCCCCTCAGATGAGTTGGATACATGATGTTTTCCATGTGTCACAGCTCCGTCGTTATCTTCATGATGAATCTCATGTTATCGATTGGGGAGAGATCGATATTGATGATGATGCAACCTTCGAGGAGCGACCTGTGGAGATCCAAGACCACAAGGAGAAGGTGTTGCGTGGGCGTTCTATCCCCTTAGTTCATGTCTTGTGGCGACACGGTGGCATGGAGGAGAGTACTTGGGAGCATGAGTCACAGATACGTGCTCAGTACCCAGAGTTGTTTAATGTTTAACTCCTTTCTTGTAATGATGTTTCCTTTGTGGTTAGACCTTTCATGTTTTATTTATGTACCTTTGATGTGATGTTATGATTGAATTGTTTGGATATGGATTGTTTGTTCCCATACTCTCGGATGTCGTAGTTTGTTCCAGCTTTCGAACAACTCATGGTGGTTTTCCCCTGAGAGGTATCTTATGGGGTGGTTGTTCGGACCCCTCTTTTCTTCTGGGTTGGTTTTTAATTCTCGAGGACGAGAATGTTTTGAGAGGTATCTAATGTAATGGCCCGGACCTCTCCGGTCCATTACTTTGTGAAAATATGGTGTTGGAGGTGTTCCGGGAGGTCAAGGTGACTTATCCCCAACACTTTGCCAAATTTCCAGTTCTGTGAACAGTGTTTCCAAAACGGTAACCTTCTAACGGTGACCATCTAACGGTAGACTTGAACAGTGTTTCCAGAATGGTAACCTTCTAACGGTGACCTTCTAACGGTAGACTTGAACAGTGTCTCCAGAATGGTAACCTTCTAACGGTGACCTTATAACGGTAGACTTGAACAGTATTTCCAGAACGGTAACCTTCTAACGGTGACCTTCTAACGGTAGACTTGAACAGTGTTTCCAGAATGGTAACCTTCTAACGGTGACCTTTTAACGGTAGACTTGAATAGTGTTTCCAGAACGGTAACCTTCTAACGGTGACCTTTTCTTTCCTTTGCCAAATTTTGAGTATGTGAACAGTGTTTCCAGCTTCCTACAGTTTTTCCCCATTTGACGTTTCCTTTGACGTAAAATACATTTAAAGCCTTGTTTTAAGGACTCTTATGGCCGATTCAAATGCCATAAATCCTATATTAATTATTCCTAAGGTTGTGATGTATTTACTTGGTCAAACCACGTGGGTTAATGCGATCCGCTTTTAATGGGGAATTAACTGTATTTTAAACTGCCGCCCCATTAAATCTTCAAAAAGGGACGAGATATCATTCTCCCTTGTTCTTCCTCATTGTTATCAGCTATGAGACGCTATAACCTTTCAATCATTTTCGTAGGAGTTTCACAATCAAATCCTAATCCTCCGATTGGTTCTGCTCTATTTTGGATGCAACCGAGTTGTATCGATCAATCTTCGATATAAGGTATGTTGTATCATCGTTCTTTTGGGGATCATCTTCTATTGTTTCTACCTTCCATATTATACCAAGTAATTTCCAAGATTCTAATGGGTTTTTCTTGGGGTTGGTTGGTACTGTTGTACCGTGGCATCCTCTGGTGGATGCAGTTGTCGTGAGAGGAGGATTGTGACCCGTTGTATGGATAAAGGACGTCAAGAACTCTTCAAGGTAGGAGATTCATGGATTATCTAATTGTATATGTGCAATCATAGAATTAGCATGATTTAGCCCTTTGGATCACAATGAAATTGACCTAATTAAATAATTGAACCAGATTAAAAGAATTGGTTGATCGCATGTTGTTTCTTTGTATCATGATAAAGGTTTGCCTCATGTTTTGCTAGATAGAGTAATATCTATGGTTTCTTTGATTAGTTGTTTGTTCTTGATGGAAATTGATAAATAACGTAAAGCCAAAATTAATTGATAATTAATTGGCTAAGATAAAGAGGCATGTGAATGAATCTGGTTGTTGTTGTTGTTGTAGTTGTTCTAATTTGATGATAATCGAATTGGCATAGTAAGCATGTTAAATCTTTTGTGATAGCGTACTGATTAGTTTTTCCGAAATTGGAACCTATGGATTGAATCTTTTAATTCAATATGGATTAAATAATCACTTGTTTGATAATTTCTAAAAGGGTTCTGAGTTACCCTCTTGTTTGTTAAAGGGCCAAGAGCCCATGGTTGTGATTGTTGTTTTCCTGCTGCTTGTGATGTGATGTGACCCTGGAGGGGTGTTGTGATATGTGGAGGCATGGAGGCCTTGTGTTTGTGGCAGCGGATGACGCCTAGAGTGGCGAGATGCATCAGTTTATGCATGTGGGTGTCGGGGAGGACTCCATGGGTGATGGAATGGGTTGGATGTGGTTGCTGGATGCTTGTGGATTCTTTGAATGTTTATCTGCTTTGTTGTTCCCCACTGCTCAAGGCAGCTGGTCTTGCTTACCCTTCTTCCGAAGGAGGCGAAGACACGTGGGGTATGCCACGTGCTTTTTCTGTTTAGCCTCTCGAGGGAGAATGGGTCTATGCTCTTTCTATAGGCGGAAAAGACTCGACGAGTAGTATATCTACTCATCTTGTTGACCCTCCTTTGTTTTTAGTAGCATAGGATGCTTTTCTAGAATGCCTGGGAATATGGGAAATAAATTTTGTAATGAAAGTTTGATTAAATGGTGAAAATCCACAGGGATGGAGATACTGGAATTTAAAGGTGATGTGAATCTTAAAGAGAGCAGTTAATTTTGAATGTGATTCCATTTCAGTTTAATGTGGAATTGTTCATGGTTAATTAATGTTTAAAGAATTAATTAACGTACAGTGGAACTGATAAAATGAGAATGGAGTAATCTAATAAATCTCTCCAAATGTTTGTGTGATTATAGGATACCTAGTCTTAGAAGTAGCAGCCTGGAGTCTGAGAGACGTTAGCTGCAGTTGTATCTAAGACTAGGTAATGCCCATAGTGTGGATGTGAGTTATATATATATTTTGTAATTTTTGTGTTTCTATATGCTACTTCACCCTGTCGGTAAGGGAAACTGACACCCCGGGGATTCTGAGCCCTAGGGGGGTGTTTTCCCCAACATTCTGATGGGAGTTCGAATAGCTGACTACCCCCTTTGGCCCCGCTCTCTTCTCTTAGTAGATACATGTGCCAACAGGCACAACAGTTAGTTTCCCCATATATGTGTGTAGAGGGATGTAATGTCTTGTGGTTATTTCACACACATATATTCTGGATATAGTATCCTATGGACTACTATAGGTGTAACATGTATAGGCTATAATGGCTTGAGGATCCCTACTCGGTGTATGGGCTATAATGGCTTGAGGTATAATACCCGATGTATGATACATGTTATGCGGGCTGTGGTGGCTCCCGGAACTTACCTGGTTACTTTTGGTTGTGAGGATGGTGTGGTGCTTCACCCAGGTGTCTGTGGGCAAGCCTTTGTGGTGCACGAGGTGCAGATTGTGGAGCTTAGCCCAGGTGTCTGTGGGCAAGCCTTTGGAGAGAGATGCACAGGACGTATGTCGTTGGGGAAAAGCGGCAAACCAGTGGGGAAGTATTAGCGGGGTACCCTTGATATTCTTTACTATATTCTATATTCTTGTATGAGTTACTTGGTGAGAGTATCCATGGTGAGGTTGGGAACTTAGTATACCTGTTTAGGTGATGAGTTAGTTTCACTTGTTGTTTACTAGGCTTTAGCATGCTTTCTTTACTTTTGCACGAGAGGCTTGGGGAGGATCCTACTGAGTATACTATTATACTCACCCTATGTATATATAAACTATTTTTCAGGTCACTTGGAGCAGGTTGGAGATCAAGCTGGTTACTACTAGCTTGTGGTTGGAGGAGGAGCTGTTCGGGCTTGTGGTCGCTGCCGTTTTACTTTCTTTTGGGTACTTTTAGTTTCCCCTTTCAGTTGTAGTACTTTTTCATGACTTTTCATATATGTACTTGGATTTATTTTATATTTCAGTTCTGATTTGGAGTTGATTGGAGTCTATTCTATCTCTCTCTTCCGCATGTGAGGGTAATGCCCCCCATTTGTGTGTTTATTATACCCTCGGTGCTAGTCACCAACCCGGGGCCTACTGGAGGCGGGACTCGGGGGTCATTATCTCTCTTCTCACATTTCCGGCCCAGGAGGGGTACACTTTGTGGGGAGGAGGCCGTGACATAACGTACTTTTTTATTCATGTTCTACGCATTCTTTTATATCTCTAAAGTTTAGTAGAACAATCCCATCACCACCACAAATCATGGAAGTGAAGATGTCGGTGAGTATGGCAAATGGGGAAATCATTGCATCCCATGAATATAAGTTCTCCCCTGTTATAATATGTGGATTGAATTTCCCGGCGAACCTCGTCATACTCCCTCTGGTGGAATTTGATGCAATTCTTGGCATGGATTGGCTTTCCTTAATAGAGCCAACATAAATTGTAGGGAGAGGGAAATCGCACTCCATATGGATAATCGACCCCCGATTATTTACAAGTTTAAGGAGGAAGATGAATCTCCTTTAGCTCCATCATCTCAAGCATGGATATTACTGCCCTATGACCACGCGTATCTGGCTCAGATGATTGAGTCCAAGGAAGAAACCATCCTTAAAGAAATGCCTATTGTGAGGGAATACGCTGAAGTGTTTCCCGAGGAACTGTCTGGTCTTCCTCCTAGAAGGGATGTTGAATTCTCAATTGAACTTATACCCGGGGATTTACCAATATCCAAGACTCCATATATAATGGTTGTTGTAGAGCTTGAAGAGCTGAAGAAACAACTACAGGAGAATCTGGATAAAGGGTTTATACGCCCAAGTGCTTCACCATGGGGTGCACCAGTCCTCTTCGTCAAGAAGAAGGATGGGTCAATGCGGCTTTGCATCGATTATCGTGAACTTAACAAAATCACGATAAAGAACAAGTATCCTCTCCCAAGAATTGATGACTTGTTCGATCATCTGCGTGGAGTACAATACTTCTCAAAGGTAGATTTGCGGTCGGGATATTATCAAGTAAGGGTGAAGAAGGAAGATGTCCTCAAGACTGCTTTTCGTACAAGATACGGGCACTATGAATTCATAGTAATGCCTTTCGGACTCACCAATGCTCCAGAAATCTTCATGGACTTGATGAATAGAGTCTTTAGAGATTACCTAGACAAATTTGTGGTAGTCTTTATAGATGATATTCTAATATACTCCAAAACCAAGGAGGATCATGAGGATCATTTAAGAACTGTACTAGAGACTTTGCGCAAGTAGAAACTCTATGCAAAGTACAGCAAGTGTGAGTTCTGGTTGAAGGAGGTCTCATTCTTGGGTCATATCATCACAAGCAATGGGATATCTGTGGATCCCTCCAAAACAGATGCAATTGAGGGATGGCTGAGGCCAACATCGGTAACAGATATCCGTAGATTCTTGGGGTTAGCTGGATATTATTGACAATTTGTGAGAAATTTCTCACGATTTTCCAACCCTCTTACCAAGCTAACTCGAAAGGGAGTAAAGTTTTCTTAGAGTGATGAATGCGAAGAAAGCTTCAAGGAGTTGAAAATGAGGCTTATCACTGCGCTCGTGCTCACTTTACCCACAAGTGGGGAACTTTTTGTGGTATTCAGTGATGCTTCAAAGAAGGGCTTAGGCTGTGTGCTGATGCAAAATGATAAAGTGATATCCTATGCCTCAAGGCAGTTGAAAATCCATGAGTGAAACTATCCAACGCATGATCTGGAGTTGGCATCGGTGATCTTTGCCTTGAAAATCTGGCGGCATTATCTCTATGGGGAGAAATGTGAGATATATACTGACCACAAGAGTCTTAAATATATATTCACATAGAAAGAGCTTAATATGCGCCAGAGAAGATGGATAGAGCTCATCAAGGATTATGAATGTTCAATACATTACCACCCTGGGAAAGCGAACAAGGTGGCAGATGCCCTAAGTAGAAAGGAGACAGCGATTCTATCAATGATGAGAATTGAGAAGGATCCAATCTTCTTAGACTTGATGAAGATGGACATGGGAATCATAGAGAAGGGAACATCATCAATCCTTTCACAAATTATTTCTCAACCGTCTCTTTTGGAAAGGTTAAAGGATGCTCAAAAGGATGATGTGGGAATTCAAGAAAAAGGGGGAGCTATCGAAAAAGGGAAATCCTCGGAGTTTAATGTTAATGAAGAAGGAATTGTGCGTTTTGAGAAAAGACTATGTGTTTCATCAAGTCTGGAGCTGAAGAAGGAACTTTTGGATGATGCACATAGTTCAAATTTCTCTATTCACCCAGGGAGCACAAAGATGTATCGAGATCTTTGAGAAAACTTTTGGTGGGATAATATGAAGAAGGAGATTGTTGAATATACATCAAAGTGCCTGGTGTGTCAGCAAGTGAAGGCAGAGAGGCAGAAGTCTAAGGGGATGATGCAACCATTGCCCATACCAGAATGGAAATGGGAAAACATCACCATGGACTTTGTCACTGGACTTTCGAGGACATCCAAAGGCAACAATGCAATATGGGTTGTTGTGGATCGTCTTACAAAGACTGCACACTTCATTGCTATTCGGGAGGATTTCTCATTGGATCAACTGGCACGGATATATATCAAGGAATTGGTAAGGTTGCATGGAGTACCACTATCTATTGTGTCTGACCGAGATCCAAGATTCACCTCTAAGTTTTGGAAGAGTCTTCAACATGCTCTGAATACTGAACTGAACTTTAGTACATCCTATCATCCTCAAACTGATGGCCAATCCGAGCAGACTATCCAAACACTTGAGGATATGTTGAGAGTGTGCTCAATGGACTTTAAAGGAGGATGGGATCAACATCTTCCTCTGGTTGAGTTCTCTTATAATAACAGTTTCCACTCGAGCATCCAAATGGAACCATATGAAGCCATGTATGGGAAAAGGTGTCGAACACCGGCATGTTGGGATGAGGTCGGTGAACGTAAGCTGCTTGGACCAGAAATGGTTGAGGAAATGGTGGAGAAGGTGAAAACCATTCAGCAGCATATCAAGGCAGCCCAGATTTGACAGAAGAGTTATGCAGATAATCGTCGACGAGACCTTGAGTTTAAAGATGGAGACATGGTTTTTATACGCATATCTCCATGGAAGAAGGTCATGAGGTTTGGAAAGAAAGGGAGGTTAATTCCAAGGTACATCGGCCCCTTCGAGATTCTTGATCGTGTCGGGGATGTGGCCTATCGACTAGCACTTCCTCCTACTATGGCCAAAGTACATGATGTCTTTCATGTATCCCTCTTAAGGAAGTACATACCAGACCCTTCACATGTACTCTCTTATGAGGTGGTACAATTGGAAGACAATCTTTCTTATGAGGAGTAACCAGTGAAGATCTTAGATCGTAGAGAAAAATTTCTACGAAATAAGACAATGCCCCTCATCAAGGTGTTGTGGAGAAACCACAAGTTTGAAGAAGCAACTTGGGAATTGGAGGAAATGATGAAGCTGAGTTACCCACATCTGTTTTAGTGTGGGAAAAGGAAAATTTCAAGGGCGAAATTTCTCAAGGGGGAATATTGTAACAACCCAAAGTTTCATTAATGGAAAATCTCTCTTGATCTTATTAAATGTCTCTTTATATAAAAATTTTTTATAAAATGTCAACTCCATTGGTTTTATGATAAGAATTATGACCGTTACTTTTATAGCTGTTGAATAGTGATCACATGATTAGTATAAATATAGGGCTTTAACACATCCAATTTTACTTAGACAAAGTAAGAAATAGCCTCATCCAGTAGAATTGCCCCATACGAAGCCCGTTTATCGGAGTTCGAAAAAGAGGTGGCGTCCTTGGGCTTCGCTCTTGACCAAGCCCAAGCTGAGCTTCACCATGTCAAGCTCGAACGGGACCGTCTACGGGAGAAGTGGAAGTTGATAGAAATTACCACTCGAGCGATGTTATCCGAGCCACCCCAAGAGTCTGTCACCATTGCACACCTTACCCTTAGGTCTTATGCGGCTGTTTTAAGGGGTTATGTAACTAATCGATAGTACTATGTTCATGTACATTATTTTTGTATATAATAATAAATATAATTTCTTGTCATTATTGATACATTGTAAATAGTTTTTAAAGTACAAATGGTGTTTTTAGTTATTATTTAATTAAGAAATCTATTTTATTAAATTAAGGGATTTTAGAATTAAATAATATTTTAGTAAAATATTATTATTATTATTATTAGATTAATTTTATTATATATAAATGATCATGTAATTGTATGAATGCAATTATAATTTTTATTAAGGTTTGAAAGCCATTTTTTGTCAAAACCCGTGAATTTTTGATAAATGACGGTTTTTATTTTAAAATTAAAAATTAACATATTTAGAAACTTATTTAGATAAAATAAATTTTATTTTTGGAATCAGGACGTCAAAATTATCCAACGATGAATTTTTCATAATTTTCTGAGACAGTCAAAGTTTTGAGTACAAATTAAATACCGTTTAAATATATAATGTGTTTTATGACATCATAATGACCCAATAGTGATGTAATAAAATACTATAATCTTTATGTTAGGCCAATATATGTTTTAACATTAAAATAATGTGATTTTGGGTTTGTTTGGCCTACTTTTCAAAGCATTAATGGACCCCTCAAGACTTATTAAACACCTTGTCTTTTTAAATTAATTTCCATGGGAATGTGACTCGCCTCCACATAAGCAAACCTAATATTTTAAGAAGTTCGTACCTTGGCCTTATAAAATATTATTTTCCTATTCCCTTTTCCAAAAACCATGTGCAAAAACCATGGGATGGTTTGTGGTTTGGATTAATTTAATATAAGGGGTCCCAAACCTAAATAATAAAGAATCCCTTCACCTTTCCTATATAAACTCACCCAAGCTCCCACTTCCTCCTCACTCAAAGCCTTTGGAGTTCGTCCAAACTCTAACCTACTCTCTCTAGAATCCTCCCAAGGTGCCCCAAGCTCCCAACAAGCCTCTCACAAGCCTCTCTCTAGCCTTTGGAAGCACACTTCCAAGTAAGGGTTTTTTCTTCCTTTCTCATTTTTGTCCAATTTTCTTTAAGTTGTTTTGCCCTTTTAATTTCAATTATGAATGCTGGGTTATGGTTTCGCACCTCCCCCATACTGACCTTATATTGTTTGAATGATGGGAGACCCCTTTCTCTCTCATTAAATGCCTCTCATGTACACCAGTTACTATGCCAAAATTCCGAAAGGAACTTCTATCTCCTCATTTACATTCAAGCAATACTTTTGTATCATGAATCTAAATTTCATTACAATTGTTGGGACATGTATCTATATGACCTCCTTACTGTCCATTACATGTAGATATGATGAGGAACCCCTTTCTCTCTCATCAACCATTTTTATGAATTCTTATGTCACGTCGTTACACTGCCGAGATTGCACCAATTTTCTAAGCCAATGTCATTGTGTAGTGAATATCATGCCCATTTATCCATAAAGGGTATTCACCTTTATGCACATTTACTTATTGATTATAAGGTTTCATGTATTAATTTTGCATTCCTTTATCGTGGAATAAATGATTATGTTTTATGAATCCATGTTTTATGATCCATGTGGCACACTTATGCATGAAATGAAATGTTTAAGAAGGGTGTGCCCTTATGGCGCTCCAATGCATTGGGTAAAGTATAGTATCATGATACGTCACGTGCAATTAGTGTTGACTCATGCTAATTCAAGTGCAACGAGGGTTTACTCATGCTTTATGGGCAATGAGGATTTACTCATGTTTCATGTGCAATGGGCTTTGGCTCATGCTAATTCCATGTTAAGTGTTGTTGCCACATTTCCATGTTATGATTACCATGCTTTATCATGCCTTTATGTTCATGTTTCTCTTGTGCTCTATTGATATGTCTAATATCTAACATGTATTGTACTCCTCATGTTATTCCATGTGTATTCCCTTACTGGGCTTTATAGCTCACCCTTTTCTTATGCATGTCCTCAGGTTATCCCATGCAATGCTAAGTACGAGGGAATGTAGTGGTCATGTAAAGGAAGTTTTCAATAAAGATGTTGTATTTCATGTTTTAAGTTTTTATGTAATGATCCTAAGCCCCAAATACACTAAACCTCTCGATCTTCTTTGTTGTATCAAGTGAAGTTTTATGTAATAAATCATGTTTAAATTGTAATAAAAAACAGGGTTGTCATATTATGGTGGTGGGGACCACCCGAGGCCTAAACCTTTTCAACTCCCTCATTAATGTGGAGGAGCCTCTTGAGCTTCCTCTACATTAATTGTGTCAACCCTTATTAATTTATTATGCGAACCCTTCCCCACTTAATTTTGCTAAGTAATTAATTAGCCCAATTTGAATTTATGCCAACAAACATAATAGAACACATAATCTATTATTTTGGGCTACGAATTCTTTTTGGTGGAATTGGGGAGAGGAGGAACTTGGGAGAAAGCTCTACAATGAAGAATGCTCCACCGACAAAGAACGCCGACTTCAACTTCTTCCATGGGACACCCTTCAAGGATGAACGTCTTCGACTTCGACGAACCAACGCACGAGCCCGAGATTGGAAGTGTGTGGCGGACGAGACGAACGTCGACAACTTCACCTTTTTTCCTCCACGTCGACATCAACGAACCATCCAAGGTAGGGGTGTGTTTAAAAATTGATCAATGTCAATTTTTCCTCTCGCATTGAATCATTTTATGATGAGCCGCTTGCTACCGCCCTAACGCGGAGGGTGCGGGCCAAACCAACATGGCACGACCCTTCCGTAAATCTTGTGGTGTTCTTCGCGATGGAGGAGGACGGCAACCATCCATGGTTGGGGCACGAGAACGGCAGCCGGCACCACCGTCGGCCGCGACGAAGGTGACGGCGTAATAGCGCCGCCCCACGGCCCCCGCCGCCGCCCCGCGGCCGGATCGCCGACCCCCGGCTGGGCCGCCGCCGCACGGCCGGACCGCCGACCCGTGGTCGGACCGCCCCCACACGGCCTTCGTGGTCGAGCCGAGCCGCCTCGCGGCCTTCACGGCTTCTGCGGCCCTCGCAGCCTACCGGGCCGGACCTAATGGGCCGGACCCAGCGGGTGAGGTCGGGTCGACCCGAACCGGGTCGGACTGGATCTGGGCCCACTACGACCCAATTACATTCTTTCGACCATATCTTTGGCATCGGACGTCCGTTAGACGAACCGTTAGCGGCGTTGGGAACCTTGAAGCGAGTCGGTCCCTTTGAGTGATACCCCACTATGTTTTGGATTTAGATGGGGAATGGTCAGGTTGGATCGAGCACGAATCCAACCGGGGCCCCAGGACTAAAAGGCTAATAACTCACAGACCGGGCGTCCGATTGACGCGCCGTCTATTACTTTGAGACTCCTATGACGTGGCGGACCTTTGAGATACTTCTTTGTGGGACTTCGTGGCAGTTAGAGTATCGACTAGTAGCTTGTGAAGCAGATCCTCCCGGAGACGAGCGAGCATAGTGCGAGAACCTAGTGGCTGGCTGAGACTTGACGACTGCTGACCGTTTCGACTCGAAGTGACTTGACAGGTCCAGTGGGGAGCGCCTTGGTGACGCGGCAGACCCACGGTGGGGAGTGTCTTGGTGACGTGGCAGACCCACGGTACTCGACAGAAGGAGTACCTCAGCAGGCCACAAGGGGGAGCGCCTTGGTGACGCGGCAGACCCACGGTGGGGAGCGCCTTGGTGACGCGGCAGACCCACAGTACTCGACAGGAGGAGTACCTCAGCAGTCCAAGTTAGTGGGAAGCGCCTTGGTGACGCGGCAGGCCCACTGTACTCGATAGAGGAGGAGTTCTCCAGGAGCTGAGGTGTTTGACGTTGTGACTGAGAATGTTACTTGATACTACCCCTATAATAAATCCTGGTGTGAGTTGAGTCAGTACCTCTGTGTTTTCCTAATGATTGAGATGGATTACTTGATAACTTAGGTATATGTATGGGCATATACCTAAGTAAGGTTATCTGTTGATTTCATACTTTGTGATTTATCCTTGATGAATTTTGTGAGATCTAGAGGGTCTCGGGGTCCCTATTAAGTATCGTTATACTCACCCCTGCACGGGCTATACTCGTACCTTGTTGTGTTGGATGCTAACGACGAATAGCGCTGACTGAGGCTGAGAGTACCAGGGCTGGACGATACCCGGAGGTGGACCTTACGATGAGTTGGTACACGGAGGAGACGGACGGACGAGGAGTGCTGAGGAGGCGATCTGTACCTACCCTTCAGGTAGGAACCTCGAAGGACGACCCAGTAGTTGTTTTCCTTTTTCTCAGTTGTACTTGTACTTTCAGTTTCTTGTACTTTACTGTTGGGTTTGTACTCCGGCCCCTTTTACTTTCACCACTCTTTTGTTATACAGTTTTACTCGGTGTTTCGTATCCAGCTGTGTGATTGCTTGTGTGTGTATTTACAGGTTATAAAGGCAATGTCTTCCTAGTTTTAGGGAATTACGCCTTTGGTGCTAGTCGCCAGCCTCTGGCCTATAGAAGGCGGGTTTGGGGTTAGTCACGGCACGGGCCCTGGGGGACGGGTCGTGACATGCCCCAACAACGGGGTTCGACGAGGCGGCAGTGGGGTTTTGCGAGACAGCAGTGGGGTTCAGCGAGAGCAGCAGCGGCAGGAATACGGTTCAGCGCGATGGCACTAGTGCGGTTCGGCGAGAGCGGCGAAGCGGCAGTAGGGCGACAACAGGGTTCGACAATAGCGGTGGCGCGGTGGCAGTCGACTTTCGTAAGAGCTTGAAAGTGTGCGAGAGAAGACAGACAAATAGGGTTCTTTTAAAAAAAGGAATAAGGTTTTAATCAGTGCTTTCAAAAACGTATTGATAAAGGTATATCTTTATCAACGCTAAAATTATAACACTGATAAAGAATAGTATTATCAGTGTTTTTTAGCGCTGATAGAGAGATATCTTTATCGGTGCTAAAAATGCACTGATAAAGATGCAATGTTAATAATTTATTTATATTATTATATATTTATAAAATTATATATATGATAAATAAATATATTTATTTATAATTATAACTATAAATAAATATTTATTTTTTATAATTATATATATAATAAACATATTTATAAATATTTGCACATATTTATATAATTATATATATTTATATAATTATATATATTTATAAAATTATAAATATTATAAATAAATATATTTATTTCTTTATAATTATAAAATTATAATAAATATATTTATTATATTTATAATTATAATTATAAATATATACATATTTATTTAAATAATTATAGAATTATAATATATATATATTTTTTGTATTTATAATTTTCTAATTATATATAATAAATATATTGATTGTATATATTCATAAAATTATAAATATAACAAATATATTTATTATAATTTTATAATTATTTAAATTAATATATATTTATTTATATTTATAACTATAAATAAATAAATATTTATTTATAATTATAAAAGTATAATAAATATATTTTTTATATTTATAATTTTATAATTATATATAATAAATATATTTATTTTAATTTCATAATTGTTTAAATATATATATATATTTATAATTATAATTATAAATATTTGTATATATTTATAAATATATTTATATAATTATATATATTTATAAAATTATAAATATAATAAATATATTAATTATAGTTTTATAATTATTTAAATATATTTGTTTATTTATAATTATATATATATTATGTGTTTGGGGGCACAATTACATTTAAACACACATATCTCACACACCGACTAGAAAGACATGCCATACCCCCCCCCAAGAGGATAGTTCACCCATCAAACCTTATTTATTCAGTACATGGCTCGTAAGTCTAGTGGGCATAAAGCTAATTACATGGCACGTAGGCCAAGTGGGCATGAAACCATAACATAGCCTTGAAAGCCCGTATTTTTTTACCCAAAGGCCCTCCAGTGAATAGTGTTGTTACAACACCTTGGATGCTACAGTACGTGCTACAATGCAGCCGCCGCAACAATTCCTGCTACATTACCCACCACCGCTATAGTGTCGTCGATGCTGCAATTCTGCTGCTGCTACAGTACTGCTATAGATAGTACCCACGCCTAATGGGTTTTGAACCTTCAACCTTGATATAGTATTACGAGGTGCTTAACACTAAATCAAACATCAACTACTATAATTATAATTATAAATAAATATATTTATAAATATTTGTATATAATTATAAATAAATATATTTATAAATATTTGTATATAATTATAAATATATTTATATTTATATATTTATTAATATATAAATATATGTATATATATAATAAATATATTTATTTGAATTTTATACTTATATATATATATATATTTATTTATTTATAATTATAATTATAAATAAATATATTTATAAATATTTGTATATAATTATGAATATATTTATAAATATATTTATTCATAAACTAATAATAAATGTATTTATTTTAATTTTATAATTACTTAAATATATATATAGTTATAATTATAATTATAAATAAATATATTCCAAAAGTATTTATATGTAATTAAAATTTTATAATTATAAATATAATAAATATATTTATTATTTAAATATATTTATTGCAATTTTATAAGTATTTATGGGAACATAATAAATTAATGGGTATAACATAATGAATCATACATAATAAGGTATGAATTATAAAAAACGAGTCGTCGCATATATATAGAAAGCATGATTAAGAGTATCAATGTATAAATGAACATTCATGAATCATGAATACATAACATATGCACGCGTCATCATAATATAGGTAATATTAACATTTGGAACATATATACCAACCCACAATCATGCCCACAAATAAACTCATTATCATATAACGTTAATTATACGCACTCACGCATCAATGTATGAACATAAATAATGTCAATCATGTCCATGAATATCATCATTGTTTCTTGATATATACATTTATTGACCAAATTTACTGGAGACATATATTTATTTAAATATATATATGTTTATATAATTATAATTATAAATAAATATATTTTAAAAGTATTTATATAAAATTATAAATATAATAAATATATTTATTATTTAAAAAAATTATAATTTTATAATTATTTATTTATAATCTTATAAATAATTTTTTAAAAACATTATATATATATATATTTGAATTATTAAAAAATATATATTAATTATAAACACGTTTTTTAAACAAATATATATATCATTGATTTTTGCTTAGCGTTGATAAAAGTCGGTGCATCCCTTGACCGGATCAGTGGTAGTGTTAACACATCAACAAGCACAGTGTGGGCAAGCACACATGACCATAAGATTAAAATGATTAACACAAGAATTTCCCCAATGTTTGAAATAGGTTGGGTGTGTTACGTGCAATAAGGTCGATACAAACTCAAAAAAAAGTCTCCTAACACTTTCGAAAATCGATCAGTCCAACCGACCAAAGCAAATAACCCAAAAGAACAACAGGCATCTTGGAGTAATTGGAGGCCCATTCAGGCTACATAAATGCAAAAAAATGAAAACAATTTGGTATGGCACCCTCAAATAATGAAAAATAAAAGTTATTTACAATATATATGTATTATAATTTTCACAAAACATTGATTTATGTGCCCATAAATTAATGATACCTTACGTAGAGCTTAAAAGGCTCTTTTAGTTCACATTATGTGGAACACCTTGAAAAACCTTCCTCAAGCTCCTTCAATAAACATCTTTTAGACTCCTTAAATAAATAAATTTGATAAATGTTTTTATTCTTTTTTTTAGTCCTCAAATACCTAATATTAAGTTATAACAACATATAAAAATTCATCTAACCAGAAAAAGAAAATCATTCATCCATAATTTATAATTTTAATCCAAAATCATAATTATAAGGTGATATTTGTCAAAAACAAATTCGCCCAGCTCTTTCACTGAATTTTCTTTAGTGGTTAAAAATATATATTATATTATCCTCATTTTCTAAAATTTTGTGGAATTTTTGTGTGGAAAAAAACTCCTACAATTTTAAAATCTATATTCATGAAATATTATCATGTTCACCTGCCCAAAGTGTATATATATATATAAGGATACTTTTTGATAATACTCCATGTTCAAAGCTTCGAACTTTAGCCTCGACGATTCTGGGATCGGCATTATATAGCTTCTGAAGTTCCGTCTCCACTTTGCCGGTTGCTATTTTATTCCAGTTGCTTTGTTTATGATATCCATGGCGACTACTATTTTTCGTGTACTTTTTCTTGGATAGTATCATGCCCGACGATAATTCCCACTGAAACAAGCGACTTTGAATTTTTGTCAGTTCCCGGCGGCATTGTTGATTTCGACGACGGACATGGCCGGCAAACGAGCAGAGGGGCTCCTGCTGTTATGTTTCCTGTGGAGCTTTCAGCCATGGATGGCCGGCTGCCTGGAGCAGGAAGCTGAGCTGCTGGTGTCCTTCAAAGCCGCCGTCGACGACCCGTGGCGGCGTCTCTCCGACTGGGTGCGCGGAGATTCCCCGGCGGCCTCCTTCTGTCGCTGGCACGGAATCAGCTGCGACCGCGGCGAGTCTCATGTTCTTGGACTGGAGCTCTCCGGCGAGAACTTCTCCGGGAGGATTCCGGCGTCCTCCATCTTCCGGCTGCCCTTCATCCAGACCGTCAACCTCGCCAACAACCATCTCCACGGCGATCTCCCCGGCGACGTCTTCTCCTGCTCCTCTCTCCGGCACCTCAACCTCAGCAGCAACAACTTCACCGGATCGTTACGCGCCGCCGTCAGCGGCGATTCGCTCCCCCTCCTCCAGACTCTTGACTTGTCCAGCAACAATCTTTCCGGCGAAATTCCGCCGGGAATCGGATCGCTCGGCGTCCTCAGAGTGCTTGACATTGGAGGAAACGCTTTCACCGGAGAAATCCCGAAGTCGCTGACGAACCTCACCGGCCTGGAGTTCTTAACCTTGTCGTCGAACCAGTTGGTCGGCGGGATTCCTCCGGGAATCGGCCGGATGAAGGGGTTGAAGTGGATTTACTTCGGGTACAACCAACTCTCCGGCGAAATTCCCGGCGAGTTGGGCGACCTCTCCTCCCTGTACAGTCTCGATCTTGTCTATAACAACCTCACCGGAGAAATCCCGCCGTCGCTCGGGAAGCTCGAGAATCTAGAGTACCTCTTTCTATACATGAACAAGCTCACCGGAGAAATCCCGCGTTCTGTTTTCGGTCCGACCAAACTGGTTTCACTGGATCTCAGTGGCAATTCGCTTTCCGGGGAAATTCCGGAATCCATAAATCAGCTTCAGAATCTTGAGGTTCTTCAGCTCTTCTCCAACAACTTCACCGGAAAGATCCCCGTCGGGCTGGCTTCGGTTCCCCGTCTTCGTCTTCTTCAGCTCTGGTCTAACCGTTTCACCGGAGAGATCCCGAAGAATCTTGGGAAACAGAGCAACCTCACGGTTCTGGACCTTTCCACCAACGAATTGTCCGGCGAGATACCGGAGACTCTCTGCGACTCCGGTCGTCTCTTTAAGCTCATCCTCTTCTCTAATCTTCTGGAAGGCGAGATTCCAAGGAGTTTGAGCTCGTGCAGGAGCTTAAGGCGCGTGCGGCTTCAGAGCAACCACCTCTCCGGCGGGTTCCCGCCGGAATTCACGAAGCTTCCGCTGGTGTACTTCCTCGACGTCTCCGGCAACAACTTTTCAGGCGAAATCGGTCGCCGGAAGTGGGACATGCCGGAGCTTCAGATGATCAATTTAGCGAGTAATGGGTTCACCGGCGTGTTGCCGGAATCATTCGGTTCCAGGAAACTCGAGAGTCTGAACTTATCGGAGAATCGGTTCAACGGGAGGATCCCTTCAAGTTTCGGAGGTTTTTCCGAACTTCTGAAGCTGGACCTCGGCGGCAACAATTTATCCGGCGAAATTCCGGCGGCACTTTCTTCTTGTAAAAAGCTCTTCACTTTAAGCCTTCGACGCAATCAACTCACCGGGATTATCCCGGAAAGTCTCTGCAAATCGCCGTCTCTCAGCGAACTGGATCTGTCCGAGAATCTCCTGTCAGGCGAAATCCCGCCAAATTTGGGACAGGAGGAGTCCCTGGTTCTGATAAACATTTCCCACAACCATTTCCACGGCCCCTTGCCGTCAACCGGAGCCTTCCTCGCCACCAACGCCAGCGCCGTCTCCGGCAACGACCTATGCGGCGGCGATTCAGCCGGCCGGGTTCTTTCACCGTGCAGGGCAATCCACAAGAATCGAACTACTAAATTCGTTTTAGTAACTTGTTTGTTACTTATCCTGGTTGCGATCGCCGTATCATCTTATTCCGTCGTCCTGGTTCGTCGCCGTCGGAATTTGGACTCCGAAAGAATCAAGAAAGTGACCATGGAAGACGGAACATGCTGGGAATTACGTCTCTTCGATTCAAATATCGCAGAAGCAATCACGATCGACGATATCGTGACAGGGACGCGGGAAGAGGGTGTTGGAATTTCTGCCAGTAGCGGAATGAGATACATGTTGCAGGAAGTTCGCGACGCCGGCGCCATTTCCATCAACTCCATGGTGGGTTTCGGCAAGCTCCGGCACCGGAACGTCGTGAGGATGATCGGAACGTATTTCAGTAACAAAACCGGGTTTCTGATTTACGAGTTCGTCGAGGGGAAGACGCTGCCGGAAGCTCTCGCCGGCCTGACAGCGTGGGAGCAGCGGCGGAGGATCGCTTACGGGCTGGCGAGGGCGTTAAAGTTTCTGCATTCTCGCCGTTCGCCGGCGATATCGGTAGGCGGTTTGTCGCCGGAGAAAGTAATCGTCGACGTGCACGGCGAGTCTCGGCTGCGATTGGACTTCCTGGCCGCCGTGGTCGGGTGTTCGGAGAGGAAGAACTCGGCGTCTTCGGTATTCTGCGTCGCGCCAGGTACGCATCTTCTTTATTTGCGCGTCGGAGAAGGGTAAGAAAACACGGTCTAAAATCCGATGCAGAAACCGGAGAGGCGGCGGCGGGCGGCGTCGGGGATCGTGGGGACGTGTACGGCTTCGGGGTCATCCTCATCGGCCTCCTCACCGGCAAATTTGCCGCGGAGGCCGGACCGCAGTGGAGCGTCGGCGAGTGGGCCGATGCTGGCTTCAGCAACCGCCGCGTGGACACGTGGATCGATCCGACGATCAGGGCTGGCGCTTTGCACGAGGAGAATGAGATGATGGGGATGATGGATCTGGCACTGCGATGCATCGCCGGCGAGCTGACCGCCAGACCGAGCGCCGGCGACGTACTCAGAGCCATAGATTCCGGGAGGAAGGATCTGGCTTAGAGGAACACTATAAAAATACAATTTCACGACAGGATCGACGTAAATGACTGCTTGTGGGAGATGAAGGGATGAATGTTGTTTTCTTTGAGAATGATATAATTAGACTGTTCGATCGTTTTGAGAATTTACCTCTTTTTTGTAATTTTTTGTGTGAGCCACCTATGATACTGAAAAAAAAAAACTAATGCTTAGAATATATGGTTGGACCCAAATGTAGGCGAATTTAGGGGGGACTAACATGTTAGAATTTTTCTACCCTCCATTTTTATCAATGTCATCCATCTATAATACATTATAAAAAAAAATGTAACCCATTAAAAAAACACATCTAAAAGGTATAAAAAAAACTTCTTAAAAAATAAAAATGCAGAATAATAAAATGCTATAAAAAAACGCTATAAATTACAAAAAAACAAAATAACATAAAAAACATATAAAAAACGCTAATAAAAAAAACATAAAAAACGTTATTCAAAACATAAACATATCAAAAACAAAACATATATACAAAAAACGATGATATAAATTACTAATTAAAACATATCAATTTAAAAAAAAACAATAACAATGAGAAATATAAATTTCCTATAAATTACTATTTTTTTAAAACATTTTAATTTTTTATTTCTTAAATAATGTTGTAAACAACTATTAATCTTTGCAAGTTTAAAAAAATATTTTTTATAAAAGAAATTAAAAACATGCACTTAGAAAAATATAACATAACATTACTATATTAAAAAGTTTTCTAAAAATATTGTTTGAAAATAATAAAATTTTCTCAAATAAAGAGAAACTCATTATTTTATAAATGTATAAACATTTTTATGCTATAAATTTTTAAAGGCGTAAAAATAATATACTTTATAGTGGAACTAAAAATAAAAAAAATACTAATTTGAAGAAAAAATCACATTTTTATTTAAAGGGAAAATGTCAATGAAGAATTCCCATTATAAAAAAAATAAAATAAATAAAAGGCGAAAATGTAAATTAAATTGTAATGAATGTATTTAAATTAAATGAAATTACATATAATATGTATTAAATTTTTTACATAAATTTTATAAAATTAATATAATTTACCATTTAAAAATATATACAATACATGAATAAAAATGTAAATAAAATGTACATATTTAGAAAGTTCTAGTGAAGGTTCCAGTGGAAGTTTCAATGGAGGTTACAGTTTCAGTGAAGGTTCCAATGAAGGTTCTCGTGGAGGTTCCAGTGGAGGTTTCAGGTTCCAGTAGAACTTCTAGTGGACGTTCCAGTGGAGCTTTCAGGGGACGTCCCAGTGGAGGTTCCAGTGGAGGTTCCAGTGGAGGTTCCAGTGGAGGTTCCAATGGAGGTTCCAGGTTCCAGTGGACGTTCCAGTGGAGGTTTCAGTGGACGTTCCAGCGGAGATTTCAGTGGAGGTTTCAGTGGAGGTTCAAGTGGAGGTTCTAGTGGAGGTTCTAGTGGAGGTTCCAGGTTCCAATGGAGATTGTAGTGGACGTTCCAATAGAGGTTTCAGTAAAAGTTCCAATGGAGGTTCTAGTGGAAGTTTCAGTTGAGGTTCCAGTAGACGTTCCAGTGGAGGTTCCAGTGGAATTTTCAAATGAAGTTTCAATGGATTTTCCACAATACAACAAAAGTATATATTTATAAAACTATAGAATATATTAATAAAAATTAAATTTTAATAAATATATTTATATTAAATGCAATTATATATAATATATGTATTATATTTTATTCAACATCTATACTAATAACAATTATAAATCTATTAAGAGGAAGTTCCAGTGGAGGTTCCCATACAAGTTTCAGTGGAGGTTCCAGTGGACGTTCCAGTAGAGGTTCTAGTGGAGGTTCCAATGGAGATTCCAATAGAGGTTCCAGGTTCCGGTGAAAGTTTCAGTGGAAGTTTCAGTGTAGGTTTCAGTGGACGTTCCAGTGGAGGTTCCAGTGGAAGTTCCAGTGGAGGTCCCAGTGGAAGTTCCAGTGGACGTTCCAGTGGAATTTTCAAATGAAGTTTCAATGGATGTTCCACAATACAACAAAAGTATATATTTATAAAACTATAGAATATATTAATAAAAATTAAATTTTAATAAACATATTTATATTAAATGCAATTATATATAAGACATGTAATATATTTTATTCAACATTTATGCTAATAACAATTATAAATATATTAAGATGAAGTTTCAGTGGAGGTTCACGTGGAGGTTGCAGTGGATGTTTCAATGGACGTTCCAGTAGATGTTCCAGTGGAGGTTCCAGTGGAGGTTCCAGTGGAGGTTCCAGGTTCTAGTGGAAGTTCGAGTGAAAGTTTCAGTGGAGGTTCTAGTGGACATTCCAGTGGAGGTTTCAGTAGAGGTTCCAGTGGACGTTCTAGTGGAATTTTCAAATGAAGTTTCAATGGATGTTCCATAATACAACAAAAGTATATATTTATAAAACTATAGAATATATTAATAAAAATTAAATTTTAATAAACATATTTATATTAAATGAAATTATATATAATATATGAAATATATTTTATTCAACATCTATACTAATAATGCCACTTCGGTGGTGGTGCGGTGGTAAAGGTGAGTTGTCAAACACGATCGTTCTTTGAGAGGTGCAGGGTTCGAAACCTGGGAAGTCTGCTTTCGGGGGCCGGGCCTCTCCCCCGGGATCCACCTGCCTTGCCGGGTCGCCCGGATTCTTCTGGGCAGGCAAAATGAGGCGCGACCTAATTGCTGACGGATTGCTGTGCCGGTCCATCGCTGCCGGGTTGTTACCCTCGGGACGCTCTGCCATCTCGGCTGGTAACGGCTCCTTCCCCAGCTGGGGAGCTACCTGCGGGTACTACCCCTTCGTGGGAGAGGGGGGTTCCTCTGTGTGGAGGGTTCAAAAAGGCCACACTGGGGAATTCCCTTTCAAAAAATAATAAATAACATCTATACTAATAACAATTATAAATCTATTAAGAGAAAGTTTCAGTGGAAAACCGAAAATTCCTATGAAACGTCCTCTGGAACATTCGAGTGTGAATTATAAACTTACACAGATCTTCAATGAAAACTTTCACCAAAAGAATCAAACATATAACTCAAAGAAAGTCTTTATAAAATTTTTAATGATTCAACTAGAAACTTTATAATGAAGTTTTGTAAAAAAACTATTTTTTTAAAGAAAAATTATTTTGTATTTTTTAAATGGCATAAACCTTTTTTACACAAATATTTCCTTTGATTTACAATAATAATTATGTTTACAATACAATAAACTAAATATTCTTTCTTGCATTAAAAAAAACTCTATGAATTTAAAGATATCAAAGAAAATCTATTAATTTTCTCCTAAATGATTAAAAAGTCTTTTTTATCACATATTTATTTTTAATTCTTTTTAAAAGATGTTACACAATTTTTTTAAACCAAAAAATATATATTCCAATTACAAATATAATCGGTTTTAAAATAAAATCAACTCATTAATATTTAAAATGTTTTAAAAATACGTACGCACTTAAAAATATTAACTAAAATATATTCATTTTACTCGATTAATCAAAAAATTGAACACATTTTATTTGGACATTTTTTAGTAGTGTAATATTTTTTTTATATAAGATAAATATAATTTCATTTAAATATATATCCGGTTTTAAAACATATCACATAGTTTATTATTTGTTTAATATATAATATAATATTATAAATTGGTGAGAGGAGATTTTGTTGATTGGAGAGAGGGAGAATCTACCGAAATGTGTTTTAATTCAGGACCAATATACCCCTCGTTTCAATCCATTACCAGATTGCAACGCGTGGAAAAAAGTCCAGGTGTCAACATCCTGGACTGCTAATGGATGCTCCATTATTTTAGGGAATTGGAGACGATAAAATCCCAATTTAGGGGAGGGGTAAAAATATATTTTTTTATTTTAAGGGGATAGGGTAATGTTTATTTAGGGAAATTGGTCTTTTTGGTGCTATACAATTCTTCGAATAACGCCACTTCATGTGGCGCATAAAAATTATAGTAAATATATAATTATAATAAATGTAATAATTATAATAAGAAATATTCTTCGTTGTATATTTTGATTATTATAGTTATATATTTATTATATTTATTATATTTATAATTATATTTTGATTATTATATATTCATTATAATATTAGAATTATTATAATTATAAATAGAGAATTATAATAAATTTATAATTATAAATATAATAATTATGATAAATATATAAAAATAATAAATATATAAATATAGTAAAAACAAAAATACAAAAATACAAAAATTATAAATATAGTAAATACAAAAATATAATAATTATAGAATTATAATAAAAATAATAAATGTAATAAATATAATAAATGTAGTAAATGTAATTATATATTTATGTATACATTATATATATATATATATATATATATATATATTTTCATTGTAAATATGTAATTCTATTTATATATAATGTATATATAATGTATATATAGATATATAATTACATAATGAAAATATATAATTATATATATATACATTATATATTTCTTTACATTATAAATATGTAATTATAATAAATATATGCCTATAATAATTATTTATTTTAATTATATATTTATTATATTTAGAGTTATAATTAGATATTTATTATATTTATATTTATAATTATATATTTATTATAGTTATATATTTATTATAATTATATAAATATAAATAGAATAAATAGAATAAATATATAATGTATATATAAAGATATAATAATTTGTAATAATTATATATTAAAAATAAATAATTTGTAATTTAATTAATGACAATTATTTATAATTAATTTACAATTCTAATAACTTTAATTATATTAATTTGTAATAAATTATAATTTAATTTACTATTATAATTAATTTACAAATATAATTATTTATAATTATAATAATTTGTAATAATTATATTTTAAATATATAACAAAGAGTTGAAAACAAAAGAAATTTCATAAAAATGTCGATTAAAAATAATTTTTAAGCAATTAAAACCACCTATTTCAAACTTAAAAATGTTTCAAATACGTGTTTTTGAAAGACTATAATAGATAAAGTATAACACCGATATAAATGCAACTTTAAACATTGATTAAACATAGAATAAATATTGGAAAACAAAATGAATTTAATGAAAAATGTCGATGAAAAATAATTTATAAGCTTTCAAAACCAGCTATTTGAAACTTACAAATGTTTCATGTTCGTCAATTTGAAAGAATATAAAACATAAATTATAGCACTAATATAAATGAAACTTTAAACATTGATTGAACATATAATAAATATTTGAAAAGAAAATGAATTTCATAAAAAATGTCGATGAAAAATAATTTACAAGCTTTCAAAACCACCAATTGAAACTTAAAAATGTTTCATGTACGTGAATTTGAAAGACTATAAAATAGAAACTATAACACAGATATAAGTGGAACTTGAAACATTGATTAAAAATATAAAAAATAGTTGAAAAGAAAAGGAATTTAATAAAAAATGTTGAGGAAAAATAATCTATAAGCTTTCAAAACCAGTAACCTGAAACTTAAAAATGTTTCAAGTACGCAACTTTGAAATACTATAAAACAGAAACTATAACACAGATCTAAATGAAACTTTAAACAATGATTAAACATATAAGAAATAGTTTAAAAAATGAATTTCGTGACATTTTTTGATGAAAAATAATTTATAATCTTTCAAAATAATTAACCTGAAACTTAAAAATGTTTGAAGTACTCGACTTTGAAAGACTATAAAACACGGTTCTAAATGAAACTTTAAACATTGATTAAAAATATAAGAAACAATTTAAAACAAAAGGAATTTCATGAAAAATGTTGATGAAAAATAATTTATAAGCTTTCAAAACCGTCAACCTGAAACTTAAAAATGTTTGAAGTATGCAACTTTTAAAGACTATAAAACAGAAACTATAGCACAGATCTAAATGAAACTTGAAACATTAATTAAAAATATAAGAAATAGTTGAAAACAAAAATAATTTCATCAAAAATGTTGATGAAGAAGAATTTATAAGCTTTCAAAACCTCCAACCTGAAACTTAAAAATGTTTGAAGTACATGACTTTGAAAGAATATAAAACAGAAACTATAAGACCCATCTTAAATGAAACTTTAAACATTGATTAAGAATATAAAAAATAGTTGAAAACAGAAGAAATTTTATCAAAATTGTTGATGGCAACTAATTTATAAGATTTCAAAACCACTAACTTGAAACTTAAAAATGTTTCAATTACGCATCTTTAAAAGACTATAAAACATAAACTATAAGACCAATATAAATGAAACCTAAAATATGGATAGCCCCTCATTTTTTCCGAATTAGCACTCACATATCAAACATGGATGTATTCTCACCATGTTTTATTGTTTTGTATGTTGGTGCATGATTTGTATTTGGTTATGGTTTACTAATGTTTTTTGTCTACATAAATGCATAACATATTTTAAATAAAGTACAAATATCACATACTATATGCTATAAATAATAGTCTTAACTCATAGAATAAGGTACAAAATATATATCATATAAGTAAATAAAACCTGTTTTAATAGGTGAAAAATATCAATGACCTCAGAAATGTGAGTTAATGATTAACTGTCCTGTAAATAGCGGAATTTTATCTAAAACACTAAGCGTGTCTTCTTTCACTCTCACTCAGAGGTTTACCATGACCGCCTCTCCTCTGTCGAACGGTCTGAACCCAGGGGTGCTGGAATTGGAGGGTTGATCTGGATATGTGAGTGATATTTCGATAAAAATGAGGGCCTGTACGGATTTAATGAAACTGAAGTGGGGGGTTAATATGTATGTAGGAAGCTGTGATGGTGTGCCCCCAAAGTAAAATGGCACACCACCATAGCTTCCTACATCCATATTAACCCCGCAATTCAGTTTCATTAAATCTGGACAACCCCTCATTTTTATCGAAATATCACTCACATATCCAAATCAACCATCCAATTCCAGCTCCCCTGGGTTCAGACCGTTTGACGGAGGATAGTCGGCCATGGTAAACCTCCGAGTGAGAGTGAAAGAAGACACGCTTAGTGTTTTAGATAAAATTACTCTATTGACAGGACAATTAATCATTAACTCACATTTCTGAGGTCATTGATATTTTTTATCAAATACAAATCATGCACCAACATACAAAAAAATAAAACATGGTGAGAATACATCCATGTTTGATATGTGAGTTCTAATTCGGTAAAAATGAATACGGTTTTTAATATATACATCATGGAATCTGAATAAATCAACGTCGATGCCCCCCGGTACCACAACGTGGCGTCTGAATCTCACATCATCCCCGCGTCCAACGCATGTGTCGCTCTGGTGTTCTAGCAGCGGGATCCTCCGCTTCTGGTGCATCTGGTTCCTCCTCATGATGCTGTGTAGAGGGATAACCAAAATCATGTGTGGATGACTGCTCAAAATCATACGTGGATGACTACCCAAAATCATGTGTGGATCCATATGGTCCTGGGGATCCTAAAAATGGTAGAAAGGGCATACTGAAGAAGTCCTCACCCAGAGGAGAGGGGGCTGCCACAAGCTGTGTCACCTGATCCAGCTCATAGTCCATAGTAGTCATCGGAGATGAAAAATGTGGTATATAAGCATCTCCCTGCTGTGCAAGATCATCAATAAGCTGGGTAGGATCATCTCTATGTGGAGCTGCCACATCTGTAGGAGGTGCTCTCGGATGTCTATCTCGCCGCCTCTACCCCTCCCAAGGTACTCGTATCCATCTCCCAGCTGGCAGTGGTGGTGGCGGGGCATCATCATCAGCAGAAATAGCAGGGACATCATCACCCTCAGGAGCTCCAGCTGGAGGATATGAATCATGATATACCTGTGGCTCCTCGTTATAAAAACTGTCTCATATCATCCAGAGATGGTCGTAGAGAGCCAACACATCTCGACGAACTACGTCTCGTCTAATATATGTCTCCACATGAGGATGTGTGATATGTGCAAGATGATCAATGCTATTTATATGCAAATGAAATGACATTCAAATTAATATCACAGAAGAGTTAAACAAATATAATATACCTTAATAAACATACCATCTGCTGAATGTCAATCCCCTGACGTGTAAGATGCATGATGGTATGAAGTCGATACCAGTCTGCATAATCACCCTGGGTAGATAACTAATACTGTGTTGTGGGATATCCATATCGAGAAATACCATACTAGGCACGCGCGTCCCATAGCTCAATATGAGATGCATGAAACTGCTGCCAGTTCGTCGACTGTCTACCTGTAAGTACAATAGAATGCAACCCATCAGGCTGTTCTGGTGCCATCGGGATATGCTGTATATAACCAAACTGGCGCATGACCCGGTCTGGCTGGTGCCACTCAATGATATGGAAGTGGATGAGTGACACCACTGCAGCATGATCTCCAATCATAGCTGTGCAGTATGGTGGAAGTGACACATAGTCATAACCTGTATATGGAGACCATGAAACCTGAAATGTAAAATCAAAAAGTAAGTGACATATTATCAAGATAATTTTAGTAAGATTACATTGAAATAACTTAAAATAGTGATAAAAAAACATATTGTTCTATAAAAAAGTATTTTTTGACTTACATAAACTGGCACTAATGCATCGAATATCTGCCGAAAGCTGTGCACACTATGTCTCGGTGTGTGTGCATGCTTCTGAGACTGACTCCACCTGGTTACAAAAGAGTAATATACAATAAGTTTATAAATAACAAAAACCAAAGTACTAAATAAATGAAAGTAATCAAGTAAACATACCATCGTCCACGAGGACAATCCTGAAATAGATCTGCTTTAAGTGGTGCAATAGCTCAAGGAGTGATGCGTGGAAAATGCTCCCAGGCCCACATCTGTACTAAATCCATACAACCTGCAATCTGTTATACATCTTCCTGACAACTAGTACAAAGGGATCTATATAGATATGCTAGTACAGTGGATCCCCAACTGTATTTAGCTGTCTGATCAAGATCCTCAAGTAATGGGAGGTACATCATGTGTACTATAATGCCCCGACCCCAGCTACCCAGAGTTGGTGCATTACTTCGTAACATTGGCATGATCACAAAAGATCAAGTCTCGAAAGACCGATTAGTTTAATAGCATTGGAAACACTAGATACATTCATAAATGTTACATTACATCATAAAGTGAAAAACTATAATAACAAAGTCTCCATAGTCCACACTCATATCCTCTTCTGACTATCCCTGCAGGTCATTCATAAAATACTTCTTCACATCCTGGAAAATATTAAAACATTGAAAGGGGTGAGCTTAAATGCTCAGTAAGGATAACAATATTTTGGAAGCTTTCATAAATAAACATTAACATTTAAGGTAATGTATAACTAAAACAAAAGCCTTTTTAAACTTGAACTTCAGCATGATATGGCAAAAATAAAATAAAATAATGCCATTTACTTACTCACATGGATATTCTACTAGTCGAATAATCCCATGCAATATCAATAACCACTTTCATAATGATGGAATTCATAATGCCAGACTATCATAACCACATAGTCAATGCCTCGTGCCAAGACCACAAATAAGATTTTGTCAAGGCCTCGTGCCAAAACACTAGTTTGTCTCATGAGACCTATCGATGAAATTGTTTTAGAAGATAAATACATTTAAAATTGCTCAAATATACTCCAGTGTTTTTCTGAAAACATTATGCAAGCTTCTGAAAACAAAATAACTAATTCTGAGACTGCTCGACTAATTACAGGCCATGATGGGTCCACGCCCAATCCCTTCCTGTCTACCATACTCGAGAGTCGGGTTTTCTGAAAAAAATTTTAAGCTTGAGTTAAATACGTATACATTTGCACTGGATTTTCATATATTTGAGATAAATATCTCTCTCTTTTTTGAAATCATTTAAAAAAAGTTATGACTTGTAGAGGAAGCCAAAACACAAGTAATGGTCACGGTGGCAGAGAAGTCGTTGTCGCCACATACGTACGACAAGAAAAACATTCCTTTTTGTTGTTTAGTAAAACGCTTCGTATAAAAAAAGATTCCTTTTGAATAAATGCAAAAGTCAAAGGGGTTTATACAACGTATAAAAGAAAGTTGTGTATAAAACCAAATATGTCTCAATGAAAGGAGATTGAGACGAAGTCCTTACAAAGATAATTTTTTTAAATAAAATAGATCTATTATGTGTATTCACTATAAGTACACATAAAGAAAGTACAAATACAAGATAGGACATAATAATATCATGACATAATTTGAAAGTAGGATATTAACCCAAAGAATGGAAATTGGGTTAAGAAGTTCCCTTACCTTGCGTCCTGTCTTGACTCGGCCGTTCTTTAACCTCCTGAATAATAAACTAGAGTTAATTTATAATTGCTTAAGAACCTTTTTCAAGTTTTTTATTCCTTTTATATCACTTATTACCATGTTATGAACATTATATAATTATTTAAGTTAATAATGGTCGTTTTGTCGATCTTTGGTACTTGAGTCAAAAATAAACTTCTTATAATTACAAGTTGTTCATGTGGTGATATATCCATTATATCCAGAATTATATTCATGATATAGATATCATATATCTCATATATATCTAGTATATATATGCATTTATAATATTCCACAACTTTTAGAGGTAAGAAATGAAATGCACCGTTCATGGAGACGGTAAGCCGTACGTACGCATGAACGCTACTTTCATTTCTATTTCGTATTTAATGAAATAATAATGATATAAAGGTATATTATAATTCTAGTATAATATCATATACAATATCATTTACTCCATCCTTTATACATCCCACATATGGGATTAACGATTCAAATCACTTTGAGGGGGTAGTAGTCCGCACTTCCTAAAATGAAAATATCGCGTTTACCCATAATGGAAACAATAAAGGTATGCCATAAATGAAAAATAAAAAACCTTAAGTAAAATATAAACATATTATATATCATATATATAAATATATTGACATCTTAATGGCCACCTTTGAAGGTGTTATATGAGTGTTGAACAATCATCGTTTCGTGAGGCAGAAATTCGCCATCCACAGAAACAGTATGTTCTTTAACCATTAGATGTAGGTGTGTGTAAGTGTAGCTCGAATCCTTCTTATAAAAAAATCCTAGTATATTTAGGATATTGGTTTTGTTACAAAATAAATTAATAAAAATAGTTTAGGGGGTTGGAGAAGCAAAATAAAACAAAATAACATAAGAGAAGACATTACCTTAAAATCGGGTAACTCTTTTTTGATTTGAGCCAAAGGCTTCCTTGGGAAGAATTCTGCCCAAAGTGAGGCTTCTAGGAGTAATAGAGGGAAGTTGGGAGAGTATTTGGGCAGAGGTTGGCCGAGCTAAAAGGCTTTGAAAGTGTGAGTAAGGTGGTAGTGGTGAGGGCCTTTTATAAGTGGAGAGGAGGGGCACTCTTGGAAAGTAATGAAATGTTACTTTATTATATAATGAGTTTCGGATTTTAAAGGTCCCACACTTATATAATTCGAGGATAAGGTGATAATGGTTTGAAATATACTCATCCAATAGGTTTTTGACAAGTGTAAGCCTTGGATTTTACATTATCTTTTCATTTTATTTAAATCGTTAATTAATGAGGTAATCGCTGCATCATCATGGTGTCGTAAATAATTTAATTTATTTAATGTCCAAAAATTATAAAAAAAAATATAATGATGTAGGAAATCTTTTTATATTTCTAATGATATTTATAGTAAAAAATATGACTTGTATAACCCCATTTAAAAATTGTTTTAGTAAAACAACTTATGTTTGTGACATTTTTATTTTAACTTTAAATAAAAGTTATTTATGTCATTTTCCTACCAAAGTGGTTCCATGAGGTCCCCAAGTTGACCCATGGATTTTCTTGGTCGGCCATGACACATCCAATAGGGGTAGGACAAGTGTAAAGGTATTTTAATATTTTTATAATATCATTTTTACCTTAAATATCACTAATTACCTTTAATCACGATTAATTAAACTTAAAAGTTACTATTCACCAAAAAATTATTTTAATCCCATTAAACCACATTTTACTTCCTAATGACAACCATGAATGTCAGATTTTTAAAAATCAAATCACAGAAGTGGTAATGTTTCATTTAAACGAAAAATCAGTTTTTTAACTACCACTTAGTGGTTTCACTATTCATCAAAAATTGAAGTTTTTCAGAACAATGCCAAAATTTCACCCTAAGCTATAATTGATATTCTGAATTCAAAAATGATGACTATTTTACAAAATTCCAAACTTATAAGTTGCATTAATTAATTTCATAATTAATTCCCGCTGTCACAACAAATAGCGTGTTTTTAAGAAACAATATATATCAAAAGATTGACAATTGTTTATGTCCAATTTCAAAGTGAAATTAATTCTAATGACCACCATTGAATAAAATAGTAAAAATATATTCTAATTATACTTTAAAACCACTCAATAGTACAATTTATCACTATAAAATATGTTGATTAAAAAGTTGTTTTTAAGTATTTTTCACTATTCATAAAAAATTGAATGTTCTCAGAAAATTACAAAAAATTCAACTTTGGATAATTTCGATATTCAGAATACAAAAATGAAGTCCATTTTGAAATATAAAATTTATATAATTTAAAAAAGTGGGTATTACTATTCATAACTGCTACTTTGATTGGTCACGGCGTGTTAGAATCTCGAACTTGCGTACAATGCAAGCTATTGCATTATTGAAAGAGAAGTGTATTGTGAAAGATTGGGGTGTTACATTCTCCCCTCCTTCAATAAATTGCGTCCTCGCAATTTGAAAATGTTCTTCGAAAATAAAAGGTTGAAAATAGAAAATACCTTTGTGGAAAACCCACATCGGAAATAGGGTTAATAATAATATAACATTAAAAGATTGAAAGATAAGTACAAAGGTCACCCGAGATAGCCCAAACAAGGATTCTATGAAAATATGGATATGGAAGAAAAACAAACCATCAAGGTTTGATGGAGAGTTGTAGAAAACAGGATTAGGAGAAAGTTAACCATAAGAAAATCACAAACTTGTGATTGGTTAAACGGTCATTGAATCCCCAGTTGGAAAAGTTAACCGGCAACGTTTTTGTTTTAAATTACCTTTTATAAAGTTGAGGAATTTATTTAAGAGATTTTCTAAGAATGTAAGGAAATATACTTACTTGTCGTGTAGACTTTCATTCCTTAATAAATTTTTACCACAAACCCATCTTTCACTTCAAATGGTAACATAACTCAAAAATATTCTATTTATCCTAATTGTATAAGGTTCCAAATATTAACACATACCATTTAGATTAGGAAAACTATTTTGTAATAACCAGGGACTTCCTGTAGGTTAGTGGTAGGTAATAAAGGCCTGTCGCACTATGGTTGTGGGTTCGATTCCTGCAGCTTTGTCCGACGCGAAGGGTTATGCCCCACCCTGCAGGTTGTCCTTTTCCTAAAACTATAGTATTATAATATTCCAAAAATAATCTTCAGAAATGTTTTAACCTTAAACAATACTATCCAAAGATCAACTTAATCCATTCCAACCTTTATAGTTATCCAAAATACCTCTGTCCAGACATTCTCTAAAAGGTCTCTAAATTCCAAAATCAATTGTAACATCAGATTCCCCAAACAAAGTAAAGTTTCTCTTATTGTCACATACTAAAAATATGATTACCTTCATCATATTAAAACCTTAATGAAAAAAAAACAAGTACTGCAGTACAATCCTTATATATATCACATTATTCTTATAACCATAATATAGTTCTTGAGTCCAAAAACACAAATAAAATAATTATTCAACTTCATCTGTAGTAACAACATAAGCTTGGCCTTGATCCCTTGCCCTTTTCTGAGGTAAGTTTCCCTGATGCTTATGACATTCATTTGAATAATGCCCCATTTCCCTATAATTGTAGCATTGAACATTGATAGCCTCTTTCTTTCCCTTGCAATCACGCGCCTGGTGACCTTTTTCTCCACATTTATAACAAACTCCCATTCCTTTTAGACAAGCACCAGGGTGATTCTTCCCACAATTATCACATAATGGAAAATCCTTCTTTCCCTTTTTCCCTTTATCCGTCTCTTTTTCCACCGTTCTCTTCTTCTCTTGCTTTACTTTGTTGTCATAAGACTTAGAGAATTCCTTTTCTGTCTTGATAGCACATGAGACAATATTTTCGTATGATGAGAAGGTTTGTGAGACTAATTCTCGATGAAGAAATGGTTTTAACCCATCAAATAAATGATCAATCTTACTTCTTGGGTTACGTATACAATCTGCAGCATGCCTCGCTAACCTTGTAAAGTTAGCCTCATACTTTGCGACATTCTCATCCTCCTTCTGCCTCAGACTCAGAAATTGCCTTTCCATATCTGCTCGATGGTCACGAGGAAAGTATTTTTCTAAGAAAAGATCTTTGAACTCTCTCCATTCCATACTTGATACTTCTTCATCTTCCTTTTTATTTTGAATCAGCGACCACCATTGATCGGCATCTCTAGTGAGGCGGTAGACTGCCATGACAACCTTCTCCCTTTCGCTACTCCCCAAGGCATGGAATATTTTCTCTAAGGAGTTTATCCATTGCTTAGATACTAATGTATTTATACCCCCATTAAATGTTGGTGGTTGTTGCCTCATGAAGCGGTCTAACATTGATCCTCCACGTTGCGGATTAGGGTGTTCCATACGAGTAAGGTTATTATTCATAACCTGAGTGAGTTGTCCCAGTATGGTAATAAGTTGATCAGCACCAGTTGTATCCCCAGATCCACAATAATTATCTTGAGCAGGAGGGAAATCCCTACACGGAGTGCGTGCATTGATACGGTTTCCATTCCTTCCACTAGGCGCCATTTATAAACAATGACATAAAATAGATTAGTTTATGAATCAAAATACATAATTCCATACTCGTAAAATACTTAACATAAATTGAACTATGTATGGATATAATCCATAATCATAAAAATGTTTTCTTTGAGGAAGTATATAATTATAACCCTTCATAGTGGTTTGTAACAAAAATGAGAATTATCCTAAGCATATCTCCTGGGAGTGTCGTAACCAAGAGTGCAGCAAGACCCGTTGTCGTGCACCGGTTCCCGTTCGAGTCTAGCTCAAAGCGGTGTTTTTGGGTTTTACCCCTAGGTACATCTGTGCCAGAGCCGCTTCTACCTGCTTGTATCCAGACAGGGATGTATTGCTCGGAAAACTCACAAAATCTCAACAACAACAAAATTCTAGGAAGTTCTTCTATACTAATCCTCAAAGTCTATCTTTGGGCTATGTTCTCTAATCAGAGTTTATCTAAATCTAGCTTCGAAGGTTAGTACTAAAATGCCTCTAATACCAACTGTAACGCCCCGACCCCAGCTACCCAGAGTCGGTGCGTTATTGCGTAACATTGGCATGATCACAAAAGATCAAGTCTCGAAAGACCGATTAGTTTAGTAGCCTTGGAAACACTAGATACATTCATAAATGTTACATTACATCATAAAGTGAAAAACTACAATAAAAAAGTCTCTATAGTCCACACTCATATCCTCTTCTGACTATCCCTACAGGTCATTCATAAAATACTTCTTCACATCTTGGAAAATATTAAAACATTGAAAGGGGTGAGCTCAGATGCTCAGTAAGGATAACAATATTGCGGAAGCTTTCATAAATAAACATTAACATTTAAGGCAATGTATAACTAAAACAAAAGCCTTTTTAAACTTGAACTTCAGCATGATATGGTAAAAATAAAATAAAATAATGCCATTTACTTACTCACATGGATATTCTACTAGTCGAATAATCCCATGCAATATCAATAACCACTTCCATAATGATGGAATGCATAATGCCAGACTATCATAACCACGTAGTCAAGGCCTCGTGCCAAGACCACAAATAAGATTTTGTCAAGGCCTCGTACCAAGACACTAGTTTGTCTCATGGGACCTAACGATGAAATTGTTTTAGAAGATAAATACATTTAAAATTGCTCAAATATACTCCAGTGTTTTTCTGAAAACATTATGCAAGCTTTTGAAAACAAAATAACTAATTCTGAGACTGCTCGACTAATTACAGGCCATGATGGGTCCACGCCCAATCCCTTCCTGTCTACCACACTTGAGAGTCGGGTTTTCTGAAAACATTTTTAAGCTTGCGTTAAATATGTATACATTTGCACTGGATTTTCATATATTTGAGAGAAATATCTCTCTCTTTTTTGAAATCATTTAAAAAAAGTTATGACTTGTAGAGGAAGCCGAAACACAAGTAATGGTCACGGTGGCAGAGAAGTCATTGTCGCCGCATACGTACGGCAAGAAAAACATTCCTTTTTTTCGTTTAGTAAAACGCTTCGTATAAAAAAATATTCCTTTTGAATAAACATAAAAGTCAAAGGGGTTTATACAACGTATAAAAGAAAGTTGTGTATAAAACCAAATATGCCTCAATGAAAGGAGATTGAGACGAAGTCCTTACAAAGATCATTTTTTTTAAATAAAATAGATCTATTATGTGTATTCACTATAAGTACACATAAAGAAAGTACAAATACAAGATAGGACATAATAATATCATGACATAATTTGAAAGTAGGAGATTAACCCAAAGAATGGAAATTGGGTTAAGAAGTTCCCTTACATTGCGTCCTGTCTTGACTCGACTGTTCTTTAACCTCCTAAATAATAAACTAGAGTTAATTTATAATTTCTTAAGAACCTTTTTCAAGTTTTTTATTCCTTTTATATCACTTATTACCATGTTATGAACATTATTTAATTATTTAAGTTAATAACGGTCGTTTTGTCGATCTTTGGTACTTGAGTCAAAAATAAACTTCTTATAATTACAAGTTGTTCATGTGGTGATATATCCATTATATCCAGAATTATATTCATGATATAGATATCTTATATCTCATATATATCCAGTACATACATGCATTTATAATATTCCATAACGTTTAGAGGTAAGAAATGAAATGCACCGTTCATGGAGACGGTAAGCCGTACGTACGCATGAACGCTACTTTCATTTCTATTTCGTATTTAATGAAATCATAATGATATAAAGGTATATTATAATTCCAGTATAATATCATATATAATATCATTTACTCCATCCTTTACACATCCCATATATGGGATTAACGATTCAAATCACTTTGAGGGGGCGGTAGTCCGCACTTCCTAAAATGAAAATATCGCGTTTACCCATAATGGAAATAATAAAGGTATGCCATAAATGAAAAATAAAGAACCTTAAGTAAAACATAAACATATTATATATCATATATATAAATATAGTGACATCTTAATGGCCACCTTTAAAGGTGTTATATGAGTGTTGAACAATCATCGTTTCATGAGGCAGAAATTTGCCATCCACAGAAACAGTATGTTCTTTAACCATTAGATGTAGGTGTGTGTAAGTGTAGCTCGAATACTTTGTATAGAAACATCATAGTATATTTAGGATACTTGTGTTGTTACAAAATAAATTAATAAAAAGATTTTAGGGGGTTGGAGAATCAAAATAAAACAAAATAACATAAGAGAAGACATTACCTTAAAATCGGGTAACTCTTTTTTGATTTGAGCCAAAGGCTTCCTTGGGAAGAATTATGCCCAAAGTGAGGCTTCTAGGAGTAAGAGAGGGAAGTTTGGAGAGTATTTGGGCAGAGGTTGGCTGAGCCAAAAGGCTTTGAAAGTGTGATTAAGGTGGTAGTGGTGGGGGCCTTTTATAAGTGGAGAGGAGGGGCACTCTTGGAAAGTAATGAAATGTTACTTTATTATATAATGAGTTTCGGATTTTAAAGGTCCCACACTTATATAATTAGAGGATAAGGTGATAAGGGTTCTAAATCTACTCATCCAATAGGTTTTTGACAAGTGTAAGCCTTGGATTTTACATTATCTTTTCATTTTATTTAAATTGTTAATTAATGAGGTAATCACTGCATCATCATGGTGTCATAAATAATTTAATTTATTTAATGTCTAAAAATTATAAAAAAATATCATGATGTATGAAATCTTTTTAGATTTCTAATGAATATTTATAGTAAAAAATATTACTTGTATAACCACATTTAAAAATTGTTTTAGTAAAACAACTTATGTTTGTGACATTTTTATTTTAACTTTAAATAAAAGTTATTTATGTCATTTTCCTACCAAAGTGGCTCCATGGGGTCCCCAAGTTGACCCATGGATTGTCTTGGTCGGCCATGACACATAAAATATGGGTAGGACAAGTGTAAAGGTATTTTCATATTTTTATAATATCATTTTTACCTTAAATATCACTAATTACCTTTAATCACAATTAATTAAACTTAAAACTTACTATTCACCAAAAAATTATTTTAATCCCATTGAACCGCATTTTACTTCATAATGACAACCATGAATGTCAGATTTTTGAAAATCAAATCACAGAAGTGGTAATGTTTCATTTAAACGAAAAATCAGTTTTTTAACTACCACTTAGTGGTTTCACTATTCATCAAAAATTGAAGTTTTTCAAAACAATGCCAAAATTTCACCCTAAGCTATAATTGATATTCTGAATTCAAAAATGATGCCTATTTTAAAAAATTCCAAACTTATAAGTTGCATTAATTAATTTCACAATTAATTCCCGCTGTCACAACAAATAGCGTGTTTTTAAGAAACAATATATATCGAAAGATTGACAATTGTTTATGTCCAATTTCAAAGTGAAATTAATTCTAATGACCACCATTGAATAAAATAGTAAAAATATATTCTAATTATACTTTAAAACCACTCAATATTATAATTTATCACTATAAAATATTTTGATTAAAAAAGTTGTTTTTAAGTATTTTTCACTATTCATAAAAAATTGGAAGTTCTCAGAAAATTACAAAAAATTCAACTTTGGATAATTTCGATATTCCGAATACAAAAATGAAGTCCATTTTGAAATATAAAATTTATATAATTTCAAAAAGTGGGTATTACTATTCATAACTGCTACTTTGATTGGTCGCAGCATGTTAGAATCTCGAACTTGCGTACAATGCAAGCTATTGCATTATTAAAAGAGAAGTGTATTGTAAAATCTTGGGGTGTTACATGTACCAAAAGGGTGGAGTAGTCGACACATAACATGCCTCTAAGCAGTCACATAATATATGCATGTGTGTGCCTAATAAGTTTCTCCTCATCTGCATCATTAGGAATGACAACAAAATGCTCATCAAGCCATGTCATGCGCAATCGAGAACCCATGAGGACACCTCATACGCCAATGACATCAATGCCTAATAATCGTTGTATGACAGCAGCCCAGTTTCCACTAGTGGCACCCGTAATTGCCTGTCCATGGATGGGCAAACCAAGAATGCAGGCGATGTCCTCTAAAGTAATGGTCATCTCCCCCTCTGGGAGATGAAAAGTGTATGTCTATGGCTGCCATATCTCAACCAATGCCACAATAAAATGATGATCAATAGTCTTGAAGTCACACATAGCGAATCCATAAAATCCCGCACATCTAAGGTATGGAAAAATAGCTACTGGGGGCGCATCGTGATGATAATGATGTGCTCTCCAAACATCAAGTGTTCGAACAGGTCATCGCGCCAACACAAGATGTGACACATGCGTCTCCTGGCCAGATAATAGTGGCTGCTCCATCTGATTATACAAATAGTAAAACATTAATTTCATGTTAGACATCACATTTATCATTTAAGGTATGAAATTTATCATGTAATGTATGAAACAAGCATGTAATGAGTTAAATAAAGTAATTTAGGATATGTTCAATATATAAAGTAATTTATGATATGTTCAAAATATAAAGTTGATGATATATTCACTTTGAATGCTTTCAAAATTCAACAATGACATTGGATTTTGAAAGATGACAACGTCACAATAATTGGCCAAAATTATTAAAGGAATTTATGATATGTTCAAAATATAAAGTTTTGGATTGATTCTCCAAACTACTATGTATATAGAATACTAATGATGTTATTATAGGAAATATTCTTCGTTGTATATTTTGGTTCATACATGTCAAAAATGACTTATGGATCATTTTCCTAAAGCATTTGAACATATTTTAAGTACATTTTTCTGCCTGCAAATCAATGCACCCTTGTCTCTGAAACCTAAAATAGAGAGTTGGCCTACTCAATATGCTCAATCAACATCGTTTATAAGGATTATGGAAAAACCTTTGATCCATGTATGGTTGACATGAAAAAACATCCTTCTTCTGCATCGTAGCTTTAGTCGACCCAGTAAAGAACCAACTGTCACATATTCATGACCTCTGAATGAATATTTGACAGTTGGTTCTTCACCGAGTCGACTAAAGAGGGGAATTTCCAATGTTGCAGAATGAATCAATGTTTTTTGTGTGTGGAGAAAACCCATTCTCATGGTTGAAAACGAGGGGCATAATGTTTTAATCATTTTTAAGAATATCAATTATTTAGGTTCATCACTCTATTTAACACTTTTTAAGAAAAGGATGAGATGGGCATAATGTTTGAAACTGGTTGATAGCTCACCTTCTCCTCAAATGTTGATTTGTTCTTGCCTTTTTTTTATCTATTCCCACTTCATTTTCCTTGGATCTTTGGATTTTTTAGGTGTGGGTTCATCACTCTTTTCAGGTTGGACCTTATTGGCTTGATTTCTTTATTTGTCATTTTCTAGGCTAGTAGTCTCAGATTCTGTTATATCCTCAATTTATTCTTCACTAGTATTCACTCTAGATGATTCTTAGATTCTGTTAAATCCTCGATCTTACATTTTATCTATTTTAAAATTTCTTGTCATTTTTCTAAAACAACAACCACTTATTTAAATGACGATGATATATATTCACTATGAATGGTTTCAAAACTCATCTATGGATAGATATTGATTACACATACAATGTGTTTACAGTAACTGATGGAGTACAAAAATCATTTTAACCATTAGATGATTTCCCTATGTGTCTAGGGAAATGTGTCTTTGTATGACCCTCCTGGAGGCATATGCCGCACCTTCGTCTAGGTGCCTGTTTACTAGGCCAATCCATATCATTCTGAATATGAGTCGAATTTGGGCTCCCTTTAGGGAGAAGTCTACTATTGTTCGGTAGAAGCGTGGGTGTGTCATCAGAGAGATGAAAATTCTGATATTCTCCGATTGGCATCCATGGAGTATTGTAGCAAGAGTTGATACTGTCAAGTCGATAAACTAGATCAACAAACTGCTCCTAATATATGTGTATTATTCATATTTACCTGTGATTGGTAATTTTCAAACTCCCTTGAAAACTCCATTTATGCATTCTATGATGTTAGTCGTCATATGACCATATCTCCTGCCATCATCATATGCCAACAACCATTTCTGGTTTGGAATTTGTATCATGTAATCACAATCTTCCGGATTAACTCTTTGAATATCTTGAAGACGCTCCTCCATTCTTTGTTGTTGAGGATTATATGCTATCATACAAGAAATAATCTGAACAGATAGGATCATAACTATGATAGGATTTTTTAATAAGAAAAAGGATATTCATACCAATTTTTAAGATTGATTTCTTCATTGACTCATTCTTGAATCTCTTTCGTAGATTTTTAGCAATGTGTCGAATACAATATCGATGATGGGAATATGGTGGTCTCTATGAAAATCCCTCAGACTGTACTGCCTTCTTGATTGCACGGTGACGATCTGAGATAAGGCAAATCCCTTATGTGCCCATAACAAATTCTCAAAGACATGCCAGAAACCAACTCCATGATGAGAAGTTCTCTTTCTCCACAATTGAAAATGCCAAAGGTAGAGGGGCTCGATTTCCATCTTGTGTGGCCGCAATCAATAAAGTTCCTGTATACTTTCTATACAGAAATGTGCCATCTATTTGTATAAACTACTTGTAATGCCTAAAAGCTTCCACACATGGTAAAAATTCCCAAAACAATCTATTAAAAACAACCATTGACTGGTCAACTTGGTTGTATTGGTTAACATATTCAGTAGTATGTAACTGATAGATCACTTGATTATTGTGACGTAAAAGCTCCAAAAGTTGTGGTAAAACTCGATAAGAATCATCCCAATCACCATACACTTTCACAATAGCCTTTTGTTGTGCTGCCCATGCCTTCCAATAAGAGATATAATACCCAAAAAGTTGTTTGATTCGCTCCATCACTAGAACAACAGGAACATCTTGACATTCTCTAATCATTTCAAAAATAACCATTGAAACAAATTCAACATCTAATGAAGAGTGTTCCTATGACAAGCTTGGGTTCACACATGTGTGTGGAGTAAATCTTGTGATGTGCCAGCTATGAAAAGTGTTATCAATTATAGCTCGTAGACACATTTGACAGTTCAAATCATATTTGTCACAACGAATCAAATAATAAGATCTTTTTGACTCTTCTACAACATAAGAGTAATGTCTTTCAATGTGATATTGTTTTATCACATTTTTCATTGCATTTTTACACTCAAACTCTCTTCCAATATACAGAATGCCTTCATCTGCCACTCGATCTGTGGCCCCAATGATTCCTGGAAATTCTGAAGTTGGAGTAATAACTGCCCAATCAAATTCTAGCAAGTGATTTATGCCTTCCGTCGACCATGAACTCAATGGTGGGGGATGGTTCAAAGGTCAGTTAAACCTCACATGAGTGGGCACTGACTGTTCTTCCGCATGCGCTTCCTCTTCATATTCAGCTTCCTCTTCATCATCTTCTTCTAAATTGTCATCATCCTCAAAATCATCGACCAACACATCTACAGTATGTGGGGGACTATCTATTGAAATTGTGGCTGAGGTAAATTATGGTACCACTGCTGATGGAACTTCTTGATGTGTTCTAAAAGGAGCATATGACATAGTCTCCTGACATTGTGATGGCCCAACTTCCAATGTTGATGGAACCTCCATTGTAGATATGGTCACATACAACTCCATCATTTGATTGGCAGGTATAAACTTAACCAATGACAGTACGTATTCCCATTCTTCAACATCAGTTATCGGATAGGCCACATGCCAAAATCTATCAACATATTGTAGATGCCTGTATATGATAGATTCTATCGCTTGGTTTCTTGTCAGTTTCAACTTTCGATGAATTTTTCTTTGAAGAGTTCCCAAAGTTGTACAACCTCCAAGCATTACAACAGCTTCTGGCTGTATACTATAACTACATCCTTGTTCTGTCTCAATTATTTTTCCATTGCAATAAATATAAGCAACCATCTTTTTTATCTAAAATAAACCCTCATTATTAATCACATATGATCAAACAATCTAATTATGTCTGCATGCTTCTAGAATTTATGTTGGAATCCTAGTCCCTCCACCAAATCAATATGTTCAAACCATATTGATGTGTAACTCTCTTTAAACAACCCACAAGTTTGTGTTATTTACCCAAAAATAGTAATTCAAACATATTCATACATATCCACATGCATCATATGCATGAGGTACATGAACACGTCATGTAAAAGCACAGAGTTATATGAACTTGAAAAACTCAACATGAATAAGCCCAGAGCGACAGATAGCCAACCCCATTCACTTTCCTAGACAAGGCAAGCCTCCAGGAAAGTAGGTGGTCTGACCCAAAGCTCCTCTATCTGGGGATACTTTACTCAAGCAAGCATTTCAGTTCATGAAAACTCTAACACTTATGTAAAAAATATATTCAACTACTAAATTCAAGTTCATAACTACAATTACAAACTGAGGTCAAGGTAGATGACAAACTAAATTCATTATCATACTTAGAATGTGATGCAAATATATATTATATAAACAATTCATAATATAACTACTTCGCTAATTATTGTAACTACTTCACTAATTACTGTAACTACTTCGCTAATTACTGTAACTACTTCGCTAATTATTGTAACTAATTCGCTAATTACTATAACTAGTTCGCTAGTTATACTTCATTAATTAACTAATTAGATTTAATTAACTACCTAATTATATTTCATTAACTACCTAATTGGATTTCATTAACTACCAAATTAGATTTAATTAACTACCCAATTAGATTTAATTAACTACCTAATTAGAATTACTTAACTTAATTAATTACCTAATTAGATTTAATTAACTACATAATTAGATTAAATAATTATATTTAATTAACTACATAATTAGATTACCTAATTATATTTAATTAACTACATAATTAGATTACCTAATTATATTTAATTAACTACATAATTAGATTTAGTTAATTACCTAATTAGAGTTATTTAATTACCTAATTATTGTTAATTAATTACCTAATTAGTGTTAATTAATTACCTAATTAGTTTTCATTAATTAACTAATTAGAATTGTTTAACTCCACTAATTAGAATTGATTAAATTCACTAATTAAGATTGATTAACTTCACTAATTAGAATTGATTAATTAACTAATTATAATTGATTAATTAACTAATTATAATTGATTAATTAACTAATTATAATTACTTACTTAACTAATTAGAATTGATTATTTAACTAATTAGAATTAATTAGTTAACTATTTACAATTAACTAATTACAATTAATTAACTAATTTTAATTCATTAATTAACTAATTTGAATTGATTAACTGAATAATTTGAATTGATTAACTCAATAATTTGAATTGATTAACTACATAATTAGAATTCTTTAATTAACTAATTAGAATTGATTAATTAAATAATTAGAATTGATTAATTAACTAATTATAATTGATTATTTACTAATTATAATTGATTAGTTAACTAATTACAATTAACTAATTACAATTAACTAATTATAATTAATTAACCAATTACAATTAATTAACTAATTACAATTAAACCAACTATTTAGAATTACTTATTTAATTAATTAGAATTAATTAGTTAACTAAATACACTTAATTAGTTAATTACTTAAGTAAATATTAACTAATTAGAATGCATTAATTAACTAATTATAATTGATTAATTAACTAATTATAATTGATTAATTAACTAATTAGAATTACTTACTTAAATAATTAGAATTGATTATTTAACTAATTAGAATTAATTAATTAACTAATTAGAATTAATTAGTTAAGTAATTATAATTAATTAGTTAATTATTTACAATTAACTAATTACAATTACTAATTTTAATTACAATTAATTAACTAATTTTAATTCATTAATTAACTAATTTGAATTGATTAACTGAATAATTTGAATTGATTAACTCAATAATTTGAATTGATTAACTACATAATTAGAATTCATTAATTAACTAAATAGAATTCGTTAATTAACCAATTAGAATTGATTAATTAACTAATTAGATTTGATTAATTAACTAATTAGATTTGATTAATTAAATAATTATATTTTATTAATTAACTAATTAGAATTGATTAATTAACTAATTATAATTAATTATTTACTAATTAGAATTGATTAATTAACTAATTATAATTGATTAATTAACTAATTAGAATTGATTAATTAACTAATTAGAATTGATTATTTACTAATTAGAATTGATTAGTTAACTAATTACAATTAATTAATTACAATTAACTAACTAATTACAATTAATAAACCAATTACAACACTACTACAAATACCCCTTTTATCAGCGCTAAAAATAGCGTTTAACAGTGCTAGAAAAGCACTATTAAAGCCGGCGTAGATAGGGGGCCCCTTTATTAGTGCTCCAAAAAGCGCTGATAAAGACCCCTTTTATCAGCGCTAAAAAAAGTGCTGATAAAAGGGGTCTTTTATCAGCGCTAAAACGAAGCGCAGATAAAAGGTTCCTTTATCAGTGCTTTATTTTTAGAACTGATAAAAGTTAAAAAAATTATTTTTTTTAAAAAAAATCCTGGAAATCTCGTGGGGGATTTTTACAGCGCTTGAGCCCCCCCCTTATCAGTGCCTTCCCGCACCTCCAGCGCCCCCACGCACCTCCCTCCACCCTTTATCAGCGCTATCACCCACCCTTTATCAGCACTATCTCCCATATTCCCCCATGCACGCGCGCCCCTGCCTCCACCATGTTTTGAACTTGATACCTCCCCCTGCGCGCCTAATCCCTTACCACTCCTCTATTTTGATTTGTTTTCCATTTCATGATATCTCTATTTATATATATATATATATATATCTCTATTTAGTTATATTTATTCATATAGTAATATATATTTATATTAATATATATATAGTTATATTAATATATATATAGTTATATTAATATATATATTTATAGTTATATTAATATATATATTTATAGTTATATTAATATATATATTTATAGTTATATCAATATATATATGTAGTTATATTAATATATATATATATATAGTTAGATTAATATATAGGTATATAAATATTTATATATTGGTATTTTAAATAAAATGGATATTATTTATTATTTATATAAAGCCAATATATTTTATATGTAAATATATTTTATTATTTATATTTATAATTAAATTTTTATGTGTGAATATATAAAAAATATGTATATATTTTTATATATTTGATTATAAATAGTAGTGCATTATAAAAAATGATAAAATTTCAAAGACATAATATCAATATGAATGTAACACCTTGGAATAAATTCAGTCCCCACCAAAAAAGCTAATAATACCCCCTTAAATGAGGCTGAAAATCCACAAAATGTTAAAAAATCGGGGTATCCTGAGTAAAAACTCAGTTTTGGAGGCCTTCTAGGCCTTTTTTATCCTTGAAAAACCTTGACCGGGGTATCCCCAAGTTTAAGGGTGTAGAGATCATTGCAGTCTTCGATTTGATATATGGTAGAGTTCAAACGGACACCCGGATCAAAAGTTATGGCCGTTTGAAGTTTGAGTTGCGTTTTTAACAAATTTTGGATCTTTTTTTAATTGTTTTTATTTTTTTAGTCTTAAAATTGTTGTTAAATGACTATTACTCCATAATAATTAGCAAATTATTAATTAAAAATATCTTTTTAATTTTTTTATAAGCCATTTTCACTAAATATCTTATATATTAAGTGTAACTGTATATTTATACTTATCTAAAATATATTTAAAATTATATTTAAAAAATATATATTATATTTATATCAATATAACTATATCTATATATTTAAATATTAATATATATATTTTTAATGATTTTTTTGGAAGTAGACCCTTTATCAGCGCTATTAAAAAAAGCGCTGATAAAGGGGTACCCTTTAACAGTGCTAAAAAAGCACTATTAAAGGGGGTACCTTTATCAGCGCTTTTTCATTAGTGGTGATAAAGGGTGGCGCTGGCCTTGCCCTGTTTTGTGGTAGTGCAATTAATTAACTAATTACAATTAATTAACTAATTACAATTAAACCAACTAATTACAATTAAACCAACTAATTAGAATTACTTATTTAATTAATTATAATTAATTAGTTAATTACTTACAATTAATCAGTTAATTACTTACAATTAATTAGTTAATTACTTAAAATAAATTAGTTAATTACTTATAATTAATTAACTATTAACTAATTAGAATGCACTAATTAGCTAATTCGAATGCATTAATTAACTAATTAAAATGCACTAACTAACTAATTAGAATTAATTAATTTACTACTTAAAAATAATTAGTTGACTAATTATAATTAATTGACTAATTAGAATTCATTAATTAACTAATTAGAATTAATTACTTAACTAATTATACATAATTAGGTAACTAATTATACTTACTTAATTAACCAAATTAAATTAATTAATTAACTACTTACAATTTATTATTTTTTAAACTAATTCTATAAACTAAACATATAAATTAATAAAAAAATTCTATAATCTAATTACATTAACTTAACAATTAAATAAAAAATTTAAAATATTAAAGAAATGTAAATGAAAACTTACCTCAAATTTGCGGAAAGGTCGACGGCTGGACAACCAGAAATTTGTACTCTAAAATTAGAGAAAGGGAGGGGGGTTTGGGAAGGAGGGAGAGTGGATGGATGAATGAGGAGGAGGGGGTGATGGGGTTTTATAGTTGGGGATGGAGATCAGTGCCACTTGAAGTGGCGTTGATCAGTGTAATAGTAAGAGATCAACACCACTTAAAGTGGCGCTAATCAGTTACCCATAAAGGGATCAGTGCCACTTCAAGTGGCGCTGATGAATAGGAGCAGAAATTCCGCCTAATGCCAATTCAAGTGGCGCTATGGAATTTTTTTCCATTAGCGCCACTTCAAGTGGCACTAGGGTGCCCCATTTCCTAAATAAAGAAAATGGGGAGCCCATTTTCATAAAAAAATTGTCCCCCACCTAAATTATCCCCCTACTGTATTTTGGTGTATTTTAAAATTTTGATTTTTCAATTTTAAATTAGCGTTTTGGTTTTAAAGGATTGTATTTTAATTGAATTTTTAAGTTTGGGGAAGGGATTTAAATGGACCACAGAAAGAAATTTACTAGGTTAAACTAATCCAACTCAACATAAGTGGAGTTTTTTTTCTTTTTCATTTTCATTTTAATGTTTATTTAAATTTAATGTATCATTTTTTTTGATAAACAGGTATATTTTTTAATTATTGTGTGTGTGTATATATATATATTAACATTTATGTAAAAACTATTATATGTTTATTATTTAATATTTTTCAATAAAAAGTTTTTATTTTATAAAAAAATTATTTTTAATCATGATTACAAATGTGAACCTTCTCGTGGCCCGGTCCACTTAAAATACGAATCGATCCAGACTCAATTTTTCAAGCTTGTATTAAATATAGACCTAGACAAACTGAACATTTTTAAACTTGATCCATGCAAACTTGATATGATATGTTCTGATCGTTAAGTACCCCTAAAGGTAATTAGAGGAATGAGAAAGATGTAGTGTTACAATATAAGACACTACCACACACCCAGTAGAAGAAATTAGGTACTCATTGAAATGGGTTGCTTTTGGCAAACAATCTAGTGACTGGTGGTTGACACTGGGTGGACAGTGGGCCACCGGATGGATAATGGTTATCCAATAATTACTTGGTGCCTTTTCCAACTTCATTTTCAATGAGAGGCATTTTCATCGTTTTGTAGTCGCCAAATTTTGGGATAAACTTAGTTCATCCTTTCAGAATGGTATTGGATTGAGATTCCTTTACTTCAAATATCCTTTTCTCTTCCTTGATCTTCCTTCCATGATATCTCATACTACATCATATTCAAGATTATTAAATGCCTTCTCAATGCTTTCTCCAATACCATTGAGAAAGGTTGTCCTTGATATAGGCTAACCACAACCCCCTATCTTCTTTCCTTCTTCTTCGCTCATCGCGTTGTTGCTCATCGCTACTCAGATATTTAATTTTATTCTTCGAATCAAAATAAAATCCTTAGTATTTGTTTCACATTTTTCATTTAATTCAAATCATGCATTATTTTGTCTTTTATTTTTTTTGTGAATGTTATTCGTTTCACTTTATTTTCATTCATCATATATTTATATTATGGATACATACAATAACACCCAACTCTGGGTACCCGATTCCTGAAACCCAAGTCAAACTGAAACATGGCCTCAAGCACACTCCTTGATCGCTAGAAGCTACCGAAAAATGGTGAGGGATATAATAAACCACACAGAATTATTTTATCTCTAAAAATAAAACACATCATTGTGTTAGTATATGTGAGAAATTTGTGGTGAAAACCACTTTCACAAAATCATTAAATTACAATGAAAGAAAATATTTTTTCAGTAACCCAATATTTAAAGGAAAACCAAACCGAAAAAATAACAAATGAAAACCAACACATGATATCTAACACCTGACTTAAACTCACCTACGTGCCCGCTACTCAACCTCCATGACCGCCACACGAAACTATGACTCTCCAATAGTGAAAAAATGTGAAACCTTTATTTTAATTTCATCATGGATAACCAAACATACATGTCCACCAAAGTGCACATGCAAGGTGTAACAGCCCTCGATCAGAGACCAATAATCAGTGTCTCATTTGGTGGCACTACGTGACCTCAAATGCGCTTCCTCGTATGTCAGAGGCTGTCGACTAGCAGTGAATGTCTAAGGTGTTACCACGAGGAGACCATACACTCATATCCAAGTAACAAGAATGAAAAAATAATCACGAAACATCCACAAGAATAAACAACCCAAGTACACATAATCAGTAAAACAACAATGCTATAATAATGCAACATGGAAACATATAGTCATACATCACAACCAGTCACCCACTAGGGCGACCACATATGAAAAATAAACAAGAATAAAATACATGGAGGCTATAATACCATCCTCAAGCCTCATCACATCCCTCACCTATATACATCAAAGTTATTCGACTAAAAAATCAAATCCTGAGCTTTTTTCCCTACCTGAACCTGTGATAAATGAGGTTTGCTCAGATACCCACATGTCATGACTGCCCGAGTAGGGTCTGAGTACAACTTAATAGGGCACAACCAACAGGGTCCCTAACATAACCAGTGTATATAGTGCTTGAACATATGATATGATCTACTAAATAAAATTAAACAAAAAATGAAATATTATAACCAATGTCGATCCTCAGGTTCTGACATGACACCCAAGTTTGATCATACCCGCTTCAACCCATGTTAGATGTCTTTGATCATGTTACATAATCATTAGGGGGATATATGTCCAGCCCTAGAATCTCATGAATTTATTTTCAGGTGTAAACACAGGATCCTAGAAAGTATGCTAGTCGTCCTAAATACTATTAGAATTTCCAGATCCCAAGTAACATACTAGGCATCCCACATACGTATAATTGCTAAATCCCAAGTAATATCTGAAGCATTCCATGTAGGTATACTTTTTGAATCCCAAGAAACATCCTAGGCATTCCATGTAGTAGCAGGCATAAACACTGGATCCTATGAAGTATCTTAGGCATCCATATAAAGTATCAAGTAAAAATCATAGAATCCTAGGGAATATCCTAGGCATCCAATATTGTATCAGGTGCAAACAATAAATCCCAAGAAATCTCCAAAGCATCACATTCATAAAAACTCTAGGGCAGTGTGTCCCTCATATAATATCTCATGTGTCACAAATCACAAGGGCTGACCATCTACCTGAACCCAATTCACATCTCCTAGTCTGGCCTCTCAAGCATGTGGCCTATACTCATCAAACAAGGAAGGCCCTGTTACACATCATGGAGAGAAGGTTGCACCGTAATTAGGTTAAAATCCAAAAATGAAGAGATGAAGGCCATGTTGTAGCATATTTCCTGTAACGTGAAGGGTGTTATTATTAGTAGTGTGAAATATTGTGTTTTTTTAGAGTCTACAGGTCTCCACATCATGTAAGAAAGACCACGTCATAGACAGTGGATAAGAAGTCTTCCACGCCACAGAAGAATCCTACACCATAGAGGGTTTACATTTGGAAGTTAGAGAGAAACGAGTTTATTAAATCTATATAACGTTTCACCATGGATATGTAATCCACATCACTACCACAAATGGGTATGCTACGTCATAATATATGATTTTTGTATAATTTGAACAACATTGATGATTTTGATTTATCTTGGAGGTTTGGTGGTTAGTTAAACACCTTAAACTACCAAAATCAAACAGAATGATAGATATTTGATGGAATATTTTTCAAGGGAAATATTTGAAGTATAAAAAAAGAAGTTAATTGAAGTTTGAATTTCAAATATGAAATTCAATAATTCTCAGGTTAAAAGAGAGTGTTGTTTTACAAAATCAAATAATCACACACATAATAGAGAACCGAAAAAGGAATATTAAAGATCCTAGAGATCTAAATACCATTTAATATCTTGATTAAACTATAGAAGTGTTTCATGAATGAAGTGATTTTATGATTAGGATTGAAAAAAGATATGGATGTCCTTATCTCTGATAAATCTGTAAGTGAAGAATAGAGAATCATGGAATAACAACCTTGTTGTTTTGTGTCATTATCTTCGATAGATTTATTGTAAGATTGACTTACATGTTGATTTCATCATTGTATCCCTTTTTAAATAAGTGAGTCAAAGAATGGAAGAGGCCGTGGTCCTAGGTGGAGAAGTGATTTATTCCTAAAGTTATAATCACATACTAGTGAAGTATTTATTTATCAACATATCAACACATTAATGATATGTGCTCCATGGAGTAGCCTTTTATATGTGAACCAAGTAAAATCATTGTGTTCATTCTATTTATGTTTATAAATTTTATTGGGATTAAAAATCATATTGAAGTTTTAATTTATAACATAAATACAAGATCCAATTTTATTTAGAAGAGAAGAAGAAATTTCATCACCCTAATACACCCCATCTTAGGGTTCACAATGGGACCAAGGTACAATAAGTGGTATCAAAGCCATTGGTTGTTTTCTTGAATTTGTCAAGAGATTACTATAGTCATAGAGAACATTGTAAATGTAAAGGGATTACCCTTATTCAATGGATGAAATTATTAGATATGGAATAATAGGATGATATCCCATATTCAATATCTTAGGCTTGATGCATATTTTTTTATGGTAAATGGGATCAAAATAAGTGATCCCATAGGAAGGTAAATGATGAAATCTAACAAAAGGTTGATGAATAATGATGCTAAGGATCATAATGACTCATCAGGAGTTATTTATAATAAGATATATATGAAGGTGATGGAATACTTAATAACCAAAGGTATTTAGGATAAAATTTCTAATATCTATGGAGGTGACACTAAAATAAAGGTGGAAAATTTTCAAGTTTTACATAACAGATTAAATGATCTGAAGATGAACTAAAATGAAAATATAGATGGTTTCTTTAATCATCTTGCTAAATTTATTTGTGCCATTAATGGAACTAGTAATGATATTAAGGATTCAAATATTATGAATAATATCATTGGAAGATTACCTCCTATGTATAATTCAAAACTATTAACCCTAGAGGAGATAAATCATGGTGAGTTTTATCTTGATGACTTTCACAACAAACTAGTTGCTTATGAGATGAAGGTGAAATTAAAAAAATCTTTAGAATATTCATATAAATATATTTCATTCAAAGGTGTTGATAATATGTAATTTTAGGAAGTTAAAAATTAGGATGATGTAAGGGATTATTTCTTATCACTTATTTCAAGGAAGTTTAAAATATGAAAATTAATATATGAGGGAAAGCAACCTCTAGCTTGTTTCCATTTTGGAAAGGTTGTACACATCATTTCTAGATATCCTAAGAGGTTTAATGGAGAATGTGATGAGTACGAATACTCACCAAAATAGAAGAATAAGTCTCCATTTATAAAGAACTTAAATTCTATAAATTAAAGTGGAATAAAGTTTCAAAGGAAGGTGATTATTAGCAAGGAAGAAGAGGATGCTGAAGAAGGTATATTAGAAGGATTTGAATATGATTTTATACTAGAAGTAGATGATACAATGATGAATTCTAGAGAGAAATATAAAACTGGAGAAGATGATGATAATCAACCAGAAGGAGTTATAGACCTTCAAGTGGAATTAAAAGGATCTCTTGAAGAGATTGAGTTACAAAGAAATTAGAATAGAAAAATTAGAGGTTTATTAAAGGAGACTTCAATCTATGTTGATGAACTAGAAGCTAAAGTTGATCGCCTTGAGAAATTAGTGAAATAGTATAAAAAAGTAATAATAAAATCAAAAGATGGTGTGAATTACATATTGAATATTTAAGAATAAACTAAGATCATTGACGATATTAATTTATTTTCCAAGGATAAAGTTAAGAAAACTCAGACACTTGAAGAAGAATTTGTTTCCTTGAGAAAGAATGATGAACCAGGATTCAAAACAAATAGTTCAAAAAAGAATCTTTAGTTTGGGAAATTTTCAGATGAAGTGTTGAAAGAAAGAGCATAATGAAGTATAATAAATTTTGAAGAAAGGCTGAGTGCACAAAGGCTAAATGGTATGGATAAAAATAGTATTGCTTTTGATTTTGTAACATAAAAGACACAGTCTATAAATATGAAGAACATAGTGAAGCGATTGAAGGGAAAAAATTCACAACCAACAAGAACTTAGCAACAATTAAGAAATTATTCAAAATCCGGTGATATGTAGAGAGGTGACAACTACTAGATATTTCCATTGATGAAATGTTAATTTTTTGGGTTTCTTGGACACATTATGTATTATGGAGGTGAATATGAAATCTATCTAAGAGGAGAATATATTGGAAACTAGAAAATGAGAGTTGAAATACTCCTCATATCAGGGAAGAAACTCTTTCCATGGTTACTATTTTAATTTTTTAAACTTTAGACATTAAGTAGTCGATTACAGGAAGATAAGAGGAAGATCTTATTATGTAAGACAAAGAAAAATGGATGCAAGACAGTCTATTTAAGTTCCCTTGAAGAATAGGTTGTATCCTCTTAAGGAAGGAGAATTCAACTTGATGGCTTGTGTTGAAAATGATAGGAACACAACCAGAAAAGTCTCAACTCATTTGAAAATTTCTTAGAAGGAAAGAAGGAATATTGAGAAGGAAAACTTGGTAGAAATGAAATAAATAATTTTAACACCTAGATTTTGGAAAGTGGGTGTTCATATCACATGGTAGAAAAAATATATTTTTTGAAGAATATTAAATACAAATTGGATCAAACTGTGTGATTTTAAAAATAATAGATAAATGAAGATTAAAGGAAGTGGAGAGAGTCGACTATCCAATGATGAATTATGGAATATGAATTTTCTTTATGTTGATGGTCTTTGTCACAATATATTGAGAATTAGTCAACTTTGTGACTTAGGTTTGGAGGTCACATTTAGTCAGAAGGGCTGTTACATTAAAGAAAAATCTTAAAATTTTCTTATGTAATGTTGAATAATAAATGTAAACCTATATTAGGTTAATAAAAATGAAAGCACATGTCTTCTTTTATTTGAATCAAAAAATAGTGTTTAACATCATAGGCTTGGGTATATTAGTCAAAAAAGCATGGAATAACTTTCAAAACTAAAAGCTACAATTGACACACCAAATCTAAAATGTAATCAAGAAAATAAATGTGATGCATGTGTAAAAGGACAACTCATGAGACAATTATATTGACTGAAGAATAAGAGATAAAAAAATAAACTTAATTTAATTCACATAGATGTGTATAGACTTATGAAAGTTCCCAAAACATATGGTGAGAGGTGTTACTTTTTTTTGTTGATGATTACAATAGAATGGTAAGTATCATGTTTTTGTAAGAAAAAACTGAAGTAATTGAGTGCATTATGTGGTTTTGTAAAAGAACATATAATGAAATTGAGAAAACAATCAAGGTTCTTAGGTCTGATAATGTTACACAATACACTTCCTATTATGTAGAGAATTACTTGGGGAAACACATAATTAAGCAGGAAGTCTCATCTATGAGGACACTACAACATAACTGTGTGGCAGAAAGGTCTAACCATACAATAAACAATATGGAAAGACCAATGATGATAGAAAGTGTCATCTAATTCCATTTTTTTTAAAATAAGCTATGCAAGTGGTATTTTATACACATAATAGGTATTTTCTTAACCCTAGTGAAAATAAAACTTCTTGTGAAGTGTGGAACAAAAGAAATCCAACACCGAAGTGATTTAGAGTGTTTGAGAGTAAGTTTTACATTCAAAACAAAGAAGGTAATCAATAAAATTATGGAGATGCTGTAGATGAAGGTATTTTTTAGGCTACTCATTCAAGAGTAATTATTATAAATGCCTCAATAAGAGGTTAAACAGAATTGTGGAAATTAGTGATGACTAGATTATTAAAAAAATTGAAACACTTATGAAATTATAGATTTGAATAAATTATATGATGAAGAAGAAGAACAAGTTATGAATCATAATGGTACACACAATTCAACATATAAAGAAGAGGATTCTAAAGTTGAATAAGTGGATGAAGATATTTCGAAATAAAGACAACCAGTGATTTCACAAAGAAGAAGACATGATGAGTTCGATGAGGCCAATATTATTAGTGATAAAACTTGTAATTACCCACCAATTCTCATTGGATTGAGAGTACAACGGGTCATTACTAGGCCTTAAGCGACATCCCCAAGATGCCAAAGGCTGGAAATAAATGCCAAAGGGTTTCAAATACAAGTGGGGGATGATTTACCCTTTAAGAAATAAACCAATAAACCTACCAACCATAACCAAACATTCACTATATGACGCATGAAAAAATGGAAGACAACTCAAAAGCTTTATGTATCTCAAAATCACATCAAAGTAAGAAACAAAAAAAGAATAATCAAGTAACAAAGTACACAACAGATAGACTACACAAGACTCTCCAAAGACCTCAAGACTCCATGCTCAACAATCTCCAAGCTCTAAAATCTTCGAATAGCCCAAACATCACGAGGCAGTGCTAAACACGTGCGAAACATTACCTTTTCCCTTGTCCTGGAAGATAACATCTGCAAAAGCACCAAAGTTCCAAAGCAGGGGTGAGTATAAAACTCAGTAGGTTTTCCCCAATGACTTCCCTACTCACGCCACTAAGATAGAAGAGTTAGAAATAATTATATAAAACAATTTCTCAAAAAATGGTTTATAACTAAATATAAACAAGTTTCCAAAACCATTCATTACCAAAATCATACAAGTGCAATTGAAACTAATTTTCCCAGTAAGATATTTTTCTAGAAAAATAACTAAACAATCTTTACAACCATTTAAAAATATTCTTTTATCAGCATACCCAACCATTACTCAAACCCATTAAACCAACCATGCATGCTACATTATGACAGTTCCATACCCATGAGCAATTTCTTGTCGATCTACCAAGTCATCACAAGGTAATTGTTTCCCATGTGCCATTAACCCTTTGGCACCGAGCACAAGGTCATATTTCAACCAAGCCCCGTGTATGAAATTCCCATGTGCCATTAAACCTTTGGCACTGAGCACAAGGTCATATTTCAACCAAGCCCCGTATATGCAACATGAACACACACCATATATTCCCAACAATCATGCCAAAACAACCCTTTCAATAAAAACACCTTTTTATTGAAAACCATTTCCGTCAAAACCATTTTAATACCAAACCATTTAAATTCCAAACCATTTTAATAAAACTCCATTTTTATTGAAAACTATTTCTATTGAAAATATCTTTTTCATCAATCATTTAGAAATTCTAGAAAATCCATAATTTAAAATCATCATTTTAAATTCATGAAACTAAACCCCCTTTTGCACAACTATTAACCAAGATCACGCAATTTCACAAAAATCATAAATCATAAAAAATGAAGATTTTTCCATGAATTTAACAATCAATAAACTAATTTGAATCTAATACAATAAACTCTAGAAAGAGGAGTCGATAGAGAAGCCTCTTACCTCAAAGTTTTTGATGAAACTCAACAACAGATGAAGAACGCACAAAAAGGCGTGTCGGTTCTCCAAGAATGGCCTTAGTTCTCTTATACTAGCAAGATCACGACTAAAAATAGAATTATTTGGCATCCAAAAACATAGATATACCCACTATAGGTTCATATCTGAGAAATAATGGAGATCAGACAAGTATATCTAAGCATATCTAAGAAAACAAGACAAATCAGAAAAGAATTGTGACATACCTCAAGAATCGGATCAAGATTCCAAGAAAGCAGCTCAGATCTATTCCTCTATCATGAAAAACACCATATTTATACTTAATTGATGTTAACAAACTTATATCTACCCAATGGAGGTGTAGATATAAGAAAACGAGAAGTATATAAGGAGGAGTTTGCAAAAAATGAAAAAGAACCAAGAAGATCGACACTTACCCCAAGAACCGGGCTTGAAATCACTAAGGGAAGGATCTAGGTTGGATCCAACTTGTGTGGGGAGAGTTATCCAGCCTTATAGGGAGAGTAATCTCGAAATAGGGGCGTTTTGAATCCAAAAAGAAATATATAGTGCAAAAACAAGTAAGCTCCTAGAAAATAAGATCTAGATTTGACCTCTGCGCAAGGTTTGACCACATGGTTTGGACCAACCGTGTATGGATCGTGCGACCTTCCTTTTGGTCCCAAAACTTCTTATAAAGCCCCAAAACTCTCCCACACTTCACCTTTACCCTTTTTATGGAACAATTTTTTTTTATATAAACATCCCACTTTATGGAAACACCCCACTTTATGGAAACAACCAACATTATGGAAACACCCAACTTTATGGAAACTCTCTATATTATGGAAACTCTCTATTTTATAAAAACTATCTATTTTATGGAAACTCTCTATTTTATGGAAACTCTCTATTTTATGGAAACTCTCTATTTTATGGAACTATATATTTTATGTAAACTCTCTATTTTATGGAAACTCAATCAAAGACACACCAATTAAAAAAACATGAGGAAAGGGATTATGTACCCGAAACTGGGGGTAATACATTCTCCCCACCATTGGTCTTTCTGTCCTCATAAAGTAGAAAACCCACATTGGCCAAAAAGAGTTCCGACCACTACTCTTTCATTTCCTTCTCACGTTCCCAAGTCTCTTCCTGAATCTGACCATGTTTCCATAAAACCCGCACTAAGCCAATGCTTTTCCCACGTAAGACTTTCTCTTGTCTATCCATGATCTGCACTAGGATATTTACCAATGATGCATCTAGTTCTAGGTCAATGTGATCCCATCTGATCACATGGCCAGGATCAGGGTGATACTTTTTCAACTAGGATACATGGAACACATTATGCACCGAACTAAACCATGGTGGTAATGCCAACCAATATGACACCTCTCCAACCCATTCCAGTATCTCAAAAGAGCCAATGTTTCTAGAAGATAACTTTCCCTGCTTCCCAAAGTGACGATGTACAAGCCTAGGAGAGATCCTTAAGAAGACATGATCACCCACAGTGAATGACAACGGTCTTCAATAGTGATCTGCATAAGATTTCTGATGACTCTGAGCCATCTCCATCCTCTTTCTAATCAATTGGATCTTCTCTGCTGTTTCTTGGACAAGGCTTGGCCGAACTAGTGAAGTTTCACCCGTTTCCACCCAACATAGTGGATAATGACAAGGACGCCCATACAATGCTTCAAACAGATCCATGTGTATTGAGGCTTGATAACTGTTATTGTATGAGAACTCTACTAAGGGTAAATGCTCCTCCCATGATCCACCAAAATCCATTACACAAGCATGCAACATGACTTCCAAAATTTTTATCGTCCGCTTGGATTGTACATCCATCTGAGGATAATACACCGTGATCATAGTCAACTGAGTCCCAAGGGCTTACTGTAAGGATTTCCAAAAATGATACGTGAACCTCAGATCTCTGTCTGAGACTATTGACACTGGTACAACATGCATCTTTACCACTTTTTGGATATATATTTTTGAAAGATCCTCCACCGTATGAGTTTCACAAATAGGGATGAAATCACTACGGGAAAAATGAGCAATTGCGACGGGTTATTTGCGACGGGATTTATTCCCGTCGCAAATAGTCATGTTAAAAACTTATTTGCGACGGGGGTACTTCCCCGTCGCAAATAAGGAGGCTTTTGCGACGGGATTGCTTTCCCCGTCGCAAATAGTTTTCCCGCGATGCGCGCCAAATCGCGGGAAACTTATTTGCGACGGGGAAATATTCCCGTCGCAAATAACCGGCGGCGGTAAAAGGTATTTGCGACGGGAATATTCCCCCGTCGCAAATACTATGTCGGCAGGGAGTATTTGCGACGGGACCCGTCGCAAATAACTATTTACCGGTTGACCGTAATAAATGTTGGCTAAGGTATTTGCGACGGGTACCGTCGCAAATAATACTATTTGCGACGGGAATCCCGTCGCAAATGGGCCCGTCGCAAATAATCTAACCTATAAATACCCCCATCCGTTTTTTTCATTTCATTCTCATTCCTTATCTTCTCTCTCTTTCAGAATCATATTTCTAGAGTTGAGTTTTTCCCTAGTTTAAGTTTTTTCTCCGGAGCCGATATTAAAGTTTTGAAGAACGATCAGAACAGATCAATTTTCAAGGTATTTATCTTTATTTTAATTTTTTATTTATTTTTAATTTTTTATTAGTTTTTATTATTATTAATTAGTTGTAATTTAATTATGTTTACATTGTTTTATTACTTAATAAATTTAAATTATTAGTATTGTTTATATGGTAATTAGGAATAATTAGTAATAATTTTTAATAATTAAGAATAAATATTAATAACTAGTAATAAATACCAATAATTAGGAATAAGAACATTATTACATTATTAGTTTATTTTATTATTAATATTAAAATAATATAATTTTTTATATATATACAGTTCTTTTTTCATCTGTGTGTTTGCTGTCTTCACATGTATTATTTGTATGTGGAGATAGAAAACGCACAGATGAAAAAAGAACTGTATATAAATTAGAAAATTATATTATTTTAATATTAATAATAAAATATATTAATAATGTTATTATTTGTAATTATTGGTAATTATTTCTAATTATTGATAATTATTCATTTAATTACTAATAATTATCAATAATTAAGAATAATTAGTAATAATTACCAATAATTAACAATAATTAGTATTAATTACCTATAATTAGTATTAATTACCAATAATTAGTATTAATTACCAATAATTAGTATTAATTACCAATAATTCGTAATAATTAGGAATAATTAACAATAATTAGTAATAATTAGGAATAATTAACAATAATTACGAATAATTAACAATAATTAGTAATAATTAGGAATAATTAGGAATAATTAGTAATAATTAGGAATAATTAGGAATAATTAGTAATAATTAGGAATAATTAGGAATAATTAGTATTAATTAGGAATAATTAGTAATAATTACCAATAATTAGGAATAATTAGGAATAATTAGTATTAATTACAAATAATTAGTATTAATTAGGAATAATTAGTATTAATTACAAATAATTAGTATTAATTACAAATAATTAGTATTAATTACCAATAATTAGTCTTAATTACCAATAATTAGTATTAATTACCAATAATTAGTATTAATTACCAATAATTCGTAATAATTAGTATTAATTACCAATAATTCGTAATAATTAGGAATAATTAACAATAATTAGTAATAATTAGGAATAATTAACAATAATTAGGAATAATTAGTAATAATTAGGAATAATGAGGAATAATTAGTAATAATTAGGAATAATTAGTAATAATTAGGAATAATTAGGAATAATTAGTATTAATTAGGAATAATTAGTATTAATTAGGAATAATTAGTATTAATTACCAATAATTAGTATTAATTACCAATAATTAGTATTAATTACAAATAATTAGTATTAATTACAAATAATTAGTATTAATTACAAATAATTAGTATTAATTACCAATAATTAGTCTTAATTACCAATAATTAGTATTAATTACCAATAATTAGTATTAATTACCAATAATTAGTATTAATTAGGAATAATTACCAATAATTAGTAATAATTAGGAATAATTAACAATAATTAGGAATAATTAGGAATAATTAGTAATAATTAGGAATAATTAGTATTAATTAGGAATAATTAGTAATAATTACCAATAATTAGTATTAATTAGGAATAATTAGTATTAATTAGGAATAATTAGTATTAATTAGGAATAATTAGTATTAATTACCAATAATTAGTATTAATTACCAATAATTAGTATTAATTACCAATAATTAGTATTAATTACCAATAATTAGTAATAATTAGGAATAATTAACAATAATTAGTAATAATTAGGAATAATTAACAATAATTAGTAATAATTAGGAATAATTAACAATAAGTAGGAATAATTACGAATAATTAGTATTAATTAGGAATAATTAGTAATAATTACCAATAATTAGTATTAATTAGGAATAATTAGTATTAATTACCAATAATTAGGATTAATTACCAATAATTAGTATTAATTACCAATAATTAGTATTAATTACCAATAATTAGTATTAATTAGGAATAATTAACGATAATTAGTAATAATTAGGAATAATTAACGATAATTAGTAATAATTAGGAATAATTAGTATTAATTAGGAATAATTAGTATTAATTAGGAATAATTAGTATTAATTAGGAATAATTAGTATTAATTAGGAATAATTAGTATTAATTACCAATAATTAGTATTAATTACCAATAATTAGTATTAATTAGGAATAATTAACAATAATTAGTAATAATTAGGAATAATTAACAATAATTAGTAATAATTAGGAATAATTAACAATAATTAGTAATAATTAGTATTAATTAGGAATAATTAGTAATAATTACCAATAATTAGTATTAATTAGGAATAATTAGTAATAATTACCAATAATTAGTATTAATTACCAATAATTAGTATTAATTACCAATAATTAGTATTAATTACCAATAATTAGTAATAATTAGGAATAATTAACAATAATTAGTAATAATTAGGAATAATTAACAATAATTAGTAATAATTAGGACTAATTAACAATAAGTAGGAATAATTAGTATTAATTAGGAATAATTAGTATTAATTACGAATAATTAGTAATAATTACCAATAATTAGTAATAATTACCAATAATTAGTAATAATTACCAATAATTAGCATTAATTACCAATAATTAGCATTAATTACCAATAATTAGCAATAATTACCAATAATTAGCAATAATTACCAATAATTAGCAATAATTACCAATAATTAGTATTAATTACCAATAATTAGTAATAATTACGAATAATTAGAAATAATTAGAAATAATTACCAATAATTAGCAATAATTAGCAATAATTAGCAATAATTAGCAATAATTAGAAATAATTAGCAATAATTAGAAATAATTAGCAATAATTAGAAATAATTAGCAATAATTAGTAATAATTAGCAATAATTAGGAATAATTAGTAATAATTAGGAATAATTAGGAATAAGTAGGATTAATTAGGATTAATTAGGATTAATTAGGAATAATTAGGATTAATTAGGAATAATTAGTAATAATTGCCAATAATGACCAATAATTGCCAATAATTACTAATAATTGCAAATAATTAGGAATAATTGCAAATAATTAGGAATAATTAGGAATAATCAGGAATACTCAGGAATACTCACGAATACTCACGAATACTCACGAATACTCACGAATAATCACGAATACTCACGAATAATCACGAATACTCACGAATACTCACAAATAATCAGGAATACTCAGGAATACTCAGGAATACTCAAGAACACTTAGCAAAAAAAATTATATTATCAATATTTATGAAAAAAATATTAATATTATTAAAATAATAAAAATTTATAAAATATTAAAATTATCAATATTTACAACAGATTTTGCTCTATTCTTAACATGTTCAAATCTTAAAGGGTCGCTAATTGTCAGGTCATGCGCAATAAAAAGTTTCTGTCAGCCATGTCCAATGTAAACTCTATAATTGTCCTTGCATGGTCGATCACTTCAAAAGTAATGTTGCAATCAGACAAACCAAGTCATTCCCTTCTTATCTATAAGAATCATCTCACATGAACCTTTACATAGACCATTCTTCCTTGAAAATTTAAGGGAAAAATAATGATATCCCCTCAAATTTTTAAGGAAGAATGATCTATGTAAAGGTTCATGTGAGATAATTCTTATAGTTAAGAAGGGAATGACTTGGTTTGTCTGATTGCAACATTACTTGCGAAGTGATCAACCATGCAAGGACAATTATAGAGTTTACATTAGACATGGCTGACACAAACTTTTTATTGCGCATGACCTGACAATTGACGACCCTTTAAGATTTGAACATGTTAATAATAGAACAAAGTTTGTTCTGAATATTGATAATTTTAATATTTTTTAATTTTTTTTTTTATTTTAATAATATTAATATTGTTTTTTCGTAAATATTGATAATATTTTTTTTATTACTAATAATTAGTAAACGAAATCTGCTTGGATAATGAAGGGAAAATTTATAACCATCTCCACAACGATGATTATCAAATTTCCTTTCATTATTCAAGCAGTTTTCCTTTTGCTAAGTATTGCTAAGTATTGCTAAATTAGTAATAAATAGTAATAATTAGCAATAAATTGTAATAATTAGTAATAAATTGTAATAATTAGTAATCCTTGCTTGAGTGTTTTTTCTAACAAATTATTCAAAACCAGTAATGATTTTATATTTTATAGAAAAATATGGAACAGCGAGGTCGTCAACAGTCATTATTAGATGACCGCATATGGATAAATCAACGTAGAAATCCAAATGGTTCTGGTTTAAATCCAGTATATATAGAGGGTGTGGAGATTTTTTTATCATTTGCGGCATCAAATTCAGAATTTGTTTCAGAAGGAAAGATAAAATGCCCTTGTAGAAAATGTGCATTGAGAACGTTTGACACGTTTGACAAAGTGGGGGAACATCTCTTGCGTTTTGGTTTTCAAGCAGATTATGTTTTTTGGTATCAACACGGTGAACGCAGTTCCAGAGCAGATGATACCAACTTGATTCCGGATCCATCCCAGTTTCAAGATTTAGTACATGATGTTGCAGGTTCATCTGTTCAACATACAGAAACTCCGGCTGATATAGCTTCAAATCCTGAGTTGGGACCGTCTGAATTTTATGAGTTGTTGAAGTCTGCTGAGGATGCATTATATCCTGGCTGCAAGATGAGCAAATTAGAAGCAGTTGCAAAATTTATGGCTATCAAATCAGATAACGGAATGTCAAACACATGTTTTGACCAGATATTTTCTTTGCTGAAAACACTGTTACCCGAAGGAAATGTTTTACCTGCAAATTACTATGAAAGTAAGAGGTTGGTTCGAAATTTGGGGCTTACTTGTCAGAAGATTCATGCATGTTCAAATGACTGCATTTTATATTCAGGGGAAAATGAGTCGTTGGATAGTTGTCCCACATGTGGGCAACAGAGATATAAAGAAGGACAACACGGGAAGTCTGGTTTGATTCCTGTAAAACAGTTGAGATATTTTCCGCTTACATCCAGACTTCAGCGTTTATTCATGTCTAAGAATACAGCGACAATGATGTCATGGCATAAAGAGAATATTTCAACCGATAAAAGCTTGAATCATCCAGCCGATGGTGATTCATGGAAACATTTTGATAGAGTGCATCCATCATTTGCTTTAGAAGCTAGAAATGTTCGACTGGGCCTTTCCACTGATGGTTTCTGTCCGTTTGGATCTTATGGTAGTCAATATTCATGTTGGCCTGTTTTTTTAACTCCGTATAATTTACCTCCATGGATGTTGATGAAGGAGCCATATATCTTTTTGACTTTACTAATTCCAGGACATCCGAAGAAAAATATTGATGTTTATTTGAAGCCATTGATTGATGAATTAAATTTATTGTGGAGTACTGGTGTCAGTACATATGATGTTGCAACGAAACAGAATTTCATACTGAGAGCAGCATTGATGTGGACAATAAGTGACTTCCCGGCTTATGGGATGTTATCTGGCTGGAGTACACATGGTCAGAAATCATGTCCTTACTGTATGGGAGAGAACAAAGCATTTATGCTCATTCATGGAAAGAAACCTTGTTATTTTGACTGTCATCGCAGATTTCTTCCAGCTGATCATCCTTTTCGCAGAAACAGATATCATTTCAGAAAAGGAACAGTTGAAAGGGATGAACCTCCAAAAATGCTATCAGGTTCGGAGTTAAAATCGGTTGTATTTTCATTACCTCCCATCACTTTTGGTCCCACAATAAACCAACAGAAAATTTCTGGTTTTGGGAAAGAACACAATTGGATTAAACGTAGCATATTTTGGGATTTGCCATATTGGTCTGATTTGTTGGTCCGACACATGTTAGATGTCATGCATATTGAGAAGAACTGTTTTGATAATTTGTTTCATACAGTTTTGGATACGCCAGGAAAGAGCAAAGACAATGTAAATGCACGTTTAGATCTTGCCCAAATTTGCAGACGTCCAGAATTGGAACTATTTGAGAATGTCAGAACAGAAAGGTTACTGAAACCAAAAGCAGCTTATACACTGTCTAAAGAAAACCGTTTATTATTTTGTCAGTGGATTGCAGATTTGAGACTTCCAGATGGCTGTGCTTCCAATTTGGGTAGATGTGTAAAGAATGGTCATATTACTGGATTGAAAAGTCATGATTGTCATGTTATAATGGAGAGACTTCTACCAATTGGATTAAGAGGTCTGTTGAATTCTGTGATTTGGGATTCCATAACAGACATGTCTCATTTTTTTCGGGAAATTTGTGCGGCTACGGCAGATTATGATGCTCTAGGCAAACTTGAAAAAGATGTTGTTGTAATTATATGTAAACTGGAAAAAATATTCCCGCCGTCTTTCTTCGACTCAATGGAACATTTGATGTTACATTTGCCATATGAAGCCAAATGTGGAGGTCCGGTACAGTTTCGATGGATGTACCCATTTGAAAGATGCATGCAAAAATTGAAAAGAAAAGTACGCAACAAAGCATCTGTTGAAGGATCTATTGCAGAAGCTTATTTGCAAGAGGAAATATCTTTTTTCTGCTCCCATTATTTTGAATCTGAGTATCCTTCAAAACACAACCGAATGGGACGGAATGAGAGGAATATTGATGAAATCGACAATCAATTATCTGTTTTCAACCAGTCAGAGCTTGGTTTTGGTGGAGTTTCTGAACGCTGGCTTTCAGATGATGAACATCATAGAGCTCATACGTATGTTCTGCTCAACTGTGAAGAGATGACATCAGTTGTACTGTAAGTGTTTATATCACTTATTCTATCATTTATGTTACAGTAAATAACTTTGGTTTTTATAGGTTGTATGATAATCATATCAAGAAACAAATTCCACAAATTACAGCAGCTGCTCTCGAAGAACGGCGACTGAAAAATTTCTCTCAGTGGTTTCAAAAACTGGTAACATAAATTCTTTATCATTTAGCAACTCATTCAATGTATAGTTTACTATATTGATAATTATTTCACAAATCTTCAGGTGTCTCGACATGCTGATAAAATTGACAAACGGCTCTGTGTATTGAGTAACCCACCTTCCAAACTTGTTAAAACTTATAATGCATATGTGGTGAATGGATTTCGATTCCACACGCATGAATATGGGGAATCGAAAAAAACAATGAACAGTGGAGTTAGCTTGAGAGGATCTCATCATCGAGAAAATGAAGTTGACTTTTATGGCATGCTTGATGAAATCATTGAACTCTGTTATCTTGGACAACATTACATAACCATGTTCAAATGTCGGTGGTTGGATACAGAGAGAGGCGTGCGTGTTCATCCGACTCATGGAATCATCGATATTAAATGTAAAAGTGTTCTCGCAGTAAATGAACCATTCTTATTGGCTCAACAGGCATATCAAGTTTATTATGCAAAGTACTGTGCAACATCAAGAGACTTGACTGATTGGTGGAGTGTAATAAAAATCAAAATTCGAGACAATCAGTTTAGTCAAAGTGAATGTGCTTTCACTGATGTGCAAAGAATTGAAGTTTTTCAAGAGAGTACTCAAAATCAATCTTTTTTACAAAGAGATATGAGTATCGATGACGACACCCCACATTTAAGAGTCGGTGATGACGATGATGTTAATGATGTCACACATGAATTTGAAATGGTAAGAGATGAAGCAACTGCAACTCGAATGGATATCGATGATGTTGAGGAGGAATATGAAGATGACATTGACATATATGAAGATGATGATGAAGATGAACACTTATAGAATTCCATGGTATTTATATACAATCATAATATGTATATATATGTATATATAATAGTAATTATCAATTATTTGCTAATATTAACATTTTCTGTTTCAGATGGACGAGGCCACATTTCGTGAGTTGACGGAGGCTGACCTGCCTTTCGATGCGGATGAGTTGCTGGCAGATGACCCTCAGCCTGCAGGCGCTTCAGGGAGTACGCGGAGGGGGCGCGGTCTTGCACGATTGATGATTCCTGACCCCGTCCCCGAGCGACGTCCATGTCTTGGGTTTGATCCGCGCACCCGGAGGTGTGATAACCTATGTAATAACCTGTGAATTTGACTAAGATTTCATTAATCTATTCACATAATAAATGTTTATTATTTTTTCAGTTTTTCGCATATAGCAGTCGGACAGGGCAGCGCTATTTTGCGCAACTATTTCTCTCAGCCGTGGACCACATGGGAGCAGATTCCCATTGATGTGCAGCAGGCCATGTTCGGCCATTGGTTGGTACGTACGTAAATAAATAATTTTTATTTTGAAAATTATTTCATTTCTAACTTGATATTTTGATTTATTTGTAGGGTTTATGGTATCCGATCGAGGATACCATGCGTGACGCCATCCACGAGGCATGGGAGGTGGCCATGCGTGATCGCCTTCGTCAGTTTTTGCACAATTTAAGAAAAGCTGCGATGAAGAAAGCAGGAGTGTCAGATTTTGAGGAGTCATGTAGAGCACACCGACCAGAGTACATTTCATCCCATGTATGGGATGGATTATGTGCGCACTGGTTGAGTGGTGCCTTTCAGAGGAGATCATCGGTGGGGAGGCAGAATCGGGGGAGGCAGGAGGTGACTCATCGAGCTGGGAGTCGTTCTTTCAGTACTCATAGACAGCATCTGGTACGTACATTATTTATAAATATTTTATATAACTATAAATATTAACAGTTTATTTTTTATTCTTATAGGCTGTCGAGCACCCCGATATTACAGAGTACGACGTATATCGGAGGATGTATAGTGATCCTGCTACTGGGGAGCTCAGAGGTGATCGTCAGCATCACATCGTGGTCAGTATTATTTGTTTTCAAGTTTAAAAATTAACTGCATATAATATATTCACAATTTTAATTTTAAATTGCAACTATAGGAGTCATATGAGGCCGCAGCGGCACAGGCCCGGCCTGAGAGTCAGGCCGAGTCATCAGATCAGACCACTGCCCGTCAGTTTGATGAGGCGGCATGGATGCAGGCCACCCAGTATGCCTTCGAGAAGGGCCGGGTAGTTGGTATCGGCTCTCGACTGACTCCCGGAGATTATTATGGCAGTGCTGCGATGTCGGCGTCCAGCTCGAGGGGAGCTCGTGCATCTTCTTCTACACAGTATGAGGAGCAGTTGCGATCTCAGACTGCACAGATAGAGAGTCTCCGACAGGAGCAGGAGCAGATACGTCAGCAGCATGAGGAGGAGCGTTGACGCCAGCAGCAGCTGTACGAGGAGCAGACGAGTCGGTGGCAGCAGCAGCATCAGGAGCAGATGGAGTACATGCGCCGACTCACTCATGCTTTAGGGATGGAGTTTCCTCCACCACCATCTGCAGATCCCCCACCTCCCCCCCCTCCTACAGATTAGAGTTTGTATTTCTGTTATAAAATTTGTGAAATCAAAATATTTTTTTTTCTATTCGTAGTTTCTGTCTCATTATAAAATATTAATAATATTATATTTTTAAATAACAATATTAATATGAATAATAATAATATTTATATTTTATAATATTAAATTTTATATATATATTAAAATTTTATATATATATTAAAATTTTATAATATTATAATTTAATTATTTTTTTGTAATACTTGAATTATTTTAATATTTGAATGTAAAATAATTCTATTATTTTTATATTAATTAAAATAACTTATTAATATTTTTTTTATTTATGAATTATAATTATAATATTATTATATTAATTAAATTATTTATTAGTATTCTATTATTTTTATTTTTGAATTATAATTCTACTATTATTATATTAATTAAAATAATTTATTATTTTCATTTGTAAATTATAATTCTATTATTATATTAATTAAAATAATTTATTAATAACTTATTTTTTTTATTTTTTTTATAGTATTTGCGACGGGATACTATGCCCGTCGCAAATACTAGTATTATTAATATTTTTTTATTTTTTTTTGAAAAGAGTAATTGCGACGGGACCCGTCGCAATTACTATGAATAGTATTTGCGACGGGTCCCGGTTCCCGTCGCAAATACTAGTATTATTATTATTTTTATTTTTTTAAAAAAAACGTTATTGCGACGGGCCCGTCGCAAAAACAATTTGCGATGGGTACCGTCGCAAAAGGTATTTGCGACGGGGCCCGTCGCAATAACTGTTTAAAAAGTTTTTACAAAAAAACGGAATACTATTTGCGACGGGGCGAATGCCCGTCGCAAAAAAGGGCTTTAGCGACGGTCCCGTCGCAAATAAGTTTAGTTGCGACGGCGTTTTCCGCAACGGGCTATTTGCGACGGGACCCCGTCGCAAATGGCTATTTGCGACGGGATCCCGTCGCAAATAGCCCGTCGCAAATACCTGGTTTTCCAGTAGTGAATGGGTCAACTTGGTTAGATGATCCACTATCACCCAAATGGCATCGTGTTTCTGGACCATTTTTGGAAGACCTGTAACAAAATCCATTGCTATCTGATCCCATTTCCAAACTGGGATGGGTAAAGATTATAACATACCAGTTGGTCTCTGATGCTCTACTTTAATCTGCAGACAAGTTAAGAACTGAAAGACGAACTCAACCACCTTCCTTACATCGTTGTGCTAAACATATTTTGTATTAAAAATTATAAAAATATCATCAAATTGTGATTCATGTTTGATTCAATAATTTTGTTTTTATCACTATTAAATAGGGCAATTATACTTGTTTTGAAAATTACAATGTAGGTGGAGGTGATTTGGAGGGCCCTTGATGAAGTGGAAGAAAAATGGGCCAAAATTGCATGGATCCATGGGCATTTGTCCACTGTTTTAAATATTACACAAAATCCGCGCATTCAAATGGGCTGAAATTTTGTGGGCCTGTCCAAAATTCAATATTCTACATTTCATATTAAGGAACCCAATCCTGATTCGGCTTTCATGGGGCCCATCCGAACTGATCTGTCCAAGACACCGAATTTGGACCAAGTCAAATGCGGTGTTCTGTATTTTATCAATATCTTGAGCTCTAGTTGTCCAAAAGGTGCCAAACTTTCGGTGGAGACATTCAAGAGGTAGGGCTACAACTTTTCTATTTTCTCAAAAGCGAGATAAGACTTTCTAAAGGCCGAAACGCGTCGTGCAAGTGGATTGATGAAATCTGTGTGCCCAAAACCACCTCCCACATTTCCTATAAAAGGGCACCTTGGGCTCCTCATTTGTAAGTTCGGACAAGGAGTGAAGTGCTGCCAATTTGGAGTCCCATAGGAGTCCCCTAATCAACTTGGAGGTTCTGGAGGCCCCTATCCTCATAGGGGGATCAACAATGAAGAAGGAGTTCAACCCGAGCTTTCTCCTCCTCCCGATGTCGAGCTAAAAGTTGGGTGTTCGTTGTGAGGGAGCTACACACATGTCAAGGGAGTTCCGATGCATACATTAGCTACTGGTTTGGAGTAATTTGGGTGTTTAAACATTTAATTCCATGTATCTTATTTTATTTCAGATTTGAATGCTTGATTTGATACATGTGAGTGATATGCTCTTAATTTCAAACCGATCGGTGTGAGGTTTTGAGTGTGTGACTTGTGTTGTTCCGATTGGACATCACAAGAATCCTTTTCATACCCAAATTATTGAGATTTCAATATGCTTTGGAAGATATTATTCCATGCATAAGTACTGGACCTTGACAATATGATTGTTACATCAAGTTTTGGTCCTTAAAGCATTGAAATAAAAGCTTAGGAATTAATCGGGATTCCAATTAACTCCAACCAAAGAATTACTCTAAACCCAAGATGAATCTCTATGAGCAATGAACTTGATATGTGTGTAGTGAAATCACATCAACCCTTTTATCTCATATTTCTCAAAATCCACTTGGTCACTCATTTTTTAGGCTATTTCAACTAAGTCATTGTTTTAAACTGTTTTCAAAACCACCCCCTCTCTTAGTCATTTTTATTAAAAATACACACTCTAACCTACCAACACTCCTTGAGAGACGACCTAGGGTCTACCCTAGACTATAAATCAACCTTATAAACATAATCAATTTGATGTGTCACGAAAGAACGACCAAATTTTGGCGCCGTTTCCGGGGAGCGCTTTGGTTTTTTGTGCGTGTTTTTGATAAATTTTTTGTAATTTTTGTGAATATTTGTTTGTTTTATCTTCTACCTTTGAATTTATTTTTGTGTTCTAATTTATTTATTGTGTAGGTTCTTTGTATGACACATTCTACTCCGGGAGACCTACAAACTTTCGAACCCAAACCGGAGAGGATCCTACATCAATGAAACCGAGACATACAAGACCACACTTTGAAGGAGGAGACATCAAATCTTAAAATTCTTCTTGATCCTTCTTATTCTTCTGAAACCAAAGTTAAAACTGAACATAACTTGTATATCATGTCTGAAAATAATAGAACACTAAAATAACTAACCTCACCTGATGTTGATATCCAACCCACTTACATTCAATTACAAGGCGAGGCACCCAATTTTGAACTAAAATCTGGTTTAATCCATTTATTACCAAGATTTCATGGACTGCCTGGAGAAGATCCACATAAGCATTTAAAATAATTCCATACTGTGTGTTCAACCTTAAAACCTGCTAATGTGGATGAATAACAAGTGAAGCTTAGGGCATTCCCATTTTCATTAGAAGACACTGCAAAAGATTGGTTATACTATGTCAATTCACCAATTAGGGGCTGGGCAGACATGAAACTCCTTTTTCTTGAAAAATACTTCCTAGCCTCTCGAACTGCAACTATAAGGAAAGAAATATGTGGTATAAGACAATCTCAAGGAGAAACATTACATGAATATTGGGAATGATTTAAAAGGTTATGTTCAAGTTGCCCACACCACCAAATAAGTGATCAACTTTTAATAAAATATTTTTATGAAGGTTTGATTCCTATTGATCGAAATATGATTGATGCTGCTGCAGGTGGTGCATTGGTAGATAAGACCCCAATTGCTGCAAGAACCCTAATTGAGACCATGGCACAGAACACTCAACAATTCAGTTCAAGGTCCAGTGTACCCATTCGAGGTGTCCATGAGGTGAAAAGTACTAAGTTTGAGAAGAAGGTGGACACGAAGTTCAAAGAGGTAAGTACCCTTCTATGAAAACTTGCTCTCTCCCAAGAGAAATATCAATCTCCTCCTCCCATCCATTGTGGAATCTGCTCTTCTGACACCCACTATTCTGACCAATGTCCTCAATTGAGAGAAACTTCTGAGAGTTGTGAGGCAATATTTCCAGGACGCCCCTTTAACCAACCCTTTAGGAAAGAACCATACTATCCATCCAACCAAGGGTGGAAGGACAACCAAGCCTATAGGCAAGGGGGGTATTCAAACCAACCTCAACAGCAATGGAACCAACAGGGTCAGAGTAGTCATCCACCACCACCCAGAAATCCTCAACCACCCCAAAGGCCATTCCAACCACCCCCTCCAAAAACCGAGCCTAGCCTAGAAGATATGATGAAGCAAATGGCTTCCAATAATATCCAATTCCAACAAACCACCCAAGCAGCCATACAAGACCTAAAGACCCAACTAGGCCAACTTGCCAACTCGGTGGGGGAAATCCAAAGTCATGGGTCGGGTAAACTACCATCTAAACCAGTAGTAAACCCTAGGGATAAAGGAAATGTTAGTGCCATCACCCTTAGGAGTGGGACACAACTCAAAATCCAAATGACCCCTCCATTAGAGTCCTCCCATCCAAAAGAAACCACCATCCCAACTGCTGAAAATGGTCCAAGAGAAGAAAACCCTTTTCCTGAGAGAAGCCCTTCCAAAGGAAAGACTGTGGTTGTTGATGAGCCACCTATCCCAACCATTCCTCTTCCATTTCCTCAAAGGGATGCCCAACCTAGGAAACAAAAAGAAACTGAACTTGATAAAGAAATCTTGGAGACTTTCAAAAAAGTGCAGGTTAACATTCCATTGATTGATGCCGACAAGCAAATTCCGAGATATGAAAAGTTTCTGAAGGAGATGTGTACACACCGAAGGAGGCTTCGTGGTGATGAGAAGGTGAGCCTGGGGAGGAATGTTTCAGCATTGATAGAGTCATTACTTCCTACCAAGTGCAATGATCCTGGGACATTCTCGATTCCATGCACCATAGGGGAGTATTCATGTTCCAACACTATGCTTGATTTGGGTGCTTCTATTAATGTGATGACTCACTCTATTTACTCTTCATTGCAGGTCGGTGAACTGAAGCCCACTGGTATTGTCACTTAGCTAGAAAATCGAAGTACGACACACCCCTCTGGTGTGCTAGAGGATGTTCTTGTGAGGGTGCAAAATTTAATTTTTCCTACTGATTTTTACGTGCTTAAAATGGAAGATGATAGGATGAATGGACATGCCCCAATTATATTGGGGAGACCTTTCTTGAAAACCGCCAAAACCATAATTAATGTCCATAATGGTACATTATCTATGGAGTTTGGTGGTAATATTGTCCACTTCAATATCCTTGATGCCATGAAGCACCCCTCAGAAGAACACTCCTCTCTTTCTGTCAATTCAATTGATGTTCTCCCTTCCCCTGAAACAACTTATTTTCATTCACCTGATCCCCTTTCTGAATTTTCCTCTTTGATAGAAATTCTTGGAAATGAATCATGCATTGATTGTTGTAGCGGTCTAGAGAAATGTCATGCATGTTTGTTAATTGATGATTTCTTGAACACAGAGGATCACATGACCATCGATGATACTGCTAAGCTTGTAAAAGCTCATTCCTCATCTGAGGATGTTACCATTGAGCAGTTAGATGAGATCAGTGACTTCTCACTTTCACACACACTTCCGTCAATCCAAAATCCCCCAGAATTGGAACTGAAACAACTGCCTCAAGATTTAAAATACTCATATCTTGAGAATGGAAACAAGTTGCCCGTCATCATTGCTAGTTCACTCCCTCCTGAGCATGAATTGCGACTGCTTGATCTTTTGAGGGAGTATAAACAAGATTTGGGATGGACACTTACTGACATTCCTAGCATTAGCCCATCAATTTGTACACATCATATTTTATTAAATGATGAGGCTAAACTAGTGAGGCAGTCACAACGTCGACTGAAACCAAACCTACTTGATGTTATTAAAAAAGAAGTAACAAAATTGTTAGCTGCTGGAATCATTTACCCTATCTCTGATAGCCAATGGGTCAATCCCGTTCAAGTAGTTCCTAAAAAAACTGGCCTTACTGTAGTTAAAAATGAAAACAGTGAATTGGTTCCAACTCGTGTGCAGAATAGTTGGCGTGTCTGTATAGACTATCACCGGCTAAAACAACACACTAGGAAGGACCATTTCCCATTGCCATTCATTGACCAGATGCTAGAGAGGCTAGCAGGGAAGTCCCATTACTGTTTCCTTGATGGGTATTCTGGATACTTTCAGATCCATATTGCCCCTGAGGATCAGGAAAAGACAACCTTTACTTGCCCCTTTGGTACATTTTCTTATAGAAGGATGCCATTTGGTCTGTGCAATGCTCCAGGTACTTTCCAACGATGTATGGTTAGTAATTTTTCAGATTACCTGGAGAATTGCATGGAGGTTTTTATGGATGATTTTACTGTTTATGGATCCTCTTTTGATGAATGTTTGAGTAGTCTTGCTTCTGTCCTAAGTCGCTGTATTGAAAAGAATCTCGTATTAAACTATGAGAAATGCCATTTCATGGTGCGACAAGGCATAGTTTTGGGACATTTCATTTCTGGGGAAGGTATCCAAGTGGACAAATCAAAAGTAGATATCATTTCATCCCTACCATTCCCTAAAAATGTTCGAGATGTGCGGTCTTTCCTGGGTCATGCTGGATTTTATCATCGTTTCATTCGTGACTTTAGTAAAATTGCACTCCCCCTATCCCGATTACTCCAAAAATAAAAAGAATTTGATTTTGATAAAAAATGTGAGGAAGCTTTCAATAAGTTAAAATGGAGTCTCACGTCACCCCCGGTAATCCAACCACCTCGGTGGGATTTACCATTTGAGCTCATGTGTGACGCCTCTAACTATGCAGTTGGGGTAATCTTGTCACAAAGGGTCGATCGAGCTCCATATGTCATTGCCTATGCCTCACGTACTTTGGACCCTGCCCAAGCAAACTACACCACCACTGAAAAATAATTTCTTTCCATTGTGTTTGCCTTGGATAAATTCAGGCCATACCTTCTAGGGTCCAAAGTCATTGTGTTCTCAGATCATGCAGCCCTCCGATATCTCCTAAAGAAACCAGAAGCCAAACCACGTCTCATTCGCTGGATGCTCCTCCTTCAGGAATTTGATCTAGAAATTAGGGATAAAAAAGGAGTAGAGAATGTGGTTGCTAACCATATCAGTAGGATTCTCCCATCCTCGGACATTGACTCATCCCCCTGTATTCCCATAAATGAATTGTTTCCTGATGAGCAATTGTACCGAGTGCAAGATGCTATTCCTTGGTATGCTGTAATTGTAAATTATTTGGTAGCGTCTTGCATTCCTGCTGATTTCACCAAAAACCAAGCCAGTCGTCTAAAATATGAGTCTCGTTGGTACATTTGGGATGACCCCTACCTTTGGCACACATGTAGTGATCAAGTTATTAGGCGTTGTGTTCCCGATAGTGAGTTTCAGTCTGTCCTTAGGTTCTTCCACACACTTGCTTGTGGGGGCCACTTTGGTCCCCAATGGACTGCTCGCAAGGTCTTAGATTCTGGTCTCTTTTGGCCCACATTGTTTAGGGATGCCCACGAATATTGTAAATCTTGTCCTCGCTGTCAAAGAATAGAGAATGTCTCTAAAAGAAATGAGATGCCCCAACAACCCTTACTCTTCCATGACATTTTTGATGTTTGGGGCATTGACTTTATGGGACCATTCCCCAATTCATTTGGGAATCTTTACATTCTTCTGGCAGTGGATTATGTTTCAAAGTGGGTAGAGGCACGAGCCACGAGGACAGATGATTCCAAGACAGTTGTGGAATTTTTGAGAACCCAAATATTCTGTAGGTTTGGATTACCTAGGTTTATCATCAGTGATCAGGGTTCTCATTTCTGCAACCGCACAATGCAATCTCTTTTGTGCAGGTATGGGGTTGGGCATCGAGTGTCTACTGCTTATCACCCACAAAAAAATAGTCAAGCCGAAGTATCAAATAGAGAGGTAAAACAGATTCTTGAGAAAACGGTTCATCCAAACAGAAAAGACTGGAGTCTTAGACTCGATGATTCATTATGGGCTTACCGTACTGCATTCAAAACTCCAATTGGCATGTCACCATATCGGCTAGTTTTTGGGAAGAGTTGTCACCTCCCTGTTGAGGTAGAGCACCGGGCCTACTGGGCTATTAAACAATGCAATTCTAATCTTTCTGGTGCAGGTATTCAAAGGAAGTTGCAGATTCAAGAGTTGGAGGAAATGAGAAGAGATTCATATGATAACTCCCAAATTTATAAAGAGCGAACCAAGGCTGCCCACGACCGTCTCATCCTTCATCGTCAATTCCACATCGGGCAGAAGGTCCTCCTGTACAATGCAAGGCTGAAGTTTCACCCTGGTAAGCTTCGTTCCCGTTGGTTTGGACCTTACATTGTTACTAATGTCTCTCCATTTGGTGTTGTCCAGGTTCAAAATAAAGACACCAAGCAAACCTTCACTGTCAATGGGCAGCGGCTGAAGCACTTCCATGAAGCCATTTCGGAGTCCCCAATGGAGGAACTCCATGTTCAAGAAGCGGTCTATGAATAACACTCACCAGGTTTTATCCTTCCTTCCCACAATCTCTTTTATTACAGTGAGGACACTGCACACTCTAGGTGTGTGGGGGGGGGGGGGGGGGTGGATACATTCCTGGGTTAATTAGGAATTTTCATCGTTTTCTCCATTTGTTTTCTCTTTTTTTCCTTCTTTATGGTATTTTCATTTTTCCCCAACAACAATTTTGAAATTCCATGATGTGGCGACCATAGAGTGGGGAAAGTAAAAATACCATAACGAAGGCTAAAAAGAATATTTGTATGAATTTAACATCAGGGAGTGATTTTTAGTGAATTGGTTTTTTGTCAATGATATAAATGGTCGTATCTATGTGAAACCTTTGAGATGATTGATGCCCATTGTGTGAGTAGTTTTTGGGAAAACTGTGTCACTAATATCTCCAAATTTTTTTGCACCAAACCACAAAGTGTGATTATTTCTTACTTAATATAAGGTAAATATATGTTGGGTTAATATTTTTCAGCTTTAAATGATATTTCCATATGTTTGTTCCTTATCCGATCTATTTCATTACTGTACCAGATTGACCTATGCGTGTGTACCTAATGTCCGACTGTTGTACGCCCTCAAAAAAAAATTGTTGTGTCTTGGGTAGGTAAAAAACCACTCCTCCTCAACCTTTGATCTTGTTATAACTATTGCAATTAGTGTCGTGAGGAGATCAAACAAGGGTTGAGAGATGAGTGTGAGATTTGTTCCAATTGCAACTTCAAAAAAAAATAATGAGGGGAGTGATGAAATGTGCAACATATGGGGATATCTAGGTCGGGAGCTTATGGTTTGACTTCTGGGAATGCTTAAATGAGTGAGTCTTGAAATATGATTGCAAAGGATGTAGGACAGGTTCGGTGACAAAATCATTTAAGCTGAAAAATGTTAAAATAACATATATTTATTGGATAGCAAGTGGAAAGAATAGAATGGAATGGTTTTCACACACACACATGGATAGTTAGTGTCATGATTTACTTCTGAATTCCTTTCTCAATTGGGTATCATGAACCTTTTTGAATTTCGCTATGATATGATTTATGAGACATCCTTTTCTATTTTCACTAGGAAGAACTCCTTGGTGTGATTCGTGCATTGATCAATTTACTTTAAATAAAATTTCCTCAAATGCTAAATCTTCATGATGTTGTAAATATATATATATATATGCATCATTGTATTTGGATATGTGACCTTTCCCAGGAGTGCAAATGTTTAGGTGTGGGGGTGTGATCGTACCACGATTCACTGTTTCATTTTCACCCTTACATCGTTGTGCTAAACATATTTTGTATTAAAAATTATAAAAATATCATCAAATTGTGCTTCATGTTTGATTCAATAATTTTGTGTTTATCACTGTTAAATAGGGAAATGATACTTTTTTTGAAAATTACAGTAGGTGGAGGTGATTTGGAGGGCCCTTGATGAAGTGGAAGAAAAATGGGCCAAAATTGCATGGATCCATGGACATATGTCCACTGTTTTAAATATTACACGAAATACGCGCATTCAAATGGGCTGAAATTTTGTGGGCCTGTCCAAAATTCAATATGCTACATTTAATATTAAGGAACCCAATCCTGATTAGGCTTTCATGGGGCCCATCCGAACTGATCTGTCCAAGACACCGAATTTGGACCAAGTCAAATGCGGTGTTCTGTATTTTATCAATATCTTGAGCTCTAGTTGTCCAAACGGTGCCAAACTTTCTGTGGAGACAGTCAAGAGGTAGGGATACAACTTTTCTATTTTCTTCAAAGCGAGATAAGACTTTCTGAAGGCCGAAACACGTCGTTCAAGTGGATTGATGAAATCTGTGTGCCCAAAACCACCTCCCACATTTCCTATAAAAGGGCACCTTGGGCTCCTCATTTGTAAGTTCGGCCAAGGAGTGAAGTGCTGACAATTTGGAGTCCCATAGGAGTCCCCTAATCAACTTGGAGGTTCTGGAGGCCCCTATCCTCATAGGGGGATCAACAATGAAGAAGGAGTTCAACCCGAGCTTTCTCCTCCTCCCGATGTCGAGCTAAAAGTTGGGTGTTCGTTGTGAGGGAGATACACACATGTCAAGGGAGTTCCGATGCATACATTAGCTACTGGTTTGGAGTAATTTGGGTTTTTAAACATTTCATTCCATGTATCTTATTTTATTTCAGATTTGAATGCTTGATTTGATACATGTGAGTGATATGCTCTTAATTTCAAACCGATCGGTGTGAGGTTTTGAGTGTGTGACTTGTGTTGTTCCGATTGGACATCACAAGAATCCTTTTCATACCCAAATTATTGAGATTTCAATATTCTTTGGAAGCTCTTATTCCATGCATAAGTACTGGACCTTGACAATATGATTGTTACGTCAAGGTTTGGTCCTTAAAGCATTGAAATAAAAGCTTAGGAATTAATCGGGATTCCAATTAACTCCAACCAAAGAATTACTCTAAACCCAAGATGAATCTCTATGAGCAATGAACTTGATATGTGTGTAGTGAAATCACATCAACCCTTTTATCTCATATTTCTCAAAATCCACTTGGTCACTCATTTTTTAGGCTATTTCAACTAAGTCATTGTTTTAAACTGTTTTCAAAACCACCCCCTCTCTTAGTCATTTTTATTAAAAATACACACTCTAACCTACCAACGCTCCTTGAGAGACGACCTAGGGTCTACCCTAGACTATAAATCAACCTTATAAACATAATCAATTTGACGTGTCACGACAGCACGACCATACCTAGATGTACAACCCATCTCGAATGGTGGTAAGCATGAAGGATTTATTCCTGAAAAACCATAGGTACTACTATCCGATCTCTAAAACACAAAACTGAACCCCCATAAAGTTTCCATCCCTCAATGGTATCCCCACCATTGAGTTTTGAACTTATAACCAAACATTCTTCATCAGATGTTTGTGCCTATTTGACCATTTTTACTAAATCAGAAACAAGTGTAGCTAAAAAGAAAATCACAACATCACCTCGGTCTTCACATTCCACATGTATATCAGCTAAGACTGACATCAATTACTATTCATCTGAAGTTTCTTTCACCAACTGAGCATATGACTTTATACTCAATGCATCCGCCACTGAATTTCCTTTCTCTAGTGTGTACATAAAGTCAAAGTCAAACATTTTAAGATACTCCATCCATATCCTTTGCCTCATATTCAAATATCATTGTGATAAAATGTGTTTCAAGCTTTTGTGATCCACAAACACAGTAAATTTCTCACCAAAGAGATAATGTCTCCATGTTTTCAAAGCATGGACGACTGCAGCTAACTCTAAATCATGTGTTGGGTAATTATTCTCATGCAACCTCAACTGTCTTGAACCATAAGCCACCACATGATCTCTTTTCATGGAACATAGCCCAAACCTAATCCCAAAGCATCACAATACACCACATACCCCTGTCCTGATTCTGGAAAGATCAATATAGGTGCTGATGTAAGCCAAACTTTCAGTTCGTGGAAGGACTTTTGACATTCCTCTATCCACTGGAATGGAGAATTATTCTTTGTTAGAGATTTCATTGGAGGATCTAGTCATGATAAATCATGCACAAAGAATTGGTAGTAACTAGCCAGACCAAGAAAACTTCGTATCTCGAAGACATTATTCGGTGGTTTCCACAAGATAACAACTTCTATCTTTTCAGGATCCATAGAATCTCCTTTTTCAGAAATGAAATGGCCAAGAAAACATACTTCCTGTATCCAAAAATCAAACTTTGATAATTTTAAATACAAACGATGATATCTCAATATTTGTAACAATGCTTCCAGGTGCACCTCATGATCAGCCCTTGTCTTTGAATAAACCAAAATGTCATCCGAAAACACCCCAAAAAAAGAATCCAGATGTTGTTGAAATATACGATTCATTAATTCCATGAATACTACTGGTGCATTCATTATACCGAAAGGAATGACTACATATTCATAGTGGCCATATCTACTTCTGAAACTATCTTTGGAATATCCTCTTTCTGAAGTCTCAATTGGTGATATCCTGATCGAAATTAAATCTTGGAGAACCAATGAGATCCCATTAATTGATAGAACATATCATCAATGTGTGGAAGTGGATATATGTTCTTTATCGTAACTTGGTTAAGCTTATGATAATCAACACACAACCGAAGAGTTCTATCTGCCTTCTTCACAAAAAAAACTGGTGCTGCCCATGGAGACGTACTTGGTCAAATAAAAACCTTTCTTTCTATCTCCTCTAACTACACTTTCAATTCCCGTAACTCTATTGGTTCTATCCTATAAGATGGAATGGAAATAGGACTGGTCCCCGAAAAGAGATCAATCGTAAACTCTACTTCCCTTAGAGGTGGTAACCCTGAGATGTTCTTGGGAAAGACATCTGGAGATTGGTCCACAAAAGCTAGAAAACTATTTTCCTTGATCTCTTCCATTGATGCCAAAGTCAATGCTGCCAACTAATAAGATATCATTCCCACCATTGGTTCCAACAATCTCTTTCCACCTTGTTTTAAAATCCTCTCTCCTCTGAAGAGATGCTCGATGCTGTCCTCATTCATGAAACTAAATATTCTCCTATAAAAATCAATTTGATCCCTGAACATTTTCAACCAATCTATACCTAGGATTACATCATAGAAATCCATCTACAACATTGAGAAGTCCCATTTTATCTTAGCTCCATCAACAGTTATAGCACATTATCTACACACAATGGCTTGACATTATATTTTACTAAGATAAGTTTTCAATTTCAAAACAGAAGGTATCATTTCAAGTTCTAAACATAGTGAATAGGTGCCACACTTCATCTTCATCATAGTGCTAGAGTTCCCATCTCCTCTAGTGAATACAACCGTACTTCCTCCACATGGATTTTTAGTAGTGAAAAATATCGTAAACGGGGTATCCGGTTGTAGTCCCAACTCAATGGTTTGAACACCGTGAGTGATGATTTGGACCAACTAGTGGTTCAACTATAGCTAAAGTGAAACCAAATTCTCAATATCTTATTCTGAATTGTTCTTATGATGCCTACCAGGTGCCATTTTCTAAACCAACAACAAACTCTATAAGTCTCACTCTCTAGAAACTGACGGCTTAGCATTTCAAATTCTATCACATAAACTATCACAACATTGTTTAAAAAAAACAACCTTTCTCATCAAACCATTTTCAAAATACAATAAGAATTTGATTTTTCAAAATCTTTCATTTGAAAAAAAATTCCACATTTTTTTCAAAAATTAACACTTTTTTTCACTACATGAATCATTCCTCGAAATGATGTATGCACTCCTAGTGGGAAGTCATTCCTCTACAATGCATGTCATTCTCGTCTCATTGACTAAACCCATGCAAATGAGATTTCAAAATCCTAGAAGTGTCTCCAAACACTTATTTACTCAACTCCTTGGTAACTTGAAGTTCAATATAAAAGGGTTAGCTACATCCTTTTATGCTGTACATTTCAAGTTCCAACAATCCTACTCCTTTCTAAGATACCAACCCAAGGAAATAACAATAAGGGATTTTATCTCCGAAACTAGGAATATCGATGACTACTTGTTAGGGAAGGACCGAACAAGCTGATACCATTTGTACCACCAAGGAAGGACTAGACTAATACCATTTGTAATGACCTGCCAATTCTCATTGGCTTGAGAGTACAATGAGTCATTACTAGGCCTTAAGCGACATCACCAATACGCCAAAGGCTGGAAATAAATGCTGAAGGGTTTCACATACACATGGGGGACATTTTACCCTTTAAGAAATAAACCAATAAACCTACCAACCATAACCAAACATTCAATATATGATGCATGAAAAAATGGAAGACAACTCAACAAATTCATGTATCTCAAAATCACATCAAAGTAAGAAACAATAGAAGAATAACCAAGTATCAAAGTATACAGTAGATAGACTACACAAGACTCTCCAAAGACCTCAAGAATCTATGCTCAACAAGATCCAAGATCCAAAATCTTTGAACAGCCCAAACGTCACGAGGTAGTGCTAAACAAGTGTGAAACATTAACTTTGGACTTTTCCTAGAAAATAGAATCTATAAAAGCACCAAAGTGACAAAGCAGGAGTCAGTATAAAACTCAGTAGGTTTCCCCCAATGACTTCCCTACTCACGCCATTAGGATAGAAGAGTTAGATACAATTATATAAAGTAGTTTATATAGAAAAATTTCTCAAAAATAGTTTATAACTAAATATAAACAAGTTTACAAAACCATTCATTACCAAAAGCATACAAGTGCAACTGAAACCAATTTTCCCAGCAAGATATTTTTTTTCCAGAAAAATAACTAAATAATCTTTACAACTATTTCAAAATATCCATTTATCAGCATACCCAACCATTCCTCAAACCCATGCAACCAAACATGAATGATACGTTATGATAGTTCCATACTCATGAGCTATTTCTCATAGATCTACCAAGTCATCACAAGGTAATTGTTTCCCATGTGCCATTGACCCTTTGGCACCGAGCACAAGGTCATATTTCAACCAAGCTCTGTGTATAAAATTCCCACGTGCCATTAAACCTTTGGCACCAAGAACAAGGTCATATTTCAACCAATACACATATATGAAACATGAACACACACCACATATTCCCAATGATCATGCCAAGATAACCCTTTCAATAAAAACACCTTTTTATTGAAAACCATTTCCATCAAAACCATTTCAATGCCAAACCATTTCAATTCCAAACCATTTCAACAAAAATCCATTTTTATTGAAAACAATTTCGATTGAAAATATCTTTTTCATCAACCATTTATAAGTTATATAAAATCCACAATTTAAAATCACTATTTTAAATTCATGAAACTATACCCCCTTTTACACAACTATTCACAAAGATCACACAATTTCACAAAAAACATAAATCATCCCAAATGAAGATTTTTACATGAATTTCACAATCAATAAACCGATTTGAATCTAAGCCAATAAATTCTAGCAAGAGGATTCGACAGAGAATCCTCATACCTCAAAAGTTTTGATGAAACTTGACAACAGATGAAGAACACACAAAAAGGTGGGTCGATTCTCCAAGAACGACCTTAGTTATCTTATCCTAGCAAGATCACGACTCAACATTGAATTATTTGGCATCCAAAAACGCAGATATACCCACTATAGGTTTATATTTGAGAAATAGTGGAGATCATACAAGCAGATCTAAGCATATATAAGAAAACAAGACAAATCAGAAAAGAATGGTGACATACCTTAAGAATCGGATCAAGATTCCAAGAAAGTAGCTCAAATATCTTTTTCTATCATGAAAAACACCATATTTAGACTTAATTGACATTAAAAAACTTATATCTACCCATAATAGGTGTAGATCTAAGAAAATGATAAGGAGAGAAGGAGGAGTTTGTAGAAAACAAAAAAAAACCAAGAAGATCGACACTTACCCCAAGAATCAGGCTTGAAATCACCAAGGGAAGGCTCTAGGTTGGATCCAACTCATATGGGGAGGGTTATAAAGCCTTCTAGGGAGAGTAATATTGAAATAGGGTCGTTTTTAAGCCAAAAAAATATATAGATCAAAAAAGAGTAATCTCCTAGAAAATAGGATCTAGATTTGACCTCTACACAAGGTTTGACCACACGGTTTGGGCTAACCATGTATGGATCGTGCGACCTTCCTTTTGGTCCCAAAAATCCTTATAAATTACCCAAACTCTCCCATCCTTCACCTTTACCCATTTTATGGAAACAATTTTTTTTATGGAAACTTCCCACTTTGTAGAAACACCCCACTTTATAGAAACAACCAACATTATGGAAACACCCAACTTTATGGAAACTCTCTCTATTATGGAAACTCTCTATTTTATGGAAAATATCTATTTTATGGAAACTCTATATTTTAGGGAAACTCTCTATTTTATGGAAACTATCTATTTTATGGAACTATTTATTTTATAGAAACTCTCTATTTTATGGAAACTCAATCAAAGACACACCAATTAAAAAAACGCGAGGAAAGGGGTTATGTACCTGAAACTGGGGGGTACTACAAAACTAAACCTACAAAACCTAGTAAATGATAAATTTAAAGAAAAATTATCTACTATAACAAGTTAAACCAAAATCTCTTAAACAATTAGTAAAGAAAGAATCTTGGATAAAATCCATAAACAAAGAATTGGACCAAATTAATAAAAATTAAACTTGGTAGTTTGTAGAAAGACCATAAAATCACAATGTGATTGGTATAAATTGGATCTTCAAGAACAATATCGATGAAAATAGAAAGGTTATCTAGAATAAATAAAGTTTTTTGTAAGGTATATGCTTAGGTTGAAGGAATTGATATTGAAGAGACTTTCACACTGGTTGTAATGATGGAGTTTATTAGAATCTTCTTAGTAATGGATGTTTACAGAAAGTTTCAAGTGATTCAAATGGATGTGAAGACTATATTTTTAATAGAGTCTTGAATGAAGAGGTATATATTGAACAACCAATTGGATTTTTTCTTAAAAATGATGATTCAAAATTTTTTAGGTTGAGAAAAGAATTGTATGTCCTAAATAAAGAATCTCATAATTGGTATTAAACACTAGATAATTTATTAAGGAAGATGTATTTTACAACATGAGGGGTTGATCATAACCTTTATGTAAAAATTTCAGAAGAGGAGCGATTTATGGTGTTGGCATATAAAAATGAGTAGGGTCTGAGTACAACTTAGTAGGAAAAAACCAATAGGGTCCCTAATATAACCATTGTATATAATGATTGCACATATGATATGTCCAGTTAAATAAAATGAAACACGAAATGAAATATTATAACCAACATCGATCCTCAGGTTCTAACGTGACACCCATGTTCGATCATACCTACTTCAGCCAGTGTCAGATATCTCCGAGTATGTTACATAATCATCGAGGGGATATCTATATAGCCCTATAATCTCATGAGTTTATTTTTAGGTGTAAACATGAGATCCTAAAAAGTATCCTCTGTTGGAGTTGGGGGCCTAAAACCAACTAATTTTTAATTTATTCATTAATAAATACCTTATCACATCTTGATTATTCTTCTGTGTGACAATACATGTGATAATGTCCTAAGGATAGCTGTTACAATAAAAGATCATAGTGGATCCCTGATATGATGAGAACCTGGAAGTGACATAATACCATTCTTGAATATATTTTCTATGGCCGGATGATGTTATTTGAGGGACACAAATAATACAGGCTATTAGGGGTTAGGGATTATAAAACTTTGAGGCACCTTCTCATGGTGTACTCCCTTGGTAATATCCAGGAGGATATTATGAGAATAAGACCCTCCAGTAGGAAGTCCACATTTCATAGTGTCATTGGATGTTCCTATCTGCAGACGTGTGTATTTGTCCTTAGACTTTAAGATTATTATTAATGGGTATTACAACTTGCGTACTTATATGTATTGATGAAAAATGTGATGAAACACTGTTCATAACGAGGTAGGATATGTTGGGTGCATCACGAGTAATACTGCATTAATAGATAATGCAAGAAAGAATTTTCCCCTTCTGTTCCATAACAAAAGTAGACATCTCAGGACCTTTTATGGAATTGATATAGCCTAAATAAATCCATGTACATGGTAAGGAATGGGAAAGTTCAATTCTAGGAAGTCAAAGAAATAATAATCGATCACATGGGTTTATGGAACTAGCATGCAACCCGCTTGGTTCGAGATATCGAGACAAAGGGATTACATTACATGATAAGCATTCATAGGAGGTGACACATCATTGCAGTGTTAAATTACTTCTCTATGGGTGCCTTGGTGTGTTTCTAGATTCTAACCTTAGACTTTAGGCAGGCTCTACCTAATGCCACTAAGAATGAGGCCTAGAGGGTCACACACTAAGTGTGTCCAAGTATCTTAGTTAAATATTAATTTAACAAGTTGAATAAAGATTATTCCTGATTGTGGTTTAATAATTATTCAAGGATGCCTGATCGCCTTTATTTCGACACTACTTATTTGAGAGAATATATTGTGGGTGAAATAATATATTTATTAGTGAGTAATGCAATGATATTTTTTTTAAGAAATAAATATCCATTATTCAAGGTCTAATAAATGTGGTGGAGGAAATAAAGAAAATGGAAAAACAAAAGTACACACCATGTATATTAATATATATGTCGTGTAATTTTTCTAGGGATTTGTGAGAAATAATAATATTTATTTAATTAAATAATATTAGGTGTAATTCTCTGGGCGCAAGTCAAGTAATAATAATAGTCAACTATTATTATTAGACATGGGGTCTTACTAAGAATTAAATGAAATGAATAAATGCTTTCAGGTAATTAATTCATTTTATTATTCTAAGTAATTAAAATCCCAATTATAAAATTTCATTATCCTAGCCATTTTTGGTGGTTGTGCATAATGGATCTAGATAAAAATCTCAAGAAAATAGAGAATTATTTTCTTCCAAGAATTCTCTTAAGGTAAAAGAGAGATCCTCCTCCATCGGATCAAGGAGAGCGCTTTGCAAGCAGCTCTCAAGGCGATCGAAGGTGGACATCGCAAGTGAAGGCTCTTCTACACTAGCACCCGGAGATCCCTTCAGCGATGTCTAGAGATACGTGGAGTACTTGTATATTTTTTTAAAGGTTGGGGTTAAATCCTCAATTTATTATTAAAGCAAAGACCTATTTTTAAGTCTGGGTAGAGGGAGACCCATTACATAGCCGGAAGGCCCAAGGCCAAGTGGCCTGAATACAAGGCTCAAAATCCAATTTTTTTGGCCCAAAGGACCCCTCAGTGAACAATACTGCTACAATACCCGCACTGCTACAGTACCTTCTACAGTATCACCACCACTGCAGCTCTACTACAATACCTGCTATAGTACCACCACCGCTACAGTTCTACTACAACCCATTTTTTAAGATAAAGTGATTGATTAATTAAATAAAATTAATTGATTAAAGCGTGATTTATATTAAACAATAATGATTAAAGAATTTAATTCTGGTTTTATTTATGCGTAAATACCATTGCATGTATGGATGATCATGATCTAGACCAAGACCTTTGTATGTGAATGATTTCTTTTAATTAATTTATTTAAATTAAATTTGTTATCCTGTGAGCCTTATCCTCATTAATATGTAGGGCTTGCATGCCCAAAGTTTCTTTTATGTAAAACCCCATTTTACCCCTCACCTATGAGTGAGATAAAATCATATGTAATGGATGGAGATCCCAAGATAGTGGAGGTGGCTGAAGTTAGGATCCAAGGTGAAACCAATCCAAGGAGATACAAAGGTGGATAGGTGGAAAGCTGTAAACACAAACCCAAACAGTTCAAGGTGTTTATCCCCTAGGTCTTGGGTTAGTTTATCAACTGATAGATAAACTAACCAATAAAACAAGCTCATGATCATACCATTTATTTTATTTCTTTCAGTTGCATGGTTTATTTATTGTGGGTGTGTTGTCATGATCACACAATTAATGAATTAAATAAGCATACAAGATGGAACTAAAATAAGACTGGATTATGCATAAATATTATCTTATACATGGTTAATAACTTAAGTATATCCCATTTAATATTAACAAGCATGTAATCAAAGATAATAAAATTACAATTTATGTATAAGGATAAAATCTCTCAAAGAAATATTAAGTCGGTATAGCCTTCCATAATCTTGGTTAGAATCGAACCATAGTTCAAAGTGATTGACCAACCCTAGTTGGGGTGATTTCAATTATCAGGGAATTCTAATTCAAGGTTTTGGGTTGACTTGACTTGGTTCACATCAAGGGTTCACTTCCATAGCAGGACTTGGTGTGACCTAGAGGAAAAGGTTGAGGAAATCCAAAATAAAAGGATTTTAGGATTGGGGAGTCCACTCACCGGATCAAGGAGCTGTGAGTTAATGCAGTTGAAATTTGGAATGACTACTTAAAACCCTTTAGGTTTCTTGACCAACCCTATTTGGGGTAATGATAAGGGTAATATGGATCCTTTCTACTAGAATATTCAAGAAACAAAATATTCTGAAGTCAATAGTGAGGGCTATTGGATTTCGATAAAATAGTGGGAGACTAATAAGTATTAATTAATTTATTTGTCTAAGTTTTATCATGACAAAGTACTAAACCTTTACTCATCTTAATTTTTAGAAACAGAAAGAAAAATGACTTCAAACATATCATTTCGAACCATACTCGATAAGGAAAACCTTCTCACTAGAACCAATTTCTAGGAATGACAGAGGCATTTACGTGTCATCCTTTGCCATGAGAGGAAATTGTATGTTCTGGAAGAGCCTATTCTAGTTGTGTCTGGAAAAGAGGCTAGTGAGGATGAACTATCTCTCTACATGAAACATATGGATGATTCCACAGATGTCCAATGTTTCATGACATCGTCCATGTCTAATGAGCTCTTGAAGCAATATGAAAACATGGATGCGTATAACATGATGTATCACCTTAAAGATCTCTATCAAGAGAAGGTGATATAGAAGAGATATGAGATCTCTAATGATTTGTTCACAATTAATCTTGGAGAGTCTGCACTATATGGGCCTCATGTATTCAATCTTATTGGCTCTATTGAATGCCTAGACATCTTAGGGATTAAGTTCACAAATGAGTTGCGTACAGATCTCATCCTGTCATCACTGACCAAGACCTTCTCTAGCTTTATTATCGACTACAAAATGAGAAACAATGAGAAGAGTCTATCGAAACTTATAACCTTAATTATACAGGTAGATAAGGACATGGAGTGTGATAAACCCACAATACTTATGGTGAATAAGAAAAGGAAGGACAAGGAAAAGGTTCCAAGGACTTATAAATGATTTGAATCCCCCAAGAACCATCCCTCCAAGAAGGGGAAGATCCAGAGGTAGGGAAAGGAATGGGAGGCAGTTTGTTTTTCATGTGGTAAGCCTGGCCAATGGAAGAGGAATTTCACCCAAAAGCATGGGGATACGAAGGGTGCGTTCATTATTGAGTGTAATCATTCCATTTCTACACATTGGGTATTAGATATAGCTTGTGGAGATCACATATGTACTCAAATTCAGGAACCAAGTAGATTTAGAAATATTTAAAAAGGATAGGTGGATCTTCGAGATGCCAATGGTGCGAGGCTGGCTGCATTAGCCATTGGCGATTACCACCTCTTATTGCCAAATGGGATTATTTTGGTTTCACATAACTGTTATTATGTGCCTAGTGTTACCAAAAACATAATTTCTGTATCATGTTTGGATATGGATGGATTAATTTTCAATTTTGGAAATAAGTGTTGCTTATTTTATAAGAACAATTTATGTTATGGTATGATGCATTTAAATAATGGTTTGTATGTATCAAATTATGAAAACCAAGTGTTAGAAATCGATAACGAAACAAACTCACATGACTCATACAACACCCAGTTATGGAATCACCGTCTTGGTCATGTAAATGAGAAGTGCTTGACAAAGCTCTGCCAAGATGGTTATTTAGACTCTACTGAGCTAAAAACACTTGATAGATGTCACGATTTTTTACAAGGTAAAATGACCAAGCCACATTTCAGTGGACATGGTAAAAGGGCCACAGAGCTTCTACGATTGGTGTACACAAATGTGTTTGGACCATTTCCAGTAGAAGATATAGGTGGATATTCTTACTTCATTAATTTTACTGATTATTTGAGTAGATATGTCTATATCTACTTAATGAGGTATAAGTCATAATCCTTAGAGAAATTTAAGGAATTCAAGAATGAAGTAGAGAATCATCTTGGTAAGAAGATAAAGAATCTTCAATCAGATCGAGGTGGAGAATATATGAACCAAGAGTTCATCGATCTTCTATGGGAGTTTGGGATTCTATCTCAGCTCACTCCTCCTTATACACCATAGTGGAATGGTGTCAGTGAAAGGAGGAACCACACCTTGTTGTACATAGTGAGGTCGATGACAAGTCACACAGATATTCCATTATCATTTTGGGGATATGCATTACAAACTGCAACATACACATTAAACCGAGTACCAACTAAGGAGAAAAATGGAATTTCCTCTGATTTATGGAATATAAAGAAACCCATTTTGTTGAAAACACATATATGGGGATGCGAGGCATTTGTTAAGGCCTTATCAGGCAACAAACTAGCACCTCAGCGCATGAGGTGTATCTTTATAGGATATCCTAAGAAAACAAAAGGATATTACCTATATAACCCTTCAGACAAGAAAGTGACTATCGCCAGACAAGCTGTCTTTCTTGAGAGGGATAACATCCTCAAAAAGGATAGTGGGAGAAAGATCGACTTCAAAGAAGTTGATGCTCAAGATACATAGGAGTTGGTACAGGAACAAGTTCCACAGGTCCCCATGTAAGAGGTTCTAGAAACACAAGTGCTACACAGGAGCTCAAGAGAGGTAAGAGAAACAGAGAGATTTGGTTTCCTAGTCATAGAGGATGGTGAATAATTATTATTGGACAATGATGGACCTCTATCCTACAAGGAATTAGTAGAAATCTAAGAAGCTACAAGATGTCTAGAAGCTATGAATTCTAAGATGGATTCCATGTATCAGAACCAAGTTTGGGTTCTGGTCGATGATCCAGTTGATGTAAATCCTATTGGACTCAAATGGGTATTCAAGATAAAAATGGACATGGAAGGTAAAGTTAGCACCTATAAAGCAAGGATAGTGGCAAAATTATTCAGACAGTGTCAACGAATTGACTATGATGAAACCTTCTCACCAGTTTCCATGTTTAAATCCATAAGAATCATACTTTCCATAACAACTTACCATGATTATAAGATTTGGAAAATGAATTTCAAAACAACATTCCTTAATGGGAACCTTTAGGAAGATGTCTATATGACACAACCAGAAGGGTTTGTGACACCAGGTGAAGCCAAATGGGTTTTCAAGTTTCATAAATACATTTATGGATTAAATCAAGCATCCAGGTCATGGAAAATTTGATTTGATGAATCCATAAAGAAATTTGGTTTCATTAAGAACGAATGCGAGCCATGTGTTTATAAGAAGTTTAATGGGAATGCAGTCGTTATCCTAGTAGTATATGTTGATGACATATTTCTTATTAGAAATGATGTACTAGTCTTACAGTCAGTTAAGGACTAGTTGAACAAGTGTTTCTCCATGAAGGGCTTAGGTGAAGCAGCCTACATTTTAAGGATCAAGATCATTCATGATAGATCCAAGAGGCTGCTTGGACTAAGTCAGGGTACATACATTGACCAGATACTAAAGAGATTTAGTATGGAACAATCCTAGAGGGGATTGGTTCCAATGTCACATGGCCTACATCTTTTTAAGAAAGTGTGTCCTCAAATACAATAAGAGAAAGATAAAATGATTAAGATCCCATATGCTTCAGCTATAGGATCCATCATGTATTCCATGTTATGTACCAGGCTTGATGTTTCCTATGAACTAAGTATGGTAGGCAGATATCAAGAAGATCCAGGAGAATAACATTGGACTGCTGTTAATAATATCCTTAAGTATTTGAGAAGAAATAAGGATATTTTCCTAGTGTATGGAGGAGGTGAGGAGCTAGTCACCAGAGGGTATGCTGATGCTAGTTTTTAGATAGATCAGAACAATCTGAAGTCACAATATGGATATGTTTTCTGTCTCAATGGAGGATCTGTGAGCTGGAAGAGTTCAAACCAACCAGTTGTCACCAATTCTAAAGTGGAGTAAGAATATATAGAGGCTTCTGATGTATCCAAGAAAGCCATATGGATTAAGAACTTTTTCTAGGATCTTTATGTGGTGCCTAGAAATAAAGATCCTATCACATTGTATTGTGATAATACTACAGTGGTGGCCCTTGAAAAAGAACCAAGGTTACATCAACGGATAAATCATATACTCTAGAATTATCACATCTTAAGGGATTTCTATCAAAGGTGTGAAGCTGTAGTGAGCAGAGTGTCCATGGAAGAGAACATGGTAAAACCCATTAATAAAGCTCTATCTCAGCAGAAACATGAATATAATGTGAGATCTAGCGGGTTAAAGGTTGTTAGTAGATGGATCTAGTCTAAGTGGGAGTCTGTTGGAGTTGGTGGCATAGAACCAACTAATTTGTACTTTATTCATTAATAAATACCTTATCACATATTGATTATTCTTCTACATGAAAATTCATGTGATAATGTCATAAGGATAATTGTTTCACTAAAAGGTCATAGAAGATCCCTACTATGATGAGAACTCGGAAGTTACATAACACTGTTCTTGAATATATGTTCTATGGATGGATGATGTTATTTGAGAGACACAAATAATACATGCCATTAGGGGAGAGGACTCATAAAACTTTGAGACACCTTATCATGGTGTGATCCCTTGGTAATATCTAGGAGGATATTATGAGAATGATACCCGCCAGTAGGAAGTCCACATTTAATAGTGTCATTGGATGTTTCTATCTACAGATGTGTGTATTGGTCCTTAGACTTTAAGATTATTATTAATGGGTATTACAACTCACGCACTTAGATGTATTGATGAAAACTATGATGAAACACTGTTCATATCGAGGTAGGATATGTTGGGTGCATCACAAGTAATACTGCATTAATAGATAACACAAGAAAGAATTTTTCCCTTTTGTTCCATAACAGAAGTAGATATCTCATGCCCTTTTATGGAATTGATATAGCCTAAATAAATAAATGACCATGGTAAGGGATGGGAAAGTTCAATTTTAGGAAGTCTAAGAAAGAATAATCGAGCACATGGGTTGATGGCACCAGCATGCAACCTGCTTGATTCGAGATATCGCGACAAAGGGATTATATTACATGGTAAACATTCGTAGGAGATGACATGTCATTGCGACATTAACTTCTTTTTCTATGGGTTCCTTGGCGTGTTTCTAGATGATAACCTTGGAATTTAGGCAGTATTCTCTTAATGCTACTAAGAAGGAGGCCTAGAGGGTCACATACTAAGTGTGCCCGAGTATCTTAGTTAAATATTAATTTAACAAGTTGAATAAAGATTATTTCTGATTGTAGTTTAATAATTATTCAAGTATTCCTGATCACATTTATTTTGACATTAGTTATTAGAGAGAATATATTATGAGTGAAATAATATATTTATTAGTGAGTGATGTAGTAATATTTATTTAAGAAATAAATAACCATTATTCAAGGTCTAATAAATGTGGTGTAGGAAATAAATAAAATGGAAAAACAAAAGTACACACCGTGTATATTAATATACACATTGTGTAATTTTTCTAGGGATTTGTGAGAAATAATAATATTTATTTAATTAAATTATATTAGGTGTAATTCACTGGGCACATGTCAAGTAATAGTAATAGTTAACTATTATTATTAGACATGGGATCTTACTAAGAATTAAATGAAATGAATAAATTCTTTTAGGTAATTAATTCATTTTATTATTCTAAGTAATTAAAATCCCAATTATATAATTTTCATTAGCCTAGAAAATTTTGGTGGTTGTGCACAACAGATATAGAGAAATATCTCAAGCCAAGAGAGAATTATTTTCTTTCAAGAACGCTCTCAAGGTATGAGAGAGATCCTCCTCCACCGGATCAAGGAGAGTGCTTTGCAAGCAGCTCTTAAGGTGATCGAAGGAAAACATCGCAAGTGAAGGCTCTTCCATGCTAGCACCCATATATCACTTTGGTAACGTTTAGAGATACGTGGAGCACATGTGGATCACCGCTAGAGGAATCATACACTTGGATTCTATGATGCAATAATGGATCACATTATATCGTGATCAGAAACATAAACGGAGAGAGAATTTCATCAAGGTAATTCTTGTCTTTTAATTAAATTAATTATAACCAACATATAATGATCCTATCTATGTTTTTGGGACTCCCCTATTTTCTTTCATTCTTCGTTCTATTCCGAAGATCCAACATTTTATTATCATGATAGATCTCAGATTGATCGCCGTTAACAGAAAAAAGTAAAGTTGGGTACACCCACTAACGCGCTTCCGCTGTGCCCGGAACCTACATCCTCAACATCCCAAATACTATTAGAATTTCCAGATCCCAAGTAATATCCTAGGAATCCCACATATGCATAATCATGGAATCCCAGGTAATATCCCATGCATTCCATGTAGGCATAATTGTTGAATCCCAAGTAATATCCTAGGCATTTCATGAAGTACCAGGCATAAACACTGGATCCTAGAAAGTATCTTAGGCATCCATATAAAGTATCAAGTGAAAATCACCAGATCCTAGGAAATAACCTAGGCATTAAATATTGTATCAGGTGTAAACACCAAATCTCAGGACATCTCCAAGGAATATTATTCATAAATAATTGAGGACAGTGCATCCCTCCTATAATATCTCATGTGTTAGAAATCACAAGGGTTGGTCATCTACCTGAACCCAATTCACATCTCCAAGGCTGGCCTCTCAAGCTTGTAGCCTAGAATCATCACTACAACCATGCCATGCTTCCATTGTTGATCCTCAGGTTATAAGGAAACACTCAATATTGATAATACCTGCTCCCCTATACTAACCCTCTCCAGGTTCAACACATCACTGGGGCTCCCACCAAGGCCCCCTATATCTCATCACAATTCATACACCCTACACGACTCTGCTATCCTGTTCCCAACCCTAGGGCCGAAGCCTATCACCCAAAGGGAGTAACATCCCTCAACATCGTTATGATCATAATACGACCCCATTGGCCTCATAGGAAAATTCATACCAGCATCACTCTGGGAGATGATATAATACCCATCTCACTTATTAAGGTCATCCTAGGTCTATCCTCTTAACTAACTTAACATAGATCTACCCAGGGTGTACCCACTGGTGTTGGGACACTACTGGTCGAAGAATTGTTGTAATCGAAGGGTTTTGTTAATTGGATTTGTTTTTAATATAAATTTTTGGCCTATTAATTTTTTTAAAGTATTATAAAGGATTTTGAAGAATTTGGAAATTGTAGGAAGAATCTGGAATTTTGGAATAAGTAGGTTGAAACCACGACACAACACAATAGACCGTGCCATAATCTGGGATGATGTTCAAAATTTGGAAAATGCATGTAATTTGTGTAAGGTTTAAATACCTTTATATATCTAGAGTTTTGAGGTTCTATATGCTTTGATACCATTGGCCACACCACAATGGTTCCTGGAGTTTGAAAAAAATGGGGGCTAACCCTTGAAACACTGTAGGAGTAAGGCATCATTGTGAGGTAACACCAAATTCAATAATAGTTCCAAGTAGGGTGATGAAGGAGGAGAGAGGCCAATATAGTTCAGTGCTAACTGGTAAGTGGGATTATGATATAGGATGACATTATGGAAAAGAGCATCATGTAGGGAGTCACAGTGACCCACCAAACTGGGTAGGTTATAAGGGATTTATTCAAAGTGGATGAGGAATATATTGTATTATAAAGAAGAAGCAACTTGAATCCATTTATGATGTGGGATTTAGACAAAGTGGGCTACACTATAAGGATGTTAACCACACCAAAAATTACATATAATCAATTAAAAAAAAGGCCTCGTTACACACCATGGAGAGAAGGCTACACCATAATTAGGTTAAAATCCCAAAATGAAGAGATGAAGACCACATCACATCATATTCCCTACAACACTAAGGGTGTGATTCTTGGTAGTTCAATTGTGTTTTTCAGATTCTACAGGTCTCTACATTGTAGAGGAAAGACCACATCATATACAATGGAGAAAAAGTCTTCCACACCGTGGAAGAAGCCTATGTTGTGGAGGGTGTGCATTTGGAAGTTATATAGAAATGAGTTTATTAAATCTATAGAATGTTGCACCATGGAGATATAATCCATGTCAGAACCTTCATTATAGTTGAAAAATAGTTAAGTCGAAACTGTCTCATCATGCCACAAAGGGGTATGCTATGCCATAATATATGGCTTCTATATCATTCGAACAACATTGATGGTGTGGATTTATTTTAGAGTTTTGGTGGTTAGTTAATGTAATGACTATACTTTCTCTATGTATTACTTTATAATATTATATGGATTTTTTTAGATCTAGACACTGATACAATGTGAGATTCTTAGGCCTGGTGATTCTGAAATTAATATTTCAAAAAAAATATTAAAAATATTAATACCATGCATGTGTAGTTTTCCTAAAAAAGTGGAATAACTCTTAAATGGAGGCTAATATTGGAAATATGAGTCCACCGTTGAGTTTATATCATGGTATTTACCCTAGGTGTGACATAATATTTATTGGAGTTGGGTGTTTCGATAAAGTGCATTTGTGGGAGAAATTAATCAAATAAATAAATAAATAAATTTATTTTATTAGATTGATGTAGTGACCCATTTATTCAATAAATACATGGATATTCCTTAATTACTTTGGTTATCCACATAACCTAGATATTGAGAGGATCCATTGGAGAGGAACTATTGTAGGTTCGTTGGCAGACACCATCAGATCGAATCGAGATCGAGGATCGTGCACCAACGGAGTTCATGGATCTCACCAACAACGACAATGTAGGACCATTATTCATCAGTGATCAATCCAAAATCCAATTAGGATACTTGATTTTTTTATTTCTATCCAATTATTTATCATGGTCAAACACGAATCAATTCCAAGAATAAGAATTAATTGGTGCATCGATGGTTGATTTTATTTATAGTTGATTTATTATTCATTGAATATGTACCTATTTGTTTGTCTCATTCTTTGACAACGAATTGAGGATGAAAATGAAAAAAGTCCAAGGTAAATTCCTCAAATTTCATGGTTCATGGATTTCTCCCCCATTTCTTTGCACATTTATCATAGGCAATTCCTTTGGCCTGCGGTTTGACAAAATACCCAATATTCAATCATTGTTGACTGTTCTTTAGCGCAATGGTTTGATATCGATGGTGCAATTCATGATAGAGGGTGCGGTCAAGGTGAAATGATGAATTATGATTGAAGGTGGACCAAATTGGACCTAGGATTCCCATTCTACCTGGTTTTGATGAACAACAATGACCGATGATTCGAAAGATGACTCGATAGAGGTGAGTTATGAGTAGATCAGATCCTAGATCCCAATGACAGGTGATAAAAGCAAATGACTGGAATCAAATATGTGATTCTCCACTAGAATCAGGGTGGAAAAATGCATATGGAGATGTGGAGAAGAACCCATGGGTTCTAGAAAATCTTAGGTTACATGGTGTGTAATCCAAAGATGCACACCATGTGGGACCCTTTGTGTGGTGCTAGGGTTTCCACAGTGAAGATAAGGATCACACGCCATGTGGTTCCTACCACACACCATGTAAAATTTTCCTAGTGGTTCGACATATAATTTGGGGTGTATGGGAAGCTACATGTCCAGGTATATGGGGTGGTATATGGGCAGGCCAGGAGTACACAGACATAGATAGATGGCATGGGCAAGGTGCTGACAGGCCTCTATACATTGTTTACCCTTTGTTACACTCCGTTTATATGGAGTTTTACATGTCGTGTGAGGAATCACCACATGGGAAGATTTTGGGTTGGATGGACATGCCGTGTACCCCCAGTACATGTTGTATACCCCCTTTGAGGGTGTTTGGAGCCCTTCATTTCTTCAGTATTGGACCAGTATCAGTTGAGCGTGTTCCATTGATCCATCCCCTTAAGGTTACAAAGAGACATTACATCAACAACTCTAGATTTTGATCCCCTCTAGATGATGAGTCTTAGATATAGTTGGTTGTGTCCCTTTGTGAGATCAGAGTGTGATCCTCTATCATTCCTTCTTATACCCTAGGTGGGGTTCATGGAATCAGTGTGACCTACTTGAGCAGGGTGTTGATTCTCTATCTAGTAGTCCATTTTAGCAGGGTTTGTGGTATCATTATCATACGATCCCCTACATAGTGGGTTGATCTAGATTGGGTTTGTGGTGCCCCCAACGGTCCTGGGTGTGATCCCCTATCTAAGTATTGAGGTCTTCTGAGATTGGTGAGTTTTCTTGGGCGGGGTCTAATGATCATGACCTTTTGGATGAGTGTCTCTAATGAAATAATGAATCATAGAGTGGATTCTCCCAGAATGAGCATGGTGTAGAAGCTTTGAGCAGAATCCTATGGCTGGTAGTTTGGTTGAGACCACCTGGAGGTGCGGTGTCCTTCCTGAGTATATATGGGTGTTATTACTTTGATTGACATATCCTTGTTATGAGATGACCATTCATGATGGTTTTTTAGTATTTTTAGGGTGTCTTAATGGGTATTGTTATACTCACCCCTGTATGGGATCTGCCCATACTTATCGTGTCTTATGAAGATGACGACCCATTTGACGGTGTCCCAAGGGGACATGGAGCTAGTTGAGAAAATATTGAGCTAGATAGACTGAGGCATTTTTTGGGTGGTTTCATTTGATAGTATTCCTCACCTTCAAATAATGTTGGATTATTTTCAGTTTTTGTTGGTCTTATATTTTTCTCCATTTATCACCTTTAGTACTTTACTATTTTACACTGATTGTGGGATTATAGATGTATGCTTGCATTGGTTTTAGTAGTTTTAAATTTCATCATTGTATAGACTTAGATACATGTTCACATGTAAAAAACATTAGGAAAATGCCTCCAATGTGTGTGATATTCCTACTCGACACTAGTCTCCATTCCCTGGCCTATTGGAGGGGGTTTGGGGTAGTCACAATTAGGGCCCCATTAAGACAGGTCACGATAGAGTGGTATCAAAGGAGGTCTTACCTTAGGAACAAATTCTATGAGATTAGTTTGGGTTTTTGGAAACAATGTTAAGTGTTTTAATTTCATATTTCAGGCCAGAGACTTTAGTGTTGGTGCAACAACCGACGTATCCATACACCAGGACTTTGATCACTTTCCTTTCAACTTTGTACATGTAGACATTGGTTATAGAGAAAACATTGGTACATGCATCACATAGGAATGAGTTATGGTTTCCATGTCCTTCTTGAGTTAGCTCCCCATACACACTCTTTGACCATGGTATATCTTGTTTATTTCAGGATGCCTCCACAATGACAACTAGCCATGATTTTACTACAGGATCATGAGGATGATCCGAGCAGCGATGAGGATTCAGTATAAGGGCCTATACCCAAGATAGTACCTCCAGGTGGTTTAATAGCTATATCACCACCGTTGAGTAGCAGTTAGCACTGACAGTACTAGACGAGGATACATGCAAGCTGAGTGCACTTCATGAGTTTTAGAGGTAGTGACCTTCTAGGTTTTGAGGTGAGCCAGACCCCTAGATGGTTGAGGATCGGATAGAGCCTGTCACTCATTTTTTCATATTATGAAGATGCTTGCAGATTAGATGGAGGTCCTCACAATGAGTGTTATTAAGGGCTCCACTAGGTGATGGTAGAGTATGGTGACTCAGTCACACGACAAGACAAATATCTCCTAACTAGACTTTGAGCATCTATTTAGGGAGGAGTTTCATCTTTACATGTTATGATCAGTGCACATCCAGGAGCTTCTGTATATGTAGCAGGGACGTTTGACCATGAAAGATTATTCGATAAGGTTTTCTGATCTTTTGTGGTACTTCATGGATATGGTGTTGTATCCATTATTTAGGGATTGGACCTTCGAGTAGGGATTACACCAAGCTATTAGATATTCGGTGATATATCTTTGCATTCCCAATTATGCTAGAGTTTTGGAATGCGCCTTAGTGGTGGAGAGATTTTTGATAGATAAGGCACCAAAAGTGGGTGCTGGTAGTGGGTACCCATGAGTTGAGAACTTAGTAGCAAGCAGATGATGATATTTATAGAGATCTGAGTGTGTCAGACAATTTAGGAGATGATCATAGGATATATGATTAGTGGCATAGGGCTCTCAAGATGGACCGAGTTAGCTAAGGGAGAGGTTGTGTTTCTCCTACGACAGTCAGGGACATATTACGTGAGATTGTATGACCCGTTGTATAGTTGATCGAGAGATAATCAAGGGACCACCTAAATAGAGATAGTGGTAAAAATAGGGAGGTCCATAAGGTGAAAAACGTGGCAGAGGTACATATAGAGTAGTAGTAGATGGTCAGAGGTTTGACCTATTGTCACCACCTCCCAGGTGGTCTATGCCAGGCTCAGGGAGATGGTGGATAGGGACAAGGACAACAATGGGCTATGGAGGCCTATGGCCCTGAGGATCCATGGATTATATGAGGTATGATCTGTGTATTTTCTACCTTAACTATAATACTAATAGATATAAGTTTTATTCATTCCTTTCTTTCCACTTCTCTAGTTCAGGACATAGAGATTCTGGTTAAGCCTTTGGCCCAACCTTTGCACTTGGAAACTTTGATAGGAGGTGACTCAATGATTGAACAATTTTTCCAATAGTTAGATCTAATGATTTGAGGTGAGAGATTCACATGGGATTTATTTGTAACAGTGATGAGGTCTTATGACATCATCTTATGTATGGATTGACTATCCATAGTTCATGCCCAAATTGACTATTTTAGGTAGAGGATGTAGTGTTTCCACACTGATGGGATGGGGTTTTTCTTTGTGGGTAAAAAGGAAACCATAAAAGAGTAGGATGAGCTCAGTAATATGAGAGTGAATTTGATTACTCACCAGTTAGATAACATGAATCTTGGAGTAGTAGATGCTATGGGCTACCGGTTCCCTGTGGTGGTGATGGAGTATGAGGACGCATTTACTGAGGATGTTCCAATATTAACTCCCCATTGATAGCTAGACTTCTACATTGAATTATACCTTTGGATGGTCTTTATATTTTCACCAGCATATCATATGTATCATGAAGAGATTAGTGATATGAGAGTGTAATTAGAGGAATTTCATGAGAAAGAGTTCGTGAGACCCAATGTTCCCCCCTAGGAAGACCCAGTGTTTTTTGCTAATAAGGTGGATGAGAAATTGAGGTTATGTGTGGATTAATAGTGCTTGAACTAAGTGACCACGAAGAATAAGTATCCATTACCAAGGATTAGTGACCTCTTCAATCAGTTGAGAAGGGCACGACGGTTCTCAAAGATTGACCTCAGATCAGGCTATCACTAGTTGTGATTACGAGATGAGGATATACTGAAGATGACATTCATATGTTGCTATGGTAACTATGAGTAATTGGTGATGCCTTTTGGCATGAAAAACACCCCAGTAGTTTTCATGAGATTCATGAAATGGATCTTTCAGCTATTCTTAGACCAGTTTGTGGTGGTCTTCATCGATGATATCCTAGTGTACTCGATGTCAGAGGAGGAGCACATGAGACACTTGAGGATAGTCCTAGATACACTCCAAGAGCACTAACTTTATGTGAAGCTCTTGAAGAGTCAGTTTTATATTTGAGAGGTATACTTCATAGGACATGTCATCTCAGAGGCAAGAGTGACAGTGGACCTGACGAAGGTTGAGGTAGTGATATCTTGGATCCACCCAAGATTGTTACCGAGGTATGAAGTTTCCTTGGATTGGTAGGGTATTATCAGAGGTTTGTACCTGATTTCTCTAGAGTTTCATAACCATTTATAGCTTTGAACCAGAAGGGGAAACCTTTCATGTGGATACAAAGATGCGAATAGTGTTTTCAGGAGTTGGGGTAGATATTGACGAGCACCCCCATCTTGAGATTTCTAGAGGAGGGTGTCAAGTACGTAGTGTTTTATGATGCCTTAGGAATCATACTTAGTTGTGTCCTGATGCAGAGGTAGACGTTGATTTCCTATGGGTCTAGAAAGATAAGAATAACTGAGAAGAACTATGTGACCCCTGATCTTGAGCTAGAAATGATAGTCTTTTCCTTGAAGATGTGGAAACACCACCTGATGGATGAGCGGTTTATCATCTACTCAGACCATAAGAGTCTCAAGTATATATTTTCTCAGAAGAATCTTAAATTGAGGTAGTGAAAACAGATAGAGTTCCTCTATAACTCTAACTTCAAGATTGTCTATACTCCTGGGAAGGGTAACGGGGTGGAAGATTCTCTTAGCCAGAGATCTTGTTCTTAGTTTTGGCCAAGACATTAGATTATTTAGCCTTATTACAATTTTCCTCAGTGGACAAGGATGGTTCTTCATATCTTATATCGATTTTTTTACCCCAATTATTTTACATTGTGTTAGGTAAGATCAACATAGATATATCTACTGTGAGACCTTACGTACTTAGATATCCACTAGACATGTTCATGATGTATTTTTTAAAGGTGGGGAGCATATTATCACTTTTAGAGGATGGACGATGGTACCACTGACATTGCAGGAGGAGGTGATGAGGGAGTTTCATACATCCCCTTTGATGGTACATCCTAGTATGTAAAAGATGTACCAGGACCTTTGAAGTTAGTTTTTGTGGCTAATAATAAATATTTATATTGCAAAGTTTGTCTCTCTATGCCTCACTTGTCAGTAAGTGATGGATGAGCAACAAACTTGAGTGGGTTTAGCTTAATCCCTTGAGGTGCTAGAGTAGAAGTGGGATGGGATATCCATGGACTTTGTGATGAGGTTACCATGTACGTCCATGGGACACGATTCCATATGGGTGATCATATGCTGACTCACCAAGTCGGCCCACTTCCTAGCTATTTGAGAGAAGAGTTCAATAGAGAGATTGGGACACTTATATGTGTAGGAGATATTCTGACTCCATATAGTTCCCTTTATTATTGTTTCAAATTGTGATTCTTGCTTTACATCATGATTATAGATATTATTGTAGGAAACCCTTAGGAATCTGTTTCATTTGAGCATGGCATTTCAACCCCAGACCGACAACCATACTGAGCAGACCATTCAGGTCTTGGAAGACATTCTGTAGGATTATATGTTCGATTTTGGCTATAGTTTGGAGGAAAACCTACACTTGGTTTAGTTTTCATATAAAAAAAATACCATTCCACCATTGGTATGGAACTGTTCAAGGCCTTGTATGGGAAACCCTACTAGTCACCACCTTTTTGGACTAATCCAAGTGAGTTAAAACTCATGGGACCAGAGTTAGTGCAAGATATGATAGAGAAGGTACATATCATCTAACAACATATGAGGATTGTATAGATCCATCAGAATTCATATACAGAATAAAGACAGAGGCCTATGGAGTTTGAGGAGGGAGAACATGTGTTTCTAACGGTCTCACCTTGATGTGTATTATGGAGATTTGGATAGAGTATAAAGCTATCTCTGAGATTTATTATCCCTTTAAAAATACTTTGTAGAGTTGGGGAGGTGGCTTACCACTTAGATTTATTGAAACCACTAGACTAGGTACATGACATCTTATACATGTTATAGCTGAGGAGGTATGTGCATGACCCGTCACATGTTATCGACCGGGGTGAGTTGGACATCAAGGATGAGGATACCTTTTCTGAGTACCCAATGGAGATTGAGGATCAATAGGAGATGATCCTTCATGGGTGATCGATCCCCCTAGTGCGTGTTCAGTAGCAGCATATGAATATTAAGGAGAGAACCTGGGAGTAAGAGACCCATATGTGAGCTCAGTTCCCTCATCTTTTTGAGTTGGTTTTTCACTTTTCAGGATGAAAATCCCTAAGGTGGGGAGAATGTAACAACTCTCATTTTTCCATGTATTACTTTAGAATATTATATGGATTGTTTTTGGAGCTAGGTGCTAAGATTACATGATATTATGAGGCTCGGTAAGTCCAAAAATGATATTTATAAAAATAATTAAAAATATTAATATCATGCATACATAGTTTTCCTGAAAAATAATTAGTATTAAATCATTGCACGATCATTATTCAACACAATAGATTAATACTGTAGGTGTGGTTCATGATCAAGGGTGAGATCGAGGTGTGTCAATGGAGGATGATCAAAGGTGGACTAGATCAGATCGACACTTCCCATTATTTCTATTTTTGACACACGACGGTGACATATAATTCGATGGAGGTGATTTCCAAGAAGATCATAGACCGTATCCTAGCGATCGATAATGGTAGGAAATAGTTGGACTCAGATATGAAATTCATGAATATAATCATAGTGGTGACAATGTGGATGGTGATGCGGAGAAGAACCCATGGGTTCTGGAAAATTCCAGGTTACATGACATGTAATCCGAAGATACACGCCATGTGGGACCCTCTATGCAGTGTTAGGGTTTCTGTGGTGAAGATAAGGATAAAAAAATTTGTGGTCCCTACCACATTCTATGTGATATTCCCCTAGTGTATTGGTGTGTAACCTAGGGTACATGGGTAGTTACACAACCTGGTATATGAGGTGGTACATGGGAAGGCTAGGAGTACACAGACACAAACATATGACATGGGTAGGTTGCCGAAATACCTCTACATGCTGTGTACCCTTTGGAAAATGCCGTGTATATGGATATTTACATTTTGTTTTAGGAATCACCACAAGGTCTGATCAACTGTTGGATAGAAATGCTGTGTACCCCCAGTATAATACATGTACCCTCTTTGAGGGTGTTTGGAGCCCTTAGTTTCTTTAATATTGGACTAGTATCAGTTGAGTGTGTTCCTTTGGTCCATAACCTTTAAGGTATAGTGAAACATTGCATCCATATCTCTGGATTATGATCCCATATAGATGATGAGTCTCAGATAGAGTTTGTGGTGTCCCTCTGTGAGATTGAAGTTTGATCCTCTAACATTCCTTCTTATACCCTAGGTCAAGTTTGTGGAATCTGTGCGACCTCCTTGAGTAGGGAATTGATCCTTCATCCGAAATTCTATTTTAGTAGGGTTTGTGGTATCATTGGAATACAATCTCCTACATAACAGGCTGATCCCGACTGGGTTTGTGGTGTCCCCCAACGGTCCTAGGTGTGATCCCCTATCTGAGTATTGGGGTCTTATGAGACCAATGAGTTTTCTTGGGCGAGGCCCAATGATCATGATCTGTTGGATGAGTGTCTCTAATGATATCATGGCTTGTGGAGTAGGTTATCCAGAAATGATCATGGACTAGAAGCTTCAAGCATAATTCTATGGATGATAGTTTGGTTGAGACCACCTAGAGGTGTAGTGTTGTTCCTAAGTATATCTGGGTGTTATTAATTTGATTTCTATATACTTGTTATGAGATAACCATTCTTAATGATTCATGTTTAGTGTTTTTAGGGTGTCCTATTGGGTATTGTTATACTCACCCCTTCACAGGCTCTTACCGAACATGTCATGTCTTATGAAGATGATGGCCCATTTGATGGTGTATTGGGAGGATAAGGATATATTGGACCATAGATTGAGCTAAACAGACCATTTGGGTGGTTTCATTTGAAATTATTCCTCACCTTTTGAGCAGGTTGGACTCTCTGTAGTTTTTTTGGGCTTATATTTGCCCCCCTTTACCACTTTTAATACTTTACTATTTTAAGAACCCAGATCTTCTTTTCAAGTATGTTTTTCTTTTTCCTAGAGTTTTTGAGAAAAGAGAAGTTTCTGGAAATTTTTGAAGTACACGCCGTGTACTCAGTTACCGTGGGTAACCGTGTGCTAGCCATGTGGAGACCTTGCACACAGCCATGTGTGATGACCTAGAGGCCGCCTAAAGAGGAGTACAGAAATGGAAAGTACACACCGTGTACTTCAAAAGTACACACCGTGTATTTTGTTTTTTTTTCATTAAACGCACCAGGCTCGCGTCTGACGAACAGAACCTTCTCCTTCTCAACCTAGTTCGTTTAAGTGCACCGAGCAGCCACAAATCTTTGATGAGCTACCAGCTGAGAATCTATCCTCCGAATCAAACACCGACGGTTTCTTTGGAATCACATTGGTGAGTTCTCTCTTCTCTTAGAGCACCATGCCTTAATTTCTCCTCTTTCGTGAGTTATCATGGGTTGAAAATTTTATATGTTTTGGTAGATCTACGGTGTTCTAAGGTGATTCAAGCCTCGTGGTTCAAGTATCTTGATCTCCCAACACCGAGGTAGGTGTTTTGTGCCTTTCTGTTGAAAGTATTTGAGTTTTATGTGAAAATTTTCCCAATACCTGTAAATGGGGTATTGCGTGTTTACTGTTTTAGCCCTATTGTTTGTCTTCTATGCTTGTATGCTTGATTAGATTATATTTGATTGTGAATAGGGTGAATTTTTGTGCTTTGGATGTGTTTCCCATGCATGTTTTTCCTGTTTTGACCTTTGGGTCTAGTTGCCTATTAGACTGCTGTTTACTTTCCCATGCCTAGTATTGTAGGATGGTGTGACTGTTGTTCTGACATGATGATGTGCTGTAGAATGCTATCCAAGTAGTTCTTGAGGTTTATTTTGGCCGATACATGATGCTATAATTGTTGATTTACACAGGGCTGTGAGAACCTAGTGTAGTAGACCATAGGGAGAATGGATGTAAGGGCTTCTCCAGAGTGTATTTTATAATATTATGATGCGAGACCATAGGGGGAATTGATGTTAAGTGCTTCCTCAGAGAGTCTGTAGTTCCTCGACATGGGACATAGAGAGAATGTGATGTAAGTGCTTCCCTAGAGAACCTTTAGTACTGATACGATACTATAAGGGGAATTGACGGTGAGTGCTTCCTCAGAGAGTCTATACTTTAGCTGAACCAGAGGGGCGAGAATATGTGTGTAGCCCAGAGGGTTTCTTGTACTTGTTAGGTAGAACTAGAGGGGTTAGACTGAGTGTGCTTCCCATAGGGTTACCTGTTGTGTTTATCTTCTTGTTTAGTTGTTTCTTGATATTGATACTATGAATTGGTTACTGTTGAGTACTTAATTGTTTACCGCTTTCTGCACTTTTACCTGCCATATATTCATTTAATTTTAGGAACAGATCTTGTGGTGGTTGCCTATTGGGATTCGTCTCACACCCTATTTGGGCCATGCTTTTGGGCCCAAAAAGATTATATTGTTGCGGGTATAGACAAGGGAAAGCACCCTTTTACCTTAGGTACTTGATTGCATTGGAGCTGGAGAGCATGGGACCAAGCTAAGGCTTGTGATACTGAGGAGTTGCTTATCTGATTTCCTTTTGTACTTTGGTTTAGTACTGTATTCAGCATTGTGACTTGTTTGGATACTTTCCTAGACATATATGTATCATGCATCATTATATATATATGCTCCAATTTTTTCTTTATCAGTCTTCCGCTGTTACTGTTGTTTGGTATTATTATTGCTTCCGCTATTGTATATCTGTTTACTTCCACTGTGTACTCTACCAATGAGGGCATAGTTTCTCCACTATCACACCCAAGGCCCTCACTGATAGTTGGTAGCCTCTGGCGTTCGGGGAAATGTGCTTGAGGCCAAGTGACCAACCATGTATGGGGTGCCTCTGGGTGGCTTCTAGAACCGGGACGTTACAAAGTGGTATTATAGGAATTATTTTCTCTTGACTTACTGTTTGGATCCTATAGTCAGGGATAAGACAGAATTGGTACTTAGTAACAAGATGTACTTGGGAGTAGTTAACCCATGTACAGGGAAAATCTAATCTACCTCATTTATTGAAATGTTTTTTTCTGGTTTGTGATTTTGCAGTTGATTTGATTTTCACCATTAGGTGACTCACATGTATTGTGCTGTTATCATTGATATTATTGAGGTTCTATTTCTGTCGCAACCCGATGAGATGAGGGTATGCCACCTCATGAATCATATAGGCACTTGATATAAATCACATATCATGCATTCTTTCCATGCCATTTAGGGTGCTTTAGCAGTTTCATGTTGTTGTGATAGATGTTGTGTAGAATATGAATGCTGTTGTGATAGATGTCTTGATAAAATACATGCTGTTTGATAGGGTATTTTTTGTGTAAGGTTTTTTCTGAACGAACACCAAACTTTGGTTCTTGAGGTGTTATGGGCCCTCATGGATCGGAATTTGGTGGATCATTTCCTTGTTTGATTTTTTATAGCAAGTAAAAGATTCCAAACTTTGATTCGTAGGGAGTATAGGCCCTCACAGATCGGAATTTGGCTCCTTTAATGTTCGTTTCAGTGTTTTTCTAGGTTCCAGAGTAGTTTCTGAGGCTTACTATCCAGAAAAACCCAGAATACACACCATGTAATGTTAAGTACAGACCATGTGTTCTTCTGTTCGGGAAGAAACTATTTTTCTTAAGTACACGTAGTGTACTTTATGTACATGCCGTGTACTTTATGTAAACGCCGTGTACTTTATGTACACGCCGTGTAGTCTCTAACCATGTCATCAACTGTATGAGAAGAGACATGGGATGGGGAAAGTCTGGTGGGAACATACCATGTATCTATTGAACACACCGTGTAGTGTTGACCCTGTGTCCGCCCGTGTAACTAACAACACAAACAGATAAATGTTAAGATATACATGTCGTGCCAGGATTGAACATGCCGTGTAGTCTGACCCAGGTACCCGACCATGTCACAAACAACACGGGTCAGTGTTATCCTTTCACATACACGCTGTGTACTTCTGGAACACGCCGTGTAGTGTGAGTTATGTGTTAGGCCGTGGCACTAACAACATGGGCCCAATGAATCTTATCTAGTACACGCCGTGTCTGCCTTGAACACGCCGTGTATTCTTGTCTTAGGAGCGCCATGTGGCTTAACCGTGTAGAAGTACTTGGACAGGGGAAGAGGATTCAAGTACACGCTATGTATTAAGATAACACACCATGTGTCTGGGGTGTTACACGAACAGTTTAGGCAGGAGTACACGCCCATGTAAATGACTTAAGGGAACACGTAGTGTAAGAATTATACACACCGTGTAGTCATGTTTTTTAAAACTTGAATTCTTTCTTTCTCCTATTCCCTTATTATGATTCTAGTTTTCATTCCTTGATAATCTCATTATAAGGTGTGCATTTGACCTTGCAGATTCATGCCACCGATACGTCCTCCGGTTGTACGCCAATTTCCAGGCGGTGATCAGATATCGGACATGGCCGATCAGGGACTCCCAGCGGATCCCCCAGTTGTGCTAGCCTTGGCACCAGCCGTTGTACTTGACATAGGTACTGATGCATATTTTAGGGAGGGATTTTTGAGGATGATGCACACCTTTTAGGGGGAATCGACTCCTGCTCCGTCAATGACTGATTTGACGCGGGTCTTCCAACAACAACATCCTTCTACTTTCTCAGGGGATGGAGGACCCTGGGCTGCGAAGTCATGACTTGAAGCCATGCTGATGATCTTTGATAATCTGGAGATACCTCCAGAGTGGAGGGTCAATATCACTACCTATATGCTTCGGTACTCCTCCAAGAGGTGGTGGAATGTGATCTCACATGTGGGACGCCAACAGGTTATGGTGTGGGAGGAGTTTCAGCGCATCTTCTATGACTAATTCTATACAGAGACCTTGAGGTCCGATCGAGCATGAGAGTTTATAAGTCTGGAGCAGGGTACTCTTTCTATTATGGAGTATTCCTCCTGCTTTACCAAGTATCAGTGCTTCACGCCTATTTCAGGAGGTGATCAGTTATTCATGGTGAGGAAGTTTGAGGATGGTCTGAGGCACGACACCCGATCGCAGGTGAACATCTTCCAATTGAATTCTATCGCTTCTATCGTCAACCAGGTGCTGATCATAGAGTGTAATCTGAGGGATTACAGAGTTGTGAGCCAGGGCGGCTCGGCATCTAGAGTTAAAATCCCTCCTACTGACAGTAGGAAGTACTGCAGGGAGTCTTCACGTGGTGATCCAAGGAGGCGAGAGACACCTTTAAGTAGCCAGGTGGTATTCTACTAGTGTGAAAGGGATGGACATATGAGGTTATAGTTCCAGAGAGACCCAGTGGAGTGCCGATCTTGCAGAAAGATGGGTCATCTTCAGCACTTCTGTCAGATCTTCTACCAGCATCTAGTGACAAGAGTTCTTCTATGACTCTGCGTTTGGGAGCAGCACCACCAGTTTCTCACCAGTCAAGGAACTAGAGTTATTCCAGCCATTCAGGCCGAGTTAGAGGCCGTGGCCATGGTGTTTAGTCACCAATCTTTTAGTGACAGCATAGTGGATTAGCTCAGAGTGGTCAGGAAGGGTCACAGGGCCGTGGAGTAGGCCAGACCTTTGTAGTGGAGCAGACCCAACAGGAGCAGGATCCCAGACCTTCTATAGTTTGAGGTACGATTCTAGTTGCCTCAGTTTTATCTTCATATCTTTTCAATACAGGGGCTTCCCATAGCTTTATATCTGTTGCTATTTTGGAGAGCCTCGAGCTCTGTATATTTTCCTCTACCGATATCTTGACGTTAGACACTCCGTTGGGGACTAGGACAACTAGTGTACGTCAGTGCAAGGAGTGCCCTCTAGAGGTTGGTGGGTTTCACTTCTTATGGGATCTCTATTTCCTAGATATGACATGCTATGATGTCATTCTTGGAATGGACTGGTTAGTTTCTTTCCAGGCAGTCGTCGACTGTTATCATCGCAGGGTGAGTTTCAAATCACCAGAGGGCGTATCTTTTCTTCATAAGGGTGAGTGGGATGTCCAGGCAAGAAGAGTGGGTCCAGAGCATCATGGGTTGGGAGGAGTTACAGCCCAGATTTCTATTCTATATCTGAATTATTAGGGGAATTCATAGTTAGACTTTCTTCCAGTGGTGGATCATTTTAGAGATGTCTTTCCAGAGGACTTTTCAGGTTTGACTCCAGAGCGTGAGGTGGAATTTTTGATTGATCTTGTTCTAGGAGTGGCACCGGTGTCCATTCCTCCTTATAGGATGGCTACACGAGAGTTGAAGGAGCTCAAGAAGCAGTTGGAGGAGTTGCAGACAAAGAGTTTTATCCGACCTAGTACTTCTCCTTGGGGTTCACCTGTCCTGTTTACGAAGAAGGCAGATGGTACTCTCAAGATTTGCGTGGATTATCGGAAGCTGAACTAGTTGACGGTCAAGAACCGATATCCCTTGTCGAGGATTGATGATCTCTTTGATCAGATTCGAGGATCCCGAGTGTTCTCGAAGATTTAATTGAGGTCTGGTTACCATCAGTTGCACGTTAGACCATCAAATACACCTCTTATAGCCTTCCAGAGCAGGTATGGTCTATACGAGTATATGGTTATGTCGTTCGGTCTCACGAACGCGCCAGCAGTTTTCATGGAAATGATGAACCGAGTGTTCCATCCGTACTTTGATTCCTTCATGGTGGTCTTCATGGATGATATCTTGGTGTACTCTCACACTCTACATGACCATGCTACCTATCTTGAGATCTTTTTGAGTACACTGAGAGAGCATCAATTATATACTAAGCTCTCAAAATTTCACTTTTGGATGGACCAGATTCACTTCTTGGGTCATGTTATCTCAGAGAAAGGAGTGTCAGTAGACCCAGAGAAAGTGAGAGTAATAGTTTCCTGGGAGAAACTGAAGAACATATTTGAGATGCGGAGCTTTATAGGGCTGGATGGATACTACAAACGTTTTATACAGGACTTTTCATGCTTATCAACACCGCTGATGAGTTTGAATAAGAAGGGTGCAAAGTTCTTATGGTCAGATTCTTGTGAGTCAGCCTTTCAAGAGCTGAAAGGGAGGTTGACTTCAGCACCGATACTAGTATTACCAGAGCCAAGAAAAAGATATAATATTTATTGTGATGCTTTAGGTATCGGGATGGGAGCTGTGCTTATACAGGGAGATAAAGTCGTTGCGTACAGATCTCAGCAGTTGAGGCCACACGAGAGGAATTACCCGACGCACGATCTGAAGTTGGCAGCTATTGTTCATGCCTTATGATGTTGGAGACATTACCTTTTGGGAGATCATTTTTTGGTTTTCACTAACCACAAGAGTCTCAAGTACATATTCACTCAGCGTAATCTAAATTTGAGACAACGAAAGTGGGTTGAGTACCTTCAATATTTTAACTTTGAGCTTGCCTACATGCCTGGGAAAGGCAATGCAGTGGATGATGCATTGAGCAGGAGGACTCAGATACAGGTAGTTCAGGAGGCCAGTAGTGAGTGGCAGCTGATGGCCCTATTCTCGGAGATTCATTTGGAGGTGCATGACAAATAGGGGAAGACCTTTCTTTATTCTGTAGCTGTTACATCTACCCTTCTTAATCGAGTACGAATGAGGTAACTATCAGATTCTGAAGGCCTATTCCTACGGGAAAGTTTTTCTGGAGAGGACCCTATTACTGGATGGACCATAGGTGAGGATGAGATCTTGCATTTCCAGGGATGTGTATGGGTGCCAGCAGATATACATGAGGAGCTAATGCGGGATTTTCATTCCTCAGTTTGGGCAGTTCATCCTGGTGTCACCAAGATGTATCGTGATCTACACCATCAGTATTGGTGGCCAAGTATGAAGATGGATGTTGCTGGTTTCGTCATGAGGTGTTCCACTTGTCAGTAGGTGAAGGCGGAGCATCAGCGACTAGTAGGGATTCTATAGTAGTTACCCATTCCCGAGTGGAAGTGGAAGGACATCGTGATGGATTTCGTGATAGGGTTGTCGAGGTCACCTCGTGGGAATGATGTAGTATGGGTTGTTATTGATAGACTTACAAAGGTCATTCACTTCTTTCCGATCAAGGAGACCTTCAATGTTGATGAGCTGGGACAGTTGTACATCCATGAGATTGTGCGCTTACATGGAATTCCACACTCCATTGTTTCAGACAGAGATGCTCATTTTACTTCTCAAGTTTGGAAGGGGCTCCAGAAGGCTTTGGGTACACAGGTACTTTTGAGTACAGCTTACCACCCCCAGACGGATGGCCAATCCGAGCATACGATTCGGGTGCTTGAGGACATGCTCCGAGTATGCATCCTGGATTTTAGAGGTTCTTGGGAGAAGCATATACCTCTTGTGGAGTTTTCCTACAACAATAGTTTTCAAGTAACTATTCATATGTCACCTTATGAGGATTTTTACAGTAGGCCATTCCGATCTCCCTTATGTTGGCTAGAGGCAGGAGATGTAGCTTTGCTGGGACCTCGTCTTGTTCAGGAGACCACAGAGCAGATAGAGTTGATTCGGAAGAGGATGGCTACTGCACAGTCTCGACAGAAGTCTTATGCTGATCAACGGATATGACCTCTGGAGTTCGGGGTTAGGGATCAGTTTTTTCTACATGTCACACCAAGGTTGGGACACAAGAGGATTAGGTGATAGGGTAAGCTTTCACCAAGGTACGTTGATCCATTTGAGGTGTTGGAGAGAGTTGGTCCGGTGGACTATCGGTTGCAGTTACCTCAGAGGTACCGGGCTATGCACGGCGTTTTCCACGTTTCTCAGCTTCGACATTACTTTTCAAACCCGTCTCATGTTTTCCAACCAAAGGAGGTTGAGTTAGAAGTGGACACATCTTTCAAGGAGAATCTTATCCGGATTGTTGATCAAAGTACAAAGGTTCTTCATGGCCGGTCTGTTCATTTGGTATGGGTGCTATGGTATCACAGGTGAGTACAGGACAAGACTTGGGTGAGGGAGGCTGATGTACGATCGTAGTGGCCAGAGATGTTCGGGGTTTCTTCTTCTACTCCACCTTGCTAGGGAAATTTGGGGACACATTTCTTTAAGGGGATAAGTTTGTAAGAACCCAGATCTTATTTTCATGTATGTTTTTCTTTTTCCTAGAGTTTTTGAGAAAATATGAGTTTTTGGAAATTTTTGAAGTACACATCATGAACATTATGAGTACATGCCATGTACTCGTTTACCACGGGTATCCATGTGCTGGCTGTGTGGCGGACTTGCACATGACCATGTGTAATGACCTAGAGGCTGCCTAAAGTGGAGTATGGAAACGGCGAGTACACTCCGTGTACTTCAAAAGTACACACCGTGTATTTTGTTTTTTTTTCATTAAACTCACTGGGGTTGCGTCTGACAGAAAGAAACATCTCCTTCCCAACCTAGTTTGTCTGAGAGTGTCGAGCATCTGTGGATCTTTGACGAGCTCCCGACCGAGCATCCTTCTTCTGAATCAAACACCGATGGTTACGTTGGAATCGCATTGGTGAGTTCTCTCTTCTCTTAGAGCACCATCCCTTGATTTCTCCTCTTTCATGAGTTATCATGAGTTGAAAATTTTATACATTTTCATAGATCTATGGCCTTCTAAGGGAATTCAAGCCTCATGTTTCAAGTATCTTGATCTCCCAACACCGAGGTAGGTGGTTTGTGCCTTTCTGTTGAAAGTATTTGAGTTTTATGTGCAAATTTTCCCAATACCCATGAATGGGGTATTGAGAATTTACTGTTTTAGCCCTATTGTTTGTCTTCTATGCTTTTATTCTTGATTAGATGATATTTTATTGTGAATAGGGTGAATTTATGTGCTTTGTATGTGTTGCCAATGCATGTTTTTCCTGTTTTGACCTTTGGGTCTAGTCTCCTATTAGGCTGCTGTTTACTTTCCCATGCCTAGTATTTTAGGATAGTGTGACTATTGTTATGACATGCTGATGTGTTTTAGAATTTTATCCAAGTAGGTTTACTTTGGCTGATACGCGATTCTATACTTGTTGATTTACACAGGGCTGTGAGAACCTAGTGTATTAGACCATAAGAAGAATAAACATAAGGGCTTCTCCAGAGTGTCTTTTATAATATTACGATGAGAGACCATAGGGGGAATTGACATTGAGTGCTTCTTTATAGAGTATGTAGTTCCTCAACATGGGCCATAGAGGTAATGTGACGTAAGTTCTTCCCTAGAGCGCCTTTAGTACCGATACGAGACTATAGGGGGAATTGATGGTGAGTTATTCCTCAGAGAGTCTATAATTTAGCTGAACCAGAGGGGTGAGACTGTGTGTGCTTCCTAGAGGGTTGCTTATAATTTTTAGGTAGGACCAGAGGGGTTAGACTGAGTGTGCTTTCCAGAGGGTTACCTGCTGTGTTTATCTGCATTTTAGTTGTTGCTTGATATTGAGACTGTGGATTGGTTACTATTGAGTACTTCCTTGTTTACCGCTTTCTGCACTTGTACCTACCATATATTCATTGACTATTAGGCACAAATATTGTGGTGGTTGCCTATTGGGATTCGTCTCACACCCTTTTTGGGCCATGCTTTTGGTCCCAAACAAATTATATTGTTACAGGTATAGACAAGGGCAAGATCCCTTCTACCTCAGGTACTTGATTGCATTGGATCTGGAGAGCATGAGACCAAGCTGAGGCTTGTGATGCTGAGGATTTTCTTATATTCTTTCCTTTGGTACTTTGGTTTAGTACTTTATTCAGAATTGTGAGTTGTTTGGGTGCTTTCCTAGACATAAATGTATCATGCATCATTATATATATATGCTTCAGTTGTTTCTTTATCAGTCTTCCGCTGTTACTATTGTTTGGTATTATTACTGCTTCTGCTATTGTATATCTATTTACTTCTGCTGTGTACTCTTCCAATGAGGGCATAGTTTCACTACTATCACACCCAATGCCCTCGCTACTAGTTGGCAGCCTCTGGCGTTCGGGGAAATGCGCTTGAGGCCAAGTGACCAACCGGGTACTGGGTACCTCTGGGTGGCTTCCGGAACCGGGACGTTATAACTATTATACTCTGATTATGGGATTATAAATGTATTAATGCATTAGTTTATGTTGTTTTACATTTTATAGTTTTATGAGATTTGTGATGTGTTCATGTGTACAGGTACATTAGGAAAATTCCTCCCATGTGTGTGGTATGCCTACTCGGTAGTGGTCACCAACCCCTAGCCTATTAGAGGCGGGCTTGGGGTAGTCATGGTTTGGGATCCATCAGGTTGAGTCATGATATTTAAACACCTTAAAATACAAAATTTTAATAGAGTGATAAATATTTTATGAAAGATTATTCAAGGGAAATATTTGAAGTAAAAAAAAAGAAGGAATTTAATTGAATTTTGAATGTGTAGAATCAAATCATCACACATAGAATAAAGAACTAAAAAAAAATATTGAAGATCCTAGAGATCTAAATATCATTGAATATCTATTTTAGAGTACAAAAGTTTCTTAAGAATTAAGTGATTTGAATATCAGGATTAAAAGAAGATTTAGCTGTTCTTATCTCTGATAAATCTATAAGTAAAGAATAAAGCATCATAGAAGAACACCCTTGTTGTTTTTTGTTGTTATATTTTTATATTTATTGTAATATTGGTATACATATCAATTTCATCATTTTATCCCTTTTTAAAGAAGTAAGTTGAAGAGTGAAAGAGGTTGTGAACCTAGGTGGAGAAGTGATCTCTTCCTAAAGATATAATCACATACTAGTGAAGTATTTATTTATCAGCATATCAACACATTAATGATATGTGCTCCATAGAGTATCCTTTTATAGGTTAACCAATTAAAATCACTATGTTCATTCTCTTTATATTTTTGCATTTGATTGAGATTAAAACTCAGATTGAAGTTGTCATTTCTAATGTAAATATAAGATCCAATTTGATTTAAAAGTGAATAAGAAATTTCATCACCCTAAGACACCCTTGCTATTAGGGTACAAAGTGGGACCAAGGTACAATAAGTGGTATCAAATCCATTGGTTGTTTTCTTGAATATTTTGAGAGATTACTATTTCCATAGAGAACATTGTAAATTTAAAGGGAGTACCCTTATTTGATGGATGAAATTATCAGATACAAAATAATAGGATGAGATCATATCTTCAATCTCTTGGGCTTGATGCATATTTTTATATAGTAAATGGGATACAAATAAGTGGTTCTATAGGAAGTTCAATGATAAAATCTAACAAAAGGTTGATTAATGATGATACTAAGGCTCATCATTCCTTATTAGGTGTGATTTATAATAAGATATATATATATATATATATGAAGGTGATGGACTGCTCAATGACTAAATTTATTTAGGACAAACTTTATAATATCTATGAATGTAACACCAAAGTAAAGTAAGAAAATTTTCATGTTTTACATAACAAATTTGATGATTTTAAGATGAACTGAAATGAAAATATAGATGGTTTCTTTAATCATATTGTTGAATTTATTAGTTCCATTAGTAGACTTGGTTAGGATATCAAGGATTAAAATATTATAAATAAGATCATTAAAAGATCACCTCCTATGTATAATCCAAAAGTATTAGCATTAGAGTAGATAAATCATGGTGAGTTATCTCTTGATGACTTACACAACAAACTGGTTGCTTATGAGATGAATGTGAAATTATAAAACTCTTTATAATATTCATCTAAAGATATTTTATTCAAAATTTATTGAGAAGATGAAATTTTAGGAAGCTAAAAATAAGGATGATGTTAGGGGTGATTTCTTATCACTTATTGTAAAGAGGTTTAAAAGAGTAAAATGAATATTTGAGGGTAAGAAACCTCTATATTGTTTCCATTGTTTAATGGTTGGACAAATCATTACTAGATGTCTTAAGATATTTAATGTAGAAGGCAATGATTATGAGTACTCACCAAAATATAAGAAAAAGTTTCCATTTAGAAAAAACTTAAATTCTATAAATTTAAGTGGAAAGAAGTTTCAAAGGAAGAATCTTATTAGAAAGGAAGAAGAGGATACTAAATAAGATCCATTGGAAGGATTTGAATATGAGTTTATATTAGATGTAGATGATGAAATGATGGCTTCAACGTAGAAATATAAAACATAAGAATATGATTATAATAAAACAAAAGGAGTTGTATACCTTTAAGTAGAGTAGGAAGGAGCTCTTAAAGAGTTTGATTTACAAATAAAGAAGAATAGAAAAATTAGAGGTTTGTTGAAGGAGAATTCAATATATATTGATGAACTTAAAGCTAAAGTTGATTGTCTTGAGAAATTAGTGAAAGAGTATGGATATGTATTAATAAAATTAGAAGATGATGTGAATTATATATTGAAGATTAAATAATAGACTAAGATCATTGATGATTGTAATTTATCGATCAAGGAGAAAGTAAAGAAAATCAAGACCATTGAAGAAGAAGTTGTTTCCTTAAGAAATAATGATGGACCATAATTCAAAACAAATGGTTCAAAAAAGAATCTCCAGTTTTAGAAAATCTTAGATAACGTATTGAAGTAAAGGGATGAATGAGGCATGATAACTTTTGAATAAGTTATGAGTGAAAAAAAGGCTAAATGGAATAAATAAAACTAGTATTGGTTTTGATGTTGTAACATACAAGACAAATTAAATAATCTTGAAGAATGTAGTGAATAATTTGAATGGAAAAATTTCACAAACAACAAGAACTTACCAACAATCAAGAAATTATTCAAAATATGGTGATATGCGGAGAGGTGACAACTACTAGATATTTCCATTGATGAAATATTAATTTTGTGGTTTTATTGGCCACATTATATCTTATGGGGGTGTATATGAAATCTATCTAAGAGGATAAGATATTGGAATCCAAAAAAATAGAGTTGAAACATAATCTTCATATTAGGGAATAATCTTTCCATGGTTATTATTTTAATTTTTTAAACTTTGGACATAAAGTAGTTTATTATAGGTAGAGAAGATGGATATATTCTTATTAAATAAAAAAGAAAATGGATTCAAGAAAACCTATTTTAGTTCCCTTGAAGAACTAGTTTTATCCTCTTGTGGGAGGAGAATTTGATTCGATGGCTTGTGCTGAAAATAAAAGGAAGACACCAAGAAAAGTCTCAACTCATTCGAAAATTTTTATAAGGAAATAAGGAACATTGAGAAAGAAAACTTGCTGAAAATTTATTTAAAAGTAATAAATAATTTTAACACCTAGATTTTTTATAGTGGGTGTTCATCTCATATGACAAGAAATATGTATTTGTTGAATAATGTTAAAGATAGAGTGGATAAAACTGCGTGATTTGGAAATAATAGAGCATTAAAGATTAAAGGAAGTAGAAGGAGTCAAATCACCAGTTATGAATTAAAGAATAAGAATGTTCTTTATGTTGACGGACTTTTTCACAATGTATTGAGAATTAGTCAACTTTGCGACACAGGTTTGATGGTCACATTTAGTCAAGAGGGATGCTACATTAAAGGGATATCTGGAATTTTTATTATGGAAGGTCAAAGAATAAATTGAAACCTATATCAAGTTAATAAAAAGGAAAACACATGTATTATTTTAGTTAAATTAGAAAATAGTCTTTGGAATCATAGGCTTGGGTATATTAATCAACAATTCATGGAATAACTTTCAAAACTAAAAGTTGAAATTGGCATGCTAAATCTAAAATGATATCAAGAGAAGAAATGTGATGCATGTGTAAAAGGATAACTCGAGAGAAATTTATATTAGATGAATAATAAAAGAGAAAAAAATCTACTTGATTTGATTCACATAGATTTTTATGGACTTATGAAAGTTTCCAAAACATATGGTGACATGTATTACATTTTTTTATCGATGATTATAATAGAATGGGTAGTATCATGTTTTTGTAAGTAAAAAAATGAAGTAATTAACTACATTAAGTGATTTTGGAGAAGATCATAGAATGAAACTAGGATATCAATTGAGGTTCTTTAGTGTGATAATGGTACAAAATAAACTTCCTATGAGGTAGATAATTACTCAGGGAAAAATAGAATTAAGAGGGAAGTCTCATATGAGTAGATGGTGGTGATGAGTTTGGGAAGTATTCCTTTTCAAAATGATGGTGTTGAAGTTTCAATATACCAGAACTATAGAGAAAAATGGATTCATTTGATCTAGAGTGGGAAATATCCTTCAAGATGGATGTGCAGGAAGTGGGTGAAAATGAAATTTTGGCTAAGGGAACTTTGAATATGAAACAAGTGAAACCTGGCTTGAAAAGTTCTTTTTCTAAAGGCAAAGCCATATATTTTGCAGAAGTAATTTTGAATTTTAATATATCACAAGAAGCTTCATATGGATCTATGAATATTAAAAGAGCATAAGATAGTGTATTCTTAGTGGAAGATAATATAGAGGCCTTGAAACAAAGGTTGGATCTTTATAGGATCTCTCTTCTGGGCTGAATTGTTTATCTTAAAGGTAACAAACCTTGGTCTTTCATGGATCTCATGTTTTGAATTTCACATTGATGGAATGTTTCCAATTAGAGATTGATACCAGTTGGAAAATGTTACTTTCATTTCATTTTTGAGAATAAGGAGGATATAAACAGATCTTGGAACATGGAAAATCTCAGCTTGAAACATGGGATACTATATAACGCCCTGACCCCAGAAGCTTAGAGATGATGCATTATTTTAATACATTGGAATGATTATAAGAAATCAAATCCTGAAGTACTGACCAGTTTAGTATTCTTGAATAAACTAGATACATACATGGAATAACAAAAGCTAATAAACTACATCTTTGAAAACTCAATAAATGATCTCTTCTTCATAACCTGGGGAAGGAAGAAAAAATGAAAGGGGTGATATCAAATTCTTAGCCAAGGTTAAGAAATACAGTGGAATATAACATAAAAATAAACATTAGGCATGGTGAATAACTAAAACGCATGCCTTTAAAAATAAACTTGAACACATTATGGCAGGAATAAGAGATGAATAAATAATTCTATAATAAAACATAATAATGGGTATTATACTAGTTGAATAACCACATGAAATATCGATACTATTTTCATAATGAGATAAATTCATATGCTATACAATATAACCATACTGTCAAGGCCTTATTCCAAGACCATAAATAACCATTTTGTCAAGGCCTCATGCCATGACCTATTTTGTCTCATGAGATCTACCGATTCATAGAGGGGCTATAACGGTCCCCTCCCGTTATGTAATAATTCCAATTCATTCATAATATGTCTAGTAAGTATTTTATTCAAAGTTTACCATACCACTTTGAATAATTAAATTGTGTCTTTTATTCAAAGTGTCCCATACCACTTTGAATATTTAAATGTTACTTATTCAAAGTGTCCCATACCATGTTGAATAATTAAATTCTTAAACAAAAAATTATCAAAATAATCATAAAAAAATTCAATAAAACATTTTGGATGATATAATAGGAGATAAACCTCAATAAAGTACAATATTCAATAAAGTATGGTTCCATAGATGAGGATACTTCTAAATGAGACCATTGAAAAATTCTTAAGGAAATAATACTTAAACATTACAAAGTATCCCATACCACCTTGAAACATTAAAATCACAATAAATTAGAATATAATGATAATAAGGAGACTCTTTATATGATATACCAAATTACATACACCATGAGAAAGAAATAAGTTGTGAACAATGCATATATCTCATAAAATTAAAAAGATGAGAAGAATACTTTTTTTACTTTGGAAAGAAGAGTTCTTTTGGAAAATCATTTTAATTTTCATAAAATAAGATTGTAAACATTTATATCCTAGAAAATAAAAGGTAATGTCTTTGAAATTATATTTTAGGTTTAAATAAAATCTTATTGAGGTGAAATCATTTAAAAATAGTTTTTAAAAAACCTTTAGAAATAGAACATTTTAGTGCAGTTTAAGGAATTCTTTAAAGATATTTTAAAGTGAAAAGACATGTTTGCTTTCATAAAACAAGAAATTAACCAAAATAGATTTTTAAATTTAAAATTTGTGATTTTTTTAAATATAAATATGGCTTAAAACAAATTATAGAGTGAATGTCAAAATAGGTAAGAATTCGAGAAGTTCCTTGAATCAGGCTTGCATTCCGAAATAATTTTTGAAAGATTCTTTTAAAACATGTATCTAACCATAAATTAAATAAGGATTATGTTTGGTAAACATATATATAACATTAAAACATAATTTATGAGTAGTACATAATAATAAATAATAATTTCATTGAGGTGAGCAGAGAATAAGAGCAATCTGAATGAAAATAGAGGTTCGGGTAGAAAATACTTACAATGTTTTAATCAATTGAATAGTATGCCCCAAAATTAATAATCATTAAATTTTAAATTTAATATCATTAAAATAAAGAGATTTATTATTTTAAACATCAATGGTCAGTATACATACACCATACACAAGTAGTAGTATTGAATAAAAAATATCTCACAAAAAATGGAAGTGAGATGAAGACACCCCTTACCTTAAGTCCAATGGTGTTCTTCACTTGATCTTAGTGTCCTGAATAACCAAATTAAATTCATTAATTAATATTTTAAGAACATATTATACATTTAATTAATTTATTATAACCTTATTTAGTTCTTTCATGGCCTTTTTGATGGGTTAAGAGGTTCAATTTCATTGTTCGGGTCCGTTTGTTTCATGATCGATATACTTATATACATGAACGAAGAATCATATAAAATGAGAATTTTTGTCCAGAATTGAAGTTATTTGTTATTAGTGAAAATAATGAAGGTTAAATGGTTGTAAATTTCATTTGGTTACTTATAGTGAAGATGAATCATTATATAAATTATTTAATGATAACTGTTTAGGTTAATTGGCGGTTTTTTGGACACCACGAACTCATTTTCTTTATAAATCAAAACTATATGTAAAAAAATATTCAAGAATAATAGATGAGAAATAATAAATATATTATAGTCTTTTTAAACCATAATAATGGTTTCATGATCATAATTTAATATGGTAGTAGAAATTGAAAACCCATCGTCCATGAATGTGGTAAATCAGCACACCTCAGATGGTGTTTTCATTTTTAGTATAAAAGAATGGGAAAGGATAGATGATGAGGAAATATTACATTAGCATAATAAAATTAAAGTTAATATAAGTTACTATAATTTTAATATCATTTGGATTAGGGTTATGAGGAAAGAAAAATAAATGAAAGGAACTTAAAATAAAAGAAAAGTTGAGAAATCCCTCACGAAAATTCAGCATCCTAACAGCGTCGCTTAAAATTTCATAAAATATTTTGATGGGAGAAAAAGGGAATATAACAATTAATAAATAATATGGAAATTAAGGTGGATATGTAATGTAATATACCAACATAAACCAATTTAAATTAAAATATAATAACATAATAAGAGTGCTTTCGAAAGAGAGAGATTTTGAGGCAAAAATTTTGCAGCATAACAACTATGCAACATGGTTTTAGAAAACATTAAAAGGAGAGGGGACAGGGGTAAAAAATTAATAAAATAATCATAAAATATTATAGGTACAGAATAATATGGAAATAATAACATGGTATTAAAACTTTAAATACATACCACATAAAAGAGAACTTGGATGGAAAAGAGAAGTTGAGAATTCCTTTACCTTGTAGAGTAACTCCTAAGACTTGAAGGTTGGGACCTTGGGGGATTGAGGATACCTTGAGACGATCAATAGGGAGGTAAATATACTAGATATTCGAGGATGATGAGTTTTTAATGAAAGAAAACAAAGGGATTAGTGGGTATTCATCGTAAATGAGAGGGAGTTTTTTATCAATTTAAAGGGACACCTCATTAGTGTTTTTATCAAAACCATGGGATTGCCAATGGTATTTTCACATGGTATTATCCAATTGAGACACCTAACATCACATTTAACTATACAAAAGTCAACCAGTATTTTATATTAATTAATGTCATTATGATGTCATTAAACATACCGAGAACTCAAAACTGTATTTTTACTATTCACAAAAAATTCAAGTATTTTAGAAAAATCCCAAAAATTCACCCTAACTATTTTTAATTTTTTAGAATTAAAAAATGAAATCCATTTTTTGAAATTTTTTTTATAAATTTTTATAATTTAATTTTTAAATAAAAACAGAATTTATTAAAAAAAACAACTTTAAAACTATAACTCGTTTTATAACACCATGAGAAATTAATCAAGGTCCCATAAAATTATCTTATAAGCATAAGAAAATAAAGTGAAAATTTATGATTACATTTCATGAAAATATATTTCCATTTTAAATTATTAAATTAATTATAAAATTGTAATTAAAATATTTACAACATACAAAAATACCAATACTTATACTATAATCATTTTTTTCACTTATAAGATGTCTAAATTGTATTTATACACCCATGGGTGAAGTTTATATTTTTTTGGACAATTTAATATTAATTACTATTCATAAGGGTATGTTGTTATTCATAAGGGTATGCTAATATTCATCAAAAATTAAGTTTGTCTTATCAGACTCTAAATATCTTACTGAATGCAACCATGTATGTCAGTTTTTTGAAAATTCAAATTATAGAAGTGGAAAAATTATGTTTATTGGTTAGATTATAATAAAGTGTTGTTTTTTAAAGAATCAGTGTTTCATGAATTCTATATTAAATCTATTTTTAAATTCTTGGGGTGTTATATACTACGCCTCTCTGACTGGGATATGAACTTCAACCTTATTAATCAGAATCATTCTACTGCTTAGATTTTGTCTAGATTTCATGGCTTTCCTTAGTTGTTTTGGAATCCAAAAATTCTCAATGATTTATCCTCATGCATTGGAAGTCTTTTAAAGTATGATTAACATACAATCATGGGGGACATTGTTATGTATGCTATAATTCTTATTGAAGTCAATATGGAATCAATACTACCAAATGATATTACTCTTTTTATAAATGATCATAAAATTGAGGTGTAGGTTGAAAGTAAATTCATGCCACCATTTTGTGAGGTATGAAAAATGGTTGGACATGCTATTTCCAATTGTAGATTGATCAAAAATAAAATTATACTTGGAAATGAAGATAAATAATGGGATGATGTCAAAAAAAGTAGGAAAAGAAATATCTCTATATCACAGAAGGAAGAACCTATGTAGAAAAATAAACATAAGAAATGGGTCAATGTTCAATCCAAATCCAAGGTTTTTGGAAACTTTGGGGATGTTCTTGTTTTAGAGGAAGAAAATGAAAATAAGTCTTCTAATATCCTAATTGAGTTGGATGATCTTGGCATAGTTAATAAAGATTACAAGGCAATCCTTCCATTCTCAGATGATGATGACATTAGTCTAGTTGGGGAACTTTCCAAAGCTATCAATGATATGGTTGTTTCTTTTTATTCTCAGGAAAGGCAGTGGTACTTATCTCATTTTGAATAAAAGTGGAAAAAATGGTCTTTATCAGTGTGAAATGATACTAATCTAGTGATTTAACCTACCAATGATGTTACAAATCTGGTTTTCTCAATTCCTGTAGGGGAAACATAAACTGTATCAAAACACGATACTGTCTAGACTACAACATGAGCAGTAGATTCAAAGAGGAATAAGAACATTGATGAAGCTCATCTGAGATAGAAGGGGGGTTCCTCAACAATTGAGGACCACACTACCCCACAAATATTCAAATTCTCATTGTCAAAAGTAGGTGGAGTATTTACTACAAATGATTCTCTAGTGACACCTTTGAAGATCAAAGAAACATATAAAAATAAAGATGATAGACCTGAAATTAAGGGATTAAATAGCACTTCCATTGATCCAAATGATGTGGATGGGATTAGAAGGTCAAGAAATTTGAATAAATTAAGTGATAAAAGTAAAAGGGGCTCCACCCCTTCATCCACTTTAAAATGAAAGTATTGTTATGAAATTTTCAGGGCCTGGCCAACTCTGCCACTATCTCCTCTTTAAGGATCTTTATTCAAAACCAAAAAACTTTCCTAATTGGATTAGCTAAACCTAAATGTGCCTTCTCTAACAGATTTTCTATCTTAGAAAAATGGGGATTTTATTTGGTGAGCCCGAGTCACTCAAAATTGGAAATCAAGAGACTCTGGATTTTGGATCATTCTAAAATTGAAAATACAATTATTTATTGTTTCAGTGAAAAACTTATTAATTGCAACTTTAAATGGGAATGGAAAATTATTTTTTGTTATTTTTCTTATGTGTTTAATAGGTATCAAGATATAATATGAATGTGGATGGAAATTGTATCACGCTCTGAATCTATCAATGATCTTTGGATTTTAATGGGTGATTTTATCTCCAGTATGAATCCGAATGAGAAGCTAGGATCTATGAATAACAAGACTCTTTCAAAATAATTCAGGACTTTCATAAAGAGTGGTAATATATTTGAAATTAATATTATGGGAGAAAAATTCACTTGGTATATGAAAGTACTCAATAGAATGGTGGTCAGTAAGATAGATAGAACTCTCCATAATGAAGCTGCTTTGAATATCTAGAATTATATTTCATATATTGCATTGGAAATATTGAATTATGATAATCACCCTATCATCATGCATCTGATGGGAAGAGAAGTTAAACCACCCTTTTCTTTTAGATTTAATAATTCATGGGCCCTCTATCTAGATTGTATAAAGACTGTTAAGGACATTTGAAACTCAACTGGTTATAGAGGAAATGCAATTGCCTGCATTTACAAGTTAAAAGTGCTCTAAAGGAGCATCAAAGAGTGGTTTCGATCCTATTTTTCTAACCCATACATGAAATTTTTTTCTTTGGAAGTTTGATTATAGGTTATACAGAAATGTATCACTTGTTCTATTTTTTTTTGTGAATCTGAAAAATGAAATTTATTTTCCAACCAAGAAAAATGATCTCTTAAATCTCAAGGAAAATATTAAAAAAGTTCCCTTAAAAATTAGGTTGTTAAATGATGGAGATATAATTTTTTTAATTATATTTAAATGGTAAGGAGGGTTAGAAAACATCTTTCTCCTATAAAATATGGAGACAAAGTGTTAGACAATAAAAAAGTTATATCTGATCATGTGATATCTTTTTACATGAATATTTTTAATGGGCCTACTTGTAATTCTGATCTAATGGAAGGAATTATTCTAAAAATGGTGAATGATAAGGATAATCCAATGTTGACCTCAATACCTTTGGATTTTGAAATTAAATATGAATTTTTTGGATTAAATACTGGACGTGCTGCTAGTTGAGATGGTTTCACCAATTTTTTTATTTCAAAGTTTTCAGGACACTATCCAACATGAAAATTTTAAGATGGTTAATCATTTTAGGGGTGATTATCTTACAAGTTGATAAAAAACCCAATTTTTTGTTCTTATTACAAATTTGGATAATGAAAGTGACATAGGATCTTTCATCCTAGTGGCTCTGGTGAACACCATTTATAAAATCATTAAGAAAAATCCTTGATAACAGGTTGACAAGAATTACAAACAAAATTGTAATCTAGAATAGATTGGTTTTATTAAAGGAAGGAGAATACATGATTTTTATAATTATGGCCTCATAATGAGTGAATTTATTAATAAGTCCTAGTAGGGGATGGGGAAATTTCTTTGAAGCTTGATATCAAAAAAACTTTTGACATGATGGACTAGGGATTCATTTGCAAAGTTATTATCAGTTTTGTTTTTGATGATAAATTTATTCTATGAATCAAAAATTTTTTCACCTCAGCACACATCTCTATCCTTATTAATGGATCTCTAGAGGGTTATTTCAAATTCTCAAGTGGGGTTAGATAGGGATACCCACTTTTAGCTATTATTTTTTCTGTAACAGAGAACTATCTTAGCAAGTTTTTTATTAACACGGTGGAGAATGGTAATTTGGATACCATCAAGGATGCTAGAGATTTACTTAATCCTTCACACTATTCTATAGTGATTATTTTTTTACTAAAGAAGACAAAGGGATATTAGAAACATTAAAAATTCCCTCCTTCACTATGAGAGTGTCTCGAGGATGATTATTAACTAGAGTAAATCATTCATCTATTTTGGAAAAAATATCTCTACAAGTAGAAAATTGGATATGATTAATCACTTAGGAATCAAGGAGGGGGATTTACCTTTCAACTATTTTGGTGTTCTTATATTTTGGGGAAGACCAATAACCTATTATTTCAATAACATATTGGGGCAGGTTAGAAGGCTCTTGAATTCCTAGAAAGGAAACTATATCTCAATAGAGGGAAGAGTTTTCCTTGTGAATCATAATATTATTTACAAGTTTCTTTATTATTTTAGGGTTTATAAATAGATCACCACCTTGATTAATAATATCAATAAAATCATAAAAATTTCTTCTAGAGTGTCTCAATTCTTGAAATAAAAAGCATCACCATTCCATGGAAGTAATTTTGTAAACCATATGCACTTGGAGTACTTGGAATCAAAAACATTGAGAGTTTAAAAAATTACCTAAAAGGCCATTTTATCTAGATATTGATCAGAAAAAAATATGAAACTCTTTTCTTTCTCAAAGGTAGATTCTTGAGCAATTTTAAATTGAGAAGCATGAATTATTTTCAGTCTTTGGTTTGGCCATATTTTGGAAATGTTTTTTCAATCATTACCTTAAACTCATGGTGTCTTATTAATACTAACTCTTTTCTGAATTTATGGTTTCATAACTGGACATGGATGATGCTGGTGAATATTTCCAATCATGATGATCATGATTTTGATCTCAATAGATTAATTAATTATCTGATGAACAATCTGGAAAAATATGTCAGAGGGTATCAAGGAGGCTGTGATGAATTACAATTTCATTAACCATGAGGAAATTATGATCTGGGAATCATCAGTGAAAGATATGACCGGTTCAAATTTATTTTATAGAAATCTCAATACTATAAAGGTTTATAGTTAGATCAATATATTCAACACCAAATGGGTGAGACCCTCTAGATTCAAACTGGTTTGGAGGATTGCTTTTAATAAGTCTCCAGTTGAAAATTGTCTTCAGTCAGTTGGTATCCCTTTATTCTCTAGATGTATCCTATTTCATCAACACAAATAGAATTTTAATCATCTACTTTTAAGATAAAATATATCCTTGGCTCTCTAGAGGATGATATTAGACTTATTTGAGGTCTGCCTACTGCAAAAAGATTCTATTTAGAATCAAATTTATGCTTGGTACAACCTGAAACTTTCTACACAAATCAGAAACATGATAATAGTGGCCATTGCTAAATTAATGCATGTTATCTGGTCCATCATAAATAATTATAGAAATTTTAAAATAACATCCAATATATGGTTTTCTTTGACTCAAATCATGGTGGCTATCTGAGATTTCAATTCTTTTAAAAATTCTAACTGTAGCAATTCTATCCATAATTTTTCTATCTTAAAATGTTTTAATATTTCAGTTAATTAATTTACTACTAAAGGAACATTGTAAGTTATATATAATTCAACTCTCATTGGATGGATAAAATTAAATACCAATGGTGCTTCAAGAGGGAATCCTGGTCCTGCAGGATTTGATGCAGTCTTTATAGATCATATTGGGATGAGTATGGGTTTCATTTTTGGTCCATGTGGATTGGAAACATCACTTGAAGTGGAGATGTTTGGGTTGATCAATGTAGTTGAAATGGAAATACAAATAGGATGGAATAATTTATGGTTTTAATGTTATTCTACCATCATCATTCATGCTGTTAGAACTGGTAATATTCATTTATATTGGAATATGATAACTTAATGGATCAAATGCTTGGATTCTCTCTCAAGAAATAATTACATCATCACTCATGTTTCTTGGGAAGGTAACTATCTTTTTTATAGTATTGAAAATAAAGGGGTAAACTGTGAGAGTCTCACCTATTATTTGGTTCTACCTGATAACTTGAAATCTCTCTTTTAAAGATACTTTTGTAGAATTTCATCTTTAAGATTATTGTAACCTTATTTATGTTTCAATAAAATCAGTTTACCAGTAAAAAGTAGGAAATCTCATATGTGAGGACACTACAATATAACAGTGTGGCAGAAAGGTGGAACTATATAGTAAAAAATATGTAAAGACCAATGTTGATAGAAATTGTCATCTGATTCCATTTTTGAAGGAATATGTGAAAGTGGTAGTTTATACACAAAATAGGGATTTTCTTAACCCTAGTAAAAATAAAACTTCTTATGAAGTGTGGAACAAGATAAATCCAACACTAAAGTACTTTAAAGTGTTTATGAGTAATTGTTACATTTAAAACAAAGAAGGTAATCAAAAAAAGTATTGAGATATTGTATATGAAGGGATTTTTAGGCTACTCATTCAAGAGTAAATCTTATAAATTCTTCAAAAAGAGTTTGATTTTTTTTGGAAAGCAGCAATGTCCAAATTATTGAAAAAAAATATCGAAATGGTTATGAAATTATAGATTTGAATAAATTATGTGATGAAGAAGAGGAACAAGTTATGAATCATAGTGGTGCACACAATTCAACATAGAAAGAAGAGGATTCTGAAGTTGAATAAGTGGATGAAGATATTCCTAAATAAATACAACTAGTGACTTCGCAAAGAAGAGGATAGACTGAGTTTGATGAGACTGATATTATTGGTGATAAAACTGCACCTACAAAAACATATAAAATGAGAACTTTATAGAACACTTATTTTCTATTACAAGTTTAACCAAACTAATTTGAAGAAGAAGTAAAGGAGGAATCTTGGATAAAATCCATAAATGAAGAAATGGACCAAATGGATAAAAATTAGACTTGGGAGTTTGTAAACAGAATATAAAATCACAATGTTATTGGTATAAAGTGGGTCTTCAAGAACAATCTAGATGAAAGTAGAAAATTTATCTGTAATAAAAAAAGGTTGGTTTATAAGGGATATGCTTAGGTTGAAGGCATTGATGTTGAAGAGACTTTCTCACTGGTTGCAATGATAGATTTTATTAGAATATTCTTATCAGTGGATGCTTAGAGAAAGTTTCAAGTGATTTAGATAGATGTGAATACTGCATTTCTAAATGGAGTCTTAAATAAAGAGGTATATATCAAACAACCAATTGGATTTGTTCTTGGAAATGATGATTCAAAATTTTTTAGGCTGAGAAAATATTTTTATGGACTAAAGAAAAAACCCCAATCTTGGTATGAAATGTTGGATACTTTCTTAAGGAAGATGGATTTTAAAAGATGTGGGGTTGATCAAAACCTCTATGTGAAAATTTTAGAATAGGATAAGTTCATGGTGTTTGTGTATATAGATGACAACATATTTATAGGAAAGATACAGAGTTTAATTGATTTTTTTTATAAATTACTGATTTTTTAGTTTGAAATGAATATGATTAAAGGGTTGTCATATTTTATTAAGTTGAAAGTTCATCAAGATTAATGGAATACATTTATTTCACAAGTGTAGTATGCAAATGAAGTCTTAAAGAAATTTAGAATAAAGGAGTAGAATCCTATTTGAACTCTGATTGCATTTGGAACAAAACTTGGTAAGCATGAGGACAATGTGGGTGTGGAATATACTTTTTGTTGTATAATCATTAGTAGTTTCCTCTATCTTACCATGGAAAGGCTGATTAGTTTCTATTCTACTTTCTTGGTAGAAAGGTTTCAAAGTTTTCATAAGAAGGAACATCTCATTGAAGTGAGAAGAATAATGAGGTATATTCAAGGAACTTAAATTATGATTTTTTTAAATCTGGAACTAAAATAAATTTATTGGCATATTAATATGTTGATTGGGATGGTTATGTTTTGGATCAAAAATCCACAAGTGGAGGAGCTTTGTTACATTGAGAATAATTGTGTTGGCTAGCTAATAAAAAACATGATTATGTTTCTTTAATCACAACAAGCGTGGAATATGTTTCAGTTACTAAATCTTATACCCAACTTATCTATATGAAGAAATATTTGTAAGAAATCAGTGAAGTTGTACAATATCCAATGATGATTCAATGCAACAAAAAAGTTTTATTGAGTTGTCTAAAAATATGGTTCAGCAATATCACACAAATCACATTGATATCTTATACCATTTCATAAAATATATAGTAAAAAAACAATATAGTGAGTATATAATTAATTTAAAATCAATATCAAGTAGATGATATTTTTACAAATCCATTGACTACTCATGTATTTGAAAGACATAGGTTGCGACTTTGAGTTCAACCAATTTTATCAAACTAATGAGGTTTGAAATTTACCCACTTTACATTTTATCTAATGTTATATTTGGTATTTGTGTATTCTTATTGGATTATATATTGTATTTGGTGTCAAATAAAGGGGTAGATATTATCCAAGGGGATTTTTTAAAGAGAGAAGTCTTGTTAGAAAAATCATAGAATACATTGTAGCACTTAAATAGGGGGAGTGAGAAACAAAGTTTTCTCAAATTAAAAGTTAGTATTTCTAAAAATATGGAAAATTTAATATTTACATCAAAATCCAAAGGGGGAGAATATTAGAACCAAAGAATTTTATTGATTGGTTTTGTTGTTAATATATGTTTTATACCTATTAAGATCTGTTTTTATGTCTTGTAAAGGAAATTAAAGAATCAAAAAATTGTAGGTAGAATCTGGAATTTTAGAAGAAGTATATTTAAATCATAGCATAAGGTAATGGACCATGACATAACCGAAGTCGATGTTCAAAAATTTGGAAAATACATGAAAATTGTGTAAGGTTCATATACCTTGTAATATTGGGTGTTTTGAGGTGCTACACATTGTAATACCACTTTCCACATCATAATTGTTGGGGATAAGATCCCAAATAAACAAGCACAAAACTTTATCTCGAAGATACCCCATGAGTTTGGTGTTCAGAACTGGGAAGTCAAGGCCCCCCAGCCACCACACTGAGTCATCCTTTCATCTAGTTCTGGTCCTCTCAAGGTCTTCATTCTGAGCAACGAACAAAAGTGCACAATTAGAAAACACACATGCAATCACAAAGTACAAAACAATATAGAATGAGATTACGTGGTTCAGACTTTTGTCCAACATCCATGGGATAAAGGTGAAATCAATTTCATTCAATGAGGAGAAACCTCAAGGTTATAATAATTTCCATCATTTGGAACTCTACCTATATCACCAAAATATGTTCCACCAATACCATTCGGTCGTTGCAGCTTCTGGATCCTTCCTTCTGGTCTTCACCCTTATGGGTATAAACCTTTTCTTTTGGATCTCTTGCCTTTGGCTCTTTGTGTGCATCCAGGTTGGCTTCCCTAGAAGGGGATCCACCTCCGAATTTTTTAGGTATTTTTTTATGCTTGTCATTTGTACTCAAAAAATGTCACTGCATCCATTTATATAGACCCCAAGTCCATATCTCCAATTAATGAAGTCAACATTATTTTTCCATCCATTAATATCGATAATTAACTCTCCATTAATGTTTGGAGAAACTCCTCTATTAATGTTGAGATAAATCTCTCCATTAATGATTTTCTATCTCTTTAATATATGGGCTAGACCCAAATCAATTTTTTCTTGAGAATTGTATTCGCAGGTTGAGTCCAACAATCTCCCACTTGAAGACTATTCTCATGCTCTCATCAATGTTGAAACTAGTCTGGCTTCCATTCACCATTCTTATACAATGCCTTCATGGTTCTTTGTTCCCCATCCACAATATAATACAGAATAGGGGAAACAACCAAATCTTCCATCGACTTTAACCAACAACTAAAGGCTTCATATGATATCTCCTTCCATAAGTGCTTGCTATCATGGTCTTATAGTTCTATTTCCTTCCAGAATTTTAGTAGACTTTCACCAAGATCTAAATGACACCCAATGAATAGAACACACTGTATGACACCTACAGACAAGATGACATTTGATATTCCAGCAACACCAATGATATCACCACCATCTTTTGGTGATATTCTTTCAGATTCTTGATATACCACCTAACTTGAGGAACCCCTACATTCTTCCACCAAGCTCTGACTGTCTCCAACAATGGAACATGTCTCATGAATCATTCTGGTCAATTGGAATTCTGATATCCTATAGACACCCTTGGTATCACCATTTTCTTTCAGTAATTTCCTTCGAGTCCTTGATAAAATACTCCACCAGATGCTTTCTATTTTTTTATATAATTAAGCACTTCAACCAACCTATGATACCATATGTTGGGGATTGGATCCTAAAGCAACAAGCACATAACTTACTTCGGAGGATCCCCCATGACTTTGGTGTCTAGGACTAGGAAGTCCAGGAACCCCAGCCACCACATCGATTCGTCCTTGCATATAGTTCCAGTCCTCTCAAGGTCTTCATTCCGAGTAATGAACAAAAGTTCACAATAAGAAAACACTCATAAAAGAACAAAGTACAAAACAATGCACAATGAGATTATGTGGTTCGGACTTTCATCCTAAATCCATGCGAGAACAACAACATAAATTTCATTCATTGAGGAGAAACATCAAGGTTACAAGAATTTCCATCATTCAGAACTCTACCTAGATCACTAGAAGATGTGCCACCAACACCATTCGGTCTTCTCATATTCTAGATCCATCTTTCTGGTCTCCACCCTTATGGGTCTCAACCTCCACTTTTGGCTATGGTTCCTTTGGCTCTTTGTGTGTACCCAGGCTAGCTTCCCCAAAAGGGGAGTCACCTCCAAATTTGTTAGGTCTTGTCTTCTACTCATCAGTTGTACTCAACAAATGTCACCGTATCCATTTATATAGACCACAAGTCCATATATCCAATTAATTCATTCAACATTAACTTTTCCATCCATTAATATTGAGAATTAAATCTTTATTAATGATGGTAGAAACTCATCTATTAATGTTGAGATAAATCTCTCCATTAATGAATCTCTCTCTCCATCTCTCTAATAAATGGGTTGGACCCAAATCAATTCCATCTTGAGAATTATATTCACAGGTTGAGTCCAAAAATCTCCCAATTGATTTTTATCAATTTTCAATTCAAGTTGATGGAAGATTCAGCTCATGCCCTTGTTCTGCATAACATTGCAAATGGATAATGGATTTTTTTAGTTTTTGTATCTATGAAAATGATCTTTTAGAGGATCGATATAGAAACAGAAGGACCTTATGTGATGAAGGTGGGATCTCAAAGAGTCAGAATCAAGATGGAAGAAATGGGAGTAAATTACCATGTTTCCATGGTTTCAATTAATAAAGTTTTAGTGGGAGTTCTTCATACCAATTACATTAGACTTTTCAAAAGCTACGATTATCAGATGAAGGTCAGTTCTGATGGTGTTTCTAGAGTTTGGTGTACCAAAAAATATCTTGGGTGGTTTAGAATATTAGTAGTGGAGTTTTCAAAAATTTATTTAAGATCAATAGAGTGAGGACATAAACATGGTGCATGGTGTAGCTTTTTGTTGGTAATTTCAACAAAATCAGAGGATGAAACTCATTCCTAATTGATTTGGAGAAAGTATCCCTAGAGGTATTCAAATGAGTTTCACTTATACTATGGAATGATCAAATTTTGGTTCTAGAAGATTGAGGAGGATCTACTTTAGTGGGATCTTAGAAGATTGAAGCAACATGGTGTGGAGAACCATGCAAGTGCTGTAGAAGAATGGTGAATGGAAGCTAGACCAATTTTGACATTGTTGAGAGAATTAGAATAGTATTTCAATGGGAGATTGTTGGATGAAACATGAAAATACAATTCTCAAGAAAAAATTGATTTGGGTCCAACCCATTTATTTGAGAGAGAGAAAATCATTAATAGAGAGATTTATCTCAACATTAATAGAGGAGTTTCTCCAAACATTAATAGAGAATGAATTCTCAATATTAATAGATGTAAAAATTAACGTTGACTACATTAATTGGAGATATGGACTTGGGGTCTATATAAATGGATGCAATAAATTTTTTGAGTACAATTGATGAGTGGAATACAAGACCTGACAAAGGTAGAGGTGGATCTACTTCCAGGGAAACCAACCTGGGTACACACAAAGCCAAAGGTACCAGAGCCAAAGACAAAGTTCGAGACCCCCAAGGGAAGAGACTATAAAGAGGGATTCATAATATGCAATGACCAAATGGTGTTGGTGACACATCTTCTGGTGATCTAGGTAGAGTTCATAATGATATAAATTCTTATAACCTTGATGTTTCTCCTCATCAAATGAAAGTGATGCTGCTGTTCTCCCATGGATGTAGGATGAAAGTCTGAACCACATAATTCTATTGTGCATTATTTTGTACTTTGTGCGTGAATGTGTTTTTCCTTGTTGCGTGCTTTTGTTTGTTTCTCATAATAAAGACCTTGAGAGGACCAAAACCAAATGCAAGGACAACTTGGTGTGATGGATGGGGTGCCTAGAATTCCCAGTTAATCACACCAAAGTCATTAAGGATCTTCTGGATCAAGTTCCATGATTATTGATTCGGGCTCCATTCCCCAACAATTAATGGTGTCTAGATTTTGGAAAAAATAAGCTCTAATCCTTTAATCACCATAGGATAAAGGCGCCGTTGTGAGGAAACACCAAACTTAACCATAGTACCAAAAAGGGAATCAAATGAGGAGAGAGCCCAACATGGATTGACACAAGGAAATAAGCAGGACAATGGGGCAGGGTGGAATTTTGGACAATATCACCATGTGGGATGGCCTAGAGATCCATCGACTAGGGTATGGCCTAAGGGATTTATTCAAAGAAATAGAAGAACAAATTTTAGTATTAAGAAGAGCTACCCCAAATCCATTTTTGAAGTGAAATCCATCCAAAATGGGCTATTCCATAATTCTCGTGACCACAATATTGAGTAAATATATTCAATTTAAAACAAATAAGTCCTTGTTACACATTTTAGAGGTAAGGATACACCATAATAAGGAAAAAATCCAAAATTTAATAAATAAAGACTATTCCACAACATATTCCATGTAATGTGAAGGGTGTGTTTTTTGGAAATGTGAAAGATTATTTTTTAAGAGTCTATAGGTCTCCACACCATACAAGAAATACCACACCATAGATAGTAATATAGAATTATTCTATTCCATAGAAGAAGCCTACATCATGGAGAGTGCGCATTTAGAAGTTCAAGGGAAATGAGTTTACTGAATATATAGAATTCCACACCATGAAGATGTGATCCACACCATAGCCTTCATTGTATTTGAATAACAATTATGTCAAAGTTGTATCATCACACTGTAAAGGGGTATGGTGCACCATAATATATGGATTCTACTAAATTTGAGCAGTATTAATGATGCAGATCTATCTTGAATATTTGGTTGTTAGTTACCAAATTAGAATTGAATGATGAAGATTTGATAGAATATTATTCAAGGGAAGGATTATAATTATAATAAATAATGAAATCAATTGATGTTTGAATTTTAAATTTGAAATTAAAACATTCTCAATTTAAAGAGAGTGTTTCTGTATAGAATCAAATCATCAAATACATAATAAATAATTTAAGAGGTAATATCGAAGATTAGAGAGATATGAATATCATTGAATATTTGGATTTAAGAAGATAAGTTTTTGAAAACTGAAGTACTTTGAAGATCAGTCTTGAATGAAGATTTGACTGTGGTTATTTATCATAAATTTGGAAGTGAAGACTGGAGAATCATGGAAGAACACCTTTTTTTTGTTTGGTGTTTTAATATTTGATAAAAATATTTTAAGATCAACATGCAAGTAAATTTCATCTTTGTATCCCACTTTAAAGCAATGAGTAGAAGGGAGTAAGAGGTTGTGGACCTTGGTAGAGTAGCGAGTTCCTCTTAAAGCTGTAATCACATACTAATGAAGTAGTGATTAGTCGACATATCAAAACATTGTTGATATTTTCTCCTTGGAGTAGAATATTACATGTGATACAAGAAAACCCAGGGAATTTATTCTCTTTATATTTTTCTATTTTATTGAGATTATAAAATTTGATTCAAGGTGTCTTTTCCAACTTGACGAAAAGATCCAATTTGATCTAAAAGAGATAAATAAATTTCATCACCCCAATTAACCCCCCTCTAAGGGTTCAAAATGGGACTATGGTACAACATGAACACTCAACCCACTCTCCAATCAACCAATCCAAGGATCTAAGGTGTCTCAAGTCCCATATGGCCTATTCTTAGGTTCTAAGGCAACACTTAGTGTCATCCATACCTGGTCCATTATCGGTCTCTGCTAAAGGAAGCTAAAGGAAACTATCTTAACGTACACTACATTAATTAATTTAATTAAATTTATATACCTATAGGTTCCATGGTTCTCATAGAACACTTATATAATGAATTCCTTAGCTACTGGTGGAAGAAGAATTAATAAAATGTTCAAGAGTTCACTATGGCCCTTGAAACTTTATTCAATTCATGGAAATTTAAATAAATAATTCATTTTTATACTAAGATAAAATTACTACAAGGGTAGAGAACATATATAAAACTATACATACCAAATTTATAAACCAAAGGTCATGTTCACAAGCACTATAATAAATTTTCAAATTAGTGATGTTTTAAAACATCTCTAATGAATTTACTGACATTTTTGAAAAACATCGAGAAATAGTGTGTCTCTAATTGGTGATTTTTATAAACATCGCTAAATAGAAAACTTTATAAATGTAGAAAATTAGTGATGTTTATAAACTTGGATAAACAGTTACATACTATTTCCTAATGTTTTCTAGAAACATCGATAAAATAGTAATTCATTTTCTATATTTTCTATAAACGTTGATGTTTATAAACATGGCTATTTTTTTGAAATTAATGATATAAAAATGTTTAAAAAAATTGATAGTATTTTTTATATAGGATAAATCCACACAATAACAAGTTCTCTCCTCTCTGAACTATAAAGGCCACCCCCAACACATACATGATGTCAACACCGAGTTGTCACCCTATATTCAAGGGAAGGATTATAAGTATAAGAAAGAATGAAGTTAATTGATGTTTTAATTTCAAATTTGAAATTAAAACATTATATGTTTAATGAGATTATTTCTATACAAAATCAAATAATTACACATATAATAGATAGTTTATGAATTAATATCAAAGATTAGGGAGATCTGAATATCATTGGATATTTGGATTAGAGAAGAGAATTTTTTGAAAACTGAAGTGCTTTAAAGATCAATCTTGAAAGAAGATTCTACCATGATTATATATGATAAATCTAGAAGTGGATACCAGAGAATAATGGAAGAACACATTTATTTTTTTATGTTGTAATATTTCATATAAATATTGTAAGATCAACTTACATGTCAATTTCATCATTATATCCCAATTGAAAGCAATGAGTGGAAGAAAAGAAAAGGTTTTGGAACTTGGTCGTGTGGTGAGATCCTCCTAAAGTTATAATCACATACCAGTGAAGTAGTGATTAGTCAACATATCAACATATTATTGATATTTGATCCCTAAATTATCCTTTTATAGGTTAACCAAGAAAAATCAGTGTATTTATTATCTTTATATTCTTTTATTTGATTGAGATTAAAAAATCAGATTCAAGCTGTCTTTTCTAAATCGATGATAAGATCCAATTTGATAAAAAAGAGATGAAGACATTTCATGACCCTAATTCACCCCACCTCTAAGGGTTCATAGTGGGACATGGGTACAACATGAACACTCACCCCACTCTATAATCAATTTATCCAAGGCTCTATGGTGTCTCAAGTCCCATATGGCCAATTCTCAGGTTCTAAGGAAACACTCAGGGTCACCCATAACTGGTCCATCACCACTCCATACTCAAGGAAGCTAAACACTCCTATCTCAATGAACACCAATACTAAAAAAATAGGAAAATGAGTCCCTTGACTTGGGTGTCCACTATTGGAGGTCGTAGAGCTTAAAAAAAATAGATCTATCGTGCCCCCCAATTGCTCATGCACAACCCCCACCCCCTGCCCGTACAAACCCTACCCATACCTCTATCACCGACCACTTATACTTCCAACTCCGACAACCTCTCCCTCCCTAACTCCCCTCCCCACTTCCACCTTCACCTCCCTTGCCCCCAGATCCCTCTATTTTGCACCTCTCCCGTCGCTTCCGTCGCACCCAGAGTCATTACTAGCGCCAATCCACCCTCACCGCCGCCCCTCACGCCTCACCCTACCTCCACCTCCGTGCCTGCCTAGGATTCCTACTTGAAGATCTGCTCCCAGATGTGTATTGGGATAGGGTTCTAGGTGACCATTATTTCATAGCTTTCTGGTTTATGTTTTTATGGATTTTTTTATCTAATTAAATTTGATACCAACAAATTAATAATTGATTTGAGGTTCGTTCTGACTATGAATCAGAATCTATGAATGAATCACTCAATTATGAGCTTAGGCATCATTGAAAAACATAGATGGGTTCAACCCATTCTTTATTAGTCTCTATGATTTCTCATTTTAGATGTAGATCAAGATCCCCTATTTTGGTTTTCATTAGTAACTTCAGGTTTGGTTGGTATCAACCTCTACTTTATTTGAATTCCCTTAGTGTAAATGTTTAATTTCTTATCTATGATACCACACTAATTGGTATCCTTGGTTATGGTTTTCTATTGATTTATGATTCCTTTTCAATATCTCTTTGATCCAAATGAATGGAATCATAATTGTATGTTCATTACTATGCCTCAACTATCAATAAAGGTGTGGAATCATTTGATGAATGATTTTTTCATACCACTTGATGTCTACTTGAATTGGTTGTTAATATCCCTGTAAGGGTGTACTTTTATAATGACAGGTATTTGAATGCCACAAGTTATTTCAAAGATGTACATATAACCCAGTCTCCACTTATAGCTCTAATTCATAGATATTGAGAACCCGCTCACTAGTATTTCTTATTCAAATAATCTATTGTACTTTTCTTGAGTTTAGTATCATCATATCTTGAAAGGATCAACACAAAATATAAAGATTATGCATAAGGTGGATATATCTATGGGATCTTCTTTATTTATTCTTCTTCTTCAAAACCAAGTAGGTTTTATAGGCCAAGAATACCCTTATTTGTTACTTCTCACATGGCTGGAAACTCTGATTTTCAATCTGTAGAAACTTTGATTTTTTCTAAGTGTTGATGGTTATGTAAGCTAGATTCAAGCTTACACTGACATATCGATAGTTACCCATGAGCAATGAACAACCATCACGAGCCACATTTGGGAAACTACCCAGGTCCATGAGTAGACATTACCCATGAGAAGCAGCATGCTTCCACACTCATGTTTGAATTATACCAGCCCCCCCCCCCCCCAAATTCATGTGTGGATCAAAGTCACAGACTCCCATCAATTTTAGCATGACAAAAAACTTCTCACCTGTCAACACTTTTGATTGAGTTTCATCTCACTGCTCACTATTTCTAACAAACTCGACTATAATCAGTCCTATTTAAACACATTCACAGATAAAATGGAACCACATATCAATGTGTTTGATGTAACCATAGAACACAAGATTTTTTATGAGGGATATGGTAGAGTTGTTTTCAACATAGAGAATCACTATTTTGGGCTTGAAAAATGTTAATTTGGAAAATACATGTCACAAACATAATGCCTAACATACTACTATAGTTATTTCCATGAACTCCATTTCATAGGATGACAATTCCACCACCTTCTGATTTTGTGAACTCCACAAGACCATACTACCATTCATGTAAAATGCCATTCCTTCGGTGTTTTTTCTATAATCAAGATCACCAGCCAGATCAATATCTGAGTAGCCAGAAATTTCTTCTTCACACTACCCTCATACATACACCCATCCAAAGTGAATTATACCCTTGAAGCACATTTATCTGATTTACCACCTTGTGATTCTTCACGGTGGGCTTCTCTATGTACCTACTTGCTATTACATTATATAATAGAGATCTAGTCATCTGTGATGAAGATATTTAAGGAAACTGAAGAAACACCTATACCCCATAGCATTTAAAAATCCCCATTTACTATTTTTATGAATATCTTCTTAATCTCAACGGGATGTTTTTTTCATTATAATCACTCAACCCAAACTGAAGCAGCACCTTCCTAGCATATGATGACTGTTTGAGCCAAGTTTTACCCTCTTTTTACTCAAATTCGATGCCAACACTAGATATATGATGCTTACACTAGTGGAAGTTAAAGATTACATAGCTCACTTCATATTTATATAGAGTGGATTCATGATTGTACTAACTGGAATGATGTTTATATAGTTCTTAGAATGATTTTTATGGTGACATTTTTCATTTATATATAGGAATGTCTCGAGCACTCATTAAATTGTCTCATTCCTATAGACTCTATGCCTACATAGATGTAATTCATGTGTAAACAGAGTCTAGATGATACTTACACAAAATGAATATATGTATATAATAATGTTTACATGGTATCATATCATGTTTATACACCAGAAAGTTGATGCTTATAAACCCACTTGATAACATGAGTAGCACACTCAAAAAATATTTCATTTGTTAGATAGAAGATAAAAGAGCTGATTAAAATTCTACAAACTCATTTGCAACATAATTTAGTTTTCCAATGCATCTCCAAGGATTGTTACCATCAATGCAGGCCAGTTCCATTCTAAATCAACTATGATACCTATAGAATCTCTATAATTTCTGAAATACTTTATAGATTCATAATTTATTTTATTCTAATGAACACATGGTGCACATACCCCATGTATTATATCCCTCCCTTCATCATGCATCACTTATTTCACCAGATTTAACAATAAAGAAAAAAGGGAGAAGGGGTTACCTAAATTATCCTCATGTTGTGGAACGTGGTTGCTCCTTGTGGACCAACCCTTTACTTAAAATCTTTTTCCAGATCTTTCTTTAAACAAAAACATTTGACCAAACCTCCTTTTGAGTATATGAACATAAACCCTACTCTGTATGGTTTGTAATACACTTCTTTTGTGAGAATTACCTTACTAGAACATTGTCCCTTCTTAAATGCATGGCTTGTGTAGTTTCTTCTGAGTCTCTTTCTCTATATTTTATTTCTCTCCTTCCATATAGGTTATTGAGTATGTACTTACCATGGAGTTTAGTGAAATTCTTACTAACTTTCTTCAGAGTCATCTTCCAAAATATTAAAACCATTTTCCAGTGAAACAACATCATTCATATTTCGAGTTCCTTTTATCAAAACCTTATTTTCCTTCCATTATGCATGTCCTAGTTTTTCATAGTTACCTTCAGGTAGCATTTAGTTATTTATAGTTTCCTTAACATATCTCATACTCTACCTTTATACAGGTAATGAAACCTCTAGATGACCCTTATGTAACCATTATTAGTCTAGGGTTACCTTTATGCTTCCAATTAAACTTCTAACTGACCCTTACAAAGACAATGTTGTTATGAAGATACCTTTATGAAGATCTATATAATTTCATACTACCTTTACATAGCTCATTACAATTCATGTTCCTAAAGGTTGATCGTTTTTCTTTATCCTCCCATTTTTGTGTGGAGAGTTTCTTTCCAAAAAAACTTCATGCATTATGTTTTTCAAACCTCATGCATGAAAGAAACTTCGAGCTTCAACTGCCTATAGTGTGGGAGTGAGATATTTGATGATTTAATGAGAGTACTGTATACTTTCACGACATTCTAAAAAACTGATAGAACACAAAATGTTCTCTGTATTTTTCGGATGTTTGAAAACACCACTTCAGTGTACTCTATTTTTGGTGATCTTTGTCAACTTTCAATATTTCTTTAGTATTATCAACTCATGAAGAACATATTCTTCTAGTGAATAACTTATTTTTTGGAAAATATATTGACCAACATGATTCTAGTGAGATCACATATTCTATATTCTATTAAACTCGCATCTTCTTTATGTAGAAATACAATTTTTGATTTTTTGTTTGATCATCCAGTTTGTTTATCTTTACAAAATCTGTTTATTTTTTTCCCAATTCATGAAACACCAATATGTATGGAAATCTTAAATACTTCCCATATTTATATATACTATTGTTTATCCGAGTAGTTTTCGATATAATATTTCATCTTATGATCATGTGCTAATTTTCTGATCACAAGTCCTGCATTCCCTTCTCTTTACATGGAGATATTATGGTATGATATCATTATTGGTATTTATAGTATATTCATCTTATTCTTTTACTGATTAACCTTTCATTTCTCTTTCTCATGAAAATGAATATATAATCCTACATCTACTTCATTAATATTTTTTTTTCATATTCTTACTTTAAATACTAATGATTCTTCATTCATACGCATCTCATACACTTCCATTGATCATGTGTTATGTGATGCAACATTGTTTTAGAAACTTCTGATCCACTATAAATATGATTAATGTTAATATTAATTTTTATTTTTATTTGTTTAATTATTTTTTGTATCATTTAGGTAGGTTTATTAAGGCAGAATATTTGAAGAGATCTGTAGCTATTTGGATCACTGGTTTGGTCAGAATACTTGTTTTTTATTTCTGTGGGCTATTTTTTTCTTTCTAATTTGGTTATTTGTAGATATAGAACCAATTACAGGCTGGTTTTTATATTTTGGTTATTGGTTAGAGAAAAATATTTTATTTATTTGTTTTCATTATTGGTTGTAGATTTTTTTAGGGGAGGTGTTGCAAGGGCTGTGTAACTATAGTTTTTTTAAAAAATTCTGCAGAATAACGACAGCCTATGGTGGTCACTATAGTTGTTATTTTTTCTAATCCATTAGAGACCACTTGTGTCATTCCCTATATTTAATTTTATTTCGGTCCAAAAACAACCAATAAATTGGTTGTTATTATCATTTCCAGTGACCACTAAAGTGGTCATTAATATTCTTTACAATGATCACTACTGTAGTCGTGGTAGGAAACCCTATAGCAATCGCCTTTGGTGGTCACTGATGCCCTATAACTATGGGGAAATTGTGACCGCCAAAGGCAGTTAGGAGGCGATCGATAATGGTATAATTTTTAGTAGTGCACTACATTAATTAATTATATTAAATTTATACCCATACATGGTCCATGGTTCTCAGAGAACACTTTTACAATGATGTCCTTGGCCGTCAGTGGAAGAGGAATTATGAAAATATTCAAGAGTTCATTGTGGCCTATAACACTTTATTCAATTAATGGAAATTTAAACAAACAATTCCTTTTTATATCAAGGTCAGATGAATACAAGTGGAGATACCATATATAACATGATATATATCAAATGTATAAACCAAAGGGCATGTTCACAAGCACTACAATAAATATGCATGTCAATTTCATCATTTTATCCCACTTGAAAGCAATGAGTGGAAGAGAGGAAGAGGTTTTGGACCTTGGTAGAGAGGTAAGCTCCTCCTAAAGTTGTAATCACATACCAGTGAAATAGTTATTAGTTGACATATCAACATATTGTTGATATTTTATCCTTGGAGTATCCTTTTATAGGTGAACCAATAAAAATTAGTGCGTTCATTCTATTTATATTTTAGTATTTGATTAAGATTAAAAAACTAGATTCAAGCCATCTTTTCCAACTCAATGATAAGATCCAATTTGATCTAAAAGATATGAAGACATTTCATCACCCTAATTCACTACCAATAAGGGTGCATAGTGGGAAAAGGGTACATCATGAACACTCACCCCACTCTCTAATTAACTGATACAAGGCTCTAAGGTGACTCAAGTCCCATATGGATTATCTTCAGGTTCTAGGGTAACACTTGGGGTCATCCATACCTGTTCCATCCCCGTTCCATAATTAATGAACCTAAACACACCTATCTCAAGGTCTACTATGTTAATTAATTCCATAAAATTTATAAACCTCTAGGATCCATAGTTCTCATTGGACACTTTTATAATGAATTCCTTGGCCACAAGTTGAAAAGGAAATAAGAAAATGTTCAAGGGCTCACTATGGTCCTTGAAACTTTGTTCAATTCATGGAAATTTGAATGAACAATTTATTTTTATATTAAGGTCAAATTAATACAAGGGGAGAGACCATACATGACATGATAAATATCAAATGTATAAACCAAATGGCATGTTCACAAGAACTACAAGAAATTTTCAATTTAGATACATTTTAAAAAACCACTAACGAATTTACCGGCATTTCTGAAAAATATCGGGAAGTAGTGTGTTGCCAATTGGAAATGTTTATAAACATCGCTAAATAGATAAATTTATAAACATTACCAATTAGCGATATTTATAAACATGGATAAATAACAACATAATATTTCTCAATGTTTTCCAGAAACATCGATAAAATAGAAATTAACTAGCCACGTTTTTTATAAATGTAGACATCTATAAACATGGCTATTTTTTTTTGAAATACATGATAAAAAAAGTTTTTCTAAAATAATTTATGGTTCTGCTCTCCCCTTCACACTACAAAGGTCACCCCCAATGCACGCATGACATCAACACCTAGCAATGTTTATAATTGTGGCTAAATAGTGACAAACGTTTTCTCGATGTTTTCTAGAAACATCAATAAAATAGTAATTAATTAGCCATGTTTTCTATAAATGTTGATGTTTATAAACGTGACTATTTTTTTGAACTTCATGATATAAAAATGTATTTTAAAAAAAATTGATGGGATCACTTTCCCCGTCGCACTACGAAGGTCACCCCCGACACACACACAATATCGACACCTAGCTCTCATCGTATAAATCAAAAGAATAACCCATTCCACCACTGGGTCTAACTTATCTAAACTATTTTTGAATTTAAAACTGTACTATCTACTATTTATACATATATTAATATATTTAAATATTAAAAAAATTAATATATTATATAATATATATATATATATATATATCTGTATATATGTATATTATTTATTACTAGTTGGGGGTATTATGAAACCGACGCATCTATTAGGATTGGTTGATATCTTTCCAACATTAGTTTTTTGATATTGAACGGGCTACAAGCCATGTTAATAATTAATTAATATGTTTATATATATATATATATTTATGTATGTATATATGTTTATATTATATATATCTCTATCTCTCTTTATGTCTGTTTATATATATGTGTGTGTGTGTTTGTGTTTACAAACACACACACACACACATGTATTTATATATATGTCTGTGAGTATATATATAAAAATATATGTGTATGTATTTATATATATATATTTCTCATATATATATTATGATATTTAAATATATGTTTATGTATTTATATATCAATATAAATATATATATATACATATATGTAATTATCCATGCCGCTTTGGCGGTGGTGTAATGGTGAATGAGAGGGGCACAACAATGCTGTTCTTTGGGAGGTTCAGGTTTCGAATCCTAGGAGTCCGCTTTCTGGGTGAACCTCTCCCCCGAGATCCACTTGCCTTGCTGGGTCACCCAGTTTTTGACTGTGTGGGAAAAATGAGGTGAAACCCACCCGTGCTGATGGATTGCTTGACGAACCATCACCGCCTGGGTTGTCACCCTCTAGGATGCTCTGCCATCTCGGCTGGCAATGGATCCTTCCCAGCTGGGGCTCTCTTTGGAGTGAACTCTTCATGGGGAGGGGGGTTCCCTTGTGTGGAGGGTTCGAAAAGTCCACACATGGGAATTCCCTTTAAGAAAAAAAATTATCCATGTTTTAAAAAACTGGTAAAAATGCCACTAAAATAGTCACGTTTTCATAAAAATGTGACTAAATTTAAAATGTATATGTTATATATATATATAAATATATGTATATATATATTTATATATATGTTTACATATATATTATATATGTTTACATATATATTATATATGTATATATATATATGTGTGTGTGTGTGTGTTATATCTAAATATATATTTACATCAATGTAGGAAAAAAGATCACATTATCAATAAAAGCATACACCACACAAATGTAGGGTAGAACTCGGTGAGGCTTAAGCTTGAGACTTCACTGAGACCTATAGGGGAAGCTATCACAGAGCTGCACCCTAAGGGTTATTTAAATAAATAAATAAATAAATAAATATATATATATATATTCATGTGTGTGTGTTTATATATATTTTGATATTTAAATATATTTTAATGTTTTTTATATAAATATAAATTCACATATATATATAAATATAATTATAAAATTATATATATATATATATATGCAAATTAATAGAATTATACTTATATATTGTAATTAATTGTATTTTTACATGTATTATTTTTGGATATTGTATGAATTATTTTTGAGACCAGGTACTGAGACAATGTGTGATTTTGAGGCCTAGTGTACCTAGAATAAATATTTAAAATATATTAAATATATTAATAGCACACGTGTGTAGTTTTTCTAAAAAAGTGGAATAACTTCTAAACAGGCACCCAGATCAGAAATTTGAGGGCACCATTGAGTTCAAAAACATGAGATTTACCTTAGGCATGACTTAACCTTGTTCAGCGCGGTTCATTTTTGGAAAAGTCATCGCAGGCGAAGAATTGAATAAAATAATAAAATAAATTATTTTAATTCTTTTTGTTGATGAAATGATTGGAGAGTATTTAAATAGAATATTATTTCATAATTTCAGGGTTATCCTCATAACCTTAGAATCATTGGGGATCAGTCCACGAGAGAGTTGGAGGACTTCTCTTAGAAAAATGGTGACCAGATCATGGATTGATGATTGACACACAACATATTCAAAGGATCTCACCAATGATCATGACACAAACTTGTTCTTCATTGGTGATCGATCTAAATCAAGGTAGGATGTTGTTTATTTGGATTTTATTCCCCATTGTTGATTTCTATGATGAACATGAATCAATTGACTAACAGATTGATTCGTGGATTTTGCGCATTGTGGGATGGATATTACAAGGATTTTATTGAGAGAATTATTTGTGATTATTGATTCTTTGATTTGAGTTCTAATGGAAATGAATTGATATCAACACAAACATCGATCAAGGTCCATTACTATTGATTATTCTTATGCCTTTCTCCCTCGATTCTCCGTTCATTGTGGGCATTCTTCGTTTGTCCCACAGTTCAATGTTTATAAATTAAATTGATTATTTCATACCTATTTATTAGCACAAAAATATGATATCGTAGATTTGGGATCGACATGACGGTGGTGCAGAGACAAAAATAGATATGATGATGTAGATACTCAATTTTCATGTTCTTCAATGTGTAATAAATAATGAATAATGATCCTATTTTCTGAGTAGTTAGAAGGTTTAAAACTTGTAAATAGGTGATGTCACAAATCGATAAGGCTCGATCTATGATTTTATGGAGAATTGATCACCAAATTGAAGATCAGATTAAGGTACGACAACACGAAATCCAGATCTAAGATTCTATAAAATTCCATTGTACATGGTGTTTAAGTCAGATATACACATAGTGTGGGCCCCTCTGTGTAGTGGCTAGGGTTTTAGAGGAACTTTAGTATCACACAATTTGTGACCTTGGTCACATGGTGTGTAACTCAGAGGGTACACAAACAAGGGTTGGAGTACACAGGTTGGATCACACTGTGTACTCCCTTACACAGACATGACCTGAACCAAATTACATAGGATAAGATATGTACTAGTACATGGGTATGGGTACACAATATAAATCCATGTACTGACACATGGGTAGAGTACATGGGTAGCCGAAATGCCATGTACTTATACATGGACACAAACATGGCTTGAGACACAGGTCGGTTACAGAGGCATGACCCAATGTAGAGGGACATGATGTGTAACCCCTACTACACACCATGTAATTTCTTATACATGGATTGAAGCCCTTGTCCTCTGTATCTTAGAAAAGTTTCATTAGGGTGAGTTCCCCATATCCATTCCCTAAGGGTTAGTATTGAATCATCTCCTACTCCTAAAACAATGATCCATTCAGCATGAATTCTTGGATAGAGTTATTGGAATCCCTCCATGAGGTCCAGAGTGAGACCCTCTATTTATATTTTTTCCTAGGTGGAGTTCATGGTCTCATCATGACCAAAACTATGTGGGACACAATCCCTTACTTAGCGGGTTAATCCAGATTGAGTTGTTGGTATCACCCCATGTACTTGAGAGTGATCCTCATCTGTGTATCCTATCTATTCAGATATTTAGCGTGTACTTCTAAATGGAACGACCTGATGAGCACCACCTTTCATATGGACACCATCAGTTTTATCAGACTTAGGAGTGTGTTCTCCTAGATGAGTTCTTTATGGAATCCTTGAGCTAGAATCCTAGGATGGTATGCTACAATTGTGACTTACCTTTTTACTGTGTGTATTTGTTGGGTATATCTGGATATTCTTACTATATGTGCTATAGACATATACCAGTGTAGAGATGATTGTATTTAATTTGTTTTATTATTTTTAGTTTTGGGGTGTCCTACTATGTATTGTTATACTCACCCCTACACTGGATTTACCCTCATGTGTCATGTCTTGTGTAGAAGATCGACCTTTTGACAGAGTCCTAAACGGACCCAGACCATACAATGCTTAGTGAAACCGGACATGATGAGGTGTGTTCCTGTGTCTTTTTGATAGTAGTCCCTAGTACTTAATTTTAGGTTGGACTTGTGTTTTATAATATTTTTGGTGGGCTTTTATTTGGCCCTATTTATGTTACTTTACTTCCTATCATACTTTAGTTGTAGGATTTAGACGTGTATGCATGTTTGTTCAGTTGTTTTTACACTTTATCATTCTATTGTCTTGGATATGTGTTCATGTGTACATTTACTAAGGATAGTCCTCCCATGTTAGTGATATGATTACTCAGTGCTAGCCTCCAACCCCTTGTCTATTGGAGGCAGTCTTGGGGAGTCATGGAACATGAACCTTTTTGATGGTACATGATAAAGTGGTATCAGAGGAGTTAGATCTACCTTTGGATATGAGTCTATGAGTTTTGTTTTGGGATACTATGTTATGTGTTTTGAGTTTTGATTTCAGGATAGGGACTCCAGTGTTGGTGTAGAGGCTGACGTATCCATACACTAGGACTCTGATCACCTTCTTTTTGACTCGGTACATGGGAACACTGGTTGTATGAAAAAACAATGGTACATACATCATATAGGGATGGGTTTTGGTTTCCATTTCCTTCTCGAGTATGCTCTCCAAATATACTCATTGACCATGGTACATCTTGTTTACTTTTAGGATGCCTCCACAATGTATTCCATCTAGGATTTAGGATCATGATCATGAGGATGATCCTCTTAGTGACAAGGCATCAGTACAAGGGCCAGTTCCTAAGATTTTACCTTCGAGGGGTGCACTAGCTATAACACCACCCATAGAGCAGTACATGGTACCCGCACTACCAGTGGATGAGGTGCACTAGATGAACTCACTTCACGAGTTTTAGTGACGGAGACCCCTTAGGTTCCGAGGCAATCCTAACCCATAGGATGTTGAGGACTTGATTGAGGTAGTGACCCAAGTCTTCTATCTAGTGAGGACACCAAAAGATTAAATGGTGGTCCTGGCGGTGATCCATCTTCATGGCTCAGTAGGGCAATGGTAGGGTTTAGTGACACAGTCTTACGACGAGGAAAATATTTCATGGATAGAGTTTGAGAGCCTTTTCATATATGAGTTCTCACCATCTATTCTGAGAGATGTATGTATCTAGGAGCTTCTGTATCTCTAGAAGGGACGTATGATAGTAGATGAATATTTATCTAGGTTAACCAACCTCCCCAGCTGCTCGATGGATATGGTTTGTGACTATTTATTCAGGTCTCTAACTTTTGAGCGAGGTATGTATAGAGGCATTTGATCCAGTGTTATCCCTCTATGAATTCCTACCTATGTAGTGGTACTAAAGTGAGCTTTGGTGGTTGGGAGTTTCTTGGCCGAGAAGATACAACTAGTGGTGTCCAGTAGCGGGCAAGCAGAAGATGAGACCTTGGCAATAGGGATCCGACGTCAGTCTCAGGTACCTAGAAATGAAAAAAATTTAGGGGGAGGTACTGGGATAGAGGATCTGTACTTTAAGGATCACAAGGTGAGTCCAATCATCCCAAGGAGAGACAGTTCTACTCATGTGATGACATGGGACATCTTGAATGAGATTTTCAGACCCACCATACAACTGACAGAGAGACCATGGATGGGCCACCATGGTAGAGAAAATGATAGGATCAGGTAGGTTCACAAGGAAGAAGATGTGGCAGAGGATATGAGATAGAAGAATGAGGTGGTCTATACTTTGAATTGTTATCACCACCACACCCAAGTGGTCCATAATAGGCTCAGGGAGCTGGAGGAAAGAGGCTAGGAAAACTGAAGATATTCAAATCTTACAACCCAAAGGCTCTGAGAATGATTCAAGGTACGATATGTGTATTTTATACCATATCTTAAGTATGGATAGGCATAGGTTCTAGTCATTACTTTCTTTCCACATACCTTGTATGAAACTTATAAATTCTGATTGAGCCTTTGGATCAACTCTTATGCTTGGAGACTTCTGCTGGAGAAGACTCAATGATCACACACTTGTGCCAACAGTGTGGATTAACTCTTAGAGTTAATAATTTATATTGGGATATCTTTGCAGTAGTGATGAGGCCTTACGATTTCATCTTAGGTATGGACTGGTTATCCACAGTTCATTCCCAGGTTGAATGTTTCAGGTGGAAGATACAATGTGTCTGTAGTGATGGGACTAGGTTCTCCTTTTTCAATGAAAAGGAAACCCAAATAGTGCAGGATGGACTCATGCATAGGAGGGTGTAGTTGATTACCCATCAGATGGCTAGATTAACCCTTGGTGTAGTGGATGTTATGATTTCCCATTTTTCTGTAGTGGCAATGAAGTATGAGGATGTCTTCCCTAAAGATGTTACAGGTTTACCTCCCCATCAAGTGATATACTTCTGCATTGATCTACACTATGGGATGGCACTGATATCTGCACCAGTACATCAAATGGACCCCATAGATTTTCACGAGATGAGGGTATAAATTGAGGCCTTATAGAAGAAGGGATTTTTTAGACCCAGTGTTTCACCATGGGTAGCCCCAATTTTGTTTGACAAGAAGGAAAAAGGGATCTTAAGGTTGTGTGTGGAATACTGGAGATTGAACCATGTGAATGTGAAGAACACGTATCCAATACTAAGGATCGATGAACTCGTTGATCAGTTGAGAGGGACATGATGGTTCTCGAAGGTTGACCTTGGGTCAGCCTATCACCAGTTGTGAGTACGGTACAAGGATATATAGAAGATGAAATTCAGATGTCTCTATGTTCACTATGATTACTTGGTGATTCCCTTTGACACGAAAGATTCCTATAGTGTTCATGGGACTCATGAACTGGATATTTTATCATTTCTTAGACTCGTTCATAGTAGTCTTCATTGACGATATCCTTGTGTACTCAGTATCCAAGGAGGAGGATTTGATACACTTGAGGATAGTTCTGGGCATACTTTGAGAGAACCAAATTTATGGAAATCTCTCAAAGTTCCAGTTCTAGATTCAAGTGATCTACTTTATAGGAAATGTTATCTTAGAAAATAGTGTGGTAGTGAACCCAGTAAAAGTCGAGGTAGTGTTATCTTGGGATGCACCCAAGATCATGATGGAGGTGTAGAGATTCCTTGGGTTGGAAGACTATTATCGAAGATTCATACATTATTTCTCTAGAATATCAGCACCCATGATAGCTTTGACCTGAAAGGGGTAGGATTTTGTGTGGAAAGAGAGGTGCCAATAGGATTTTTAGTATTTAAAGTAGAGTTTGACGAGAAATCACATATTTATATTTCTAGAGGATGATTTTGAGTACTTAGTGTTCTATGATGCATCAGGAACCAAGCTTGGTTGTATTTTGATGTATAGTCAAGTGGTGATTTACAATGTTTAACATCAGTTGAGACCACATGAGAAGAACTATACAACCCATGATTTTGAGTTAGAATCGGTTGTCTTCGCACTAAAAATGTGATGAAACTACCTAATGGGAGAGAGGTTTATATTTTATTCTAATCACAAGATTCTCAAGTATATATTCTCTCAGAAGGATCTTAACTTGATAAAAAGGTGATGATGAGAGTTTATCTAGGATTTTGACTTTGAAATTGTCTATAATCCTAGGAGGGGGAATGTGGTAGCATATTCTCTCAGTAGGAGGTCTTCTTTGAAATTGCTGAATGAGGCATTAGAGTAGTTGACATCATTGTAGTTATCCTTTGTGGATGGTGATGGTGTAGCCTACTTCCATTTAATGGTTGTCACCACTCCTCTATTAAAATGAGTTAGGGAGGAATATCTTGGGGATACCTACTATGAGACCCTATGTATTAAGATATACACTATACATGCTACTAATAGATTTTTTAAAGGTGGGGGCATGTATTCATTTTCAGAGGATGCATGATGGTACCAATGATGTTGCAGGAGGAGGTTTTGAGAGAGTTTAATAAATCTAATTTAGTAGTAAATACAAGTTTGTAAAAGATGTAATAGGACCTACAATATCATTTTTGGTGGATAGGGATGAATAAAAGAGTTGTAGAGTTTGTCTCTCAATGCCTTACTTGTTAGCAAGTGAAGGATGTAAATCAAGTTCCAGTGGGTTTAGCTCAACCCCCTGAGGTTCTAGAATGGAAGTGGGATGAGATATCCATGGACTTCGTGATGATATTACCATGAACTTATATGGGAAATAATTCCATATGAGAAACCATATAATAACTTACCATGTTGATCAAATTATTATAAATTCAAGAGAAGAGTTCAGTAGGGGTCTTGAGATGCCTCTAAGTGTAAGAGATAGCTTGACTCCATGGAGTTCCATTGTTGATCCTTTTTGACCATGATGTATGATTCACATCCTGGTTGTGGAAGGGATTTCAAGAGGTATTTGGGACCTAGTTATGATTGAGAAAAACATTCCACCCCCAAATAGATAGCTAGAATGAGCAGGCCATTCAGGTTCTGAAGGACATGCTGTGATCTTGCATATTGGACTTTGGCCATAGTTGAGAGGATTACCTTCCACTAGTGGAGTTTGTTTACAACAATAGATACCATTCTACCATCGGTATGGAACCATTTGAGGATTTTTATGGGCAACCATGTAGGTTACCACTATGTTGGACTGACCCAGGAGAGTCAGCACTCATGGGCCTAGAGTTGGTATGAGAAACTATCGAGAAGGTGAAGATTATCCAGGAGTAGATGAAGACTGCACAAAGCTGTCAGAAGTCTTATGCAGACAAATGACAGAGGCCTTTGGGGTTCAAGGAAGGATACCATGTGTTCCAATGGGATTCAAAAAGACATGGATTATAGATATTTTTCTAGGGTGGAAAGATATCTATGAGGTTCATTGGATCTTTCCAGATACTATATAGAGTTAGTGAGGTGGTGTACTGCTTAAATCTACCTCTGTAGTTAGAACAGGTACACAATATCTTCCATGTGTTGCAGTTGAAGAGGTACGTGCATGACCCATCACACATTATTGACTGGGGAAATCTGGAAATTGAGGATAGAGTTACCTTTGTTGAGTACCCAGTAGAGATCGAGAATTGGTAGGAGAGGATCCTTTATGGGTGAGTAATTCCTTTAATGCGCGTCTGGAGGTAGTATGAGAATCTTCAGAAGATTACATGTGAGCAGGAGGATCAGATTCATGCTTAGTACCCACATATTTTTGTGTATCCCTTATTTTGGATTTTTGGGGATATAAATCCCCAAGGTGGATAGAATGTAATGACTCATATTTTTCCATGTATTATTTTTGGATATTGTATGGATTATTTTCAAGACCAAGCACTGAGACAACATGTGATTCCAAGTCCCGGTGTGCCTGGAATAAATATTTGAAATATATTAAATATATTAAATAGCACACACATGCATTTTCCTTAAAAAGTGGTATAAATTCTAAATAGGTGCCTAGATCATAAATTTAAGGCCACCGTTGAGTTCAGAATGTGAGATTTACCCTTAGCATGACTTAACCTTGGTCAACGCGAGTCATTTGTGGAAAAGTTATCGCAGGCACTAAAATGTATAAAATAATAAAATAAATAATTTTAATTATTATTTTTTGATAAAACAATTGGAGAGTCTTTAAATAGACTATTATGTCATAATTCTAGGGTTAGTCACATAGACCTAGAACCATTGGAGAACTGTTAGAGAGAGCATTGGAGGACTTCTCTCAGACGAATGGTGACCAGATCATGGATCGATGATAAACATGAAACAAATTTAAAGGATCTAGACAATGATCACAAAACAACACCATTCTTCATCAATGATCAATCCAAATCAAGGTAGGACATTTTTTATATTGATTTTCTTCCCCGTTCTTGATTTCTATGATGAACGTGAATCAATTGAATAACAGATTGATTTGTGGATCGTGAATATTGCGGGATGGGTTTTATTACATGGATTTTATTAGGAGAATTATTTATGATTTATGATTCTTTGATTGTCATTATAATGGAAACAAACTGATATCAAAATGAACATCGATCAAGGTCTATTCCTCTTTAATTTTCCTGTACTTTTCTCCTCTAATTATCCATTCATTGTGGGCGTTCTTTGTTTGGCCCGTTGTTCAACGTTTACTGATGAAATCAATTATTGCACACCCATTTATTGGAAAACTATGTGATATCATAGATCTAGGATCAACAAAACATGATGGTGGTGCGATGATGGAGATGATAATGGATCAGAAGACATAGATATCTGATTTTATTGTTCTTTGGCATGCAATGAAGAAAAATAAATAATTACATTTTCTGAGTAGATAAAAGGCCTAATACATGTTAATTAGATATGGAATGACTTGATGAGGATAGATCTACAATTTTGTGGAAAATTTATCATCATATTGAAGATAAAATGAAGGAATGACAACATAGAAACCAGATTTTGGAATATGGGAAATCCCGTGCTACATGATGTGTAAGTGGGATCTACATGCCATGTGGCCCCCCTATTTGGTGGATAGGGTTTTAGAGTAACCTAAGTATCACACGATGTGTGAACCCTATCAAACAACATGTGGTCCCTCCTCAGAGACTCAACATGCACCTTAGAGGGTACACAGTCACAGGTTAAAGTACATAGGTAGGACCACATTGGGTACTCCCTTACACAGACACAACCTGGACTAAAGTACACGGGCTAAGATTTTTATTGGTACACATGCATGAGTATACAAGATAAATCTATGTACCGGCACACAGGTATAGTACATGAGCATCCAACACACCGTGTGCTTATACACAAACCCAGACATGAATTGAGACACGGGTCGGTTACACGAGAAGGACCCGGGGTTGAGGGACATGGCATGTAAACCCTAATACACACCATGTACTTTAATATACATGGTTTGGATCCTTTTCCTCCATATCTTGGATAATTTTCTTAAGGGTGAATTCTCTATATCCATTCCCTAAGGGTTAGTATGGAATCATCTCCTACTCTTAGGATAATGATCCCTTCAGTAGGACTTCTTGGATAGTGTCATTGGAATCCCTCCATGAGGCCTAATGTGATATCCTCTATTCATATTCATGCCCTAGGTGGAGTTCTTGGTATCATTGTGACCAAAACTACACAAGTTCCGATCCTCTACTTAGCGGGTTAATCCCTATTGAGTTGATTGTATCACCCCATATCCTTGGGATTAATCCTCATCCATGTATCATATCTCTTAAGACCTTCAATGTGTACTTATAAATAGTGAGATTCAATGAGAAATGCCTCTTAGATAGATGTAATTATTGCTACCAGACACTTGAGTGGATTCTCCAAGATGAGTGCTTTGTGAAATCTCCGAGCTAGAATACTAGGATATTATACTAAAGTTGTGACCTACCTTTTTATTATGTGTATTTGTTGAATATATATAGATATTCTTATTATATGTTCTGTAGAAATATACCTATGTAGAGTTGAATGTATTTCCATTGTTGTATGATTTGAAGTTTTGGGGTGTACTACTAAGTATTGTTATATTCACCCCTATACGGGCTTTTGTCGCATGTGTCGTGTCTTGTGTGTATGATCAAAATTTTTAAAGAATCCTAGAATGACCAAGACCAGAAAATTCTTAGTGAGATGGGATATACTGAGGTGAATCCCTACAACTTTTTGATAGTAGTACCCAATAATTACTTTTAGGTTGGACTTGTGTTTCAGACTCTTTGTGGTGGGCTTGTATTTCGCTCTTTTTTATTTTAATTTACTTCTTATTGTACTCTGGTTGTGGGATTTATCCGTATGCATGCATGTTTGTTTAGTTGTTTTTACATTTCAAAATTTTATAGGCTTGAAGATGTGTTCTTATGTATAGGTACTTAGGCTAAGGTCTCCAATGTTAGTGATATGCTTACTCGATGCTAGTTGCCATCCCCTGGCCTATTGGATGTGGGCTTGGGGAGTTGTAGAAAATGCCCCTCTGGTATGGGTCATGACATATATAATTATCCAATTTTTAAAATAGTGGTAAAACATTTCACTAAAATAACCACGTTTTCTTAAAAACGTTGCTAAATTAGCCATGTTTTCTTAAAAACATAACTAAATTAGCCTTGTTTTTTAGAAAACATGGAAATTTTTAAATTTAGTGATATTTTTAAATATGGCTAAATTAGCCATGTTTTTTAAAAACATGTCTAATTTAGAAATGATTTTAAAAAACATAGCTAAATTAGAAACATTTTCTTGAAAACATGGCTAAATTAGTGACATTCTCTAAAAAACATGGCTAAATTTAACAATAATCAAGTTTTTAAACATAGATAAAAAACATCGCTAAATTAGCCACGTTTTTAAAAAACATGGAAAAATTAGAAACAATTTCTAAAAAATGTGGATAAATTTAAAATTAACTACATTTTTAAATGTCACTAAAAAACATTGCTAAATTCCAGTTTTTTTATATATTGAAACTGCCTACCCTATATGGGGTCATTTCATTTAAGCTTAGCATGGCCATCTCCTAAGCTCATCCATGCTCGTATCATCTCCCAATCACCGAGAACTATCTTCTCACCAAAACTAAAAGAAATGAGATGTGGTCCACTTTTGATACACACCTAAACCTCTACCAAAACAATGTGAAACAATATGTGTTTGTCATCTTGAGATATCCTTTAGCCATGCTAAGAAAAATCCCTATCATATAAGGACAATTCCACCATGATCTGGTGGAATCATCGATGAAATCCACCAACCTCCAACAAAAAACCACCAACCCAAGGGGGAATCGAAGGAGGAGGAAGGGAATGGGACTACTAGATCTCCTATGGAATTTCATGCGAGAGGGAAGGAAGGGAGGGGGGTGAGGATTAAAAACCAAGAGAGGAAAATGGGAAATTTACCATTTTTAATGAAATATGGGAAATAATAAAAGTGCCATATGGTTTCCCAAACTATGAGTCAACCACATGGTTTGAACTTTCTTGATCAACACCCCTCAAAGGATTTGACCAAACAATTTTACAAAACACACGCTAACCGCTTGACTTTCTCTAAACCCAAGATACATACTCACATAGTTTGGCCGCATGGTTTTCCAAACCATGTGCCAACCATACAGATTCCTCTGAATCTTGAATTGTATGTTTTTAATGTTTTTTTACAACCATTCAAAAACCGTGCACCAATCCCCAAGGTAAAAACACCCTTCATAACACACTCGCATGACTTCTCTTAACTATGCGGTAAGCACGTGATAGGGTAAATACCTATCCAAAACTATAAAATTCAACTTGAAGCTCATAATGCTCACCCTAGAATATATGACACCTTTTGTTCCTCAATCCATATCCAAAAAAATATATATGAGATAATCTAATTCTCAGAAATGACACTAAATTTGGAAATCAAAAATTCAAATTCCTCCATAAATTCCTGACCTAATAAGACACGAGGTTTTTCAACCTCCCCACCATATCACTTATCAAACTTAAGAAGTATCAATGGATTTTAAAATATAAATAATAACCTACCTTGAATATTAAATCACTAATAACTCACTACATTCTACCTCGGAACACTAAATGAGATTTTGTTGTGCAACTCCAATTGCAAGATGCATTATTGATCAAAAATTGAGTTACCCACTCATCATCGTCACTATTTATGAGATGAATTTCAACTGTACCCATATATCTTGAGACATGATGGTTTCATAAATAGGTCCATATCTAGGTTGATGGTACTCCCCATAATAAGCCTCAGTTTATACTGGCTAATTCCAAGCTATGGTACTCCCCTCAATCAGAATCACATATTAAAAATGCATTCTTAGCGGTCCATAAACGTGCTCAGTGAGATTTCCATATCACTGTAACCAATCTCACATAAAACACTGGTCGATTCTCCCTTATTTGAAATTTTCTTAAAATGATCAGTCACACCCATATACGCACTATCATATCTTTCGACCACAATGTAACTAAATCTTTAGAGGCATCATGAGATCATCCAAATACTCACACCAAAGTCCAAAATCGACACTCGGTGTAATTTCATGGTTGGTTCTTTGACCAACCAAATCCATCATCATACTCCACTCATGAATAATAGTATGCCTCTAATCTAACACACCCTCAGACCCCACTGAATTCATCTTGATTGTGATACCAACATTGCAACACTCTGATCTTATAATGGGTTCCCTCTTCTCCTAGTCCCCAAAAAGGGTTTCCTTTATTATTTTATTCAATAAAGGGGGATTTAAGCTCAACATTTGGAAAAAAAATAATTAATGTAATAAAATATTTCACATTTTGACTTTTAATGAAAAATAATGTTCATTTTTAATACCAATGCATTGATAAAATGTAGCTAAATAACTAATAAGATAATTTTTACTAGAAATATATATTTTTTTAAAATTGGATTTTTAGATGATTTATTTTAAGAAAATAAATATATAATATCTAAAATATATTTTTTATATGGATAATATATTAACACCAATTTAATTAGTAATTTATAGAAAATAAGGTTAAGAATAACAATTTTTTTAAAGTTATTTACCTATGAAAATACTTTTCGCAAAATTTTTATATTTTTATTTAAAAGTTAAATTTTAAAATTTTAGAATTTTAATCTGAAAAAATTAATATTATTTTAGACTTAAAATAAAAAAATTATCTTAAGATAATTTTTTTGGAAATAATCAATATTTAGATGAATAGTGAAAATATAATTTTTATTAATACTGTAGTGTTTATGACTATATCATGAGTTAAGTATGACTTAAAAACTTTTAAAAAATTATTAATGTTAAATAAATATTTAAGGAGTAAAATTATTCATTTAAAAATACTATTTTGAATTTTTAAAACCCATGTTTAACATTTTGAAACATAAGTGATCTTTTATTGTAATAAAAAACCATTTTTAAAATTTTCTCAATGATTTATTCACAAGGAAGAATTATGTTTTTGAATTATTTTAAATACATATGACTATTATTTGGTTAATAATAAACTAATTAATTTTATTTAAATCAACAAAATTGATAGTTGTATTATAAACATAGTTTTTAGGGTTAAAAACACACTTTTTCTAAAAAATGGGTTTTTACGATTTATGTTTGCTCATATTAAAATTAATTTTTAGAATCATTAGAAATTTTATTTTAAAAAATTAATTTCATATTTTTAATAATCATTTGAAAATTATTTAATAAGGCCCATATTATTTTTAGTCATTAAAAGTAAATTACTTAGGTAAAAATTAGTTTCTAGGGTAAAAACAAAAAATTGAAAAATTAAAAAATATAAGAGTAAAAGACTTAAAAACATGTGAAAAAATGAATGGATGAGGATTTATTGACCTTTATACTTCCCTCAATCATCTATTTTCCATTATTGGATCCAATTAACCCTTGAATAGTGACTTTACCTTTTATATAAATATAAAAATGTCACTTCCTTTACTTATAAAAGGAATCACCACCACCCCACTTCTCCTTAAACCCCATACCTATTTGATTTGGAAAAAATATAAAAAAATAAATCCTAAAAACTTCTATAAAATACCGATAAGTTTTTTTCTTTTCAAAATACTACCTCTCAATGCCTTAATCCTTTTTGCAAAAGAGCCCTTACAAGGAGTAAGGTAAAATTATTAATTAAATCTCTTTCATTTATTTTCCTATCATTATTATTATACCTACACTAAATATAATATAATCATATTTAAATAATTAAATTATTATTATAAATATACAGAAATTTTATTATGTCCATTGGAAAACCATTTTCTACCCTCCTCCCAACCATACAGAAAACAAAAAGGTTGCTTGTGTTACATGAAAACTACGTCTTCCATAAGTGACATGATCCATTTTCTATAACCTCCTAGAATGTCTGGATAGAAAGTAGAATTTAATAGATTAATATTAAATATAAAACACTATTACAATTATGAAATTATATACCATTACCTATTTTCTTCTTATTTTAAGTAAATATACTTGTTGCTCGTACATATGTGTGAACTACCACGTCCACAAAAGTGACATATTTCATTTTTTACTATAGTATTTTATTATTTATCAAACTATATTATAACATTATTAACCAACTTAAAAACATCCAAATAATATCATCATGCTTCTGTAATAATTATATTATGCTAAAAGAATCATTTTCAAACCATACCCACCCATAAATTATAGTTTGTTCTTGTTTGGGTCAGTTTAACCACCTACTTGAACAATGTTATAAATTTATATCATGGATGGATATAGAAACATAAATATTGGTATTATTATATATAAATTATAAAATAATTCTTGTTTTATGCTTCTATAAAGGTTATATTATTATTTAAATTATTATTAATATACCACCCTTTTTGTTTGTTATGAATTATTGAAAAAATCTCATCACCAACTTCATCATCATGAATCATAACAAAAATAGTTATGAATTGAAATTAGAAAATTATAAATCATTATAAAATATATATTAAATTACCTATAATGATCTAATAATGATGAAAATTTAATCTATAAACAAGAATTGACAGCACCATTAAGAAATTGGTTCTAAAAATATAATTGAAGCTAATAGCATCTAATGATTAGAATAAAATATAATGAACTAATATATTTATTGTAAATTATTATAAATTAAGTTTATAAAAGGTTATAGGTATGAATAAAGTTATTAAATAGATGGTTATTTTTGTTATACATGATGTTAGAGCATACTTTATTAAGTGAGATTAAAGGTAAGAGTTTTTGTATCTCAATTTTTCTTCATTGAGATATGATTTATATTCACCACTTGTTTTCTTTTCTTGATGAAAATATTTTCCTTGGATATATTTTTATCATAAATTTATTTTAGTCTAATTTATTTACAAATCCATCTCATGTTCTACCTCTATGGGTTTTTGATTGAAAAGTTAATGAATTCACAAGTGGTTTATTTAATCAATTTTATTTTTTATTTTCGTCTTGAGCTATATTTCTTGACTATTATTCTCTAAGTTACATTATTTTAACATTTCTATATTCTATATTAAAAATCATCCTTTTTATAGAGGGGTAAATTACTTCTTTGAAATAAAAATTACTTCATCGGTTTATTTCTTCTTAAAAGTTATGGAATTGTTTGGGTTAATAAACATCCTTTCTAATGGCTTTTCCTCCTCCAAGTCCATATTTTCCTTTATCACCAATGTTCTCCTTTACTATTTGGGAACCCAAATATATTTTATCTTATTTTATCCTTATATTTCTCCTTAATCATTTTAAAAACAAAGTTTTATTATCCTTTTTAATGATGTGGGTTTCAACAAAGGTATTTTAAAATATAAATAAAGAATTTCATTTATGATTATATTTTTCTATTATACTCCACATTTGTTAAACAAAATTTTATTTACTTTAAATTTCCTATTATTGGGATTTTTTTTAAAGTAATATTTTAATAATTATTCTCTTTAAAATTTTAAAAAATGTTTTTCAAAAAGATACTCTAAAATCATGCCATTTTACAATGATGTTAGGAAATGTTTTCTAAGAAAAATATTTTGGTGATTTCACTTCTATTTTCTACACTATAAGAGAAATGATATATCAGTACATTTGTCTTACCAAATTATCCACTATTTATATATTTTTCTAAGAATGGATTTCCTCTATGAATTCTATAAGTTTGATTTCTTTGATTGAAGGGTGTTCACCTAGATACTAAAACATCAATTTATTAGGGAAATTATAGAGTAAACCGTATAACCTTTATTTATTTTCTATAAATATAATATAATTAATCATATTAATTGATGGATATTTACCTATAAGGTTTCTTAATATCATTTTATACACATTAAATTTCCTTGGGTTATCATTATATGATTATCATGGAGTTTATGAATGTTTCCTTATAGGATACCATTTGAAAAGGTTATGAAAAACATTTTTATTTCCATGGGTTTTTATGTCATGACCCCCTACCCACAAAGTGTACCCCTCCTGGGATGACAATGTGAGAAGGGAGATAATGACCCCCGAGTCCCACCTCTAGTAGGCCCCGGGTTGGTGACTAGCACCAAGGGTATAATAAACACACAAATGGGAGGCATTACCCTCTAGGAGAACACACACAGAAGAGAGAGATAATATAGAAACCAACCAAATCCAACATAGGAAGAAATATATAAGAAATCCCAAGTACAAATATGTAATGTCATGAAAACTACTACAACTAAAAGGGGAAAAACTACAAAACCCCCAAAGAAAGTAAAAACAACAACAACCACAAGCCGGAATAGCTCCTGCAACCCCAAGCTAGTAGAAACTAGATTGATCTCCAAACTAATCCAAGTGACCTAAAAAATAGTTTATATATACATAGGGTGAGTATAACAGTATACTCAGTAGGATATTCCCCGAAGCCTCTCACGAAAAAGTAAAGAAAGCATGCTAAAGCACAGTGAATAACAAGTGAAACTAACTCGTCACCTAAACAGGTATACTATGTTCCCAACCTCACCATGGCTACTCTCACCAAGTAATGAATACAAGAGTATATAATATAATAAAGAATATCAAGGGTACCTTTCTACTACTCCCCACTGGTTTTCTGCTTTGCCTCAACGTCGCATGTCCTAAACATCTCTCTTCAAAAAGGCTTGCCCATAGACACCTAGGCGAAGCACCACAATATGAACCTCATGCAACAAAATCACCACGTCCACACAAGAAAGTAACCAGGTAGTTTCTGGGAGCCACCACAGCTGGCATAACATGTATCATACATCGGGAATTATACCTCATATCATTACAACCCACGCACTGAGTAATAATCCTCAAGCCGTCACAACCTATACACGTTACACCTATAGTATTCCATAGGATAATATATCCAGAATATATGTGTGTGAATAACCACAAGCCATTTCATCCCTCTACACACATATATGGGGAAAACTAACTACTATGCTTACTAGCACAAGTAACTACCAAGAGAAGAGAGTGGGTCTAAAGGGGGTAGTCAGCCATCCATCCTCCCACCAGATTGTTGGGGAAAACATCCCATAGGGCTCAGAAACCCCGGGGTGTCAGTTTCCCTAACTGATGGGGTGGAGTAGCGTATAGAAACACAAAAAGTATAAAATATACTATAGCTCACAACCTCACTATGGGCATAACCTAGTCTTAGAATCAACTACAACTAACGTCTCTCAGACTCCCGACTGCCACTTCTAAGACTAGGTATCCTATAAGCACACAACCATTTTAAGAGATTTATTACATTACGTCATTCCCTTTTTATCAGTTGCACTTTACATTAATTAATTATTTAAACACTGATTAACCATTATCAATTTCGACATTATATTTCCTTAGAATCACACCCAAAGTCCACTGTCCCTTTAAATTGTAACCTCAACATTGTGTCCTAGAAATCTCCAACCCAATGGGTTAACATCATTTATTCAATTATTTATTTACAACATTACTTTCCCATAATCCTAGGCATTATAGAAAAACATTCTATGATACTAAACACAAGGGGGATCAACCTGGTGAGCAGATGAACTACCCATTGAGTCTTTTCTACTTATAACAAGAGGGTAGACCCATTCGCCCTTGAGAATCAAAACACAGAAAGCACATGGCATACCCCACACGTCTTCTCCCCTTTTGGAAGAAGGGTATGAAAAACCAGCTGCCTTGAGTAGTGGGAAATGTAAAGAAGATAAAAAACCAATAAGAATCAGCAAGCATCCAAACATTCACATATAACCCATTTCATTATCCCTGGTGTCCTCCCTGACACCCACACATATAAATAAATGCATCTCGCCACTCTATGCATCAACTTCTACCACAACCAGTAGGCCTCCATGCCCCCACATATCACAACAGCCATCCAGGTTCACATCACAACATAAGAAGTAGGAAAACAAGCATCATACCAATTGGGCTCTTGGTCCTTAAACAAGCAAGAGGGTAACTCAGAACCTGAAAATGAATTATCTTTTATCAAACAACTAGTTCTTTTGATTAACCGATTTATTATTTGTAGGTTACAAATTCAGGAAACCTAACCACTAAGCTGTCACAAATAATTAAACATGCTTACTCCACCAATTTGATTAATATCAAATTACAAAAAGAAGAACCAGGTTCATTTACATGCCTCTTTATCTTTATCCAAACAATTATCAATTAATTCTAGCTTTATGTTCTTTACCAATTTCCTTCAATAACAAAAATATAAACAAATCAAGCATATATATCACACTATCTAGTAAAACAAGAGGTAGTAACATATGATCGATATCAATTTATTTATTCAGTTCAAATATTTATTATGTCAATTCCATTGTGATCCAGTGAGATAAAAAATGCTAACTATATAGTTGCACATAAAATAAAAGAGAAGTAATTAATCCCCTACCTCAAACAGTTCTTGATGTTCTTTATAAGAGAACGAGCCACATAATGGGTTAAGATATCCTCCCTCCATGAAAACTAAATCCACCTGATGATGTAGAGACACCACCACACCGGTCAACACCCAAGAAAATACCATTAGGAACATGGAGATAACATTACATAAAAGGTCAAGGAGAAATATAAGGAGATGAACCCAAAAGAAGGATGATAGATTATACCTTATATCCAAGATTGATTGATACTGCTTGGTTGCATAAAAAAATAGAGCGAAACCAATCCTAGGAGGAAAGTTTGATTTTGAAACTCCTACGGGAAGGAATGAAAGGTTCGAGTGTCTCAAAGCTGAGAATAAGGAGGAAGAATTTGGGAAAAAGATATCTCATCCCTTTAAAAGATTTAACGGAGTAGTGGTTTAAGATACAATGGATTTTCCATTAAAAGAAGATCACATTAAACCACACCATTTGACCAAGTAAAAGTATCGTGAGGCTTAGGAGAAATTCATATAGGAGTTATGACCTTTGAATCAGCCTTGGAATCCTTAAAACAAGGCTTTAAAAGCATTTTACGTCAAAGGAAACATTAAAGGGGAGAAACTATAGGAAGTTAGAAACACTGTTCACAAACTCGAAATTTGGAAAAGGAAAAACACTTTTTATGAACCTCACAATTCTGGAAACATTGTTCATGAACTCAAAATTTGGAAAAGGAAAGAGGTCACTGTTGGAACCTCATCGTTTTAGAAACACTATTCATGAACTCAAAATTTGGCAAAGGAAAGAGGTCACCATTAGAACCTCACCGTTCTAGAAACACTGTTCATGAACTCAAAATTTGGAAAAGGAAAGAGGTCACCGTTGGATCCTCACCATTTTGGAAACACTATTCATGAACTCAAAATTTGGAAAAGGAAAGAGGTCACTGTTGGAACCTCACTGTTCTGGAAACATTGTTCATGAAATCAAAATTTGGCAAAGGAGAGAGGTCACCGTTGGAACCTCACCATTATGGAAACATTATTCATGAACTCAAAATTTGGAAAAGGAAAGAGGTAACTATTAGAACCTGACCGTTCTGGAAACACTATTTATGAACTCAAAATTTGGAAAAGGAAAGAGGTCACTGTTGGAACCTCACCATTCTAGAAACACTTTTCATGAACTCAAAATTTGGTAAAGGAAAGAGGTCACCATTGGAACCTCACCATTCGGGAAACACTGTTCATGAACTCAAAATTTGGCAAAGGAAAGAGGTCACTATTAGAACCTCACCATTCTGGAAACACTATTCACAAACTCAAAATTTGGAAAAGGAAAGAGGTCACCATTGGAACCTCACCATTCTGAAAACACTTTTCACGAGCTCAAAATTTGGAAAAGGAATGAGGTCACTGTTGGAAGCTCACCATTCTGGAAACACTATTCATGAACTCAAAATTTGGCAAAGGAAATATATCACCGTTGGAACCTCACCATTCTGGAAACACTGTTCATGAACTCAAATTTTGGAAAAAGAAAGAGTTCACCATTGGAACCTCACCATTCTAGAAACACTATTCTTGAACTCAAAATTTGGAAAAGGAAAGAAATCACCATTGGAACCTCACCATTCTAGAAACAGTGTTCGTGAACTCAAAATTTGGAAAAAGAAAGAGGTCACCATTGGAACCTCACCTTTCTAGAAACACTATTCATGAACTCAAAATTTGGCAAAGGAAAGAGGTCACCGTTGACACTGTTTACCTAAGGCTACCGATGCACTGTTCACCTAAGGTTACCGTTGGAACTATTCACAACTGTCTACCATTGGAACTGTTCACAAGGATACCGTTGGAACTGTTCATCAAATTGGAAATTTGGAAAAGTGTTGGGGATAAGTCACCTTGACCTACCAGAACTCTTCAAACACCAAATTTTCACAAAATAATGGACCAGAGAGTTCCAGGACATTACATCAGATACCTCTCAAAACATTCTCATCCTTGAGAATTCAAAACCAACCTAAAAGGAAACATAAAAGAAGTCTGAACAACCACTCATCGAGATACCTCTCAAAAGAGAGAAAGCCATAAGAATAAACCAAAGAAGGCCATCTCATAAACACGAAAGGTATACAACCTCAAAGAGAACATATCTCTATTTTTTTTAACATGAAAAGAGTTAAACATCAAACAACTCTAGGTATTGAGCACGTATATGTGACTCATGTTCCTAGGTACTCTCCTCCATGCCACCATGTTACCACAAGACACAAACCAATGGGATATAACTCCCATGCAACACCTTCTCTTTATGGTCTTGGATCTCCAAACCTCTCTCCTCAAAGGTCGCATCATTATCAACATCGATCTCTCCACAATCGATGATATTAGAGTCATCATAAAGATAATGATGGAGATATGATACATGAAAAACATCGTGTATCCAGCTCATCTGCGAGGGAATTGATACTTGATATGCCACAACTCCAACATGAGCTAACACCTTGAAAGGCCCAACAAACCATGGATAAAGCTTAATCCCATGAACAAACCTTCGCTGGCCTCAATGGGGAGTCACCTTCAGAAACACATGATCCCCAACATCAAACTCTAAGGGTCTCCTCCTTGGATCAACATATGATTTCTGAAGATCCTTCACCGTGTTCATCCTCTCAAGAATCACTTGAACCATCTCTGTTGTATTCTACACTAGTTATGGTCCAAGAATTACTGACTCTCTGACTCCAGTACATCACAACAGAGATTGACAAGGCCATGAATACAAGGCTTCAAATGGTGCCATACCGATGGTGGAGTAAAAACTATTGTTGTAAGAGAACTCCACCAAGGGTAAGTGCCTCATCTATAAACCTCCAAAATCTAGGACATAAGAGCATAACATGTCTTCAAGAGTCTGGATGGTCTGCTCTATCTGACCGTCCATCTGAGGATGAAAAGAAGTGCTAAGGCATAGCTGAGAACCAAAATAAAGTTGGATACCTCTACACACCCTAGAGATAAAACGAGGATCTCGATTGGAAATGATCATCCTTGGAACTCCATGAAGTCTCACCACCTCCTCAAGATACTGCCTTGACAAAACTTCCACTGAGCTTGACTCCTTGATTTCTATGAAGTGGGATGATTTTGTTAAATGATCCATTACCACCCAAATAGCATCATGTCCTCCCTGAGCTTGAGGTAAACCAATAATAAAGTCCATTGAGATGTCCTCCCACTTCCACTGAGGAACATCTAATGGCTGAAGCAGACCACCAAGAACATGATGTTCGACCTTCACATTCTGGTAGACCAAACATCAAGATACAAACTCCGCAACCGTATGCTTCAGGCCATGCCATCAAAACTGGCTCTTCAAGGCTCAGTATATATTTGTCACACTAGGATGCATCGCTAAAGGTGAAATATGGATCTCTTTGAGAACCGTCTTGTGCATCGCCAAAGGAACAAAAAGCCTTCCACGATACAATACTCGATGTTGTTCATCCTCAATCCAACCATTAGGGGCCTCGCCACAAACAACTCGGTCTCTCCAGACCTCCACCTCAAGATCCCCCAACTGGGACTCTTCCACCTACTGCACCAGAGATGATTGCACCATCATATGAAAAAGAAAAACTCTACCCCTAACTTCTCCCATTTCAATATGTAATGCTGACAGTTCTTCTATTACTCCCCATGAGTTACTAGTTTCATAGACGGCATCACTACGTGACTTCTGACTCAGTGCATCATATACAACATTCCCCTTTCTAGGTGTATATGATATTTTGAAGTCATATTCCTACAATAACTCCATCCACCAATGCTGTTGCAAGTTCAAGTCATGCTGGGAGAAAACATACCTCAAACTCTTATGATCAGTGAAAACCATAAATCGCTCTCTAAGGAAGAAATGTCTCCACAACTTTAGAGAAAAAACCATGGATGCCAAATCAAGATAATGGGTGGAATAGTTACGTTCATGGGGACACAACTACCAAGGCCCATAAGAAATAATTGATCTATGCTGCATCAGAACACAACCTAACCCCAGATGCAAAGCATCATAGAAAACATCAAACTGAACTCCCTCATCTAGAAGATAGATAACTATAGAACTTAATAACTTCTCCTTTAGACACTCGAAATCTTCCCAACACTGATCAATCCATATAAATTCCTTATTCTTCCTGGTTAATGCTTTCAGAGGAGTCACAACTTGAGATAAATCAGCTACGAACCTCCTGTAGTAGACTATGAGACCAAGGAAACTTTGCACCTCTGACACTGTCTTGGGGGCTGACCAAGACAAAAATGCTTATATCTTTGATGGATCCACAACTACTCCCTACTAGGACACAACATGTCCCAATAAACAGACTTCTTGAGCCCAAAAATCACACTTAGACAACTTCCCAAACAACTGATGTTGACGAAGAACTCCCAAAACGACATATAGATGCTCTGCATGCTCGTCCTTAGACATGGAGTACACAAGGATTTCGTCTATGAAAACCACCACGAACTTGTCTAGAAACTCATAGAACACAGTGTTCATCAATCCCATGAACACAACTAGAGTATTTTTCACACCGAATGACATTAAAATGAACTCATAATGCCCATGATGATAATGGAAAGAAGTCTTCAGGATATCCTCATCCTTTACACGCATCTGATGATATATTGAACACAAGTAGATCTTTGAGAACTAACTTTCACCATTCAGTTTATCAAACAAATCATCAATATGAAGAAGAGGATAGCGATTCTTCACTGCCACTTTGTTTAAGTGATGATAATCGACACACAACTGTAAACTGCCGTCAACCTTCTTCACAAACAAAACTGGTGCACCCCACGGTGACAAAATAGGCCGAAGAAAACCACACCATAATATACCATCAGGCTGTATACTTATCTCTCGTAACTCAGAAGGGTCCATCCTATATGGAGACATAAAGATAAAAGATGCTCTTGGTTGTAGCTCGATCCCAAACTCGATCTCTCATCGAGGGGGTAAGGCTACAATCTCTTCGGGAAAGACATCAGGGTACTCTTCTATGACCCTAGGAAACGCCAACTACTGAACCACTGAAGAACTTAGCTTCTGCTCAGCCATCATGGATGATAAGGTCAAAACACGACTCTGACCCATCTGAGGGTCTCACTCACCAACGAACACCACTGGCTCTCCATCCGCATCGAAGAACACAACTTGGCTCCTGAAGAAATCCATGATAGCCAAAACTGAATACAACCAATCAATGATGAGGATGAAATCATATGGTTGTATTCGTAAACATTGGAAATCTACCCAAGAGTGGTGCTGCCCTAACAATAGCTCACAATCTCTACATACTTCAAACAAGTCAGCTTGACCTCCAACTTGTGTAGTCAACACCAAGGGCACTGGAAGCCTCTCTACCTCAAGTCACAAAGCACGGACAAGGGTAGGTGATATGAATGAGTGTGTCACTCCTGAATCAAAAAAGGCTTACACCATGGTAGAAAATAATAAAAGGGTACCTCAAATGACGTCCGACTTTCTTGGCGCTAGCAATGCTAAAGCACGAAGCTGACCATGACCTTCTCCACAACCTCTCTGACCCTGATGAAGACCACCACCACGACCGAGATCTACTCTCTAAAGACGGGGAGTGTCATGGGGATGTCCTCTGCCTACCCCATCTACCCTCTTATGATCTAAAGCTGGTGCAACCTACTGCTGCTGCCTCGGCTGGAACTGCCTCAACGGAGGAACCTTGTGCGGAAAACCTGGTGCACAATGAATGCTCTGAAAGGTCAGGCACTCTTGATGGTTATGAACTCAATGAACACAAGGAAAAAAAGCACCTGATCACTTATCATAGGCCTGAGCGCTTCCACCCATAGAGAAACGGGATTTTGAGGGCTGGGACCTACCCCCGACTGAACAAAAACTCTTCTTCCATGAAAACCATGAACCTTGGACCACAACTCTGCTTCATGAGGAATCATGAAGACTCCCCTATAATTATGATATAGTTCTGGAAAATGTCCTCACGATGACCTATGCCCTTTCCAACACCTCAAGATATGTCTTCAACATAAATGGGTTGACCTGGCACTGAATATATGGATGCAAAGCCTCCTCGAAATGCCTCGCCCTAGCCTCCTCATCTGGAAACAAGTTCAAAGCATATCGTAAAAGGTTCTAGAAATGGATTCCAAACTCTCTCACACTGGAGCTCCCTTATCGAAGGGTAAGAAGCTTCTGGCGACTGGACACCATCACAGTAAAAGAAAGAAACTCGACTCTAAACTTGTCTCAGAACTCCTCGCATGAGATCGCTAACTCCTCACGATCCCTGAGGAATAAGAACCACCACTTCCTCACTGATCCACACATAATCTTCGCAACCAAGGACACCCAGTGCTCTTTCCAAGCATAGATATAAATAAAGCCTATCTCGACCTCCACCAACTAGTTTTCTATCACTGTATCTAAAATAGAGCCCTCATACTTCTGCAGACTCTGGCACTGAAACTCTCAAAGTGTCTTCCTCCAAGTGTTGTTGTTGTCAACCTCTACCTAGTAGCGATTTTCTAGCACAACCTGCTAGAAATCTTCTATGTGATCATGATGAGGTTGCTGAACTAGAGCCATACCTACAAAATAACAAAAAATTAGTGCTCCTAAATCCAAAATATGGAAGACTCAACATTAATTAATTAATTATTTTCTTTTATTCATTTTAGCTTAACCCATCCCAAGGTTTACCCATTAAAACACAGGCACAAAGAAGAATGATGCATGATCATTTCTAGGGTCTCTACCCTACAACTAGTATCACCTCGTTTAGTATTAATTGTATACTTAAAGATCCATACTTCAGATCATAGGGGGACCTAAATTCCTATGTCTTAGCCAGTCTACAGTGTTTACATCACTTGCTAAAAATGAATGACACCGTTTCCCACCAACCCATGAAACCTCACCTGTGCCTAACTCCAAACTCCATCCTATCTCTCAACCTAGCTCTGATACCACTCTTTCCAGACCCCCTCCCCACAAAGTGTACCCCTCCTGGGCCAGAAATGTGATAAGGGAGCTAATGACCTCTGCATCCCGCCTCCAGTATGCACCAGGTTGGTGACTAGCACTGAGGGTATAGTAAACACACAAATGGGAGGCATTACCCTCTAGGAGAACACATGTGGAAGAGAGAGATAATATATACACCAACCAACTCCAACACATGCATCAATATATAAGAAATACCAAGTACAAATATGTAATGTCATGAAAAATACTACAACTAAAAGGGAAAAAACTACAAAAACCCCAAAGAAAGTAAAAACAGCAACAACCACAAGCCTGAACATCTCCTGCAACCCCAAGCTAGTAGAAACTAGATTGATCTCCAAACTACTCCAAGTGACCCGAAAAATAGTTTATATATACATAGGGTGACTATAACAGTATACTCAGTAGGATCTTCCCCGAAGCCTCTCATGAAAAAGTAAAGAAAGCATGCTAAAGCACAGTGAATAACAAGTGAAACTAACTCGTCACCTAAACAGGTATACTATGTTCCCAACCTCACCATGGTTAATCTCACTAAGTAATGAATATAAGAGTATATAATATAATAAAGAATATCAAGGGTACCTTGCTACTACTCCCCCATTGGTTTGCTGCTTTGCCTCAACGTCGCACGTCCTAAACATCTCTCTTCAAAAAGGCTTGCCCATAGATACCTAGGTGAAGCACCACAACATGAAACTCATGCAACAAAATCACCATGTCCACACAAGAAAGTAACCAGGTAGTTTCTGGGAGCCACCACAGCTGGCATAACATGTATCATACATCGGGCATTATACCTCATATCATTACAACCCACACACCGAGTAAGAATCCTTAAGCCGTCACAACCTATACACGTTACACCTATAGTAGTCCATAGGATAATATATCCAGAATATATGTGTGTGAATAAACACAAGACATTACATCCCTCTACACACATATATGGGGAAAACTAACCACTATGATTACCAGCACAAGTAACTACCTAGAGAAGAGAGTGGGTCTAAAGGGGGTATTCAGCCATCCATCCTCCCACCAGAATGTTAGGGAAAACACCCCCCAGGGCTCAGAATCCCTAAGGTGTCAGTTTCCCTAACTGAAGGGGTGAAGTAGCATATAGAAATACAAAAATTATAGGATATACTATATCTCACAACCACACTGTGGGCATATCATAGTCTTAGACTCAACTGCAGCTAACGTCTCTCGGACTCCCGGTTGCCACTTCTAAGACTAGGTATCCTATAAGCACACAACCATTTTAAGAGATTTATTACATTACCTCATTCCCTTTTTATCAGTTTCACTTTATGTTAATTAATTATTTAAACACTGATTAACCATTATCAATTTCCACATTATATTTCATTAGCATCACACCCAAAGTCCATTGTCCCACTAAATTGTAACCTTATAATTACATCCCAGTAAGTTCAAACCCCATGGGTTAACATTATTTATTCAATTATTGATTTACAACATTACTTTCCCATAATATCAAACATTCTAAAAAACATTCTATGATACTAAACACAATGGGGCTCAACCTGGTGAGTAGAAGAACTACCCGTCGAGTATTTTCCACCTATATCAAGAGTGTAGACCCATCCCCCCTTAAGAAGCTAAACAAAAAAATCACATGGAATTGCCCACACATCTTTTCCCCTTTCAGAAGAAGGGTATGAAAAACTAGCTGCCTTGAGCAATGGGAAATGTAAAGCAGATAAACAACCAATAATAATTAGCAAGCATCCAAACATTCACATCCAAACCATTTATCATCCCTAGTGTCCACACTGACACCCACATGCATAAACCAATGCATCTCGCCACTCTAGGAATCAACTAATACCATAATGAGTATGCCTCCATGCCCCCACATATTACAACAACCATCCAGGATCACATCACAACACAAGTATCAGGAAAAAAACATCATACCAATTGGTCTCTTGTCCCTTAAATAAAAAAGAGGGTAACTCAGAACCAAACAAGGAATTATATTTTATCAAATAACTAGTTCTTTTAATCCATCTTGGATTAAATTATTTATTATTTGTAGGTTCAAAATTCGGAAAACCTAACTAGTAAGCTATCAAAAATAATTAAACATGTTTAATGCACCAATTTGATTAACATCAAATTATAAAAAGATAAACCAGATTCATTTACATTCCTGTTTATCTTTTTCCAAACAATTATCAATTAATTCTGGATTTACGTTCTTTACCAATTTCTATCAAGAACAAAAAGCTAAACAAAGCAAGCATATATTGAACACTATCTAGGAAAACAAGAGGCAATAATATACAATTGATATCAATTTATTTATCTAGTTCAAATATTTATTATGTAAATTACATTGTGATCCAATGAGATAAAACAAGCTAACTATACAGTTTCATGTAAAATAAAAGAGAAGCAATTAATACCCTACCTCAAACGGTTCTTGACGTTCATTATACAAGAATGATCCACACAATGAGTTATGATCTCCTCCCCCCATGAAAACTGTATCCACCCGAGGATGCAGAGACACCACCACACCGGTTAACAAACAAGAAAATCCCATTAGGAATGTGGAGATAACATTCCATAAAAGGGAAAGGAGAAACAGAAGGAGATGAACTTAAAGAATGATGACAGATCATACCTTATATCGAAGATTGATCGATACTGCTTGGTTGCATAAAAAAAAATAGATCAGAACCAATCCTAGGAGGAAAGTTTTATTTTGAAACTCCTATGGGAGGGAACGAAATTTTCAAGCATCTCACAACAGAGAAAAATAAGTAAGAATTAGGGAGGAAGATATCTTGTCCCTTTAGAAGATTTAATAGAGCAATGGTTTAAGATACACTGGATTTTCCATTAAAAGCGTATCACATTAAACCACACCGTTTGACCAAGTAAAAGTATCCAGAGCCTTAGGAGAAATTAATATAGGAGTTATGACCTTTGAATTGGCCTTAGAGTCTTTAAAACAAGGCTTTAAATGCATTTTACATCAAAGGAAACATTAAAGGGGAGAAACTATTGGAAGCTGGAAACACTGTTCACGAACTCGAAATTTGGCAAAGGAAAAACACTGTTCATGAACCTCACTATTGGAGCCTCACCATTCTGTAAACATTATTCATGAAATCAAAATTTGTCAAAGGAAAGAGGTCACCATTGGAACCTCACTGTTCTGGAAACACTTTTCATGAACTCAAAATTTTGGCAAAGGAAATAGGTCACCGTTGGAACCTCATTATTCTGGAAACACTGTTCATGAACTCAAAATTTGGAAAAGGAAAGAGGTTACTATTGGAACCTTACCATTCTAAAAACACTATTCATGAACTCAAAATTTTGCAAAGGAAAGAGGTCCCTGTTGGAACCTCACCATTATGGGAACACTATTCATGAACACAAAATTTGGAAAAGGAGAGAGGTCTCTGTTGGAACCTCACCGTTCTAGAAACACTGTTCATGAACTCAAAATTTGGAAGAGGAGAGAGGTCACCATTTTTATATCACCATTCTGGAAACACTGTTCATGAACTCCAAATTTGGCAAAGGAAAGAGGTCACCATTAGAACCTCACCGTTCTGGAAACACTCTTCATGAACTCAAAATTTGGCAAAGGAAAGAGGTCACCGTTGGAACCTCACTATTCTAGAAACACTGTTTAGTAACTAAAAATTTGGAAAAGGAAAGAGTTCACCATTGGAACCTCACCATTCTAGAAACACTGTTCATGAACTCAAAATTTTCCAAAGGAAAGAGGTCACCGTTGGAACCTCACCATTCTGGAAACACTGTTCACAAACTCAAAATTTGGCAAAGGAAAGAGGTCACCATTGGAACCTTACCATTCTGGAAACACTATTCATGAACTCAAAATTTGGAAAAGGAAAGAGGTCACCGTTGGAACCTCACTATTCTGGAAACACTATTCATGAACTAAAAATTTAGCAAAGGAAAGAGGTCACCATTGGAACCTCACCATTCTGGAAACATTGTTCATGAACTCAAAATTGGGCAAAGGAAAGAGGTCACCTTTAAAACCTCACTGTTCTAGAAACACTATTCATGAACTCAAAATTTAGCGAAGGAAAGAGGTCACTGTTGGAACCTCACTGGAAACACTGTTCATGAACTCAAAATTTGGCAAAGAAAAGAGGTCACCGTTGACACTGTTCACCTAAGGCTACAGATGCACTGTTCACCTAAGTTTACCATTGGAACTATTCATAGTGTTCTACCATTAGAACCGTTCACAAGGATACCATTAGAACTATTCACCAAATTGGAAATTTGGAAAAGTGTTGGGGATAAGTCACGTTGACCTCCCAGAACACCTCATACACCAGATTTTCGCAAAAGAATATACCAGAGAGTTCCGTGCCATTAAATTTTATGATATGCTAATTGAAATATTATGGTAGACATATATATGTTTTTCATTAGATTATAGGTGGGACTAGAATTATATATCCTTCCAAAGTATTAGGTAATGCTTTTATCTGATGAGAAACCATGTATAGTGCATATGCATCCTAGCACACTATGTTATGTTGTCTTGGCCATGAGCCTTGACTTATGCTTATGATGTCATAATTTATGTTTTTTTCACATATTTCTGATTCCATAAACTTATGATATCATTCTCTTATTCCACATTTCCATGCTTATCTCACACTATTATGTCATGTTACATGTGTGTTCATTTGAGATTACATGTTTTGTTATCATGATTTATGAACAAATCTTATTGTTCCATGTTATTTTTAATAATTTATTTCTCCCTAGATCATGTTTTATCATATTATTATGATCTAACCATTTTTTAAATTTTGATATTTTCCTTTACTAAGCATTTGATATCACCCCTTTTTTAATGTTTTATTTACCAGGTCATGAAGATGAGTATAACCTATGACAAGTCCAGAAGGGGGTCGAATGTGGGTGCATTATGGAGAAATGATATTAATTATTTTCAAATAAGTTTCTTATATAGATATTCCGTAAATAAACTAAACCTTTCATTCTAGGTATTGATTTATTATTTGTGAGATATAATGTTTAACTCTCAGAGTTGATCTAAAATAAAGATATATAGCTTGGGATATCTCACTTAGTATTGAATCCAGTTTACAAAATATTTTTTTAGTACTGAACCCAAGAGTGAGGGCTTAGGTCATCTCAGTTGGTATCAAAGTAGAGTTTAATTATTTTTGAGTACTATTTTAGTTATTTTTGGAGATTAATTTAGTTAGTTTTAAGGATTGTGATAAGATAAATTTAGTAAAAAACTTATAGATAAGTCTAAGTATAGGGTAACATAATAAAGTTTTGGTAAAGTATAGATTGTGTGGTTTATTAGAAATTAAGTCCCTATCTAGATACTAGAAAGTGAACGTGGCTATGAAACAGATTCACCTAGGTGTAATCACCCAGAAAAAGTCTAGTTGAGTCTTAACTCTATCTTCACTCAATGCACGATGAGTGGGCCTATGACTACAAACCTGGATAGAAACTCCTATGGGATGTTCTTTGGTTAATAATATTCTATTTATAATAAATTATGAATAATTTAATATGTTAATTAATTAGTTCAAGGAGTATGAGACAAACTAACCTAAAGAAACCTAGATTGAATCGAGAGTGATTTAGGTTGAACTAAAAGTTATTGTAATTGTTTCAATGATTAATACATTTCAAGGTTTATTTTTTCATGATATTATTTATGATAATTCTCATATGATGTCAATTTTTCATCACTCTTATTAACCCATTTTGGTCTTATTAATGGATGAATCCTAAAGGAATCAAGTTAACAACATATTCCCTGGACAATACTGAGATTATCCTAATGAGAAACCTAACAGGATAAGAGATGGAGTGTGAAATCACGTGGTTATGTCTAAGAAAATATCATGAATTATGATTAACAATATGAACTTATTTTAGTTTCTAAACACACCAAAGAAGATAAGGATGGATTCTCATCGATGTTCAGGTGATGAAAATGATGAAATAAAGAAGACTCAATTTCCTTTGTGTCAAAAATATTAGAATAAGCACCTAGAGTAATGTCTCAAATGAACTGGAATATTTTTTATCTATGGTAAAGGAGGGAATATAACAATAAACTAATGAGGAAAAATAAAAATTTCAATTAACATAATTGAGGGAAATAATATTCATCCTAAGTTATCATTGATAGTTCAATGTCTAAAATGTGGAAAACTTGGGAATTATCCAATTCAATACGCTAATACAAGGGATAACATGGTTGAAAAACATCATAAATTCCAATACTAAGGGAAAAAGGAAAATCCTTTAGAACCACAACTATTGAACTGGGTTTTGAAAATGATGTCGTGTTAGGAACACCAATTATCCACTCAAGAACTACGAGTGTTGTATTTTTATATTGTTTAATCAACTTCTTTGTATATAGTTTGTTTCCTAAGAACATAAAATCACCACCTTGATGAATATATATTGAATTATTAATATTTTTTTCTGTGGTATGATTATTGTATCGTACTATTATGTTTATAGTAAGGTTATTTGTGTAAATCATACTATTCTACCTTTAGATAAATTTAATGTAATTATAGAAATGGATTAGTTCTCTGTACTTAGATGGAAAAAATATATTTTGGAATAAGGAAATAAAATTTCATATCATCCTATGATAGTTTATAAATGAAAGGATGATTATGAAAACCCTTTAGAAAGAAATTATATAATGTGGGTCGTAATAAAAAATAATGATATACTCTTGGCTCTAATGGTTGGAGAAAAAAATCAATATTAGGGACAATTCTATTCTAATGGAAAAAATATTTCTCCCATGTTTGTAAGGTTTATATCTCTATAGGAATAATATTATAATTAATTTTTATCTTTTAGATTCCCTTATCTATTTCCATTAGAAATTGATAATTAAAATTATGAAGACACAATTTATTTAGGTGGAAGAATGCAACGCCCTGAAGATTGTAGTATTATTTTTCCCCTTTAAAATAAAAATTATGATCAATATCCCACTTCATAGATAACATCGTACTAAAGTTAAATCATGAATAAAATTATTAATTTTTTATTTTTATAATAAAATCATTGAATTAGCAGGTATAAATCACATTAACCACACTATGAAAACTATATAAAAAGGAGAAGCGATGTCATTGAGCAATATGATTATTATTTATGAGGCTCACCTGTATGAACTTAGAAAAGAGGTAGTATTTCTTCGGTTTTCTTTAGACCAATGCCAATCCCAAATACAATAATTATGGTATGAGAGAAATCATATGTGATAGATTTTCAAGATTATAGAAATTTCCACGTGTTCCACGCTACCTGAACTGTCACCTGTAATGACCACCTGGGCTTATCATATGCTTAGGTCTTATGTGGAGTTCTTGAGAGGTTATGTAAGTAAAAATTAAGGCATAAAAATTTAATTATCAATGTAATATATTATTTCACATTTTTAGTTTTAATGAAAGTAATGGTCATTTTTAATACTAATGCATTGATAAAATATATCTAAATAACTAATAAGACTATTTTTTCTAGAAATATAAAATTTTAAAATGGTGTTTTTATGTTCTTTATTTTAAGAAAATAAATATATTATATATAAAATTTATTTTTTATATGAAAAATATATTATCACTAATATAATCAGTAATTGATAGGAAATAAGAATAAGAATATTTAAAAATTTTAAAAGTTATTTTCTTATGAAAACATTTTTCACTTTATTTTTTTTATTTTTATTTAAAATTTCAATTCAAAAATTTTAGGTTTTTAATTTGACGAAATTAAATTTTTTTTACTTATAATAAAAAAACAACTTAAGATAATATTTTTTGGGAATTTTCTAAAATAACTCATTTTTAGGTGAATAGTGAAAAATACAATTTTTATTAATATTGTAGTGTTTATTGTTATATCACGTGGTAAGTATTACTTAAAAAGATAAAAAAAATTTCCTATAAAAAATATATTTTAGGATTAAAATTATTCATTTAAAAATACTATGTTGAATTTAGAAAACCTATTTTAACATTTTGAAACATAAGTAATCTTTAATTGTAATAAAAAACTATTTTTTGTCTTTTTAATTTAATTATGTTTTCACAAGGTATAATTATATTTTGGATTAATTTGGAAGCCATATAAGTATTATTTGGTTAATAAAAAAATAATTAATTTCATGGAAGTTAAAAAATTTGATAATTTTGTCATAAACATAATATTTATGGTAAAAAATACACTTTTTCTAAAAACAGGTTTTTATGCATTATGTGTGTTAATATTAAAATTAATTGTTATCATACTTTGAAATTTTATTTTAAAAAATATATTACATATTTTTAATCATTAGTTACAAATTATGTAATAAGTCCTATTTTATTTTTAGGCATTAAAAGTAAATTAATTAGGTAAAAATTAGTTACCACGGTAAAAACCAAAAATTGTAAAAATTAAAAATCAAAGAGTAAAATACTTAAAAACATGTTTAAAAATGTGTACAAGTTCATGTTTTAGGATTTATAAAATTTAACCCTTCCCCAAATCCATTATTTTCTATTATTGGATCTACTTGACCCTTGAATAGTGACTTGACCTTTTATATTATTACAGAAATGCCACTCGCTATACTTATAAAATGAACCATCACCACCCCACTTCTCCTCACACCCCATGCATCATATATTCAGCCAAAATATGATCAAATAACTCATCAATCCTTCAATATAATACCTAGAGTTTCTGGTATTCTCAAAATACCACATCTCAAAGCCTTAATTGTTTTTACAAAGGAGCTTTTGCAAGGTAAAATTCTCAATTACCCGAATTTCATTTATTTTCATATTTTTCTTATTCTAAATCATATGAATATAATATAACCTTATTTTAATAATTAAATAAGTATCATAATTATACTTAAATATTATTAAATTTATTGGATAACCATTTTCTATCATCCTACCAACCATTCAAAAAATGAAAATGTCATTTGTGTTATGTGATGACAACCACCACCATAAGCGACGTGATTTGTTTTTCATAACTAACATAAATGTATGGTTAAAAAAGAATAATTAATATATTTATATTATATTTATAACATTATTAAGTTTCTAAAATTATAAAACAATCCCTATTTTCCTCCAATTCCATGTGAACGAATGCATCGCCTGTGTATATGTGTGGACTACCGCCTTCATGAAAGTGGCGTATTTCAATTTTTACTCTATTATTTTATTATTTATCAAAATATCGTATAACCTGATTAAAAACCTTAAAAATATCTAGATATTATCATTATTATTCTGTAATAATGATATTAATTCAAAATTTTCATTTTCTTAACCATACTCACTCGTTGACTATAACTTGTTTTTGTTTGGGTTAGTTTACCCACCCACTTGAAAAATGATAAAAATTTATATCATGGATGGATATGGAAACATAAATACTAGTATTATTAGATGTAAATTATAAAATAATGTTTTATTTATGATTCTATAAAGGTTATATTAATATTTAACTACTTATTAATATATCTCTTTTTTTTGTTTGTTATAAATTACTGAAACAAGCTCACCAAAAACTTCAATGTCATGAATAATAAACAAAATATTTATAAAATTAAACTAGAAAATTATAAATCATTATAAAAATATATATTCTAGTACCTATGATTATCATTTAATGATGAACTTTTAATTTATATACAATAATCGACACCACCATTACGAAACTAGTACTAAACAAACAATCGAAGCTAATACCATTCGATGATGAAAATAAAACATAAATAACTAATGTATTTATAATAAATGATTATAGATGAATTTTATAAAATTTTATAGGTATAAATAATTTAATAAAATATGTTATTAATATTTTACTTTTTTTATAGATGATTTTAGAGCACATTCGGCAAAGCACAATTAAAGGCAAGGGTTTCCATATCTCAATTTTTCTTCCTTGAGATATGATTTGTATTCATCACTTGTTCCTTTTTTGTGACATAAATATTTCCATTGGATGTATTTTTATCACACTTTTATTGAAATCTATGGGATTTATAAATCCATCCCATGTTATACTTTTATGGGTTTTCAATTTGAAAGATAATGAAGTCATAAGTGGTTTGTTGTCTCAATTTTCTTTCCATTTGGGTCTTGAGCTATCTTTCTTTAATATTATTTTTCTTAGTTAACTTATTATTCCGTTGTTCTTTTATATATGGTAAATCCTCTATTTTTCATTGGGGGAAATTATTTTTTAAATCATAAACTTCTCCAATGATTTCTTTCTTTCTAAAAGTTATGAAATTATTAGGATTAATATCCATCCTTTCTAATGGATTTTTCTCCTCCATGTCCATATTTTCCATTCTTTCCAATATTATAATTTTCAATTTAGAATCCCTAATAAATTTTATATTATATAATCCTCATATTTCTCTTTAACCCCTTTCAAAAGAAAGTTTTATTTTCCTTTTTAATGATGTTAGTTTCAAAAAATGTATTTTAAAATATAAAAAAGGAATTTCATTTATGATCAAACTTTTCTATTCTATTTCATATTTTTTGAAAAAAAATTATTTATTTAAAATATCCTATTATTTGGATTTTTTAAAGTAATATTTTAATAATTCATTTCTTTATCTTCTTAAAAAATGATTTTTACAAATAAATATAAGGATGTTAGGAAATGTTTTCTAAGATAGCTCTTTTTATGATTTCACTTTTACTTTCTCCTCTCTAATCGAAATGACCCATCACTACTTTTTTCTTACCTAATCATACACTATTTAAAAACATTATTTTTCTTCTAATTATTTTCCTCTATTAATTCCCTAATTTTAATTTCTTTTATTAAAGGGTGTTAATCTAGACTCCCATACATTGATTGATTGGGGAAATTATTGACTAAACTAGATTCCATTTATCTTTATGCTGTAAATACCATATAATTACCATTTTAACAAATGGGTATTTACCTGGATGTTTACCTAATATCATTGGATACCCATTCAATTTTTAGGGGTTATCATTTTATGATTATCATTGAATTTATTAATTTTTCTATCATGACCTCCTTCCCACAAGGTGTACCCCTCATGGGCCGACAATTGGAGAAGATAGATTGTGATCCTTGAGTCCTGCCTCCAGTAGGCCCTAGGTTACTGACCAGAACCGAGGGTATAATAAACATGAATATGTGAGGAATTACCCTCTAAGAGAAACACATTCAGAATAGAGAGATAAGATAGAAACCCACCAACCCCTGATCAGACTAAAATATAGAAGAAAACCCAAATACAAAAATATAATGTCATGAAAAAAATACTACAACTGAAAGGAAAAACTACAAGTACCAAAATAAAGGTAAAGAAGATAGCGACCACTAAGCCCAAATAACTCATGCAACCCACAAACTAGTAGTAACCATCTCGATCTTCAAACCACTCTAACTAAACTAAAAAACAATTTATATATATGTAGGGTGAGTATAATAGTATACTCAGTTGGATCCTCCCTAGAGATTCTCATGAAAAGTAAGGAAATAATGCTAAAGAACGGTGAAAAACAAGTGAAACTAAATCATCACCTAAACATGTATACTATGTTTACATCCTCAGCTTGGATACTCTCACCAATTATTGAATACAAGAGCATATAATATAATAGAGAATATCAAGGGTAACCCACTACCACTTCCCCACTAGTTTTTTGCTCTGCCCTAATATTGCACGTCCTAAGCATCTCTCTCCAAAAGGCTAGCCTGCAAACACCTGGGTGAAGCACCACAACATGCACCTCATGTAACACACCACCACGTCCACATAAACAAAAGTAACCAGGTAATTTTCAAGATCCACCAAATCTCGCATAATGTGTATCATACATTGGGTATTATACCTCAAGCCATCAGAGCCCATATGCCGAGTAAGGATCCTCAAGCCATCGCAACCTATACACATCATACCTATAGTTGTCCTTAGGATACTATATCCAGAATATATGTGTGTAAAATAACCACAATACATCCATTTAAACACATATAAAGGGAAAAATAACCACTGTGAATACTAGAACAAGTAACTACCAAGAGAAGAGAGTAGAGGCAAATGGGGTAGTCAACCATCCATCCTCCCACCGAGATGTTGGGGAAAACTCCCCCTTAGGGATCAGAATCCTCAGGGTGTCAGTTTACCTAACCGAAAGTGTATAGTATTATATAGAAACACAAAAAGTACATGATATAATATAGTTCACAACAACACTATGGGTATATCCTAGTCTCAGACATAACTGCAGCTAACTTCTCTCTAACTCCCAACTGCCATTGCTAAGACTAGATATCCTATAAGTACACATCGATTTAAAGAGATACATTAAGTTACTTTATCATATTTTATCAGTTTCAGTTTACATTAATTAATTATTTAATCATTTATTTAACTATTATCATTTCCACATTTTATTTCATTAGAATCACAACAAATATCCATTCCCTCCTGGAAAAACCAAACCAAGTCCATGGATTCTCAGAATTACAACCTTAGTATTTCATCCCAACCAGGTCCAACCCCATGGGTTAAAAATTTATTCATTTATTTAATTATCATTATCACTTTATATATTTCTAGGTATTCTAGAAAAAACTTCTAAGTTACCAAACATAAGGGGCTCAACACAGTGAGTAGATGGACTACCCGTCAAGTCTTTACCACCTATATTAGGAATATAGACCCATACAAATATGATAATCTAAACACCGAAAGAATATGGAATACCCCATGCATATTCACCTCCCTTGGAAGGAGAGTAAGAAAAACCAGTTGTCTCAAACAGTGGGGAAAGTAAATCAGATAAAAAAACAATAGATTCAATAAGTATCCAACTTTCATATCAATGAGTAATCCCAGCTTCAACCCATTCCATCATCTCTAGTGTCCTCCTAGACACCACATACATAAAATGATGTATCTCACCACTATAGGCACCGAATTCTACCACAAAACTAGGAATCCTTGCCCCATATACCACAACAGCCCTCCAGGCTCAACCATCCTAGGCCCATGTCACATCCAAGCTTCCTTGCCCCATATACCACAAGTCTTTATCCAGAGAACATCACAAGCTAGCATGAACAAACATAATAATGTGATCTTTTCACCAAAGTAACGCATTCAACCTTTACACACAATGAGATATCACAACTCCAAAGCATAAGGCACTTGGACTTTACAAGAAAGAAAACAAATCAGAACCAATAAAGGAATTATCTTTATCACACATATGGTTCTTATTCAATCTTGAATTAACTGATTCATTATTCACAGGTTATAACTATGGGTAACCTAAGAAACAAGATATCACAAGCCATCACAAATTAATTAAACATGCCTTTAATTCTTTTATCAACAAGAATGAACATGCTTCAGGTTCATTAACCAGTTAAATTAAATATTCATATATGTATCAATTTGATTAACTTCAAATTGGAACAACAAAAACTTGATTTATTAAACATTCCTCTTTAACCAATTATCCAATTAATTATCTATTAATTCCATATTAAAATTATTTACCAATTTCCATCAATAAAAACATGATAAACCAAGAAAGTAATAGATACCAAACTATCTAGAAAATCAAGAGGCAAACTATTGTCATGGTATAAAGAAACAACACTGCTATGCAATCAATACCAATTCATTAATCTAGTTAAAGTATTTAATTAGGTCAATTCTATTGTGATACAAGGGGATAATTTATACTAACTATACAATTGAACATAAAGAAATAGAGAAGTGATTAATCCCCCACCAAAGGTCTCTGATATACTTCACATGAGAATGGATCAATGTAACAGATCCTGATAACCTCTCTTGCAACAACTGCATCCTCCCGAGGATGCTGCGGCACAACCACACCAACCAAACACCAAGGAAACTACATTAGGAACATGGATATTAGGTTCCATCACATGGAAAAGAGATACATGAGGAAAAAGGATCGGAAAACCCACCAGAAAATAAAGGAAAAGCACACCCCGGATCAAGATAGGTCACCATAGACCGAAGACAAAATTCTGAGATCAATTTCCATAGAATGGATCTCCAAATTTTTGAAAAAGGGTCATTGGGTATCCTAGAGTTGAGAGAGAGGGATGATGTAGCCATAGGGTTTGAAAACCTGAGTGGATAAAATGTTTTAAAACATATAAAATCAGGGGATTACATGATGTGTAATCCTATTTCACATTTTGTAATACCTCAAGGTTGATTTTCACCAAAAAAATAGCCGCCTAATCATTTTATTTATTTTTCAAACCCTAAACAATTACATGTTGTGAGTCCAAATTTCACATATTGAAAGTCCCCTTATTCCAGTTCCCAGTACTTGAACTCATCCAAACTTCCTCTAAGCCTTCTCAAAGTGCCTCAGTCTTTAGAAACATGAAAAGGGTTAATCCACACGGATCCATGCCCTTAAATTTTTTATGGGATACCATTTGAAATGGACATGAAACCCATTTTTACTTACATGGGATTTTATGATATGATGATTCAAATCATGTGAAAAACGTTTATATGATTTTAATTATGTGATGGGTGAGATCAGAATTAAACAGTCCTTCAATTTATTGGGTAATGTTTTCCTCATGAGATATCATGTATGGTGAAATGGTAATTAGTCTAGCTCACTATTTTATGTTGTCTTGGCAGTGAGCCTTGACTTATGCTTAGGATTTCATTATTTATGTTGTTTTCAAATATTTATGATTCCATGAAGTTATGATATAATTCACTTATGTTATATTTCCATGCTTATCTCATACTATTATTCCATGGTACATGTTTGTTTATTTGGGATCACATGTTCCAATATCATGAATTATGGGGAACTCTTATTATTACAAGTTATTTTTAATAAAATATTTCTCCCCTACTCATGTTTTATCATATGATTATGATCTAACATTTACTGAAATTTTGATAAGTTTTCACTTATTGAGTGTTTGATCTCACCCCTTTTTTATGTTTATATTCCTCACATCATGAATATGAGTATAACCTATGAGGAGTATAGAAGGGGTCCATTATGGTTATATAATGGAGAAATGTTCTTAAGTATTTTGAAATAAGTTTCTTATGTAGATAGTTCTCAAAGACACTAAAATTTCAATTATTGGGTGTTATTATTCACAAGATATAATGTTTAACTTATTGAAATGATGTAAAATAATGATATGTATAGTTTGGGTCATCTCACTTGGTATCAAAGAAAGTTTGTAGAGTATGTGTTTTTAGCACCATACTTAAGAGTGTGGGTCTAGGTCACTTCAAAAATTTAAACTCTATCTGATATCTCATCCAATCCTTAAATATGATATTCATAATAATGTCCCAAACTAAATCAATATGAATAGTAACTAGACCAGTGGTTCCACCTAACCTTAGGCATGCCTCTGTACTTCAGAGGCTATCAACTAGCATTGGCTGTCTAAGGAGATATCGTGGGGAGACTATACCCCCTATATCTGAGTGTGTAAGTATAAAAGAATAAAACCAAGTATAAAAAAAATCCATAACCATTAGAGTATTTATAATAATAAAACATCTAAACAGTAATAATATGAAAAGTAGAATAATATATACAATTATATAGACTCGATCACCCACTGGGATGATCACATATATAGAATAAAAAAAGAAATAAAATAAAAATTCTCCATTGAATCTCTGAGAAATACATCATTTTAATCTATATCCCAAAATGATCTATCAAGATCAAAAATCAATCTCAGGCCTTAGCCCAATCTATACTTGCAACCAAGTGAGAGTTTACTCGGGTACCCAAGTGCTATGAAAGCCCGAGCAGGGTGTGAGAACATAAATTACTAGGTAACCACCAACTTGGTCCCATACATATAAAAAAATGTAGTGATTTTTTCATGTGAAATTCACTAAATAATTAAATAACTACTAAAAATAACTAAATAAACCAATAAAACAACCACCATCGATCCTTTGGTCTGTGACCCCGATTGACCATAACCTATTCGACTAGTGTTGGAGTGTCTATAAGCATGCCATGATGATTATGCCAACCATAATAATGAACTAGAGGTCTTTCAACCCAGTATACAATGAAAATGAACTAGGAGATAAACTCACCCTTACATATAGTATAATGACCTGGGGAATGCTTCATCCTAGTATCAAAACCAGAGGAATGATCTATCCTAGTATATAATGGATCTCAATAGCTAATCCCTAGCAGTGTGGGAGATTCACCCATGCCCAAAAAATACCCAACAAGCCCTCACAAATTACACATGGAAGGACCTATCCTCCACTAGGAACCAATATAATTTTGGCTCCAAATCCATGGAATCCCCACTAGTGGTATCATAGGCCTCCTTACCCAGGGAGTTTTATATGGTACCATAGACCCCCCCACCAAGGGAGTTTTATTTCCAATTAATATAACCACCTCCCAAGGGCGTTTTCCATCTTAAATATTATAAACACCACCTATAAATATGTTTTCCATATAACTAATAAAAATAAAAGTAAGCAAGGGTTAGCTGAGAGTGTAAACCCGTCATCACTATCCATATCCCATCAGCTCACGTGCTAGGTACATGTTCTAAGGTGTAACCCATAAAATCACTCACATTTTTCCTAAACACATGCTTAAGGCCAATAAAAAGTCAGGATACCTACTCAATTTTCCTAGATCAATACATAAGTAGAGGTACCCTACAAGGGGTTCTTAGTCTCAGGAAAGTCACTCGAGTATAACCTATCTCATGAGGGCTATCAAACTCCTTAACCACATCAAAAATAGATTTCAACTTTATTTGCCATGCAGGATATGATGCAATGGAAATGACCAAGAGATATGGTTCATGGACCTCCTCAAAGTCCGAGGTCATGCTAGGTTGGTCCACACACCCAACCTATCAACAATTTACCCAAACCCTAACCATATGGTAGTCCAATATCAATAGAAAATAATACTCTCCCCAAGTTCACTTTAATGATCCTAAGAGATCTTAGTTATTTATAGGTTCTTTCATGGTCCATGAGGCCAAGATCTTCCAAGTAACTACACATATTCTAAGATGTCTCAATGGTCTCCTAAATGAGGGACAATTAGTCGTACTCACCCTAGTCACACCCATCAAGTGATCCAGATGTCATAGGTCAACACAACAATAGTTACAACCTTGACCAACGTTAGCTGAGGTAAGAAAGCTAGTGCTCAAGTGTCCATTGTGGCCTTTAATAGTTTACTCAGTCCATGGTTCTTTGTATACATTTAACAATTTATGTGAAAAAACAATATAAATTAACTCGAACAATTAAATATTAAAACAAAGGTTGACATCCCTTAGTGGCATGGCCGAATATCTACTTGTACCATAAAGAAATCATACATCCACAAGGAAAGGACCATGACCACCCACCTCAATTAAAGACATTTATTCATTAAAACCATAGCTTTATGGATCCACCTAGGATCACAATGACTGTCCAAGTCCATTTGAACATCAATCATCCACGCGAAGCCATAACTCACACTAATAATCACTAAATAATTAATTGTAACAATTGTAATAAATTTAAACAATCTACTAAAAATAGGCGTAATGACTAAATTCTCAATGGTACATATCATAATGTTGAAAATCTTCCCAATGACACCTAAAAGATTCATTACATACCTCTACTATAACCCAGGAAAAATTCCCAAAACATGATATAAAATCACAACTCAATTTAATTCAATTTTTCAAAAAAGATTAAAAAATTCACTATGGTGACTTACCTCACTGAAATGGTGCATGGTGATGAGTGTAAATTATCTTAGGATATCCTTAATCTAGGATATACAAAACCCACATCACACTAGGAAAATTCCACTATGATTTGGTAGAATAATCCCTAAACTCTAACATGAAGACAACTAGAATTATGGAAGAAGGAAGAAGGATAATAAAGGTGGAAAATAAAGGTTTAGACATATATTTAATCACCATAAAACATTACAAACCCACCCCAAAATCAATGGGTCTGAAGAAGGATAAGGGAGGATAAGGGGGCTGCCTGCACGCACCAAAATAGGGTGGAAGATTGGCTCACCCTCTTAATATATATAGGGTGAAAATTAGAAATTATCCCCCTTAAAAACACCCTAACAAACATCCAGTGCTGGGATATAAGCTGGCTAGTAAGAATAATAGTGGAACAAGGCCACTAACTAGGCCCCTATTTAGTCGGTGGCTAGCCCAAGGCTATCCAATGGTTGAAATATATTGTAAACCAATAACCTTACCACACAACCCTTATTTTAATGACCACCCACTATTACTGGTCACCTTTCGACCACCATTCCATGTCCAAAAACACATGTTTGAGTTGTTTTAACTATTATAATTTTATTTTGAACCCTGTTTATAAATAAATCCCACCCACTAATTTAAAAATTAAAAAACTATTTGAATTTCAAACTCCTGTACGGACAGGAGGTTTTACAACCTCTCCACTATAACACTTATCATCCTCGAAATGAATCAATGGTCATCCAACCACATCACTCAACCAACATCGATTATTAACTCAAGGAAAAATAGCCTCATTCCATTCTTAAATTTCAAGCGTGCCTCTATACTGTAACTCTCACATAAGGCACTGAAACAACAAAAATACAATCCACTACTCAAATTCATTATCAAAACACTGAGATAGTTCTCACCCACAATTGTTTATCCTAATACACATGAGTTTTCCTCATCTATTTTATAATCAAGTGTATGGTGCTCCCCACTTTAGATCTCAACCATTAAAGGCAAATTTTCTATTAGGGTTTTTTCCATCATAGGAATTTTCTAACCAGGCACTATTCTAGTGATCCAATGACCCGATTAGTACAATTACTATCTCAAAACACTCAAAAAACTACAAATACCCTGGCTGAACACTGATACTAATACTTATTTCAATACTCCAATCCAAAAAAGTTTTTTACTAACCATACAATCATAATAAGAACACACAATCTTCTTCTAAAAAATCCCCAACCAATTTTTGAAACATAATTTCTCTTTGAAACATACTCATCATAACTAAAATGATACACTTGACGTTGTTTCTATCTCATCACATCAAATAACATGAAAAACCACCGGTTAGACCTCCTATAGTCAGCCTATCTCAAAGATACTTGACTTTAGCCACCGATGCACTTCTAAATTACCCAATTATGGTGCCTTTCCCCACAAAGTCATCCTATAATAATTTGAATATGACCACCAAAGTCCATACCCAATATTTGATTAAAGTACATGGTTAAATTATAAACAAACCAAAACTAGTCATAAATATCTCCAACATAATGATCACTAACATATATATGACCCGATCATATTTGAACCCTCTGAAAATAACCCGATCCTAAAACCAATCCTAGTCTCAATACAACATCACCTTTAAATTTTCATTTGACATTCCCTAAGGAATCTAAATCTTATTATATTTAATACACAATAGAATTATAATACTTTAACAACCACCCTCCGATTAGTCATAAACATTAACAACCCTTCTAGTCTGAGGGTCACACACCCATGACTGATGCCATGCTCCCCACCATGGTAACATTCCCATCATTTCTATATTAAACCACATCCTAATCTCTAGGCCCACACTCCATCTATCACCAAGAATGATCGTTAAACATGGATAAGACTACTTGTCACATACATGAATTATTTTAAAGTCAAATTTTATTTAATTTCCACTGATGATTTGTTTTGGGGGGTTCGCAAGATTTTATAAAGGAATGGGTGAATTTTCATGAATTGGGCCAAACTGTGAGCCCGATTCTAGATTTAAAATTAAATTTTCATTCCTTATAACTCCTTCATTTTCAACATTTTTTATCCATTAAAATTCCTAATTAGCCTCCCCTGACCTATTAACACCACCACATTAATTTGAACCATTTAGGAAACCATAATCATGGTGTATTTGGGTTTTTATTTCAGGTATTGGGCCTGCCTGAAAGCCCATTTCATGCATTAAAAATATTATTTTAATTATTTAATATATCCTTAAATTTCTATGTTTTTCAATGATTAAAACTCTCACCCAATCCCACCTACCCAAGGCGCACCCCATGCTATCCTGACCCTCTTTGGGGCTCTGTTTCATCACAAATTTGGATGAAACTTCTCTGAATTTCTCAAATCGTCCAGATTTGAAGAGGTAAATTGATTATTTCATAAATCCTTAATTTCTCACTCTTTTCCCCCCATTCGAGTTCCTAAATGATATCTTTAAATTTTTTTTAATCTCTCTTGAATGGTTGGATATTTCCAAATTCAGATACTGGTGTATTTGGGGTGATTTATTGAATATTTTTCAAGGTAAGTGATTCCTTATTGGTTTCTTCTTTTTCCCTTAAGGTTTCATCCATCTTTCATTATGTTCTAAAATTTACAGAAGTTAGGGTTCAAACCTATGGTTTGATTTGGTGTCTTTTTGGTCAAATATTGTGGTCTAGGGCTGGATTTATCTTCCTTGTGGTGCATTAGTGGTGTGGTTGATGCTTTGTACCAAGTTTTGAGGGATTAGACACTTTTAGTAGGTGATTCCATGGTTAAACAATCCTTGATGAGTTAGTTTTTTTGTTTTACTAGTTTTTCATGTTCCCCATATTCTGTGTGTGGTGCAAAAACCATTTTTAAGGGATTTGGTTAAGAATTTAATTTTATAATTTCATTTTTGTTGAAGATGTGAACTTTTCGAATGTAACACATGTGGTATCTTTTGTGGTAGTTTTATAAAACATGAATTTGATTTATTAGTTGTTGAAAGGGGATTAAAATTTTGTTTTGTTAATTCCTTAGTGTCATGTGGGCCTTGGATGGGGTTTTTTGAATAGGTTTGTTGTGTAAAACTTTTTTATACTTCTTGAGAGCATTTTATGAAAATGGGTGTTTTCATTTGTATCATTCATGGTATTATCCAAGGTGATTTTATAAAAATTGAAAGTGGTTTTATAAATGTATCTATGGCTTCCAATTCTACTTTGGTAGTGTTTTGGTGTGGTTTTTTCCTTGAAATATGGGTTTGAAATGGGTTTTATGAGCAAACATTGGGTATACTCTTTTGAATTGTTTTATGAAAGATTTGAAAGATTTAATGATTTATGTAAGTGGTGAAACCATATTGGAAAAATGTTTTTTGGAGTGTGTATATTCTGAAATGGTACATTTTAAATGTGAGAGTGGTTTTTTTGTGATGTGTTCCATCTTGGAAATGTTTTACAAAAATGTTTAAAGGATTTACTAAAGTGTGTAAGAGATGTGAAAGTGATGTGGGAGGTTTTGTGTAAGTGTGATGTGAAAAATGGATTTTGGTTATGAAAAGGGTATTAGGTAACATGTGAGTGGGATGGTATGTGAGTTATAATATCTTGTATTGGTTTTATAAAATTTTTTAATGTATTTTTGGAAGTTTAAAAGAAATGTGAAAAGTGTTGTGAGCTATTTTGGTGTGAGTTAGATTTCAAAATCATTTTGAATGAAAAGTGGAATTTTATGACTTGTGTGGTATACATGTGGGATTTTTGGTGAATTTGTGATGTGGAAATGATATTTTCATATTCATAGTATATTTATTGACTTGTTGAACTCATTTGATCACAAGGGGAAAACCTGGGTATCTAGGTGGGTGGGCGTGTACTAGTATGCTAGTGAATCCCTGGGGTTTGGCCTCAGTTTCACTTAGCAAGATTGATGCTTATAACTCTAACTAAACTATGATGATGATGATTTGGGACCACTAGGTTTTGGGTATGTTCCCTACTAGTGGATCGTGCATGAGAACGAATATTTTTTATGGTTACTCTCACCGAGATATGAGGTACCTAGGACCCACAACGAGCTAGTGCCTAGGGGTTATTTCCTATTGCTTGTGCTCATTAGATAATTTATACTTACCATAGGCATATGGTATATTTGGATTGAAAATTCAGTATCTTTGGAATTTATTTTAAAAGTATTGATTCTTTAAATTAGACAACTTGAAAACTTATTTTTTTTAAGTTGCATCTTTTAGAAATTGTAACTAGAAATTACATGTTTTTGAAAACTTGCAAGCTTTTTGTCTTTGAATTTTATCACATGGAATATCTTAGTGGTGGTATCCTATAGGGATTTGGCTCATACCCTACTAAAACCTTTGGGTGTAAGTATACTTGGTTATTTTGTTGTTGCAGGTTTGGGTACAACTTTTGTGCCAACAGTTTGGGTTTTTACCGGTCGTTCGTGATGCAGTGTTATGGAGATGACTTGAGGGAGGTGTCTATTTCCATGTAAAGGTTCTTGGAATATCATTATTTGGTTTTGTAACTTTTTAATGGTCTTTAAACATAGTTTTAACTTTTTTAATTAAGTTTTTAATTTTTTCAAAAGACAGTTTTAGTTGAAAAATTTAGATTTGTTTTATTGATTTAGTTTGTCGTTTAATGTTTATGAACTCAGGTAAATCAATACCAAACTTCATTTTATGATACCTGGGCACTTTTTCCAGCCCATGGGGATTTTTAATTCCCTTCAGGCCTTGTCATGGGCTGGTTCGGGTGCCAATTTTGATGGCGACCAGATTCGGTTTGTGACAAAATGGTATTAAAGGAGGTTCTGGTTAACTCTTTAGGTCACGTTATTTGGTGAAAAATCAGGATAGTATAGAGTTAGGATTGTTGGGACTTGGTATTTCAGTTATGGGTAGTGTTCTTGATCACCACACCTCATGATAGGATTTGAGTCACTAGGGGAAGTCAGGATTTATATGAGTCCTTTCGATTTCTTGGATTGATGATGATTAGGGGAAATGAAAAGAGAGTTAGGTTAGTGGTCTCGGTGAGCTCACAAAGCCTAGAAATCCATGTGGAGATAGGTATATTCACTAAAACACTCTCTATTATTGAGAAGTTATTGGAATATGGCTGCCAACTATATATCCAAGTCACTCGTTGAAACTAGTTTCCTCTCACATTGTCTTATGTCCTTTAGTTTTGAAATCTTGGAACTTTAGTTTTAAAGTGACTTGGTTTTAAGAAGCATAAAGTTTTTGTAAAATTATTATCTAATAAAAATGGAATGGTTAGATTTTTGAAAATGGAGAACTGAATTTTCGGAATTGTATTGGAATAGAAAGTGGCGTGTTTGCACCTCTTTTGAAAGTATGAACTATGTCAAGGTTGGTTTTGAAAAAGTGTTTCCAATAGAGTTTTCTAAACCATTTAAAGGTGTTTTAATGGGATGAGATGTTTTAAAATTTATGTGAATAACTTGAAAGTGAGTTTTCATTTTAATGATTGTGCCTTTCTGATTTTTTAATGCAGTAATTTGGGTTCGATTTCATGGTTAACGGTCTTGAGAAAAAGGAAGTATTGGTTGATTGTTTTGGAAAAGTGGAATGAGTTTTTGTATTAACATTTGGTATTTTTTTCGAGCGACCACATGAATGGGGTTATATGGGATTATGGATGGTTAATGGCATGACTGGATTAATGCCAAGATGGATATGAGGAGGGTGCCCAGTGTGGCATGAAAACATGCATGTGTTGGGCCATGGGGTACCATTGGGGGATACGCTAACTGTCGAACCATTTGTTTTCAAAGAAATGTTTTTAAAATGAAAACTAGATGTCTTGATGAGTGGTTTGGGATGGTGTGTATTATGTGTTTTTGGAATTGTTGATGTTGTGGAATGTTTTGAGTTCATGAACCCCTCTTGTTTGAACAGTGTTTTGGTTTTGTGTTTGGTCGGTAAGCTGGGTTGAAGGGATGGTTAGTGGTCTCCTCTAAGAATATTTTGGGAAGCCTTTATGGTGTTTCCTCTCATATATTTGGATTTGGTTGAGGTATTTCTTGACAAATGGACCAGGTTGGTTGGGTCCTTGGGTTCTCTTGTTGGATTAGGTATGCCCCCATTAAGGGTTAGTGTGCAACTGAAGTGCAACCCAGGTTGTTTCGCTGTTGGAAGATCATCCAGTTGATCAATGTGAGGAATTTTTTTCTTGATATTTTTAGATTGAGTCTACACCCTTTCCTTTATTGGTTTTTTGTATCCTTTTGTAGTGGGAGAGTGATCATGTAAGGTTGAAAGAGGCCTTATCTTCTTAAGTTTCCTAATTTTCCGAAGGTGGAAGTGGTCTGGGGTTGTTAGCATGGATTAATATCTGGATTGTGTCTAAGAGGTCCTCTCAGTCCTTCATAGTCCCTTAGAAGAAGGAGTTCACGTTAAACTACTAGTTTGGGAAATCTGGTCACGAGAGGATATTGTGTCCACTTTCTATAATTACATGTTGTTTTGGGATGTTGTATAAGTTCCTTCTCCATGCATTGTTTATATTAGTTTCCATGGTCCTGTTCGGTGATGCCTTGTGATGTCATGTGCTCGATTGACTGTAAATCTGAAAGTCATGAAATCCTCTAAGAGTCCCTGTTTTGTTGGGAGAACGTCTCCCTTGGAAAACTTCAAAATCTTAAATTTTAGAGGAAGGTGAGTATAGGTGTTCTTTACTTCTATTGTTTCTCACCCAAATAAATAAGGTGTGATGTGTGTGCATATTCTAAGCCCTTATTTCAGTGAAATATCGGGTTAGGGTAAAGTGTGTTTGGAATGTGGTATATCTTGGAAATATTATCTGGGATTGAAAAGTAGTTGTTGGTGGCACCTAAAGAATAATTCTTGTTTAGGGGGTTTCCAAAGACTAACTATGAGACCAAAGGTGCTTCAATCATTTGAGATCCAGCCATAGGCCGCAGAGAGAAGCTGGCTCATAGTCAGGGGAAATCCCAGGGTCATTTAAACCCTTGTACATTGTTCTATCCTCAATATGAAAGATATGAAGATTTTAAACCTCTGGTGTCATCATCTTTCTTCTGTTGTTCCCGTTCGGTGGAAATTGGTGGAGGGCCTTGTATCCATGTCATTGCTTAATGTCATTCCCCCCCTTTTGGTTTCTATTGAGTCATTGGAGAATAGTTGGAAATTTGGATAGACAGGATTATCACACATTTTTTGCATGTTTAGTAGTGACCATGTGCCAGAAAGACATGCAGAAAGAATGATTTGGACAGTTAGTGCACGGTTTCCCAAACCGTGCATACTAATCATGTGCCCTTCCAAAATCTTTAATTTTTTTGGGTCTTTCTGTGCCGGCCCATGCTGGTCGGTTAAGATGGTTGATTATTATGGTGGGGAGACCCACTATGATTCTCATATATGTTACTTCATAAATTTTAATTGAAATTCTACCCTTTGTACTAGGGAGTCCGTTCAGGCCTCCCCCTATTAGTGTCCTGATTCTATCTCGAAAAAATATAGGTTGTCTGTTATGGTGGGGAGCCTATTTGTGTCCCCCTGTACCAATAAATCAGATTTAACCATGGTCTCGGCTTGGAGGTAGGTAGTCTTATTCAGAACTATCTAGATACCAATATCTTCCTTGAGTAAACATTGGGATTGGAGAGTGCCCAATGGTTTAGTTAAAGTAAGGTAAGTGTAACCTTGTTTGAAGTTGTTGTTCGTTTGGGTGAATTGTTTGAGTCTTGTTTGGATAGTGTTTGAGGAGTTTTCTTTTGGGATAAAGTATAAATATGATTGATCATTTCAGGAAAGTGGTGTAAGTTTTGGTTGTGAGAGTAATCCTTCTTGAATTGACCACTGGATGTGTTTTGGCCTTTGGGGGTGAATCTTGGCAAAGAAGTACATCTTGGTTTATCGGTTGCGTTTGGTTTTTGTATTTGGCCTTGTTGTGGCTTTCTGAGGACAGAAAGTATTCATGGTGGAGAGAATTGTACATGACTTATTTTAAAGGATAATTTCATTTAATTTCCATTCATGCTTTGTTTTGGGGGTTTCCCAAGCTTTTATGAAGGAATGAGTGAGTTTTCATGAATTGGTCCAAACCGTGAGCCCAATTCCAGATTTAAAAATAAATCTTGATTCCTGAATAAATACTTCATTTTTCAACATTTTTCATCCATTCTAATTCCTAATTGTCCTCCCCTGAACTAATAACACCACAATATTAATTTGGACCATTTAGGAATCCATAATCATGTTGGATTTGGCTTTTTATTTCAGGGGTTGGGCCTGCACGAAAGCCCATTTTCTGCATTAAAAATATTTTTTAATTCTTTAATATAACCTTCATTTTTTATATTTTTTAGGTGATTCCAACTCTCACCCGAGACCACTTACCCAAGGTGCGCCCCCATTTTCTCCTCTTCTTTGAAGCTCGGTTTCATCTCTAATTTGGATAAAACAGCACTGAATTTCTCAAATCGCCCAGATTTGAAGAGGTAAATTGATTATTTCACAACTCCTTAATTTCTCACTCGTTTTCCACCATTATAGTTCCTAAATAATATCTTAAAACTAGTTAAAATATCACTTGAATGTTTGTATATTTTAAAATTCATATATTGGTGTATTTGGGGTGATTTCTTCAATATTTTTCAAGGTCAGTGATTCCTTCTTGGTTTCTTCCTTTTCCCTTAGGGTTTCCTCCCTCTTTCATTATGTTTTAAAATGTCCAGTTGTTAGGGTTCAAACCTAGGGTTTGATTTGGTATCTTTTTGGTCAAATATTGTGGTCTAGGGCTGGATTTATCATTCTTGTGGTGTGGAGGTGGTGGGATTGATGTTTTCCACCAAGTTTTGAGGGATTCGACAATTTCAGTAGGTGATTCCATGGTTAACCATTCCTTGATGAGTTAGTTTTCTTATTTTACTGATTTTTCATGTTCCCCATATGCTGTGTGTGGTGCGAAAACCATTTTTGAGGGATTTGGTTAAGCATTTAATTTTATAATTTAATTTTTTTGAAGATGTGAACTTTTCAAATGTAACATATGTGTTGTATTTTTTGGTAGTTTTATAAAATATGAAATTGATTTATTGGTTTTTGAAAGGGGATGAAAATTATATTTTTTTAATGCCTTAGTGTCATGTGGCCTTGGAAGGGGGTTTTTGGAATAGGTTTTTTGTTTAAAACTTTTTTATAATTCTTGAGGGAATTTTATGAAAATGGGTGTTTTCATTTGTATCTTTTGTGGTATTATCCAAGGTGATTTTATAACACTTGAAAGTCGTTTTATAAATGTCTCCAGGGATGAAAATTCTACATTGTTAGTGTTTTGGTGTGTTTTTTCCTTGAAATATGGTTTTGAAATTGGTTTTATGAGAAAAGATTGGGTATAATCTTTGGAATTGTTTTATGAAAGATTTGAATGATTTAATGATTTATGTAAGTGGTGAAACCATATTGGAAAAATGTTTTGTGGAGTGTGCATATTTTGAAATGGTACATTTTAAATGTGATAGGGGCTATTTTGTGATGTGTTCCATCTTGGAAATGTTTTACAAAAATGTTTGAAGGATTTACTAAAGTGTGTAAGAGATGTGAAAGTGACGTGGGATGTTTTGTGTGAGTGTGATGTGCAAAATGGATTTTGGTTATAAAAAGGGTATTACGTAACATGTGAGTGTTTGTTATGTGAGTTGGAATATCTTGGATTGGTTTTATAAAATTGTTTAAGGGATTTGTGGAAGTGTAAAAGAAATGTGAAAAGTGTTGTGAGCTATTTTGGTGTGAGTCGGATTTCAAAATCAATTTGAATGAAAAGTGGACTTTTGTGACTTTTGTGGAATACATGTGGTATTTTTGGTGAATTTGTGATGTGGAAATGATATTTTCATATTCATAGTATATTTATTTACTTGTTGAACTTGTTTGATCACAAGGGGAAAACCTGGGTATCTTGGTGGGTGGGCGTGTACTAGTATGCTAGTGAATCCCTGGGGTTTGACCTCAGTTTCACTTAGCAAGATTTATGCTTATAACTCTAACTAAACTATGATGATGATGATTGGGGATCACTAGGTTTTGGGTATGTTCCCTACTAGTGGATCGTTCTTGAGAACGAATATTTTTTATGGTTACTCTCACTGAGATACGAGGTACCTAGGACCCACAATGAGCTAGTGCCTAGGGGTTATTTCCTATTGCTTGTGCTCATTAGATACTTTATAATTACCATAGGAATATGGTATATTTGGATGGAAAATTCAGTATCTTTGGCATTTATTTTAAAAGTATTGATTCTTTAAATTATCCAACTTGAAAACTTATTTTTTTAAGTTGCATCTTTTAGAAATTATAACTAGAAATTACATGTTTTTGAAAACTTGCAAGCTTTTTGTCTTTGAATGTTTATCGTATGGAATATCTTAGTGGTGGTATCCTATAGGGATTTGGATCATACCATACTTAAACCTTTGGGTGTAAGTATACTTGGTTATATTGTTATTGCAGGTTTGGGTATAACTTTTGTGCCAACAGTTCGGGTTTTTACCGATCGTTCGCGATGAAGTGTTATGGAGATGGCTTGAGGGAGGTGCCTTTTGACATGTGGAGGTTCTTGGGATATTCTTATTTGGTTTTTACCTTTTTAATGGTCTTTAAACATAGTTTTAACTTTTGTAATTCAGTTTTTAATTTTTTCAAAAGATAGTTTTAGTTGAAAAATCTAGATTTTTTTTATTGAGTTAGTTTGTCATTTAATGTTTATGAACTCAGGTAAATCAATACCAAACTTCATTTTATGATAGATGGGAACTTGTTCCAGCCCATGGGGATTTGGAATTCCCTTCGGGCCTTGTCATGGGCTGGGTCGGGTGCCAATTTTGATGGTGACCAGATTCGGTTCGTGACAAAATGGTATCAAAGGAGGTTCTGGTTAACTCTTTAGGTCACGTTATTTGGGGAAGAATCAGGATAGTCTTGAGTTAGGATTGTTGGGACTTGGTATTTCGGTTATGGGTAGTGTTCCTGATCACCACACCTCATGATAGGATTCGAGTCGCTAGGGGAAGTTAGGATTTATATGAGTCCTTTGGATTTCTTGGATTGATGATGATTAGGGGAAATAAAAGGAGAGTTGGGTTAATGGTCTTGGTGAGCTCACAAATCCTAGAAATCCATGTGGAGCTAGTTATATTCACTAAAACACTCTCCGTGATGGAGAAATTATTATAATATGGCTTCCAACTATATGTCCAAGTCACTCGCTGAAACTAGTTTCCTCTCACATTGTCTTATGTCCTTTAGTTTTGAAATATTGGAACTTTGGTTTTAAAGTGACTTGGTTTTAAGAAGCACAAAGTTTTTGTAAAATTATTATCTAATAAAGATAGAATGGTTAGATTTTTGAAAATGGAGAACTGAATTTTCAGAATTGTATTGGAATATAAAATGGTGTGTTTGCACCTTTTTTGAAAGTATGAACTATGTCAAGGTTGGTTTTGAAAAAGTGTTTCCAATAGAGTTTTCTAAACCATTGAAAGGTGTTTTAATGGGATGAGATGTTTTAAAATTTATGTGAATAACTTGAAAGTGAGTTTTCATTGGAATTATTGTGCCTTTATGATTTTTTTTAATGAAGTAATTTGGGTTCGATTTCAAGGTTAGCGGTCTTGAGAAAAAGGAATTATTGGTTGATTATTTTGGAAAAGTGGAATGAGTTTTTGTATTAACATTTGGTATTTTTTTGAGCAACCACATGAATGGGGTTATATAGGATTATGGATGGTTAATGGAATGACTGGATGAATGCCAAGATGGATATGAGGAGGGTGCCCAGTGTGGCACGAAAACATGCATGTGTTGGGCCATGGGGTACCATTGGGGGATACGCTAACTATGGAACCATTTGTTTTCAAAGAAATGTTTTTAAAAGGAAAACTAGATGTCTTGATTAGTGGTTTGGGATGGTGTGTATTATGTGATTTTGGAATTGTTGATGTTGTGGAATGTTTTGAGTTCATGAACCCCTCTTGTTTGAACAGTGTTTTGGTTTTGTGTTTGGTCGGTAAGCTGGGTTAAAGGGCTAGTTAGTGGTCTCCTATGAGAATATTTTGGGAAGCCTTTATGGTGTTTCCCCTCATCTATTTGGATCTAGTTGAGGTATTTCTTGACTAAGGGACCATGTTGGTTGGGTCCTTGGGTTCTCTCGTTGGATTAGGTACGCCCCCATTAAGGGTTAGTGCGCAACTGAAGTGCAACCCAGGTTGTTTCGCCGTTGGAAGATCCTCCAGTTTATCAATGTGAGGAATATTTTTCTTGAGATTTTTAGATTGAGTCTACACCCTTTCCTTTTTTGGTTTTTTTGTATCCTTTTTTAGTGGGAGAGTGATCATGGAAGGTTGTAAGAGACCTTAGCTTCTTAAGTTTCCTAATTTTTCGAAGGTGGAAGTGGTCTGGGGTTGTTAGTATGAATTAATATCTGGATGGTGTCTAAGAGGTCCTCTCAGTCCTTTGTAGTCCCTTAGAAGAAGGAGTTCACATTAAACTACCAGTTTGGGAAATCTGGTCACGAGAGGATATTGTGGCCACTTTCTAGAATTATGTTTTGTTTTGGGATGTTGTATAAGGTCCTTCTCCATGCATTGTTTATATCGGTCGCTATGGTCCTGTTCGGTGATGCCTTGTGATGTCATGTGATCGATTGACCGTAAAGGTGAAAGTCATGCAATACTCTAAGAGTCCCTATTTTGTTGGGAGAATGTCTCCCTTGGAAAACTTCAAAATCTTCAATTTTAGAGGAAGGTGAGTATAAGTGTTCTTTACTTCTATTGTTTCTCACCCAAAGAAATAAGTTGTGATGTGTGTGCATCTTCTAAGACCTTGTTTCAGTGAAATATCGGGTTAGGGTAAAGTGTGTTTGGAATGTGTTATGTCTTGGAAATATTATCTGGGATTGAAAAGTAGTTGTTGGTGGCACCGAAAGAAGAATTCTTGTTTAGGGGGTTTCCAAAGACTAACTATGAGACCAAATATGCTTCAATCATTTGAGATCCAGCCATAGGTCTCAGAGAGAATATGGCTCATATTCAGGGGAAATCCCAAGGTCATTTAAACCCTTGTACATTGTTCTATGCTTAGTATGAAAGATAGGAAGATTTTAAACCTATGGTTTCATCATCTTTCTTCTGTTGTTCCCGTTCGGTGGAAATTGGTGGAGGGCCTTGTACCAATGTCATCTCCTAATGTCATTCCCTCCCCCTTTGGTTTCCATTGATTCATTGGAGAATAGTTGGAAATTTGGATAGACAGGATGATCACACAGTTTGTGCACGTTTAGTAGTGAACATGTGCCAGGAAGCCATGCAGAAAGAATGATTTGGACAGTTAGTGCATGGTTTCCCAAACTGTGCAGACTAATCATGTGCCCTTCCCAAATCTTTAATTTTTCTTGGGTCTTTCTATGCCGGCCTATGCTGGTCAGTTAAGATGGATGGTTCTTATGGTGGGGAGACCCACTATGATTCTCATTTATGTTACTTCATAAATTTTAAATGGAATTCTACCCTTTGTACTAGGGAGTCCATTCAGGCCTCCCCCTATTAGTGTCCTGATTCTATCTTGGAAAAATATAGGTTGTCTCTTATGGTGGGGAGCCTATTTGTACCCCCCTGTACCAATAACTCAGATTTAACCATGGTCTTGGCTTGGCAGTAGGTAGTCTCATTCAGAACTATCTAGATACCAAAATCTTCCTTGAGTAAACATTGGGATTGGAGAGCGCCCAATGGTTTAGTTAAAGTAAGGTAAGTGTAACCTTGTTTGAAGTTGTTGTTCGTTTGGGTGAATTGTTTGAGTCTTGTTTGGATAGTGTTTGAGGAGTTTTCTTTTAGGATAAAGTATAATTGTTATTGATCATTTCAGGAAAGTGGTGTAAGTTTTGGTTGTGAGAGTAATCCTTCCTTAATTGATCACTGGAGGTGTTTTGGCCTTTAGGGGTGAATCTTGGCAAAGAAGTACATCTTGGTTTATCTGTTGCATTTGGTTTTGGCCTTACTGTGGCTTTATGAGGACGGCAAGTTTTCATGGTGGAGATAATTGTACATGAATTATTTTAAAGGATAATTTCATTTAATTTCCATTCATGCTTTGTTTTGGGGGTTTCTCAAGCTTTTATGGAGGAATGAGTGAGTTTTCATGAATTAGGCCAAACCATGAGCCCAATTCCAGATTTAAAAATAAATCTTGATTCCTTTATAACTACTTCATTTTTCAACATTTTTTATCCATTCTAATTCCTAATTGTCCTCCCCTGAAATAATAACACCACCATATTAATTTGGACCATTTAGGAATCCATAATCATGTTGGATTTGGCTTTTTTATTTCAGGGATTGGGCCTGCACGAAATCCCATTTTCTGCATTAAAAATATTTTTTAATTCTTTAATATATACTTCATTTTTTATATTTTTAGGTGATTCCAACTCTCACCCAATACCACTTACCCAAGGAGCGCCCCCATTTTCTCCTCCTCTTCTTTGAAGCTCGGTTTCATCTCTAATTTGGATAAAACAGCTCTGAATTTCACAAATCTCCCAGATTTGAAGAGGTAAATTGATTATTTTACAACTCCTTAATTTCTCACTCATTTTCTACCATTATAGTTTCTAAATGATATCTTAAACCTTGTTAAAACATCACTTGAATGTTTGTCTATTTTAAAATTCATATATTGGTGTATTTGGGGTGATTTCTTCAATATTTTTCAAGGTCAGTGATTCATTCTTGGTTTCTTCCTTTTCCCTTAGGGTTTCCTCCCTCTTTCATTATATTTTAAAATGTCCATATGTTAGGGTTCGAACCTAGGGTTTGATTTGGTATCTTTTTGGTCAAATATTGTGGTCTAGGGATGGATTTATCTTGCTTGTGGTGCGGTGGCGGTGGGATTGATGTTTCACACCAAGTTTTGAGGGATTCGACACTTTCGGTAGGTTATTCCATGGTTAACCATTCCTTGATGAGTTAGTTTTCTTGTTTTACTGATTTTTTATATTCCCCATATGCTGTGTGTGGTGCGAAAACCATATTTTAGGGATTTGGTTAAGCATTTAATTTTTTAATTTCTTTTTTTTGAAGTTGTGAACTTTTTGAATGTAACCCATGTGTTGTATTTTGTGGTAGTTTTATAAAATATGAAATTGATTTATTAGTTGTTGAAAGGGGATGAAAATTCTATTTTGTTAATTCCTTAGTGTCATGTGGCCTTGGAAGGGGGTTTTTGGAATAGGTTTGTTGTATAAAACTTTGTTATAATTCTTGAGGGCATTTTATGAAAATGGGTGTCTTCATTTGTATCTTTCGTGGTATTATCCAAGGTGATTTTATAAAACTTGAAATTCGTTTTATAAATGTCTCTAGGTCTGAAAATTCTACTTTGGTAGTGTTTTGGTGTGGTTTTTTACTTGAAATATGGTTTTGAAATGGGTTTTATGAGCAAAGATTGGGAATAATATTTGGAATTGTTTTATGAAAGATTTGAATGATTTAATGATTTATGTAAGTGGTGAAACCATATTGGAAAAATGTTTTGTGGAGTGTGTATATTCTGAAATGGTACATTTTAAATGTGATAGGGGATATTTTGTTATGTGTTCCATCTTGGAAATGTTTTACAAAAATGTTTGAAGTATTTACTAAAGTGTGTAAGAGATGTGAAAGTAATGTGGGATGTTTTGTGTGAGTGTGATGTGAAAAATGGATTTTGGTTATAAAAAGGGTATTACTTAACATGTGAGAGGGATTTTATGTGATTTGGAATATCTTGGATTGGTTTTTAAAATTTTTTAATGGATTTGTGGAAGTGTAAAAGAAATGTGAAAAGTGTTGTGGGCTATTTTGGTGTGAGTCGGATTTCAAAATCAATTTGAAGGAAAAGTGGACTTTTGTGACTTTTGTGGTATACATTTGGGCTGTTTGGTGAATTTTAGATGTGAAAATGAAATTTTCATATGCAAAGTATATTTCTTGACTTGTTAAACTTGTTTGAGAACAAGGGGAAAACCCGAGTATCTAGGTGGGTGGACGTGTACTAGTATGCTAGTGAATCCATGGGGTTTGGCCTTAGTTCCACTGAGTAAGATTGATGCTTAAAACTCTAAATAATATATTATGATGATTATTGGTGACCACTAGGTTATGGGTATGTTCCCTACTAGTGGATCGTGCACGAGAATGGATATTTTTAATGGTTACTCTCCCCGAGATACGAGGTACCTGGGACCCACAATGAGCTAGTGCCTAGGGGTTATTTCCTATTGCTTGTGCTCATTATATCCTTTATACTTACCATCGACATCTGATATATTTAGATGAAAATTTCAGCATCTTTGGAATTTATTTTAAAAGTTTTGATTCATTAAATTATCCCTCATGAAAAATTATTTTTTTAAGTTGCAACTTTTAGAAATTGTAACTAGAAATTACATGTTTTTGAAAACTTGCATGCTTTTCATCTTTGAATGTTTATCACCTGGAATCTCTTAGTGGAGGTATCCTATAGGGATTTGGATCACACCCTACTTACACCTTTGGGTGTAAGTAGGCTTGGTTATTTTTTTGTTGCTGGCTTGGGTACACATTTTGTGCCAACAGTTCGGGTTTTTACAGGTCGTTTATGATGCAGTGTTGTGGAGATGGCTTGAGGGCGGTGCCTCTTTCCATGTGGAGGTTCTTGGGATGTCCTTATTTGGTTTTGTACCTTTTTAATGGTCTTTAAAAATAGTTTTGACTTATTTAATTCAGTTTTGAAATTTTTAAAAAGACAGTTTTAGTTGAAAAATCTAGATTTGTTTTATTGAGTTAGTTTGTTGTTTAATGTTTATAAACTCGGGTAAATCATTCCCAAACTTCATTTTATGATACCTGGGAACTTGTTCCATCTCATGGGGATCAAGAACGCCCTTCGGACCTTATCGCGGGCTAGGTCGTGTTCCAGTTTTGATGGTGACCAGATTCGGTTCGTGACACTACTCATATAGAGTGATATCATATAATATCCATTTATCACCTGTTTCTTTCCTAAGAGGATTGCTATCCAAGAAACCCACCAAATCCTCATTGAAAATGAGGTTCATACCCTACAACAACTGATGAATCACTCTGGATAATTCAACTTTCCTTATACCTCTCCTTAAGTGAAATATCCTCTGGTTCATCATCAAACATGCACACCGCTCCTCTTTATCCATGATCATCTCATCCAAAGTAACACTTTCCCTTAATAAACTCCTAGATCAAATATTCCACCTCACCTGATCTATTTTCAAAAACATCCCTCACCATAGGTCACTTATCATTTCATCCAAACCCTTGAAAACTAATCCCATACAAAATCCATCAAAATCATTGGTTCTTGGATCACACATGGCCTCTTAAATGGTTCAAACTCAACAACACTATGCATATCTAGTACATGCTACCTCAATATCATCCAAAAGTAATGGGGGTATTATCCTTCACCTCCTAGTCTCTCAACATGACTCACACACCCATGAGTCATAAATTACTAGGACTAGGATCAAGCACCTAACCACTGACCATACTCCTCAAGTATTCCATTTGTATTAATCTAGGAGTACCCTGGACACTCCTCTTCAAAATTGGTCATTCACTTTTTCCATGATTTATCACATGAACTCCCTCCAACCAGTGTCATTTCCAAATTCATGCCTAAAAGTGCATTCCATATATAATAGGTTTTGGAATTTGAATGATATTTCCCATAAAAACCAACCCCAAACTATGTATCCAACACTCAAAGTTCTCTACCTTAGAAGTCCCAGGCATATCCATACCTATACCACATAGTTTAAAGCACATAACATGCACTAATTTCATAACCTTAATAACCTACTAATTCTTACAATGTTTATGGTACATACCAACTTAGGCTAACCACTCTTATGGATTAACCTCATAAACCACTAGGAATCGAATCACTAAAAATATCAAGTCATGTCTCAGGGGTCACTTGGATCTATCACCTATCCCATATATCATGTCTCCCATAGGTCACGCCTCATAGAGCATTATACACACTCCATTATTGAAAATGAAATGACATATAATGTGAAAAAACACCCACTCCAAGATCTCATATGAATATATATCAATAAACATGTACTAAATCATCATCCTATAAGGCATTGATTCTCACAAGAATATGTATACAGGAATACCCTCTATAGAATCTAGTCACATCCACAAGTGTATTCATATACATACCATGAAATCAAACCCAAGAGGTTAATTAGAATTTAATTCCAACCTATATGGGAAAACACCATATAGGTTTTTACTGACACTTTACATTAATAAACCTATATAATATACCCTAAAAGATTTTGTCACAAGGGACTCCAATGCCCGTGTTGACAAACTAGGGTAAATAAACCTCCATGCATAAGGGATTGAATCATTATCCTAATCATCAAGTGTTTCACCATAAACACACATGACCTAACATTATAAAAATATAAATATACATGGTAGTATAGTTTAGTAGAATGCCACCAAGAACTTATATAGAAAAACATCATATAATATGTTATTAACACTTTAAACTATTGAACCTTGATTTTCAGTGAAAAAATCACACTAGTATATGTCATATGAATCCTATGTTCCAAATATGATACATGAGATGACTCTAAACACTATGGAAAAATATATAAATTGAAAATAAATCATAAATCTCATAAACTATAGGTTCACCACTTGAGGTGAAATCATATAACCTTAATATAAAATTCTAAGAATATAAGTCCCACACCCTTAGTAACTTAGACTTCCTACTATGATAGGTGTTTATGGCACACTGATCTGATATCCCTCATAGTATTTGAAACATTCCAATATCTCTTTGATACTTTATTCCAAATAGTAAAACAAAAATGAAAAAAATGATACCAATTTGTAACATCCTAACCCAATTTATTATGAATAGTAACCAAACCTATGGTGCTATATGAACTTAGGTGTGCCTACCCATACGTCAAAATATTATAACTAGCAATGAGGGTATTAGGGGGTATCTTGAGGAGACTATACCATCTACATCAGAGTGAAAAATCATAAAATAAAATAACCAAATATCATAGAAAATATAAAACCATCAGATTAAACATAATAATAAAACATCCAAATAGTAATAATATCAAATTAAGAAGAATAAATATAATAATATAGACATGATCACCAATAATATAGATCACATATATAGAATAAACAAATAAATAAAGTATAAAGGCACCACTAAAACTCTGAGCCACACCTCTTTCATATCCTTATCCCAAACCAAACTATCCAACATGATAATCAAACCCGATCCACATCAGAACCAGTACCTACAACCAAGTCAGAGTATACTCGGGTACTTAAGTATCATGGAAGTTAAAGTAGAGTTTGAGTAAATAACTCATTAGGGAACCAAAAACATAGTCCCATACGTACCAGCAATGTAGTGATATTTTCACATGACATGCTCGAAATATATAAATATCCATTGGAAATAACTAAATAAACCACTATAACAATCGCCATCAATCCTCAGTTTTGTGACCCTGATTGACCATAACTTCTTCATCTAGTGTTAGAGTGTCTCCGGGCATGTCATGATGGAGATTCCAGTCATAATAATGACTCATGGGTCTTTCACCCTATAATATAGTGATAATGAACCAAGTATGAACTCACCCTGGTATACATTTTAACAACCCAGGGAATTCTCTATCCTAGTATTACAACCTAGGGAATTCTCAATGGTTCCATGAAATTGTTCCCCAGTAGTGTGGGAGACTCAAAAATTCCCACTAATGACCCAATAATAACTGAAATATTACATGTGGAAGGACATATCCTTTTACTAAAACCAATATAATCTTAAGAACAAATCCATGTCACCCCCACCAATGGTATTATAGACCACCCTACTCTATTATTTTTCTTTAGTATCACAGTACACCCTACTAAGGGAGTTTTCTTTGGTAGAATAGACCTCCATACTAGGGTATTTTTATTTCCAATTGAAATAACCACCACCCAAGGGAATTTTTATCTCAAATAATATAAAAACCACTTCAAGGGAATTTTCCGTATCACTTATAAAAATAAAAGGAATAAAGGGTTGACCAAGTAACTAAACTCTTCATCACTATCCATAGTCCATCATCTAATGTGCAAGACACTGGTTCTAAGGTGACACCCATAACCACCACTCCCTTTTAGGAACACCCGCTCAGGGTCAATAAATATTTAGTGTACATAATCATATTTCTTAGATCAATACATAGACGGAGGCACCCTACTGGTGGTCCTCAGTATTAAGAAAGTCACTCGATCATAGCCTATCCCATGAGGGATGCCACACTCTATGGAAATATCATAAATAGATTACAAACTCATAGGCCATGTAGGATATTCTACAATAGAAATATTCTAGAGATATGGAACATGGCCCACCTAAAAGTCTAGGGTCATGCTATGCTGGTCCTCACACCCAAACTATCAACAATATACCTAAGGACTACCCATATGATAATCCCATATAAAGGAAAAAGAATACTCTCCCTATGTTCACTTTAATGAGCTTAATGTCTCCAAGGTATTATAAGGGTCTTTCATAATCCATGGGGCCATGCTTTTTTAAGTCATTAAGACTCTTCCAATAGATCTCAAGGGTATCCTAAATTAGTTCTAGTAAGTCATAAACTCCATTCAAACCCCTTAGGGGGTATATATGTCATAGGTCATCAAAAAAATAGTCACAACCTCAACCATTAACAAATGAGGTAGGAAAGTTAGTGCTCAAGGGTCCATCATTTCCCATGGTACATTACTTAGTCCATGGCGCTTCATATACATTTAACATTTTACAAGAAAAAAACATTTAATTTAACTCTAATAATTCAATATTTAAATAGGGTTCAACTTCCCTTTATGGAATGATCAAACATCCATATGGACCATAACAAAAGCATAAATCCATAGGGAAAATACTAGGATCACATACCTCAATTAAAGACAATTCCTCATTAAAACCACAACCTGACAGATCCTCCTAGTCTTTCCAAGCCCATTAATATCCATTTGGTCATCACCCATCCATGTGAGACCCTAAATCAAACTAAGATTGAAAAAAAAATTAATTATTTTAATAATAATTAATTTAATATTTTTTACTAAATATAGGCATGATGCCTAAATTATCATCGTGAAATCTTATCATGTTGATACCACACCCAAAAACACCTTGAAGGATGATCACATACCCACAAACCTAACCCAGAAAAATCCCCAATAGAAGACATCAAATCATAGCTCAATTTAATTTAATTTTATGCAAAATATTATAAAACTCACCATTGTGACATGCCTCACCAAAATGGAATGTGATGATGAGTGTACGTTTTCTCAATGTGACCTAAATCTAGGATGTATAAAAGCCTCATCACATTGGGATGATTCTACCAAACTTTAGTGGAATATTCCATGAACCCTAACCCATAGAAAATTAAATTAGAGAATAAGTAATGAGGGTAATAAAGGAGGAAAATGAAGGTTTATACATATTATTAATCACTAAAAAACATCCCAAACCCACCCCAATGTCATGGGGTTTTAAGGAGGATAAGGGAGGAGAAGGGGGGTGGTTGTGAGAACACAAACATAGAGGAAAAGGGGATCCCCTCTTAAAATATCAAGGGGGAACATTGTTAATTTCCCCCTTAAAAAGACCCCACTGTCTAGCCAATGTTTGTCCACTAGAAAGCTGGTGGTTATAGGGTACTGAAAACCAACAACCCAGCCTCCCAACCCTTACTATGATGCTCACCAGCTACTAACTGAAAATTAACTTTTTATTAATAAAGTCACTTTTAAGGAAAAGTGAGAAACCGGTCCCAATCAATCTGGAGGTGAAGCCTCATAGGAGAAGGCAAAGCCATCAAAGAAAAGCCTCAACCTATTGGTACTTTCCTCTCTATAAAGTTTCCAGTTCATAAGCCATACCTTAACATTAGGGTCTTCACCGATAACAACTTCGAAACGAGACGCCATTTTGTCCCAGGTTCTAATATACTCTTCTTTGCTGATTTTCCTGTCATTAAATCCTCTCATCAAGATCATATCTTGTTTATCAATCCAATTATCTTCCTCTCTATTCACCTACACTTGAATATGTCTTCCCATCATCTCAGCCTCTTCCTATGGGATGTTGACATAAAGGAATTCTTCCACCATTTCCTCCTCCGAGTGGAGGATAGGTTCGTTAGAGTCCTTTTCTGTTTCGGTACAGTTTGCAGTAGATTTACCACTCACAAGCAGCATGTCATTGCTAATTCCCTGAACCAGAACTTGAGACTTTTCCTACACATCAACCATGGTAGGAGATGATATTTCTTTCTCACAGGACTTAGATTTTTTACCTGAACATGTTTCCATCGGTTCTGGTAAATTCGAGTAATCCTTACGGCCTCTCACAGGGCTTATATTTTTTGATGTGTTTAAACTCTATTAATTTTATTCCAAACCCCATTTAAAAATCCATCTCAAAAACTAAATAAAAAATTCAAAAACTCTCTGAATTTCAAATGCTCATACAGACACGGTATTTTACACTCATCAAGGAACTAGATAAAATTATATCCACATGCACATGAACTTCTAAATCCCACCTCGACATCTACAATTTGTTTTATCACACCCATGACCATAACCACATGAGGGTTATAACTCTATGTCCCATACCTTATCCATTATCTCATATAATGAATAGATGTCATCATACCACTTAAACCTTAGCACTAACATGAAAAACAGTCACTACCCATTCCTACCACATAAGAAAATTCATCCTTGGAATCCATAGAAACTAATTAATAATGAGTTTCATACCCTCTATGAACAATGGTGAGCTATCTATCATATGTATTCATTTATACCACTCCTTGAGCACAATCTTAATAGGTTTTGTCATCTTATGCATGTCGCTCCTCCCGATCCACACTCACCCATCCCATAAACCCTACCACCATCCATCCATGGTATCACTATTCATATTAGAGGAAATGACTCCAATTCTCATATAATAGTTCACACAACCATGCCTTCAATCATTTCGTCAAATCCATCAATCCTCAGTCCATACATAGAGACTCACAAATCCATGAACCAAAACGTGTCATGCATAACTAGTGTAAACTTTACCTCACACATCAAGTTTTTTCATAAAAATCCATACCAAAACCCACTCTCCTATACTAAGGTAGAGTGATACTCTAAATATACTTCTCATAGTTTCTTGTCCACTTGTCATCACAATATTATCCAAATCCAATGGGTGTATGCTTCCATACCACCCGATTCATGATTCCATGAGTCCACATCAACGAACCTATGGTCACACACCTATACCACTAGCCACGATCTATTAGTATGTAAATATAATCTTAAAAAAACCATTTATTATCTATCATGATAATACTAAGGAATTTTACTCATGATAAGGCCAATCACACAATCACCCACCAACCTAGGCATCATAAAAATTTGAGGCGTCACCCCCACTTTGTCTATCCAAGATCCAACAATATAGGAACATGATCCACTATATTATTATGAATGTCACAAAAAATAATAGGATTAATAATAACATCGATCCTAATGTCTATAACCATCCTTTATACCAATTCATCTTAGTTATTTTCATCATGAAATTATAAGGCATATCCATTCCTATACCATAAATCCCATAGCACCTCCCATGTACCAAAATCACATCTTAAATCATCTACACATGATTCTAATATCTAAGGAATTTAGAATTATAGGATAAAAATTCTCTTGGGTTACCTTATCACATATTACATATCAACAGAAGAAAGAAAATTCCATGATACTCATTCATACCCCCATCTCACTAATATCTTGAGTTACATATTAATTCCACTAGGATCTCCCACCTAGCCTATAAACCACACATAATATAAGTTATAACTACTTGTTAACCTATTTTTTCTCTTCTCAAACATCATAAGGAAACTCCCATTCCAAATCATCTACTCTAAGGTTCTCCCAAAAATATATACATATTAGGCATCACATGCCAAATCTACCACCCACTATAGGCACTAATCCTCACCAGGCATTTGTATAATATACTACCACGTAAAGGACCATGATCTAATCCACAAATATATAATAGAATCACCCTTATATAGTATATATTGGGTATAACCATAGTCACACTGTTTAATTAAGTATAATTTCACCACAAAGATATATGGGAAAACACTATATATGTTGTTTTTTACACTTTAAATAACTGAAAATTTCATAGAAACTATCAAGAGGTTCATTACCATGACATCCAATGCATGTACCAAAATATCAAGGGTCACTATATGTCTCTTACATAGAGGGACTATATAGTAGTCATCAAGGAGAATCAATCCATATAATCAACATGGATTGTCATTAGAGAAAATATACTTTGGGTCAGATGAGTAGAATTCCCCTATAAGTTATATAGGAAAACATCATATAAGTTTTTATTGACACTTTATACAACTAAACTCTTTTTCATAGGTGATATTAATCACATGAAAACACACATATATCATTTGAGTCCTATATGATGAGAATGGTGCTTTTACACTAGCCTCTTACCAATGGTCCAAGATCTAGAACCATAAATCTAAATCTAAAATACACACATCATATTAGATAAATATCTCAATCATATCATTGAAACCCATAATAACAATCCCATATCCTTGGTAATCTAAAATTTCTATTTAAAAAGGTGATCATGATGCTTCAGTTAGAGATCTATCGTAAGTTCTGACACATCCCTATTCCCCATCTACCATATCCTTAAATAGGAATACAAATAAAAATATGTTTTGAAACCACATTGTAATGTCCCCCAACTAGAGAGTGCTAATCAGTGTCTCAAATGGTGGTGCTACATGACCTTTGGCATGATTCCTCATATGAAAAAGTTTTTCAAATAGAAACAAGGATCTAAGGTGATACCATGGGAAGATTACACCTTTATATAAGAGTAAAAATAGAGAAAAAATAATCAAGAAATATCCAAAAGAATAAACAACTAGAGAAAGTATAATCAATAAAATAATAATTCTATTATAATGTGATGCAAAAGCATACAATTATACATCACAAATGGTCACCCACTAGGCTGAAAACATATACAAAATAAATAAGAATAAAATCTATGGAGTCTCAATTATCATCACTAATATTAATTACATATATATATTTTTTACTTTGCCTAAGATATCCAGCTGAAATATCTAAACATGTGACTCTTCTCTACCTGAACTTGTGATATATGAAGTCTACCCAGGTACCCAAGTGCCATGGATACCCAAGAAGGGAGTGAGTACAAGATAGTAGGGAGCCACCAATGGGTTAAATAACTTAACTAGAGTATATAGTGCATGCACATGTGACATGATCAATTGAATAAAATGAAAGTCGGAATGAAATAATATAAACACTATCGATCCTTGGATTCTAACATGACTCCCAAGATCAACCATACCTACTTTGGTTAGTTCCAAATGTCTCTTATCAAATTATATAACCATCAGGATGGGATATATGTATATCCCTAGAATTTCATGGATTTATTTTTAGGTTTAAACACTGTATCCTAGGATGTATTTTAGGCATCCTAGATAGTATCAAGCATAATCATAAGATAATAGGTAACATTCTACAAATCCCATATAGGAATAATCATTGAATCCCAGGTAATATACTATGTATTCCATATAGGAATAATGATCAAATCCCATGTAACAACCTAGGTATTACATGTAGTAGAAGGTGTAAACATCAAATCCTAGTAACTATATTTGGAATAAATATAAATTATTAGGTGAAAATATCTAGATCCTAGAAAATATCCTAGGCATATCATATTATATATTGTATAAACACTAGATCCCATAACATCTATTAGGCATTTCTTTCATAAAAACATGATATAATTTCATCTGTCTCATAATATCACATGTTTCACAAATAACAAGGGTTGGAATTCTTCTTAAGACCAATTCATATCCTCTAGGATAGCCTCTCAAGTTTGTAGTCTAGACTAATCACTACAGCCATGATAGGATACCCTCATCAATGCTTGTGTTTTACGGTGACATCCAATATTGATGATATCTACCCCCATACAGTAACCCTTTCTATGGTTAACATATTACTAGGGAACCCACCGAGGTCCCTTAAATCTCATCATAATTAAAACACCATACATGACTCCACTATATCATTCCTACATCTAGGGAAAAATCCCATCACCTAAAGGACATAAATCCCCTTATAATTTTCATGATCACAATATAGAACTATTTTACTTATAAGAAAAGTCATACTAGAATCACTTAGGTTGATTTTATAATTCCCATCTCAATTCCCAATGCCATCCTAGGTTGGTTATATCACCCAACCTAACATAGATCTACCAAGTGTGTACCCATATGGGTGCTCATACACTAGTAAGGTAGGAATACATTCCGCACTCTCTAATAAAATATCTTAAGGATCTATAACATCTGAAGTCCCACATGGACTTTCCCTAGGTTCTAAGGTGACATCTGGAGTCATCTACACCTTTTCCATCACCACTCCCTACCTTAAGAATATAAGGGAACCTTTCTCAAGGTCCACTACATTCATTCATTACAATAAGTTTATACCCCTTAAGGGTCCATGGTTTTTATAGAACAATTTTATAATGAAGGCCTCAACCATCAATGACTGAGGTGTTAAGACAATGATCAAGAGTCCACTGTTTCTCTTAAAACCTTTTCAATTCAAGGAAATTTAAATAAAAAATTCACTTTTGTATTATTGTCGAACATCTAAAAGTAGTGAGACCAAAAATCCCATGATATATAATTAATTCATAAACCATATGGCATGTTCAAGGATGAATTACCTAACATGAATTCATTTCATTTTAGCACAACCCGACTATCATATGAGATCATCCATGCCCATAACATCTCCCAAGAAGCAAGAAATATTCACTCCTTAAAACCTTGAGGAATAAGGTGTGGTCCACTCTTGACACGGACTTGGATGTCCATTAAAATGATGTGTAACAACATGTGCTTTTAATTATAGAATATACTCTATCAAAACTAAGAAAATTATCCATTAAATGGGATGAATCCACCACACTCTAATGGATTTGTTAATGAAACATTCTAGTCACTACCTGGTCTCACCCAAATTTACCCATGATTTTAGGGTTAAGCGGTCGCTTGTAGTTTAGCTTGGGTTGTTAAATCCTCAGAGACCTAAGAAGTATCCTATAGACATGTACATTATATGGATTGTTTTTTCTATGAGGTGTCTTACTTGGGTTGATTTTAGATGGTTTTAAATGAACACTAACATGACTATGTGAATTCAAATTAAATAATGAGTTGATCCTAGGTTATCACTTGGGGTGGATTGGATTTATTCCTTTTTCATCTATTTAAATTTTTTATATTTGAGATGGGTTCATTTAAAAAGATCAAAAAACATCATCACTTACTGGTTTAATACCTATAAACCTTAATAATAATCACCTATACACTTAGAGGATCAAGGTTTTGAGCACTCCAAGGTAAAGGTTTGTATTAGTACTTGAATCATGTGACCTTAAATTCAACAAGGACGAAGGAGTTTGAAGATCATCAAAAAAATTATCAATTAAAAGAAGTGATTAATAATTATTGGAGTGAGAAATAAAATTCAATCCAGCCCCTTTCTACTCCCTTGGATCGACCCATAAGTGGGTTAGCCCTCCATTGATGCTATGGTTTCAATGGAAGCGGGTTGTAGGCTCATGAGGGAGGAATTGAAGAAGCAAAAAAAAAAAATGAAAAGAAAACAATCACTCCACCGTTGTGTGAATAATTTAACAAGGTTTGGTGTGAATAAATTTACACCTTAAGGCAACGGTATCAACATGATATAAAGAAGAAAATAATAATAGGAGAATAATAAATTTTATTAATAAACTAATATGAATTAGAACAACTTACATGTGAAAGACAAACTTGAGACAACAAAATTGAAGCATAACATTATAGTGAAAGAAAGCACCAGAGATGATAAACTCCTCCATAACCACTACCTTAAATTAAAATTTCAAGAGTCCTGGGTCAATACCCCAATATTCCAACTCTTTCCACTTGATAATGGTAGGCCTAGGGTGGTGGAAGGTTTATGGAATTTAGACTTTTCCACCCTTGACCCGAAATGACACCCAGCTTGCATCTACAAAATAGAGGCGCCTAAATAAGCTTATATATTGCCAAATTGGAGTGGGCCATAGAAGAAGAAAATTAGTATCCTGATTTCCCCTAACTGTGTGTATTGTTTAATCCCAAAAGAGTTTATGGTTTATGAGATATGTGTAAAATGGGGGGCTGTTTTTCTGGGCCGCAAAATGGGAACCATAATTTTATCTTCAACTTGGGCCACTTGGAACTCCATTAAAACATCCAAATTTTCTCTTATAACTATTTTATTAAATGTTCTATATGATTTCATCTATCTTTAGTTAAATTTTTAGAATCATTGTGCTTTTATCTTGTCATATGCAGTCTCTTTATTGGGCTGCTATCCAGTTTACTTTTCCCAGAATGTGTTGGCATGGAAGCCCTTTTTGGTGGTCTTCCAATGTGAATATTCAAGTACTCCAAAATTACGAATTGTTACAAATGTAATGATAAACCTGAAAATTAAATATTAAAATAAAATCAATACCATTGAGTATTTTATATGGTGTTCAAAAATATACCATGTAATATTTCATTTTAAGAAGGACTTACAATCCTATTGTGAAATGATGTTCAAAGTGTAAAATGAACTAAAATGGTGTTTATGAAAAATAAAGAAGATGAATATTATATAAATTAACAATGAATATTATCCTTACTCAGTGGATAATCACACCCCTAACTTGAGTTTTAATAGTCCTAAGAAAAACATATCGCAAAAATATGAAATTTGAATTCCCTTTTCCAAAACATTTTTAATACAAATTGATCACCAAGAACCCTTAAACCAAAAAACCATGAAAGCCATCAAAATCATTTAATACAAGATATTTTCATAAGAATATCCCAAGCCCATGCCCATTCCTTTGTTCAAATTCATCGTCACATTTTATCCAATTTCAATTAAGCATGCAGAAGTGTTGTGTATCAAAATAGACACGAGGGTTCATCTTTATTCATGGGGAAATGATGGAAGTGCTAGGTGGAATCACATTTCAATATTAAGATGAGTATTCATTTTTTTTATAGATTTTCCTTTTGTTTTTTTCGTTTTTTTGAAATTTTTCTATGGTAATTGAAATTTCACTCAATAGAGTTTACCCATGTAGCGAGACTTTGTCGATGACTCCTAGGCTCAAAGACCTCAGGGCACCAAGTGAATCCCACATACGCAGGCTATCTCAAGTTAAATCAGTCAAAAAAAGTCAAATTACCATAAATATAGATAAAATTACTAACTTCAGGGCAAAAAACTATGGAGTCATGATCCCCAAGTGCCAAAATCCACACATTAGGTCATTTCATTGCTCTGCGTGCAATTTTATTTATTTTTTATTTTTTTTGATTTTTTTATTGAATACTCCTATTAACAATAAAATGATCACCAAAAATATTCTATTTATTTTGTAGACCCCATGAACTCAAACTACTACCCCACTATCCAAAGGACGTGCGTTGTGATCTTTTTTTTATTTGGATGAAAATATAAATGATGAAATATCACATTATACAGCCACACTTTCCAAAATATGTTCTCATGAAATTATACATGGATTAAAATAAGAATTAGGGAATGATAAATTATTTGATATTCTATTTTAAAGTTTTCAATGTGTAGTATCGTGTTCAAAGTTAAAGGAACTTTTCCTTCCATTTACACACATTTTTTATTTCACAAGATTTTTTTTATTTTTCACCCCCAACTTAGAATAACATTATCCCCAGTGTTTAAAGAAAATAAAACATAAAAGGGGGTAGATGAGAGGAGTTCAACGAGGATATTGAAAATGATAATTATGGAATGAAGTCACCTAGTGTTTGAAGTTGAAGTTCATGGTGCTCCAATTTAATGCTTTGATATCCATGTCACTCATAGAGTTCTGTAGCGGAACAAGGGAAAAAAACAAAATAACAAAACAATATATATATATATATATATATATATATATATAAAAGTAAAATGTAAGTATATATTAAAAAATTATAGAATAAAGAAGCACTATAATCCATAGGTCAATGGAAAGTGCATCCCCTATCTTCCTTCGGTCCTAAGTTTGAGTCCCCACAGCTTCGCCGATTATGATGGGGTTTTACCCATGACCTACAATGTTTCCTTTTATTTATTTTTTAATTATTATTATTATTTTTTATTTTTATTTTAACCTAAAAAAATATAAAAATAAAATAAAATAAACTGATGATATATTGGATTCTTTTTAAATTTCCAGGCAAGGTATTACTAGGGATCACACCATGCGACATAGATGAATACGATGCTCCCCTTTCATACCCATCCATATTCATAATAGAAGAAAAGGTCAACAGTCTAAGGTACTATCATATCCAAAGTTTATAGATTAAGTATTTTTTTAAAAACATCAAATTGATTTATTAATACTATTTGAAAAATAAAGACGATTCATAATGATTGGAACCATGAAAACCATGGGTTTCCTTCTATGTATCACTTTTGTTGAACGTTGTTAGCTCGACATGGATCCTAAATCTATCAATTTTTTTGGTTCATAGGTTGAATCAGTTTTCTCAACCTCTGTTTACTATTTATTTAATGATTAAATTAATGGTTTTAACTTATGACCATTAGCATTGAAAATGTGACCACTTATGGGATCCTAAATCTCTACTACCCCACGGGGGTACACATGATGCACTATGAATGGACCTGACCATCTAGACCTTAACTTTCCCAGGTGAAAATGAATTTTTTAACTATAAAAGAGCATGGATTTTCCTGGTTCAAAGTGTTAAAATTTAAGATTCCAAGATTGGTAGGCTTGAACTGTAGCTTTATTTATCCTTCAATTTTCATAATCCTCCTTCCTAAGTTCCTCAAGTTCATTAAGATCTAATTTCCTCTTTGCTTCAGCCAAATAAATATCAAAGTTCATTTTTTTGATTGCCCAAAAGGCCTTATGCTCGATTTCAATAGGAAAATGGCATGATTTTCCATAAACCAACCTATATGGTGACATTCCTAGGATGGTTTTGAATGCTGTACGATATACCCAAAAGAAATCCAAGAGTTTCTCAGAGCAATATTTCTTAGAGGGATTGATAGTTTTTTTTCAATAATTTTCTTAATCTTTCTATTCGCTAAGTCAGCTTGACCACTGGTTTGAGGATGGTTCATAATAGAAAATTTATGAAAAATCCCATACTTAGACATGAGTGAAGAGAATGGGACGTTAAAAAATGGGTTCCTCGATCACTAATTATATCCCTAGGAATTCAAAATCAAGAAAATATGCGCTATTTCAGAAATTGGATCACAACATGATGGTTATTGGACTTGGTGGGAATGAAAAAACCCATTTTGAGACATAATCAATATAAAATAGGATGTAGAGGTATCCACTAGAGTTTAGGAAGGGTCCCATGAAATCAATTCCCTAACAATCAAAGATTTCGACGACCATAATGGGAGTGAGGTGCATTTGATTCCTTTTGGTAAGGGATCCTAATTGTTGACATTGATGAAAACTTTTAAAGAATTGGAAGGAATCCTTAGTGAGGTTAGGCCAGTATAAACCACTTTGGAGGACCCTTTAAGTGGTTTTATTTGTGGAAAAGTGTCCTCCACATGACTCTCTATGACAAAATTTTAGAATGGACTCTTGCTCAGACTCAGGAACACATCTCCTAATGATTTGATTAGTACAAAAATTGAAGAGGTAAAGATCATCAAACCCATAGTGTTTGACATTAGAAAGGAATTTCCTTTTAGCTTGGGTCCCTCGGAATTTTGGAATGTCACCCATCACCAAATGGTTTTCTATGTCAACATACCATGGGAAATCACTCACAGAAAAGAGGTGCTCATCGAGAAATGAATTAGACACATAAAGGTGATGTGATTTGTATTTGAATTCCATCATAGAGAGGTGACCAACTACAAAATTTTCAACACCCATTTTATCCTTAATGGTTAAATCAAACTCTTGAATAAGAAGGACCCACCTAATCAATCTATCATTGGCATCTTATTTTTGGAAAAGGTATTTCAGGGCTGAATGTTCGGTGAAGACAATGATGGGTAATCCTAAGATATAGGACCTGAATTTCTCTAAGGAAAAGAAAAAAACAAGAAACTCTTTCTCAGTGGTGGTGTAGTTGATTTTTGCATCATTTAAAGATATTCTTTAATAATCAATGACACATAGATTTTTATCACACCATTGTCCTAAGAATGCTCTTACAAAGAAGTCACTTACATCACACATGAGCTCAAAAGGAAGTTTCCAATTTTAATATTTCATGATAGGTGGAGAGATAAGAGCTAACTTGAGTGTAGATAATGATTCCTAACAGCTTTATATCCATAAAAATGGATCATCTTTCACCAATAGAGCACAAAGTGGTTGAGAAATAGAGCTTAAATTCCTAATGAACCTTCTATAGAAACTAACATGTCCTAAGAAAGACCTCACCTCCTTAATAGTTTTAGGAGAGGGAAGGAGATGAATGATATAGAACTTAGCTTTATGAACTTTAATCCCTCTACCAGAGACCAAATGTCCTAGAACAAGTCCTTCCTTTACCATAAAATGGATTTTTTCCCAATTTAGGATGAGATTTTTATCCTCACATCTTGACAAAACACTTTCGACATTTAGAAGGAATCCCTCAAAAGTATCCCCAAAGATGGAGAAGTCACCCATGAAGACCTCTAAACAATCCCCACCATGTATGAGAATATTCCCATCATGCACCTTTGGAAGGTACCAATGTAATTACATAACCCAAAGGGCATGAACTTGAAGAAAAAGTGCCGAATGAACATGTGGAGGTTGTTTTTTCCTTGATCCTATAAGGAGAAATCAATTTAATTATACCCTAATAATCCATCTAGGAAGCAATATAATTGATGACCCGACAATCACTCAAGGACTTGATCAATAAAGGGAAAGGGGAAATGGTCCTTCTTGGTATAAGAGTTGAGCTTCCTATAGTAAATGTAGACTCTCCATCCACTATTAACCCTTTTGGGGAGAAGGTCACCATCCTCATTGGTGATCACAATGATTCTAGATTTATTTTGGAAAAATTGAATTGGTATTACCCACTCACTCTTAGGATCTAATGGAAAGAGTTCCCATGGTGTACTTGAATCCAAAATCCTAGGACTATCCACCCTAACTAGATAGTTTGATTGGTCATAGGTGTAGGCAGACATGCACCAAAAGAAAAAAATGACAAAGGGAAAAGATAAGATAATTTGGGTGAGAATAGAAGAAATGTGTGATAATAGAATAGGTGCTTAGATGAATTTCTTGGGTCCGTATAAATGGTGCCAAAATTTGGTCTCACCCAAATTTATCCAAGATTTTAGGGTTAAGTGGTCACTTTTAGTTTAGCTTGGGTTGTCGAATCCTCAGAGACCTAAGAAGTAACCTAAAAACATGTACATTATATGGATTTTTTTTTCTATGAAGTGAACAACTTGGGTTTATTTTAGATGGTTTTAAATTAACACTAACAGGTCTATGTGAGTTCAAATTAAAAGGATGATTTTATCCTAGTTTACACTTGGGGTGGATTGGATGCATTCCTTT